>CM057346.1:523123612-524323612 GCA_030015575.1 Agapanthus africanus
GTCAACGACAATTGGGATGCGCATATTTACTTACGTTGATGACATATGATGTTATGTGTTGCTGGATATGTTATATTGGATCGTCGTGTTTGAATAGCCGGGGGTTTTTATGTGAGATGAGTGTTTTTCATTTTCATTCATGTAAAAACTTGTATGTAATATTCTTTTATTGGGGCACTTCCAGGTTGCGGAAGATGTCACCCTTTGTATATTATTTACTTTTCCGCACTAGGATAGACCCAAGGTGAGGGCACAAGTAACCGGGTTCTGGAGTCCAGTGGGAGACCAACTCGAGGAGTCGAGTCCGGGTCTCCTAACTCTAGAATTGGTAGGGTTGCTTGCCGCTCTCGTAGGGGTCTAGGGGTGTGGGTTTGGCTATTCATCACGACCGTGGAATCCGTGTTTTATACTGGCTCGTATTGAAAACACGGACGTCCTAGTATATCCAATATTTCATATGATTCTTCTGCTGCGATATCTGTGATGTGATCATGTGATGTTCTGTGATAGATACAGTATATAGTATATATGATATATTATATAGGCGTTACTTATGTTTTACACCCGCGCTAGCCCTGCCCCGCTCTGCCGTTAGTTACCTAACCAAACGGTGCACGAGGGGACATCGAGGCGAATGCGGATGGCATAAGTGTACGTCGTATTTATCTGTGATGTTTAGGTACTTAAATGATGGGACTTCATTAATGTGATTAATGAAATAAAAGAAACCTAAGATGTTGTAGAATCCAATTTCAAAATAAAACAGGTAGCTACAGTTCTTGCTTTGCACAGAGGTATATGTGATATATCCTGCACCTTATTCGATAAGGAAAGGACCGAGATTCCTTCACCGGGAGTGACTCCTTTAGCAATAACTGGCAGATACTACACACTCGGTTTGTCTTTTGATTGCTTTTAAGAGTTTTTGCTTTGCACAGTGATATATGTGATATATCCCGCACCTCATTCGACGAGGAAAGGACCGACGATCCCTTCACCGGGAGTGACTCCTTTAGAAAAACTAGAAAAGCCTCAAAAATACTCCATTTCAAAAATCATTTGATTCTACAACGATATCAAGTTCATTACGCAATAGGTTTTCAGAAAAACCTGTCGTAGCCCTCCATCATTTCATATATGTACTGGTTAGTATTCGTGCTGCGTTTGTTGACCTCTGTCATGGCGTAGTGTGCGGTAGCTGATTAGTGCTTATCTGCATAAGCATATGATGTGATTGATTTAGGGTAGTCGTGCGACCTTGTTGACCTCTATCAAGGGTCGTGCGGGTGAGTTTACTTCAATCAGGAAATGACGGGTTGAACTTGACTAGCAGCCTATGGTTTGTTGACCTCTGTCAAGGTCATAGGACGCTAGGGGCAAAATATTATCGGGAATTTCAAGTGTTGAAATTTGCAATGAGATTGCATACCTTCTATAAGATAGTTGGATCCCGATACCCGCTGCGAGTAAGAGTTACTCCTGGGAGAGTTTTATACATTACAATTAGCCGATCAAGTAGGTGTCTAGAAAGGTGTTAACGAGGTTACGCCTCTGGGAAAACGGGGTTTACATTAATTAGGTTCGTGCGAAAGCACGGGGGACCTCCCTCAAAGTACCGACACTGGCCTGGCTGAAAGATTGGCGAACTTGTAGTGTGTAATTAATCCCGGCTAGTCTTTCCTTTTAGGGTTTGAAGGAAGATTTGATAAAAAGCAGTGGGAGCCATCCTGATTAGATAAAATAATAACCAATCTATTCTTGCAAGAGCGCACGCTGAGTGTTTTCTTCTCTCTCTCTCCTGGTAGCGACCATATCATGCCTTAATCAAGATAATAATACGGATATTTGACCGAACCCGCTTGTTATACTGAGCTGGAGAACGTTGGTCCCGCTCCAACTTATAATTGTTATAAGACAGAGTAGGAAATAGGGGAATGCCAGGATTCCCATGCCGCCCAAACGAAGAAAGTGCATGAGATGCATCTCCTTCGGGTGTGTTCATTACAAAGAACTGTTTCTCAGTATCCTCTGCATTCTGGGTATATGATACCGGATCAGGATCCCAGATATGTAATATGTTACATAGGGCTACAAAAAAGTAGAAAAACTGAGAACGGGTGATAAGTTTCATGAGGCAGAAAACGGGGCAAGTGTTGCAGCCAAGTCTGTTGGTCACTGTCACCCTGTATTACCAATACATTGATTCTGAACAAATGCTATTAGATACCGAACCTGATATACAAAATCATATCAGTCTCTTTATTAGTAAAGAAAGGATATAATTTTGTATTGATGGATAATGTTTTGAACATTTCCTATATCAAAAGTTGATCGGTTCAGGCACGTTATCTAAAAGCATTGACGTTCTAAATCAAACTACAGATCCTCGTATACAGAACATACACAGGAGGAAGAGTTCAGAAATGAACGAATTCTTCTTGAGGTATTGTAGACTAGGTCATATCAATGCGACCCGACTAACTGAAGTTACATTTAGATGCATATTTAAATCAGTTTGAATTTACATCTTGTGAAACTTGCCAGTCATGTCACAAAGATATAATGACACCAGCTCTGTTTACTGGAAACAGAGGAAGAGTTGGTAAACTCTTGGGACTGATACATGATGATGTATGTAAGGTTTCCTGTCTACACATGCCAGGACTGGTTCTTTATACTTCATTATATTCTCTGATAATCTCTCAAGATTCAGTCATATATTCCTGTTGAATTATAAGTCCGAACCTTTTGAGGTATTCACAGAATATAAGTAGGAAGTAGAGAACCAAAATACGGGTATAAGTATTATGTCCTATGATGAGATCAGGGAGGAGAATACTTGTGCATAGCATTCCTGGACTATTCTAAAAGAAAATGAGATTCTCTCTCAGCATTACTCCTCCGTATAAACCATAGCACGATGGTATATCGGGGCGGAGCAATCACACCCTATATGATAAGGTGTGCTCTATGATGAGTACTACTGAGTTACCTATTTCCTTTTTGGGGGTTATGCACTTGAGAAGCTGCATACCTATTGAATTAGGTTTGAATCAAATCAATGCCTACCACTCCATATGAGATATGGTATGGGAAGATCCTATCTCTTAAGTAAGTTAAGATTTGGGATTGTCCGGCCTATGTCAAAAGCAAAATCCGGACAAGATCGAGGCAAAATCAGTTCTGTAGAACTGGAAAGGTTCCAGCTGTACAAAACTGCTAATGATTTGACAGAACCAAAGGATTCAATAGTTTCCGACGAACCTCAGCCTCTCCGCCGATCTAGTAGGGTTCCTCACCCACCTGAGAGATACCTCGGTTTCTCGATGACAGTGGGAGCGAGGATTGCATCATGAGATGATGACCCAACCAGTTTCGAGCAGGCCATCGAGAGTAGGGACTCTGTAAGAATGGCTGGATGCTTAGTGATCTGAGATGGAATCCATATACACCAACAAAGTATGGACTTTGGTTGCGATATCTGAAGGGTTAAATCCCCATCAGGAGCAAGTATATCTTGAGAAGATTACTTGGTGTAGATGGACAAGTTGAGACTTTCAAAGCTAGACTTGTTAAAGGTTTTCATCATCAACCAGGCACGGATAATGATGAAACCTTTTCCAGGGACTATGCTTAAGTCCATCCAGATCCTACTTGCCACGGCTACATACCATGACTACGATATCTGGTGGTTGGGTGTCATGACTGCTTTTCTAAATGATGTTTTAGAAGAGTGCGTCTATAAGTACACAGCCAGAGGGCTTCGTAGACAGTGGGAGCAGCGGAAACGTGTGCAAGATGCTTTATAGGATAAAGCAGGCATCGCGGAGTTGGAACATCTGTTTTGATGAATTAGTCAAAGAAGTTGACATCATCAAAATGGTAGATGAACCTTGTATAAACAAAAAGGTAGTAGGGAGTATGGTGACAATCCTCGTAGAGTACGTGGATGATATACTCTTGATAGGGAAGGAGTTTCCTATGCTACGCTCGATCAATCTCCGCTTATCACACTAATTCTCCACATAGGATCAAAATGATACCTCCTAAATCCTGGATTTTGGATCTATGAGATAGATCTAATTGGAAATTAGGATACTCACTAGTTGTAGTGAGAAGGTATCAATCGACCCTGGGGAGAATCACTGGAAGTGTTCCAGGGTGATAAAGACGACTGAATGTCAGTCACAGGCATTGTCTTTACCCTTAGTAAAGGGACGGTATGTTGGAAGAGTTCCAAGCTAGATACCGTGGCATACTAGACGATAAAGGCTGGATACATCGCTACTTAAGATGCTACCAAAGTGGCTGTCTGGGTGTATATTGGTTCATGAGATGAACTTAGTTCCTCCCATTGTGTGACAATGGAGTTGTGGCTTATGCCAAGGAACGTCCGTCCCATCAGTGATCCAGACATATTCTAAGGCAGTATCACCTGATCATGGAGATAGTTGATCTCCAGGGTGATCGAGGTTTGGAGAGTAGACTCAGAGGACAACACAGCGGATCCACTCACAAAGGCCTGTTCCCAGAGAGAGACTTTTATGGGATGGTTGAGTATGAGATACTACAACCACTGCTACAGATGACCCTAGTGCAAGTGGGAGATTGTTAGTTATATGTATGCCCTAGAGGCCATTACTGTACATTGGATGTATATTGTAGTGGATGCTGGGACATATATAGGGAGGACTTTCTTGCTCGACATGATAGTATGCTATCTGGTTGCTCTTTACCTTAACGTGTACACTGATTGTCTCTCTGATACATGTTGGTAAAGCCCTTAGGATGTGTACTTGATGTTAGTTATATGTATGCCCTAGAGGCCATTACTGTACATTGGATGTATATTGTAGTGGATGCTGGGACATATATAGGTAGGACTTTCTTGCTCGACATGATAGTACGCTATCTGGTTGCTCTTTATCTTAACATGTATATTTTCTGTCTCTCTGATTACATGTTGATAAAGCCCTTAGGATGTGTACTCGACTTCCAGGACTGTGATGTAGATCATACTAGTGGGGCCTGGATAGTCCATGAGTACATCCTTCATTGTTCCTAGTCGAGGGAATATCGAGACGGGGCATCGATATTCCAGGGTAGACTAGCGTATATCTTCTCGACCCATGCGATGGGCGATGGATGATCCCATATCCATTGGTGTTTGACATCGAAGATGGTATGCGGGTGCTCAGTGGAGACTGGGTACACTGAACGGACTCGCCGAGAACTCCCAGATGGTATTATACCTCACGTCAGATGGCAGTTCTCTGGTGACACTGGTACAACTTAGTCTGTTGACCCGAGATCGTCATAGAGTCTTGTGTGTCTCCCACTGTGCTTTGATTTCCACCCTACCACGGCTCTACTGAGTTGTGCAAACAGGTGGTTTTTGGGTACAGTCCCGATTCACATGGAGGCAATGAGCGATAGGAGGGGATTCGTCTCTCCCGGTATTGGGGGTTGATGTTGTGCTATGCTCGACTGGCCATAACAGGAAATCCCTGGCCAGGGTTGCAGTGATATACTGGTAAGAGTTATCAGTAGTTTCACGAATGTTATGGACCTTACGTCGGCATGACTTATCGAGCTATTGGGGTCTGACGTTTACCACCCCTAGGCGAGATATGCGAAATATCAGACGAACAGACCGGACTGTACGGTAGTGTTACTGGTTGGATTCACTGGAGTGTGAGCGGGCTTGCTCGTCGATCTTCAGATCGCTCAATACCCGGGTGGCCGTTACGTTTAGTAGACCGCTTGCGGCTTGTGGATGTTTGATATGATCATCATCCGCTGCCGGCGTATTGACGAGTCTTTAAAGTCCTACACAGAGGTTTCCTGGCTCAAGCGAAACGAAATAGGAGCGCATATGAGATATGTGCGGGACCGAGAATAATACGTGTATGTGATACCGTATTCTATTCTCGCGATGGATGTATCGATTGGTTATATGCGATATAACCTAGTTATCGAACCAAAGGTTGATTCGATAAGCCGATACATAGGATACTAGTCGGTTATATGCGATATGACCGAATCGTTAAATCAAGTGTTGATTTAATGATTTAATGTATAATTATATATTTGATATATTACTTTTCATTAACTAGTATCGGTTCACTTTAAGATGGATTTTCTCACTCGGATGTGTGCATTACATATGCGATATGATTTTGTGCACTAGATTGTATCATGTTTGATGATACATACATTTTGGTTAAGTGTAAAGAATTAAACCATGGTTAAGTGGATAATTAGGGTTTTATTTTTCTTATTAATTTATATATATACATTTATTCTTTTTGGAAAAGAAAAAGAGCATGAGAAAATGGTGGCTTTCTTTAAATGCTTCATGAAACTTCATGAAGTCTTTGACTTTGTAACCATTTTTGTCTCATGCTTAACCTAACCATTCCACTAAACCATGATTGATTCTCTACACCTAACTATGGTTCAATTATGATAAGAATGAATTTCTTTTCTCATTTTTATTATTCTTATCATAATTAGCTTCTTCTTCTTCTTCTTCTTCTTCTTCTTCAAGTGAAGAAAGCTTGCCTCCATCAATGGCAAGTGATGAAAAAGAGTGAGAAATCCAAATCTAAAGTCTACCCACTTCCTATTTCTTCATCCTCTACCTCTTGCCAAGTAGTAGAGTGTGTTTTCTTCACAAGTTTCTTGACTTGGTGAAGTCGGAGCTTGATTTAGCGATGCCTCGACGTAGATCATCTTCGGCATGGACATCGACGACCTAGCTCGCTTATTCTCCGATGAAGTCGACGCTAGAGCCCGGATTCTTTTTGGACAGCGGAGAGGACTTCGTTGCGGAGCTATGGAGGTGGAGCACCGGATCTACAAAGGTTGTATATCCGTATTCTCATAGTTAAGTGTTAACTAGTTAGATTTTTCGCCTAGTTTTCTAGCAAACGATCCGTAGTCGGGTCTCTCGGCACCGTTAAAATTTGAAAATGGCATGTTCGATGCCTTGTGAGACATCATTAGGGTGCCTAGGAACCCTACACTTGACTACCTGGACTATGATGCGGATCATACTAGTGGGGACATGGTAGTCCATAAGTACATCCTTCAAAGTCCCAAGTCGTAGGTGTATCGAGACGGGGCATCGATATACCAGAGTAGACTAGCGTATACCTTCTCGACCCATACAGATGGGCGATGGATGATCCCATATCCATTGGTGTTTGACATCAGAGATGATATACGGGTGCTCAGTAGAGACTGGGCACACTGGACGGACTCGCCGAGAACTCCCAGATGGTATTATACCTCACGTCAGATGGCAGTTCTCTGGTGACACTGGTACAGAGTAGTCTGTTGACCCGAGATCGTCATAGATTCTTGTGTGGTTCCCACTGTGCTTTGATTTCCATCTTACCACGTCCAAGAAGGCGTGCAAAACGGTGGTTTTTGGGTACAGTCCCGAGTCACATGGAGGCAATGAGCGATAGGAGGGGATTCGTCTCTCCCGGTATAGGGGGTTGATGTTGCGCTATGTTCGATTGGCTATAACAGGAAATCCCTGGCCAGGGTTGCTGAGATTTACTGGTAAGTGTTACCAGTAGTTTCTCGAATTGTTATAGACCTCATATCGACACTACTTATCGAGCTATTGGGGTCTGACGTTTACCACCCCTAGGCAAGATATGCGACATATCAGACGATCAGACCGGACTGTACGGTAAGTGTTACTGGTTGGATTCACAGGAGTGTGAGCGGGCTTACTCGTCGATCTTCTGATCGCTCAATACCCGGGTGGCCGTTATGTTTAGCAGACCGCTTGCGGCTTGTGGATGCTTGATATGATCATCATCTGCTGCCGACGTATTGACGAGTCTTTAGAGTCCTACACAGAGGTTTTCTGGCTCAAGCGAAACGAAATAGGAGCGCATATGAGATATGTGCGGGACCGAGAATAATTCGAGTATGTGATACCGTATTCCATTCTCGCGATCAATGTATCGATTGGTTATATGCGATATAACCTAATTATCGAATCAAGGATTGATTCGATAAGCCGATACATATGATACTAGTCGGTTATATCCGATATGACCGGATCGTTAAATCAAGTGTTGATTTAATGATTTAGTGCATATTTATATATTTGATATATTACTTTGCGTTAACTAGTATTGGTTCACTTTAAAAGGATTTTCTCACTTGAATTGTGCACATTGTATATGCGATATAGTTTTGTGCACATGTTTGTATCATGTTTGATGATATATGCTTACTTGGTTAAGTGTAAAGAATCAAACCATGGTTTAAGTTAATGATTAGGGTTTTGATTATTTATTCATTTATCTTTCTTATTTATTCATTTTGGAAAAAGAAAAAGATAAATGAATGATTGAATGTTTTGTTTTTAGTTGAAGTTTCTTGAAACTTTGACTAAGTCACTCTTTTGTTCTTATGCTTAACCCTAACCATCCTTTTAACCATGGTCTTTTCTCTACACTTAACTATAGTTGAAAGTATGATAAGTATTGATTTATTTTATCTAATTATTAAGACTTATCATATCTTCTTCATCTTCTTCATCTTCTTCAACATGAAGAAAGCTAGTGGCCATCAATGGCAACTAGTGAAATTGAGTGAGAAATCCAAATATAAAGTCTACCCACTTCCTATTTCTTCATCCTCTACCTCTTGCCAAGTAGTAGAGTGTGTTTCCTTCACAAGTTTTCATGGCTAGGTGAAGGTGGAGCTTGATCTAGTGATGCTTCGACGTAGATCATCTTCGGCACGTCGTCGATGACCTAGCCCGTCTATTCTCCGATGAAGCCGACGCTAGAGCCCGGATTTTGATTTGGACAGCGGAGAGGACTTCATCACGGAGCCGTGGAGGTGGAGGACCGGATCTACAAAGGTTGTATTTCCGTGCTTTTAGTTTAGTTGTAAACTAGTTGCTTCTTTTGCCTAAAAATCTAGCCAACGATCCGTTCTAGGGTTTCTCGGCACCGTTTAAATTTGAAATTGGCATGGTTGATGCCTTGTGAGACCTCATTAGGGTGCCTAGGAACCCTACACGATCGCCATTTTGTTTTTCTGACTCTGCGTAGTAGGATTTTTGGACCCCAGCTAGTCTAGAGACTTCGGAAATGATCCAGTTGGTTCAGGTCAGGATGATGACAGTCCTGTGCGGACAGAGGTCTTATGCCGACCATGGTGGTCGCAGGCTTGAGTTCGCAGTGGGAGATCATGTATTCCTTCGGACTTTCCGATGAATGACGTGTTATGTTTTGGAATCTTATCCCAGGATTGTAGGTCCTTTTGAGATCCTCAAACGAGTTAGTTTCGTTGCCTTTAACTAGACACTTCCGCCCAGATTTTTGACTATTCACCCCGTATTCCTTGTATCGATACTTTGCAATTACCTTCATGACCTTTCTCACATGATTCAGCATCAGACCATTAGCTTTGACGCGATCTTTTCGTTCACCGGTAGCCATTTGTGTTAGTGGCTCGGCAGGTGGAGAAACTTCGGTCAAGGGTCTTGCCATCTGTGGAGAGTTTTTTTGGACGTAGCCGTATAGTGAGGTGGTTACTTGGAAGGCTGCGAGCGAGATATGAAACTTTGTAATCTTTTCTTTGAAGGCACGCTTAGTGAGAATCTTAAATTCGGGGACGAATTTTTATAAAGGGGGGGATTGTAACGTTTTAGAAAATCGTTATGTGAGTTTTTCCGTTTTTGGGTAAAATTGTCGGTATTTTCTGTTTTAAACCGACTGTGATCAAACGGCCATATAGATTTGCCAGCACCTAGTTTAGCTAAAATAAAGCTAGTGGGCAAGCTTTGGGGTTATATGAGACGTTTTGGTTCAATTTGAATTTTTTTCCAATTTTAATATTATTTTAATGCGGTATTCACATTTTAGGAATTTTCTCTTAAGTCTTTTTTTCAACAATTAAGTTTGAGTTAATAAAACCCTTCACATAGCATCTAGATATTTGTATGGGGTTTTGATTTAAACATAAAAGAAAAGAAAAGAATTAGTTGAAGTGCATGCATGTGAGTGTGAATGCATTTATGTGCATTTATCACTTGAAAGTGCTAGGAAATTCCCTCACCTTCCTCCATTATTGGCCGAGCCCTTCCTCTCTTCTGCCCTTGACAATTTCTCTCTCTCTCTCTTGCAACTGAACACTCTCTTTCCTACACCAAATTCATCACAAATATTCTCAATTTCATCAAAAATCACATTTTTCTTCACTTGTGCCTCTTGGATGCCTAGGAGCATGCAAAACTTGGATCTTTGAGTTCTTTTAGCTAGGTATTGATCTCTATCTCTTCTTTAATTAGTTTTTGTGCTTTGTAGCTAGTTATTATCAGTTTAGATTGGTTAAAGTTAAGTTTTGTGCGATATATCGTATTTTAGTGTCGATTTGCGATATCTGTGACCTGCTGTGATCCCGAGAAAATACTAAAAAACCAAACAAAATAGTTATGATGTATCGGTGACCCTGGAGCACCACCTGAGACGCGAGACCCACCCCACTGGCCAGGACCTGCGACGAGAAGCCAAATTTCGGCGAGATCAGACTTCCAGTTGAGTTGGGCTTTGGGTTTTTGAGGGTAGGTCTATACTGTGGTTTGGGTGTGTTTGGTTCTGTTTGTTTGTTTAGTTTTCTCTGTAAGAAAAATCTAGGATCATTTTCTTTTAATATAGTGTTTTGTGTCCGCGCGCTACGTTATACGACACGGATCATGCACTTTGTGTGGTTTTGCTCTTAAGTTGTTTTCGTCGTGTCGCTACGCACGTTAGCCACAATACGAACACTTAAGAGGATGTTTGTGTTGTGTCGGTCTAATGTAGTTTGTACACGTTTTGGTTCTGTTATTAATATATACTTGCTTTATTGTTTTTAATGATGCAGGTTCGCAGGTGGGGACTACGGACACAGCTACAAAGGGAAAACAGGTGGTTGGCTACACTTAGCCAGAGGTGTTGGTGAGTAGATTTAACATCTACAGAGGAATCGCCCGCATGGTATTATGCGTCTGGGCTAGATATGTTACTTTGTTGCATATTCTATGTCAGATTTAGAATTTGCACATTTACCCTACTGCTCAGTAATTGTTGTGCTTGGACTAGTATCCTTAGGACACTGCACTATTATTGATGGCTCATGTTGCACGAGCACTGATTGTATGCCACACACACCGTCAATAATT
The DNA here is from genome assembly GCA_030015575.1 of Agapanthus africanus. Lineage (NCBI taxonomy): Eukaryota > Viridiplantae > Streptophyta > Magnoliopsida > Asparagales > Amaryllidaceae > Agapanthus > Agapanthus africanus. The sequence goes on from CM057346.1 coordinate 523,134,816, forward strand.
GCCATGTCACGCACAACCCACATATAGAAATGATATTGTCTGGTTAGGGACATTGAGACATTGATTCATATTTTTTTTATTGTGCTTATGACATATAACTTACCTGTACACTTACATGCTAGTTATCCATATACCTCTATGGTATTGTACCATTGTGATAGGTATATACACATATGAGACATAGCTACCTGTACATCTGGCATACATACATACATATACCTGGAGGGTATTATGGATAGGTATAGGCACATACCTTGCTACAGCTACTTTGACATCATACATACTTACATATGGACATACATATCTTGCTATACCGACATGGTTACGCATACCTTGTTATAGCTACATGTTCACCTGTCTATATTGTTGCATCTGATTTCGGGGAAATCAGGAACCGTGTGATATATTTATTTAACTGGTTGCAGTTAAATAGTTGTTTTCCTTATATGCTCATATTACTATTTCATATTGCATATACTACATTCATAGATGTCATATGATGCTCTCTGATATTTTTACTACTATGTATATATAACAGTGGAGTGGGACGCTGTTATATATGCCTTTACACCAATATTAGTGGAATGGGACGCTAATATATGTGTATTGATTCATGCATTCATATATATTCACTACTTGATGTTTTCTGGATTTGAGGACCGTGGTTGTTTCATGAAATTATGCATTATTTGAAAAACCCGGTTTCTCTTGATATGATATTTCAGCTTCCACCATGAGATTTCTCGGTTCAGATCTTATATATACCCCATGCGAGGAGGTGTCGTGGACCGTGTGCGGGTACATGGTGGAGCCCGGTTGGTTCCCCGGGGCAAGAAGATCGAAGGTCCATGCCGTTGAGCCTGGCTGGGGGCGTTTGCCATCCGGTGATAGTATTTGGACTCGACGTATATCTGGGGGATATCGATCGAGGTTATGTACGTACATGCCTTGCAGATTGCGGAGGGTGCTTACTCAGGTTATTAGGATGTACGTACATGACATTGGAAGGCCAGTCCTAGGTGATGGCGCCTCGGAGATCAGTATTTTGGTGTCGATGCTGGACACTTGTTTCATGATATTTTGGGTGTCAATGTTAGACACTCATCTTATATGAAACTTACTTTATACTGATATTGTACACACTGGATATGTGGGATATACTGATGTTGTGCATTCGGGATATATGAAATATACTTGATGTTGGACATTCAGGATATATGAGATATATTGATGTTGTACATTCAGGATATATGAGATTTACTTGATGTTGTATATTAAGGATATATGAGACTTACATGATATGAGAGCCAATTTGGGGGCTGCATTGTGGAAATTAGGAATTTGATTGTCTTGTTGGAATTTGGTCCTACCACGAGGTTAGGATTTCCGTGAAAATGACGTGTTTTATTCCATACTCCACATTTATTGTTTATGCACTGCTTCATGTATTAGTAGTATCTGATAGAGTACCTTACATGATTATTGCATACAGATTGTCATATTATTGCTTCATGTGTTAGTAGTACCTGCTAGCGTACCTTTCATGATTGATACCTTACATATAACCATTCATTGCTATTAGATGTTTATGTTAGATTCGCGCTGTACATACATACTCGCGATTACCTGCTTATGTTATTTACTATTCACGAGTTGGCAACTCACCCCCGTTGTGCCACAGTGTTTGCAGGTGTTCCTCAGGATAGTCAGAGGCCGGGCTATTTTCATCCATCGTATCATCTTTTGCTGCGGATACCGTTTCGCCTGACAGTGTGCAATTTTGCCCAGGTGGGTTTTGTGGTTATTCGATGTTGTATTGTATATTCGTTGTATCCATGTACTCTCCATCTACCTGTATTATGTATGACTTAGTGACTTGGTGTGAGGACGATTTTGTATATTATTTTGTGACTTGGAAGTTTTTATGCAGTTTTATTTATATCGTCTCTTTCTTCGCTACGGCGTCGTATATCTGTTGTGGTGTTTGTTTTCCGCCGTTGGGCGTGGATTTTTCTCCCGTTTAGTATGCTTTTACTTATATATTATGTTGTACCTATTTTGGGGCTGGTTTTTACAAAGGAGGTGCTGCCAAAATTTTAAGGAATAAAAGTGAGACTTTAAAGAATTTGGGTTGTGATTTCAAAGGTTTTGAAAATACTATTATCACTTTCTTGCTAGTTTTGATGGTTTAGATTGCTGGGTTTTGGCTTTCTTTTACTACGTTATGCCTGTAGACGTTGCGTAGTATTAGGGCCGTCACGTGCCAATTTCGGGTCGTGACAAATTTGGCCCTGAGCTTTCCTATTTATAGATAGAAAAACCCTGGGTTTACATTCTGATCCATACACGAAATGACAAAACTACCCCAAGAGCCGGGTCAAAGCACCGTCACTGCCACCGACACGTGCAGAATATGGCCGCAGAACCGCGACAGATGTGCATGTTTGGCCGCGGTTCCGCGGCCATTTGATGGTCTTGGTGGTTCATTTTTCCAGGGCTTCTTCATGTTATTTTTGTCTTCTTCTTGGCACACTTGGTTTCTCAAAAGCTCTTCAGTTCTCTTCCATATATTCAGCAGTGGACTTTTGCTTTGAGCTCCGCGTTAAAGTCTTGGATCTTGTGCTGCCCTTTTGCTTTGTGCATTGAAATGCCCAATGATTTTCCATTTGTTCCTTGTACTAGTAGGCGGCATTATACGGATAGTGTGCGAAAACCCGTATTTCTCTGTTTTTTGGTCGTAGTCCTACATTTGTTGCGATTTTTCATGAATTTAATTGTAAAGAGCTGAGAACCTGTAACCTACAACTATTTAGCAGACATGGATCAAAAGTACCTACTTATATGCAATGTGATTAAGAATGGGTTATATAAAAATGCAAAAATCTGATATGAACAAATACCCCCAAACTTATCTTTTGCTCGTCCCGAGCAAAACCGATTTTATTCTCAAAAATTCCTAACCTCACTTTCGCAGGGAACGCGATTGCACTGAGCTCGTGCAACAAGCCGTTAAACCTCTAAGTTTTCCTAGTAGGAGGAGTGTTTTCTCCTGAGGGTTTTCAGCGGATGCTACTCACAAAATCCGATCAATTTGGCCGTTGACTCTAATTCTTCAATTCAGTATTCTAGAAAGAAATTCTATTATCTTCAACTTAGAAATCATCAACCCGTATTCTTCACACTTTCTTTTCATTTAACTTAAGATCATATACGTTTTGCAAGTTTATAAAGCTTTCAGCATCTCCTAAGTTTTCCTTCTAAGGTGCAATCTTAACTCAGGAATTTTTACCATCTCTACTGAAGTTATAACCCCTAACTTTTATTCCTATCTCACCCCCAAACTCCAATTATATACCCCTACGTGTGTGTAATTATCATCCCTACACTTGGAAATTCCATTCAAGCTATCATACTCTTGTCCATATTCCAAAATACTTTTAGTTGGTGAATTTTTAGACGAAATTGTTCACACATCCTTCATGCGATCGTTAATTCTTCTTGAGGTACTAAACGACCGATTACAAAACATGCTTGCGCATTTAGGCGTAATTCCTCGTCCTGCAATACCTAAGGCTTAGCAGTGACTCCCAAACCAGTTGGTCTAAGGCACTAGGTGATAAAGCACCCTCGCTATATTTTTTTTATTTATGCTGCCTTAAGCAATTACAAAACCAGTGTTCATTTTTTTTATCTCTTTATTCACCTCTTATATTTTTATTTTATTTTCCTTCATACTAAGGATTTTAGACAAGAGCATTTCAAGGTATCCTCTACTATCCCAAGTTTCAAGATGTGTGTGAGTGCGTAAAGTAGGGTATATACTTTCAGAATTTAGACTTAAGGTTTAGAATTATTTTTCAGATTTATACTTCAAATAGAGCTTTCAATACTCTTCGCTTATTTCAATTAGCCCAAGAACTGAACTCAAAATTTGCCTATTTCTAAGTAAACTACAAGGACGTATATTTTCTACAGTTAAACTTTAAGAAAGGTTATTTTTAGGGTTTTTAATTCACTAAGTTTAGGATCTAGTTTTTCCTTACTAGTCAACCGTCATGTTAAACTTAAGTCAAATATGGCTAAAATTGAACTTATCAATTTTTATAATTTTTATAATTTTTCAATTTTTATTGATTTTATTTTTATATTTTTATAATTTTTAATTTTTTAATTTTTTAATTTTTTTTATAAAGATGCAATGCGGAATTAAATATGCAAAGAAAAACAAATATGTACAAAAAATAAAAATATGCAGATGCAATGCAAAGATAACTATTTACAATACCCTCACCACCAAACTTATTAACAGCAGTGTCCTCATTGCTCCTTGCGGCGTCTACTTGACGTGGCGGAAGCGCGGCGGAATGCTGGCGTCGGCGGCGGAAGCGCGGTGGCCCTATGTGATCGTTCTGCGATTTCAGAAGCGACGACTAGGGTTTCTGTGAGGGATAATTTTAGGGTTCGGGAAATGCAGAGAGGGGTGGGGTTGTTTTTATAGGGTGTATTGGTTATTTGCAAAAATGACTCCTTAAAAAGAGGAATTTATTTTATAAAGAAAAAAATTATTATTTATTTATTCATTTAATAGAACTGAATATTTACAAAAATACCCCCGAAAATTTAAATTTTTTTTATTTATATAATTACAAGTGTGACATACCCCCAAACTTTTTTGAAACAATGTTTCCACTGTTTATGCCCGGATAACTGAAATTTGGGGGGTAGGCGGAGGAAGATCAGTCGATGTAAACCGGCTTCTGCAATATCAGGAGCTCCTCCGAAGGGTCCACGGTGAGGAACGGTTTAAGCCTGTGTCCGTTCATTTTAAATAGTGAACCGTCCTCCGGATTTTCTATGTCGACCGCACCGTGAGGATATACGGTACGTTCAAAAAATGGCCCTTTCCATTGAGATCTGAGCTTGCCGGATGGAAATGTAGCCGGATGTCATAAAGTAATACCTGTTGACCAGGTGTGAATGTTTTGTGCATAAGGTGTTTATCGTGAAACACCTTCGTTCGTTTTTTTACGGCAGCCGTGTTCTCGTAAGTTTCATCCCGAAACTCGTTCAATTCATTTAACTGCAGCTTTCTATGGCTGCCCGCATCTTCGATAGATAGATTCAGCTCTTTTATCGCCCAAAATGCGCGATGTTCTATTTCTACTGGAAGGTGGCAAGCCTTTCCGTAAATAAGCCGATAAGGAGGCATGCCAAGATCGGTCTTATAGGCAGTTCGAAATGCCCAAAGGGCATCAGTAGGTTTTAAAGACCAATCCTTACGATTTTTGGAAACCGTTTTCTCCAAAATCTGCTTGATTTTCCGATTTGAAATCTCAGCCTGCCCACATGTTTGGGGGTGATAGGACGTTGATAGCTTATGATTAATAGAATATTTCCGTATCAAGGACTCGAAAGTCCTATTACAGAAATGAGTTCCATTGTCGCTAATGATTGCTCAGGGGTGCCCAAACCGGGAGAAAATATTTTCCTTGAGGAATCTAACGACAACCTTGTTGTCATTAGTCCGGCTGGGCACAGTCTCGACCTACTTAGAAACATAATCAACAGCAAGAAGAATATACAAGTTCCCAAAAGAATTGGGAAACGGCCCCATAAAATCAATCCCCCAAACATCAAAAATTTTCATAACCAAGATTGGTTGGAGCGGCATTTCGTTTCTCCTGGATATCCGGCCCAAGTGTTGGCACCGGGAGCACGTCTTGCAGTAATCATGTGCGTCTTTAAAGAGTTGTGGTCAGTAGAAACCACACTGCAAGATCTTTTCGGTTGTCTTTCTAGGGCCAAAATGCCCGCCATATGCTTGATCGTGGCAAAATGACAGCACGCTCTTGAATTCATTGACGGGGACACACCGATGATTAATCTGGTTGGGACAGTACTTGAACAGATAAGGTTCTTCCCAGTAAAAGTGTTTTACCTGGGATAGGAATCGGAGTCTGTCCTGATTTGACCATTCATTCGGCAGTAGTTCGATGGCTAAATAGTTCACAATATCTGCGAACCAAGGTTCGCATGATACTGTCAAGAGCTGCTCATCCGGAAAAACGTTGTTTATCAGAAATTGAAGCGTCGGAGAAGAAGGGAGGCGTGAAAGATGGTCGGCGACTACGTTTTCGCATCCTATTTTGACTTTGATGACAAGGTCAAACTCTTAGAGTAAGAGGAGCTAACGGATCATCCGAGATTTTGTGTTCTTCTTCGCAAAAAGATGGCGAAGAGCTGAATGGTCAGTGTATACGATGACTGGAGAGCCGATCAAGTAGGGCCTGAACTTTTCTAAGGCAAACACAACAGCCAAGAATTCCTTCTCGATTGTTGCGTAATTCAATTGGGCTTCGTTTAAGGTTTGGCTAGCATAATAGATTACATGCGGCATCTTATCGATGTGCTGTCCAAGGACAGCACCAATGGCAAAATCGGATGCATCGCACATAATCTCAAATGGATGCGTTCTGTCAGGAGAAGAAAGAACAGGAGCAGAAGTAAGTGAGTTTTTAATGACTCGAACGCATTCATACAGCTCGAGTCGAAATCTAATGTGGTGTCCTTGGCCAGCAAAAAAGTCAAGGGCCTAGCAATCTTGCTAAAGTCCTTGATGAACCGTCTATAGAAACCGGCATGGCAAAGGAAGGATCGAATGTCTCGGACGCATTTGGGAGGAGGGAGATTAGAAATGACTTCAATTTTTACTTTATCTACCTCAATGCCATTTTGCGAGATGATATGTCCTAAGACAATACCTTCACGCACCATGAAGTGGAACTTCTCCTAATTTAAAGTAAGGTTCTTATCCTTACACCGGGTAAGGACAGCGTCAAGATGTAGCAAACACTCATCAAAGGAGTCGCCGAAAATGGAGAAGCCATCCATGAAGATCTCCAAGAATTTTTCCACCATGTTTGAAAAAATTCCCATCATACACCGCTGGAAAGTAGCGGGCGCATTGCATAACCCAAAGGGCATGCGACGATATGCAAACGTGCCGAAAGGACAAGTGAATGTGGTCTTGTCCGGATCTTTTTCGGCGATGGAAATTTGATTATAGCCAGAGTAGCCATCCAAAAAGCAGTAGTATTCATGCCCAACCAATCGTTCAAACATTTGGTCAATGAAAGGTAATGGAAAGTGGTCTTTCCGTGTCGCGGCATTGAGTTTCCTATAATCGATGCATACTCGCCACCCAGTTTGGGTGCGAGTAGGAATTAACTCGTTCGCCTCATTGGTTATGACCGTTATGCCTGACTTCTTGGGGACAACGTGAATGAGGTTAACCCACTGACTATCAGAGATAGGGTAAATGATACCACTATCAAGACATTTTTCGATCTCTTTTTTAACAGCCTCCTTCATGACTGGGTTGAGTCGTCTCTATGGATCCCTGGCTGGTTTGGAATCATCCATCATATGAATATGATGTTCAACTATCAAGGGACTAATCCTCTTATTGTCCGCATAGTCCAGCCAAAGGCTTGCCGATTGCTCTGCAAGACCGTCAGAAGGGCTTTCTCTTGCTCTGAGGCTAGAGAAGCTGAGATGATAATAGAGAGGGTCTCACTCTCACCTAAGTAAGCGTTGTTGGGGTCAAAATTTGCACCCCGGTTGACCGAGTCAAAGTCAAGGTCAACCCCAAGCCAGGTGGGCCCAAGCCCAGGTCAAGCGGGCCCATGCCCAAGTCGAGCCCGCGGCTAGCCTCCTCCATGCCAAAATATAGATCATGTAATAAATAATTTTTTATGTAATTTTTTATGCATGAATGTATGCAAAATGGACAAAAAGCCAATATTTTGTAAGCCCATGGCTTATGTGCAAAAAGAAATAGCACATGAGCCATGAGATGGGAAAAATGCCATTTTCTAAAGCCCAAGGGGCTATATGTAAATATGTAAGCCTATATAAGGCAACATGATGATGAATAAAGAATAGACTTTTCATTCCTCTCAAAAAGATCTAGGGTTTGTGCCCCTTTCCCCTTTCTGAAGGTTCCAAACCTTCTTCTTTTTTTTGAATTAAATCAAGAGTTTTACTCTTCCTTTTCCAAAACTAAATAGTTTTTCACCGTAAAACCCACAAAGGGGAGCTCAGATCTTCCATCAGATCTCAAAAAGAAGAGATTTTTGAAATCCACATCTCTTGATCTTCAAGATCCTGCCAACAGAGGAGGAAGAAGGAGGCCCATCTCCGAAAACCCCATTTTTGGGAAGACCCAGGGCTCCAAAGAAGAACCCTTTTCATCAGCTCCAAAACATCTTAGGAGTTTAACTCCACTCTAAATCCTCTTTTGGGATTTTAAATCCTATTTCTGGGGCTAAAATCCCCTTTTCCTCGCCGGCGCCCGAGTGCCTAGCGTCCCAAGCGTTCAAGCGCCCAGCGCCCACATGCCGGACACGTGGTGCGCTAGCGCTCGAGCACCTTGCGCTCGAGCGCCCAGTGCCCAAGTGCCGGGCACGTAGTGCGCTAGCGCTCGAGCGCCTTGCGCTCAAGTGCCCAGCGCTCAAGCATCCAGCGCCCACGTGCCAGGCACGTGGTACGCTAGCGCTCGAGCGCCTAGCGCTCGAGCGCCCAGCGCCCACGTGTCGGACACATGGTGCACTAGCGCCTAAGCACACAGCGCTCAAGCACACAGCGCCCACATGTCGGACTCGTGATGCGCTAGCGCTCAAGCGCATGGCGCTCAAGCACCCTGCGCTCGCATGCTAGGGCGTGAGGCACTGGCCTCACGCGTTCTTTGGGCGCTTTTCCCCTTTTATATATATGTATACATGTATATATATAGATACACACACACTCCACAACACCGTCCATGTTGGAAAAAATTTCTAACAGGGCGCTGCCCCGCATCCCGTAAGGGGGCTGCTAGTTCCCTTGACCCCCAGCCCGCTATCCGGGTAGTGGGACCCCCGTAAAAAACTCTGCGGGGCCCCCGATACATCCAAAATCCCTCCAAAACACAACACTGCATATTGAGTTCGCATGATCAGTTTAACCCGTTAATCGGAGGTTCCCTCACCCCAAAGGCGAGGGGTAATTAACGGTAGCTTAGTCCGCGGCTGCAGGAGATTCGGATCCCCACAATCAATAAACCCCCGCCTACCCTAGGCAGGGAGAATCTGTAGTACGCCTGACAAGCGCGCGCGTATTCCCATCTCAATGGGGTGACGAAAAACACCCTACAAGCTATTTAAAGTGAGATGGCAACAGCTTGAGTTCGAGCGTCAGAGGTGAAACGATTGAAGGTAAAATCGGCGAAAATGTCTCAAACTCAAAGGATTCCAGCAGAGGTTCAAAATAAGTGTAAGCAACCGAGTCGGATGGTTCAGCTAACTCATCCGAGAACTCAAAGGATTCAAACTCGGGTGGTGGCTAGTCAAGTTCGTTCGAGAAAGTGAAACACTCGTAGTCCTTATCGGGAGTAAAAACAATATCACGTTCAAGGAGGAACGCACTAGTGGCGTTAAGATTGCTGTGACCGAACAAAATTTTTTCTAATTCACAGTCCTCCGGGGTGATCTCTTGGATCGAGCAAACGTCTAGTATATTAGCATTAGGTTCAGAGGGCTGATTCCCCAACTTAAAAATGTTGAGTTCAATTGTCATGTTTCCAAACGATAGGTTCATCGAACCATTTCGACAATTGATTATAGCATTAGAGGTTGCAAGGAATGGTCGACCCGGGGGTTAGCCACAGGCTGTGTATCTAAAACAATGAAATGAATGGGGAATATGAAGTCCCCTACTTTGATCAATACATTCTATAGCTCACCCCTAGGATGGGTGATAGATCGGTCAGCCATTTAGAGAGTACAATGTGTAGGTTTCAGCTCTCCTACACCTAATTGCTCATATACTGAATAAGGAAGTAGGTTAACACTGGCACCAAGATCCAAAAGTATGCAGTTGATGTTCTTATCCCCAATAGTTATTGAAATCGTAGGACAGCCAGGGTCCTTTCGTTTTTGAGGTAAAGGTTGGGTAAGAGCATTACTCATGGCACTAGCTAAGAAAACTTTCTTAGGTACCTGAGATTTCCTCTTCTTAGTGCATAAGTCCTCCAAGATTTTTGCGTAAGAAGGGACTTGTTGGATTGCATCCAAGAGGGGAATATTAATGTTAACATATTTAAATAACTCCACAATCTTCTCCATTTGTGGATTTTGTTTATTGGACCTCAACCTGTTTGGAAATGGAGCATTTTGATAATTGGTTGAGTCCAATGTTTGTGGAGGAGATTGTGGAGCAGGAGCGGACCCCAGTGCTGGTATTTTCGTAGAGTGAGATGTGGGTCTGTTCGGAGCAGTAGAAGAAATAGAGCCTTGGGAAGAATGGAGAACAGGCTCGAAGACGAAAAAGAAGAAGAAGAAGAAGAAGAAGAAGAAGAAGAAGAAGCGGCCGGAGTGTCATCATCTGTGCCAACGTTGTTTTGCAGCACCCTTCCAGATCTTAACGTAGTCACGGCACCCACATTATGGTTTTGTTGTTCAAGAGCAATATGTGCATTTTGTGGGTGACCAGGATTTGGCAGTGGTTAAGATGGAAGCTTTCCCTTCTCTCGCTCGCTTAAAGCTGCATTCGGTTGTGCAATCTGGGCTTCGATGGTTTTGATGCTTTGCCCGTGTGAAGCAGTGTGTTGTACCAAAGACTGAATGGAAGACTGGATGTTGGCGGAGGATTGAGTTGATTGCTTTAAAAACGCCTCCAGACTTCGTTCTAACGAGAAAACCTTATCATTATTTGGTGGAACAAAATTGTTTTGAGGGAAAGAGTTGTTGGGTGCAAAATTGTTCGTTTGATTTTGGTAAGGTTTGGGTTGGAAAGGCTGCTGATATTGATGCTGAGTTTGTGGCTGTGTTTGTTGTCGAGGAGGAGGAGGCCTTTGGAAATTGTTGTTTCCTTGGAATTGTTGTTGATTTTGATTCCAGGCAAAATTAGGGTGGTTCCTCCAACCCGAATTGTAAGTTGAAGAGTATGGATCATTTCTTTGTTTGTCATGCCCCGTTTTCCAGTATACGGGCAGAGGACGCGATGAGGCCGCTACGTATTTACTCTGAAGTAAATACGCTAAGCGTATCTAAGCGATATAAAGATAAATGCACAAGAGACAAGATATATAAACTGAACAGCAACTTTATTTATTAACATTTTTTGTACAATACATGAAAAGTAAATACAACTAAAATAAAAGCGATTCCTAAACAATGGCATAACAGGAATATAAAGTACTGAAAGGAAATGTGTACAATGAAACTAAAGCGCTGGGTCTTCAGCAAACTGATCCAAGTCTTCAGCAGTAGGCTCGATCTCTGACGTGTCCAAATTACCTGACAACATTCAAAGAAGAAAGAAAGAGAATGTCGTCAGCGAACAGGTCACTCAGTAAGTCCTAAAGATAAGAGGAAAGTAGAATAGACAGAATAAGAAGGTATCTTTTAAAGTTGTATTATCTTGTTGTAATGTTGTATTAACACTGTTGTTTGTAGCTTGGTACAGAAGAATACCAGTGTATATGAGAGGAGTCTCTATATGCCAGAGACTAGAGGCAAGTATAGTACAAGGAACCGTTTATGCCATGGTACAACAGCAACTGGATTCATGTTAGGTGTATTAAGTCTTACAGTCTCGTGCCACTTTTAACACCTTCCGTACCAATCTACCCCTTAAACCCTGTAGTGTCTTGTTTGTATTGTATTGTATTGTATTGTAAATTGTATTGATTGTATAATTGGATGACTGACCGAAACCATGATATCCGTAAACGGATGTAACCATAGAATCATGTAAATGGAGTAACTGGAGAACCATGTAAATGGAATGTATATCCATGGTTCGGTTCAGTCAAGTTGTATAGATTGATAATTGGATTCATGTATTCATGTTGAATTGTAATATTGAAGATTGTAGATTGTAGATTGTAGACTGTAGATTGTAGATTGTACTTGAATCGTATTCAAGTTAGATTATAATGAGACTCACTCTGAGTCAGTAAATTGAAGTCCTGATTGTTTTGATGTTATCGGTAACCACTGCACATGGACGGCAGGATTTGTGTCTTTTTCCAAGACGATTACCGTATTGATAACACCATTATTAAGTTGTATACCTTAAATCGGCAAGCACCCACTTCTCCGGCTCCCTGAGGCTCAAGAGATTGGCCCCGCTTAAGCCTATATTTACTAGGGTCCTTAGGGTAATTTATAGAACTTGAGGGGGTTTTATGTAAAAATACTTTTATATACTTTTCAAAATACACCCCAAGTATTTATTATTCGTCTTTAGAGTTGTAATGAATGTAGATTTTATATTATGATATTTCTAGTGAAAATATCCTAATTTCAGAAATAAAGGTATTTATTTGTAATATTGATTTGTATGGAATTCATGGTATTTTAGTGAAAAATGATTCTTGTGACATTTTTAGAAAAAGTGGAATATTTGTAATAATTCAAAATAGATATTTTATGTTATATATACATATATTTATATGAAAATAATTTTAGTATATATATAATATTCTAGAAATCTCGTTTTCTTAAGATGTCGTATTTTAAATCTTTCGAGCCCGAATGCTCCTTACGGAGGTCTGCATCTCGCACTATTAAGCCGAGGATGCGTGATAATCCGCACCATCCCGAACGGATTCCCCAAATGGGTTGTAGCGGTGCTTTGCAAAGATTTGTATAAATACTAATCATTAAGGAAAACGGTTTTATTAATTATGGTATTTAAATGAAAAAGTGTCGTTTTCCCGTATTCTATGTTCTAGGGTCTCCTAAGTCAACTAGACTGCTCCTAACTGGTCCTAAGCGACAAGTTGTGAGATATCTCTTAAATCGCCTCTTCACCGCCAATTGTGGCTAGGTAAGTACAAGTGAAGAAAGGAGGGATCCACTCACGAATCAGCGTGAACGGGCCTTTTAAGGTTGCCTTTCTCACTTGTCTAGCCTAGACACCACAAAGTCAGGTTTAGATAAACAACTGAATACCCACAACCTTTCTCTGTCCTAATGATCGCGACAGTCCTAAATTGGCCGAGTCTAGATATTTTGTATTAGCTCAAAGGTTATTTATTTGTAAAGATATATCAATACTAAATCTTTTAGAAATGGTTTTATTAAGTAAAGGGTATTTAAATGAAAATGTTTATTTTCCCGTATTCTGAGTTCTCGAGGGTATCGTGTTATGTTGCATATGAGTGTGTGAGGAGGTAGGTCGTTACCTCGTGATCTACTTAAAGGTATAGCAAGTTTAATGGAGTTAAATATAGAATTGAAACAATGTGGTATTTAAGTGAAAAATACGATAAATTGAAATAGCCATCATTTTATGAAATGAAACTTGATCAATTTGGTTGATTAGTGTTTAATAGTCAACATGAGGGAGTTTAAGCATAATTGTATTAACGAGAAGTGGAGTTTTATGAAGAAGCCGAAGCAGAAATCGGATTTGTTCCGATTCCGTCGGGTTTATAAATCCGTATTTTTTTTGAATAGAAAAGAGAGATAGAAAATGGGACTTACGGGTTTTGGATAATTAGAAGAGGGAGATGGTTCGGAAGGAGTCGGCGGTGCGTCGTTTCGTCGCCGGGAGTTCCTACGGACGTTGACGGAAAATCCGCCGAAGAATTCGCCGGAGCTTCACCTTTTGCTCACTTCGATTGCACACAAAGTTTTTTGAAAATTCTAGAGGGTTGGCTCAGAGTTTGGGTGAGAGGGTAGAGGGTAGGGGTGGTATTTATAGGGTTAGGCTAGGTGAAAGGTTTAAATGAAAAAATATGATAAAATGTATTAAAAATGTATTAAAAGTGGAGTAATTGGAGTTTTAAAAGAGCTATGGAAATGGTCTGAGGCTAAAATTTTGCAGGTGCATAGGGAATGTGAAAAGACACAATTTTCATGTTGGGGCCGTCACCAGAATCGGCCGACTCGGCCGTGACTCGGTCGGAGGACGGAGTCGGCCGAGTCGAGGCCGAGTTGGCCGATTCCCGGCAGAGTCAGGCGGCCGGGATCCCCCCAACGGTTCATCTAACCTCTGGCAATGTTATATTTTTGGGTGTAGTGGGGTTTTTGTGAGATATGCACGTGTAAACCCTTGGTATTCTAAAGGTTTTAAAAAAAATCAATACTAAAAATAATGTGGGGTATGTGATTTGAACTCTGGTGGCTTGGTTCAGCAGTGCAATGTATTACCAATGAGCTACAAGCTCCTTCTTGTAATTATGGAGCTAATTAATTACTTCAAATAATAACAGTAAATGTAAATATCCCAAGTATACATTAATTTTTAAGCAAATTTTGTACACTAAAAATAGAGTAGTTAAATTCTTTTAACCTGTAATTAAAAAGCAAAATAACTACTTGTATCTTGTGCTCAGGCTAAAATACCCCTTTATGGATTTTGGAAAAAATATTTTGAAAAAATTTGTATAGGAAATTTAGGGTTGTCACATTCTACCCTCCTTATAAAAATTTCGTCCTCGAAATTTATAAAAGGAAAGTGTAACAAATTTAAGAAAAGTGTGGTGACTGAAGTACTGATAGTGTATGAAAAAATAAAGTGATGCAAGGGTTTTAAAAAAATGTGAAAGTGAAATACTAGTGTTACCTTGGTCAACTGTCTTGGTTTCTATGGAAGCTAAGGTGTTACAAGGTGTTAGAAGTACTTGATAGTGTATGAAAAATGTTTGAAGGAATGAAAGGATGTGAAGGTTTTGGTAAGATTGTAAAAGAGGTGAGGGAATTTTGGGTTAGGACAGATTCAAAGTTTATGAAATGATAAGATTCAAGAGGTATGAATTGTAAAGAATATTTTAGTTGCTGGTTCTTGTGTTTTATATTGCTTAGGGTTCCATACAGCTCTTACCTGCATGGGCCACCAACAAAACCTGTCACGCCCCGCTTCCCAGTATACGGGCAGAGGATGCGATGAGGCCGCTACGTATTTACTCTGAAGTAAATACGCTAAGCGTATCTAAGCAATATAAAGATAAATGCACAAGAGACAAGATATATAAACTGAACAGCAACTTTATTTATTAACATTCTTTTGTACAATGCATGAAAAGTAAATACAACTGAAATAAAAGCGATGCCTAAACAATGGCATAACAGGAATGTAAAGTACTGAAAGGAAATGTGTACAATGAAACTAAAGCACTGGGTCTTCAGCAAACTGATCCAAGTCTTCAGCAGTAGGCTCGATCTCTGACGTGTCCAAATTACCTGACGACATTCAAAGAAGAAAGAAAGAGAATGTCGTCAGCGAACAGGTCGCTCGGTAAGTCCCAAAGATAAGAGGAAAGTAGAATAGACAGAATAAGATGGTATCTTTTAAAGTTGTATTATCTTGTTGTAATGTTGTATTAACGCTGTTGTTTGTAGCTTGGTACAGAAGAATGCCAGTGTATACAAGAGGAGTCTCTATATGCCAGAGACTAGAGGCAAGTATAGTACAAGGAACCGTTTATGCCACGGTACAACAGCAACTGGATTCATGTTAGGTGTATTAAGTTTTACAGTCTCGTGTCACTTTTAACACCTTCCGTACCAATCTACCTCTTAAACCCCGTAGTGTCTTGTTTGTATTGTATTGTAAATTGTATTGATTGTATAATTGGATGACTGACCGAAACCATGATATCGGTAAACGGATGTAACCGTAGAATCATGTAAATGGAGTAACTGGAGAACCATGTAAATGGAATGTATATCCATGGTTCGGTTCAGTCAAGTTGTATAGATTGATAATTGGATTCATGTATTCATGTTGAATTGTAATATTGAAGATTGTAGATTGTAGATTGTAGACTGTAGATTGTAGATTGTACTTGCATCATATTCAAGTCAGATTATAATGAGACTCACTCTGAGTCAGTAAATTGAAGTCCTGATTGTTTTGATATTATCGATAACCACTGCACATGGACGGCAGAATTTGTGTCTTTTTCCAAGACGATTACCGTATTGATAACACCATTATTAAGTTGTCTACCTTAAATCGGCAAGCACCCACTTCTCCGGCTCCCTGAGGCTCAAGAGATTGGTCCCGCTTAAGCCTATGTTTACTAGGGTCCTTAGGGTAATTTATAGAACTTGAGGGGTTTTTATGTAAAAATACTTTTATATACTTTTCAAAATACACCCCAAGTATTTATTATTCGTTTTTAGAGTTGTAATGAATGTAGATTTTTTATTGTGATATTTCTAGTGAAAATATCCTAATTTCAGATATAAAGGTATTTATTTGTAATATTGCTTTGTATGGAATTCATGGTATTTTAGTGAAAAATGATTCTTATGACATTTTTAGAAAAAGTGGAATATTTGTAATAATTCAAAATAGATATTGTATGTTACATATACATATATTTATATGAAAATAATTTTAGTATATATATAATATTCTAGAAATCTCGTTTTCTTAAGATGTCGTATTTTAAATCTTTCGAGCCCGAATGCTCCTTGCGGAGGTTTGCATCTCGCACTACTAAACTCGAGAATGTGTGATAATCCGCACCATCCCGAACGGGTTCCCCAAATGGGTTGTAGCGGCGCTTTGCAAAGATTTGTATAAATACTAATTATTATGGAAAACGGTTTTATTAATTATGGTATTTAAATGAAAAAGTGTCGTTTTCCCGTATTCTATGTTCTAGAGTCTCCTAAGTCAACTAGACTGCTCCTAACTGGTCCAAAGCGACAAGTTGTGAGATATCCCTCAAATCGCCTCTTCACCGCCAATTGTGGCCAGATAAGTACAAGTGAAGAAAGGAAGGATCCGCTCACGAATCACCGTGAGACGGGCCTTTTAAAGTTACCTTTCTCACTTGTCTAGCCTAGATACCACAAAGTCAGGTTTAGATAAACGACTGAATGCCCACAACCTTCTTCTGTCCTAATGATCGCGACAGTCCTAAATTGGCTGAGTCTAGATATTTTTTATTAGCTCAAAGGTTATTTATTTGTAAAGATATATCAATGCTAAATCTTTTAGAAATGGTTTTATTAAGTAAAGGGTATTTAAATGAAAATGTTTGTTTTCCCGTATTCTGAGTTCTCGAGGGTATCGTGTTATGTTGCATATGAGTGTGTGAGGAGATAGGTCGTTACCTCGTGATCTACTTAAAGGTATAGCAAGTTTAATGGAGTTAAATGTAGAATTGAAACAATGTGGTATTTAAGTGAAAAATACGATAAATTGAAATAGCCATCATTTTATGAAATGAAACTTGATCAATTTGGTTTATTAGTGTTTAATAATCAACATGAGAGAGTTTAAGCATAATTGTATTGACGAGAAGTGGAGTTTTATGAAGAAACCGAAGCGGAAATCGGATTTGTTCCGATTCCATCGGGTTTGTAAATCCGTATTTTTTTTTGAATAGAAAAGAGAGAGAAAACGGGACTTACGGGTTTCGGACAACTAGAAGAAGGAGATGGTTCGGAAGGAGTCGGCGGTGCGTCGTTTCGTCGCCGGGAGTTCCTACGGACGTTGCCAGAAAATCCGCTGAAGAATTCGCCGGAGCTTCGCCTTTTGCTCACTTCGATTGCACACAAAGTTTCTTGAAAATTCTAGAGGGTTGGCTCAGAGTTTGGGGTGAGAGGGTAGAGGGTAGGGGTGGTATTTATAGGGTTAGGCTAGGGTTAGGGTAGGTGAAAGGTTAAAATGAAAAAATATGATAAAATGTATTAAAAATGTATTAAAAGTAAAGTAATTGGGGTTTTAAAAGAACTATGGAAATGGTCTGAGGCTAAAATTTTGCAGGTGAATAGAGAATGTGAAAATACACAATTTTCATGTTGGGGCCATCGCCGGAATTGGCCGACTCGGCCGTAACTCGGTCGGAGGACTGAGTCGGCCGAGTCGAGGCTGAGTTGGCCGATTCCCGGCCGAGTCAGGCGGCCGGGATCCCCCCGACGGTTTATCTAAACTCTGGGAATGTTACATTTTTGGGTGTAGTGGGGGTTTTTGTGAGATATGCACGTGTAAACCCTTGATATTCTAAACGTTTTTAAAAAAATCAATATTAAAAATAATATGGGGCATGGGATTTGAATTCTGGTGGCTTGGTTCAGCAGTGCAAGGTATTACCAATGAGCTACAAGCTCCTTCTTGTAATTATGGAGCTAATTAATTACTTAAAGTAATAACAGTAAATGTAAATACCCCAAGTATACATTAATTTTTAAGCAAATTTTGTACACTAAAAATAAAGTAGTTAAATTCTTTTAACTTGTAATTAAAAAGCAAAATAACTACTTATATCTTGTGCTCAAGCTAAAATACCCCTTTATGGATTTTGAAAAAAATATTTTGAAAAAATTTGTATAGGAAATTTAGGGTTGTTACATTGTCTTTATTGAAATGCAGCATTGACTTGATCCTGTCATTGAGCAGGTGGGTTGTAAGGACACTCTTCGGTCAAATGGGTTGGATCCGAACAACAAACGCATATAGTGCGAGGGGGAAGAGCAGGGGCAGGAGAAGGCGATGAGAATTTGCTCTCAATTACTTCTAGTTTTCGTGTAATTGCTACCATTTCGGCTTTCATTGCAATTGACATATCAAGTTGATGAACGCCCGCCCTAGATAGACCGAAAGGAGTAGACGAAGTGGACGGAGTGTTCAGTCTAGTGCTTTCCCACTGAAGCGTTTGTTCAGCAAGATCGTCGAGAAATTGCCAAGCTTCCTCGTCAGATTTGGATAGGAAGTAGCCTTGACAAATAGTTTCTAACAACTGCTTAGTTGCTGAGTTCAGTCCTTCATATAAGGTTTGGCAAAGTTGCCCTCTCTGAATACCGTGATGAGGGAACTGAACAAGATGGTCTTTGTATCGTTCGAAACACTTCCAAAAAGGTTCGGCAGGAAGCTGGAAAAATTGGTTAATTTCATTTCGTTTTCTCGCGGTCTTGTGATTTGAGTAAAACTTTTTAAGAAACGCTTTAACAAACTCTTCCCAACTATTTATGGAATGCAATGCAGTACTATACGGCCACTTTTCAGCTAGGTCACACAATGTGAAAGAAATGACTAGTAGCCGTATAGCATCATCGGACAGTTGGGTTGTCTTCATCATTGCACATACGTTCTGGAATTTGTTGATGAAGATATAGGCATCTTCGGATTCCAGTCCGTGAAATTTAGGCAACATGTTGATGAAGTGGGGCTTAATTTCGAAATGATCCCCATTTACCGGCGGAAGTGAAAGACAGTTAGGAAGTGCGGAGCGGGTAGGATAGAAATGATCCTGGAGGGCGATTCGCTGTGGCGCTTCAACAGGAGGTTGGTGCGGGTTATTCGTACCTACTTGAGGTGGAATAAGTCCCGAGGCAGGTAAAGGGTTGTTAGGATTGAATCATGACATCTCAGAAGAAGATGAAGGTGAAGGTGAAGATGTACGAACAGAATTCCGGTCAACATCAGAGTTGGCCGGCAAAGGTAAGGATGAAAAAGGTGTAGAGGGAGTTTCGACTTCGAAGTCGATCGCGTAGTCGGTAGCGACTAACGAAACAAGGAGTAGGCGGGCGCTAGTGTCCCTAGTCCAACCGGACATACACTAAACGAGTTTTAGTGTAGTCAGAATGTAGAATGTAAGGGTAAGAAAACGTCAATGAAGAAAGGTAAGGATGGAAGGTGGGTGAAATGGGATTATAGTGACAAAGGGCAAGTTTTTGTAAAAAATTTTGTTTTGTGTGTTTTTTTTTTAATTTTTTTTATTTTATAAAGAGTTTTTCAAAAAATTGTACGGAACTACGACACAATTTCAAACAACCACAGTTTAAATATGCACAATCAAACCTAGAGCTAGGGTCTCCTAAGTCCACTAGACTGCTCCTAACTGTTCCAAAGTGACAAGTTGTGAGATATTACTCAAATCGCCTCTTCACCGCCAATTGTGGCCTGGTAAGCACAAATGAAGAAAGGAGGGTTCCGCTCACGAATCACCGTGAGACGGGTCTTTTAAAATTACCTTTCTCACTTGTCTAGCCTAGGCACCACAAAGTCAGGTTTACATAAACGAATGAATGCCCACAACCTTCTTCTTTCCTAATGAGCACGACAGTCCTTAATTGGCCGAGTCTAGATATTTTTTAATTAACTCAAGAGTGATAAATATGTTTTTTAGTGATTTTTAGGGTCTTAAGAAGGATAATGAAATCCCCACCCAATCTTAATTGGTGTTATAGCCCCTTAGATTCCATATTAATTATGCAAAGCAGTAACACACCAAAAAAAATTTTATTTGCGGCGCAAAGAATCCTGCACAAAAACAATTTATTGGAGAGGGAGAAGAGGTTGTTGTGCAAAGAATCCTGCAGGAAAAATTATTCAGTGGAGTGCAGAGGAGAGGAGATGAGAATTGAGATACTTACAGAGAAAAGTGGGTCGCTGACGTCAGCAGTTGACCGCGGTTCTGCGGTCAAACGTGCACTTGTACCGCGGTTCCGCGGCTATTCTGAAGTTTGACGTTGTCAAATTTGTTCCCTGTGCTGAATTGGTTCTCCTCTTTCTGTTTAGATCCCCTGTTTCTGGATTTGTTCACTGAATTGCTCCAGATCTGAACCAGTCCTTCTTCCTTTCCTGAACAATTTGCACAAAAACCAATCAAAAATAACAAGATGATTTTTTTTTATATTTTTAATTTTTCAATTTTTTTATATTTTTATATTTTTTAATTAACCCGAAACTACACAAAGAAATAAACTACCGTCTCCCCGGCAACGGCGCCATTTGATTGGTAGAGATTTTCTGTGTTTAAATTTACCGCAATCAAGACGGTGTCACTTGGTAGCTAGTCGGTTGAGTACGGGTCGATCCACAGGGAGATGGAATCTTTTTCTTTATGTTTTAACGAGTTAAACCCGATTAAGTCGGGTTTTGTTTTAAGATCTACGAATGAGATAAAAGGTGATAAAATACTTGCTAGGGTTAGGATTAGGTTAGTTCAAATTTAGGAAATTCTCACTTCTTTCAATCCATTAGTTATGAATATCGGTGTTAAGGTAATCGGCCACAACGGGGATTAGGACGACTAGGAAGAAACTTACAACTCTAAGCTAGGCTTTCCATACTTAGTTTCTTCCTTTTGGACCTTGTCCGCCCGTTCTTGTCTCTTATCCCTAACCTCCAATTAATTCAACCACAACCGGTCTAACTAGGAAATCACCGCTATCATGTAGGATAGGGTGCCGTAGTGAGCGGATTATGGTTCAATTAAAGAGAGTCCGTATTTAAAATTATTGGGCAAAGAAAGGAGTGAAAGAGATTTCCTTCTCTCAAACCTTCCTTCTCCTGCCCTAACAAGTGAGGAATTACTCACTCATTAAAAAAGATTAAAAAAAAATAAAACAAAGGGAGGTAGAAAGAATTTTAGGTTAAGAGGAATTTTTACAGCTGGCTATTTAAGACCTCACCTAGGCAAGGATCTTACTCAAGCATCATCGTTGTTAAAGAAAAATAGAAAAGGAGATAACAAAAGGGGAAAAAAACACAGATTTAATTCTATGCCTAAGTTAACAAATAAAAGTTGCAGATAATAAAATTGCAGATAATAAAAATGCGATAAATAAAATGCGAGATAAATAAAAAGAACCTACTTTATTGATAACCTCTCAAAAACTCATTACAATTTCTCATAGAGAATTTTAAATTCTAGATTAAAAATAAAAAGAGGCATACTAATTTGGCCTTGAGCTTTCCTATTTATAAATAGAAAAACCTTAGATTTACATTCTAATCCATACACGAAATGACAAAACTACCCCAAGAGCCGAGTCAAAGCACCGTCACTTCCACCGACACGTGCAGAACACAGTCGCGGAACCGCGACAGATGTGCCTGTTTGGCCGCGGTTCCGCGGCCATTTGATGGTCTTGGTGGTTCATTTTTCCAGGACTTCTTCATGTTATTTTTGTCTTCTGTTTGGCACACTTGATTCTCAAAAGCGCTTCAGTTCTCTTTCAGATATTCAGCAGTGGACTTTTGCATTGACCTCCGCGTTAAAGTCTTAGATCTTGTGCTGCCCTTGTGTTTTGTGCATTGAAATGCCCAATGATTTTCCATTTGTTCCTTGTCTGGTAGGCGGCATTATACGGATAGTGTGCGAAAACCCGTATTTATCTGTTTGTTGGTCGTAGTCCTACATTTGTTGCGACTTTTCATGAATTTCATTGTAAAGAGCTGAGAACCTATAACCTGCAACTATTTAGCAGATATGGATCAAAAGTACCTACTTATATGCAATGTGATTAAGAATAGGCGATATAAAAATGCAAAAATCTGATATGAACAAATGCCAAATCCGATAAATATATTTTTAAATGAGTAAATTATTTTAATCTCTAATTATTTCACAATTATTGGTATATATTTATACCTTTTTATGAAAACCCCAATTTCGCAAATCGGGTAGTTTTCGCGAAATATATTATTTTAATAATAAATTCCAAAAATAATAATTTATATTTTCTGAAATGTTACAATCTTCCCCCTTAAAGAAATTCGGTCCCCGAATTTAAATTTAAACCCCAAAATGCTAAAACATTTCAATAATCAATTCAAAACGACGGGGCTCCGAAATCATGGAGGATATAGAAAAGCCACAACGCATCAAGTGCGCATGAAAACGAATACAAAACTCAAATCACACTCCGTCGAGCATCACGCAAATTATCAGATTTGCACGCATATCATCGGAGTTACAATTGAGACACATATCTCGAAATCCACTACAGAAATCCAATATACACTAGTCAAATAAAACTCTAGTTAAACTTTTTAATGCATGCAAAGCACTCAGGTACTGTCCTCGGATCAATCCTGTTTGGCTACTACACAATATAGTGCTCAACATGAAAACAAAGTGCTCAAAAGCAAAATCAGCCTCAAAAGGCGTATCCAACAATCACGTGTGTCTGGTGCGCACGGAAATCAAATACAAACACAGGTGCCAAAATATGCACAAAGAAAAACTAAGTGCAACGGGTGTGCAAGAAAACATCTGTCCAGCGCAACGGGTGTACACGACAACAATATCTGGTGCAACTATTGTACACGAAAATCTCAATCGGGTGCATCCGGTGTGCACAAAATCGCCTCTCATATCATGCACCCAACATACGCGAAAATCCAATCAAGTGCATCCGTCATACACGAATGAAATCTAAATCAAGTGCATTCAACATGCACGAAATACAAACAATAACTCTAATGCGTAAAAAGCAACACCGACTGTACCAAGGTGTATAAAGTCATAAACGTGTGCAACTGCGTGCACAAAACACATATCAATGCACTGCAAGCACATATAAGCTATACTGAGTGCAAAATCAAAACGAGTGCGTACCACACGCACAAAATCAAATCAACTGTATGAAATCCAGGAAATCATAAACGTGTGCAGCCAAGGCACAAAATCAATATCAAGTGCAACAGATATTCACAAATCATAAACCAACACAACAGTGTGTAAAACGTATATCAAGTGTGATAACTATGCATAAAAATATAAATACCCGGTAGGTGCAGTTATGGTGTACGAAATCAATATCATGAAACTCATCATCAAATCTCAAATCCAAGCGATATAAGCATGATACTCGGATCACAAACGCAAATCGCAACAAATGATATCGAGGTACACCTCCTACAATGTAGAAAAATGTCGGTGCGCCCAAAACTGCCAGAGCAAGAACATCCGCTATCCTCCTGCTCACGGTCTGGCATCCTCTGTCTCTGGGTCCTTATTTCGCTGTGGATTACCAATCTCGCAATCCATCGGATCATCGGTCCGGTCCGGTGTGCTAACGGAAACGATTCCGCTCTGGCATTTCTCTGGTCATCTCTTGGCCAATTAGTATGACTACTCATAAAGCAGCTCGTCACTGGCGTCGGCCTTTGGTTTTCTGAATGCACGTCACACATCTGATCCTGGGTACAAATCTTATCGCAGCAGTGTCCTGGAAGGAACCTGCTCAGGGTCTCTTCCGATCTTGCCTATACCGAACTATACGGAGGCTGGTACTCTTACAAAAAATTTTCTCGCTTTCTGGACATCTGCGTCTCAGCACAGCTTTTCCTCGGGAACTGGTCGTATTTCATGCCTCTGTATACATATCAGATCTCTAATCTCAACGGGGAGTAATAACAGCTCGTTGATATCTCGCATGAACCTCTTGTTCCACTCGTCTTTATTATCGTCTTCTTCGACGTCACGTCATGCTACCTACGTACTGCAATTGTCTTGGCTACAGTCAATCTGGAATCTCTCACACGGACTCGAAATCGAGAACTCGGTATCTTCATCACTCTGTAAAAAATCTCTAGCCGAACACGTCCTCGGGAACTCGTCCATACCATCGAAGGAATACTCAATACTCGTCCGTTCTTGATCAACTCACAACGCATCTGGGTGAGGTCCTCTATCTGAAGCTGGTCCACTTACTGTCTCCTATCACATGATATTCGAACGACGTTAAACCTTTTGATCGATTCATCGAAGTCCCATAATTCCCCGAGAGCTCAACACTTAAGCACGGTTTAATAATATCCAGGACATGCCACAATACCTATGGACCAGCCGTAGAAGGGTAAACCCAAGCCTCACTGATGGCACCGCGGAACTGCCGCAAACCCTAAGGTTCAAAAGCGGTTCCATCGGCATTATATCGAGTTAGGGTTTCATTCTTCTAGAGGGTCCACAGAATTACTTGCATGTTCTTTCGAATACCTTAAACTTGGAAAAATGGGTTTCTGACATTCGTTCGAACTTTTTAACTTCGCCTAGACAACATGTGAATACCCTTCGTCTCTCAACTCAAGCTAGACTAGTCATCATCTGTCGCAGCTCTGCTTGAAAGCTCCAGCGATCTCAGCTCGTAAAGTATGGAGGCGACATCCTATCAATCTCAGCAACAGCTGGGTCATCTGCCTGCACGGTAGACGACATCACAATCTCTGAGGTATGCTATACATCACAGTCCTCTCACAACTGGCAGCCTCTATTAATGGCCCGATCATACTGTGCAAAACCGAACACTCTCCTCAACGAGAAGTCACAACACCAATACAAAATCGAGACGTTCTCATGTCACCAGAAAACACGATGGTCAGTCTTCGCCCATGATGAGCTCGCCCTGACTGCAACACTAACAGCAGCTCAATCTGCGCTCAACTATGGTGACAGGAACCTCAAGCATGTATTGATGAAGGTAGATCAAAGGAATGGAAGGAATCAACAGATCCCAAAATGGATACATGATCATAAGAAGGAACGGAATCAATAAGAGTATGCTCATGGAAACAAATAGAATCAAAGATCTTAAAATATGCACATCCTAAGGTTTCTTAAGTGGAGTATCGTAAATATGCAGCGGAACATACGTACGGTACGTCACTCTACTCAAGCTACCTACTCCATCAATCAGGGTCAGCCTATGTAACGAAAGTTCGGGTCTAAAACCCCCTGTCCAAGTCTAAGTTCCGTAAGGTCAAGCCTAGGTTCCGAAATATTTACGCCCCAGACTCCACATGGTCAAACCTAAACTCGAACAAAAGTTAAATCTAGCGCTCTGATACCAACTTTTTCACGACCCGAAATTTATAGCTCGTGACTGGCACTTGAATCATATGAAGTCTATAGGACCCCATCTAATTCAAGTAAGCCGAAAACCAGAAATCTAAACATTTTTAAAGAAATAAAGAGGTGGAGTTTTGAAATAAAGGTATAATGAAATCAAATGCTTTCTTAAATGCATAGAAAAGGGAACATGAAAGATGCAAGTTTATTTTACTAATTGAATAACGTGTTTCGTCTTTTAAAAATTTGGGCAGCACCTCCTTTGTATATTTTGATCCAAAACCACAAATACATAAAGATAATAAGGGCATCCCCAAGCGGGAGCTAGGTCTTCGTCCAACGGAGGATTCACAACCACGCAAGTAATAAAACAAGTATACGATGCCCAACGGCGAAGATCAACACAAAAGATAATGAATAAAGCAAGAAAACAACCCAAAAAGCGAACATATAACACATCGCTGAAATCTCGCAACTACAAGTCTTTCTAAGTCTTACTATTTATACAAATACTAGTTTTGATTGATGGAGTTGACTAGATACAATATGAATAATAAATACAAAAGTGGTATGATCCAACATGTACAACCTATCAAAGCAAGTCACCCGAATGCAAGCTGTGTGCCAACGATGCCGCTACCGATCCATGCGGTCAACCTGCAAGAACTGTGGCATAACGGGGGTGAGTTGCCAACTCGTGAGTAGAAAACATCAACATATAGAAATCGAATAAACAACGATTCCTAGGTCAACTATATCATGAAGGTAATACTAAGATATCTAGGGTGACCGTATCTGTATATGTGCCAACAATAATAATCAATGTCTGTATGCATGTGGATAACATCCAACAGTATAATAAATGCATGTATGCATGTGGATCTCGTCCACTTGAAACATCATAAAAACATATGCATGTAAATATATGAGGATATTAAAGAATGTGTGTCCATCAATGACACAACAATTCATGGAACCTGAGTATCCAGCACCGACACTCGAAAACATCATGAAACCCGTGTCCAGCATCGACATGTAAATCCTTATATCTCAGGCACCACATCCTTAGATCGGCCCTCATATCCATCTCATTACTCCGTTCGTTATCCTCCGGATAACCGCCGAGTCCAAATACTATCACCGTTAGGTAGTGCTCCCCTGCCAGGCTCAACACCATCATCTGCGACCATCTTGCCCCAGGGTATCGCACCGGGTCCACTATGCACCCGCAGACGGTTCCTCCTCCTCCTCGAAACGGGTGAAACATGCCAATCTCAGAACCGAGAAAACATATAGTGGACATACTGAAATATCATTTCAAGAGAAACCGGGTTTTTAAAACAACATACTTTCCTTTGAAATAACCACGGTTCTTAAATCCAGAAATCTCATGGAAGCAGCATATCTCATTGCGTAAAATCGTAAAGCATGATGTATGCGGCATATAACAGAATGTAAGTATATCCGTAAATCATACAACATAGAACAGTAATAATGTACATATGAAGGGACAACCGCTCTTTAAAATGAATCCAGTTTAAAAATATATCCTGCGGTTCCCAATTCCTCCAAGGTCAAATGCAACATCGCATAAAGGTGTATATGTAACTATAGCAAGTAAATTATGCAAGGAGTCATATCATGATACAACAATTCTACTGTGCAGTAACATGGCAATTATCGATGATGAAGTGTGTGAGCCGGCCAATCTGTGTAAGTGTGATATATGCATCATCGATAATGGTGTAGGTGTACTAGCACAGGTATATGAAATGCAATGGGAAAGACATGAATGTAGCATAAAGTAAATCGACAGCTAAATGCTATAAGGTATACATATCTAATATGACCGAGTCGGTGAATCTATCAATCGGCATCCTCTAGTCAAGGGTAAGGATCAATCATCAATTAAACTAATCACGTACGGTAAATCATCGTACGGTGTCAGTAAACAATTTGGGATCCTAGCGACCTATATGAAATTGAGGGTACGGACCTAACGTCTCGTACGGCTTATCACTCATGATTCACAATATTTTATATCTCTATATACCTATATCCCAGGTCATATCCATAACCATCTCAAATCAGGGGACCGGCAAAGGTATCAATCCTCTCTTATCGACTCGCATCCGTATACCGACATATCCATCAAGTTATCATATCACATCATATTCTTTTCATTACATTAAGTCAATTTTATATATACATTCTACCTTATACATCAAATGGCATGCTACTCTAAAAATCAAACCTATTCTAGTGCAACTACATATCTATAAGTCATGATTCGTATTAACCTTTCATATCCTTATATTCTTATCATCTCTAACTATCTTATATTCCTATCATCTCTAACTATCCTAAATAACCATGTCCCTAGTTTTCTAACTTAGGTTTCTACGACTGTATCCTATAGATCGATTTCCATTTATAATTTGCGGGGGTACTATACGCCATCCACCCGACTTCTCCCGTAGATATAGATCTACTCAATTTGATCCTTGCTCGCCGAAGTCGATGACGCCATGCTCCATCGTCTTGGAATCCACACGAAGGTACGTACAATATCAACACATATCGCAATGCTATTAAAATTGAGTTCGGAAAACCAATACGGCACACGGTGCGTCCATAGGTTGGAACCTATAGCCTACGCATGCAAAACAATCAAACAAATCCTTGTTGTTGACGTACAAATGCCCAACAACAAAAATACAATATCAAAACCCAAGTTCATAATTCGTAAAAACCCGAAAACTGCATCTAAGGAAAACCACTTCCAGATTCCACCCTAGGACAAACTAAGAGATTTTGCACATGGGGTTAGTCTAGATA
This sequence comes from Agapanthus africanus, assembly GCA_030015575.1. Taxonomy (NCBI): domain Eukaryota; kingdom Viridiplantae; phylum Streptophyta; class Magnoliopsida; order Asparagales; family Amaryllidaceae; genus Agapanthus; species Agapanthus africanus. The sequence continues at coordinate 523,163,242 of CM057346.1, forward strand.
TCAGATGAGAAAGCTATGGTCCAAAAATCACACGAAACCACCACAACTTGGTCGCAATTTCCGGCCAAACCCATTAAATCTGCGGCCTGAAATGCTCATTAGGGGCTTTGGTATCTATGGTTGCTTCTATATAGCCTGCACGTCTTACTGTAAAGGGAACTTACTTAGTGGTGCTCTCGGGTCATACCAGATTCCATAATACCACCAAAATCTGTCACAATTCCGACGTCGGGAAATTCTAAGTCCGTGTATTGGTTTCTAATCCGGGTCTTGGTCAGTAAAATCCACACTAAGGTCTTGTAACAGCCATTACACATCACTACAACACAACTCAAACTCTAATCCTTCTCTAGAAATTTCTAACTTCACCATTTCTTACTAAATCAACTCCTAACTATACTTAGAATGCAAGAAACTAAAATCTAAACTGAAAGGAAGAATTTATACCTTATTTGGGCAACCCAAGAAAAACCCTAGAAGTCCAAAGTCTCCAAAATCCAACTTTGATTGGTCCATTGTGTTGAGGGTGAGGTGGGGATCAACTTTTGTGAAGAGAGTATAGGTTTTTGATGAAGATTTAGAGATGGATCTTGGGGTTGAAGCTGGTGGGAGATGAGGTTGACGGAAATGAAGAAACAAAAAGGGGAGGAAATGAATGAGGCAGCGCCCTCTCTCACTCTCTCTTATTCTCGCTCTCTCTCTCTCTCTCCAATATTCTCTCTTTTACCCTTTTCTCTTTTCTTTTCTTTTCTTTTTTTTTTTAAAACCCAAACCACATAATACCCCAAAAACAACACAAGAACACAACATGTAACCAAAATGCAATATGACATGGTGCACTAGCCATGGAAAACTGTAAAAACCCGGATTCGGCCTAATCGCGATTAGCAGTGCACTAATCGGTTTTTTATTTAAACTGCGTATAGTTAATTATAAAAATGCCAAATCCGATAAATATATTTTTAAATGAGTAAATCATTTTAATCTCTAATTATTTCACAATTATTGGTATATATTTATACCTTTTTACGAAAACCCCAATTTCGCAAATCGGGTAGTTTTCGCGAAATATATTATTTTAATAATAAATTCCAAAAATAATATTTTATATTTTCTGAAATGATACAATCTTTCCCCCTTAAAGAAATTCGGTCTCCGAATTTAAATTTAAACCCCAAAATACTAAAACATTTCAAAAATCAACTTAAATCGACGGGGCTCCGAAATCATGGAGGATATAGAAAAGCCACAGCGCATCAAGTGCGCATAAAAACGAATACAAAATTCAAATCGAACTCCGTCAAGCGTCACGCAAATTATCGGATTTGCACGCATATCATCGGAGTTACAATTGAGATACAGATCTCGAAATCCACTACTGAAATCGAATGTACACTAGTCAAATAAACCTCTGGTTAATCTTTTTAATGCATGCAAAGTACTCAGGTACTGCCCTCAGATCAATCATGTTTGGCTACTACACAATATAGTGCCCAACATGAAAACAAAGTGCTCAAAAGCAAAATCAGCCTCAAAAGGGGTATCCAACAATTACGTGCGTCTGGTGTGCACGGAAATCAAATCCAAACACAGGTGCCACAATATGCACAAAGCAAAACTAAGTGCAGCGGGTGTGTATGAAAACATCTGTCCAGCGCAACGGGTGTGCACGACAACAATATCTGGTGCATCTATTGTGCACAAAAATCTCAATCGGGTGTATCCAGTGTGCACAAAATCACCTATCATATCATGCGCCCAACATGCGCGAAAATCTAATCAAGTGCATCCGTCATGCACGAATGAAATCTAAATCAACATGCACGAAATACAAACAATAACTCCAATGCGTAAAAAGCAACACCGAGTGTACCAAGGTGTATAAAGTCATAAACGTGTGCAACTACGTGCACAAAACACATATCAATGCACTGCAAGCACATATAAGCTATACCGAGTGAAAAATCAAAATGAATGCGTACCACACGCACAAAATCAAATCAACTGTATGAAATCCAGGAAATCATAAATATGTGCAGCCAAGGCACAAAATCAACATCAAGTGCAACAGATATGCACAAATCATAAACCAACACAACAATATGTAAAACGTATATCAAGTGCGATAACTATGCATAAAAATATAAATACCCAGTAGGTGCAGCCATGGTGCACGAAATCAATATCATGAAACTCATCATCAAAACTCAAATCCAAGCGATATAAGTGTGATACTCGGATCACAATCGCAAATCACAACAAATGACATCGAGATACACCTCCTACAATGTCGAAAAATGTCGGTGTGCCCAAAACTGGCAGAGCAAGAACATCTGCTATCCTCCTGCTCACGGTCTGGCGTCCTCTGTCTCTGGGTCCTCATTTCGCTGTAGATTACCAATCTCGCAATCCATCGGCTCATCGGTCTGATCCGCTGTGATTCCGCTCTGGCACTTCTCTGGTCATCTCTTGGTCAATTAGTATGACCACTCATAAAGCAGCTCGTCACCGGCGTCGGCCTCTGGTCCTCTGAATGCCCGTCTCACATCTGATCCGGGATGCAAATCTTATCGCAGCAGTGTCCTGGAAGGAACCTGCTCATGGTCTCTTCCGATCTTGCCTATGCCGAACTATACGGAGGCTGGTACTCTCACAAAATCTTTTCTCGCTTTCTGGACATCTGCGTTCTCAGCACAGCTTTTTCTCGGGAACTGGTCGTATCTCACGCCTCTGTATACATATCAGATCTCTAACCTCAACGGGGAGTAACAACAGCTTGTTGACATCTCGCATGAATCTCTTGTTCCACCCGTCTTTATTATCGTCTTCTTCGACGTCACGTCATGCTATCTGCGTACTGCAATTGTCTCGGCTACAGTCAATCCGGAATCTCTCACACGGACTCGAAATCGCGAACTCGGTATCTTCATCACTCTGTAGAAGATCTCTAGCCGAACACGTCCTTGGGAACTCGTCCATACCATTGGAGGAATACTCAATACTCGTCCGTTCTCGATTAACTCACAACGCATCTGGGTGAGGTCCTCTATCTGAAGCTGGTCCATTTACTGTCTCCTATCACATGATATTCGGACGACGTTAAACCTTTCGATCGATTCATCGAAGTCCCATAATTCCCCGAGAGATCAACACTTAAGCACAGTTTAATAATATCCAGGACATGCCACAATACCTATGGACCAGCCGTAGAAGGGCAAACCTAAGCCTCACTGATGGCACCGCGAAACTGCCGCAAATCCTAAGGTTCAAAAGCGGTTCCATGGGCATTATGTCGAGTTAGGGTTTCATTCTTCTAGAGGGTCCACAGAATTACTTGCATGTTCCTTCGAATACCTTAAACTTGGAAAAATGGGTTTCTGACATTCGTTCGAACTTTTTAACTTCGCCTAGACAACATGTGAATACCATTCGTCTCTCAACTCAAGCTAGACTAGCTATCATCTGTCGCAGCTCTGCTTGAAAGCTCCAGCGATCTCAGCTCGTAAAGTATGGAGGCGACATCCTATCAATTTCAGCAAGAGCTGGGTCATCTGTTTGCATGGTAGACGACATCACAATCTCTGAGGTATGTTGTACATCACAGTCCTCTCACAACTGGCATCCTCTATCAATGGCCTGATCATACGGTGAAAAACCGAACACTCTCCTCAACGAGAAGTCACAACACTAATACAAAATCGAGACGTTCCCGTGTCATCAGAAAACACGATGGTCAGTCCTCGCCTACGACGAGCTCGCCCTGACTGCAACACTAACAGCAGCTCAATCTGCACTCAACTATGGTGACAAGAACCTCAAGCATGTATCGATGAAGGTAGATCAAAGGAATGGAAGGAATCAACAGATCCCAAAATGGATAAATGATCATAAGGAGGAATGGAATCAATAAGAGTATGCTCATGGAAACAAATAGAATCAAAGATCTCAAAATATGTACATCCTAAGGTTTCTTAAGTGGAGTATCGTAAATATGCAGCGGAACATACGTACGGTACGCCACTCTACTCAAGCTACCTACTCCATCAATCAGGGTCAGCCTATGTAACGAAAGTTCGGGTCTAAAAACCCCCTGTCCAAGTCTAAGTTCCGTAAGGTCAAGCCTAGGTTCCGAAATATTTACGCCCCAGAATCTACATGGTCAAACCTAAACTCGAACAAAAGTTAAATCTAGCGCTCTGATACCAACTTTTTCACGACCCGAAATTTATAGCTCGTAACTGACACTTGAATCATATGAAGTCCATAGGACTCCATCTAATTCAAGTAAGCCGAAACCCAGAAATCTAAACCTTTTTAAAAAAATAAAGAGGTGAAGTTTTGAAATAAAGGTACAATGAAATCAAATGCTTTCTTAAATGCATAGAAAAGGGAACATGAAAGATGCAAGTTTATTCTACTAATTGAAAAATATGTTTCGTCTTTTAAAAATTTGGGTAGCACCTCCTTTGTATATTTTGATCCAAAACCACAAATACATAAAGATAATAAGGGCATCACCAAGCGGGAGCTAGGTCTTCGCCAAACGGCCGATTCACAACCACGCAAGTAATAAAACAAGTATACGACACCCAATGATGAAGATCAACACAAAAGATAATGAATAAAGCAAGACAACAACCCAAAAAGCGAACATATAACCCATCGCTCAAGTCTCGCAACTACAAGTCTTTCTAAGTCTTACTATTAATACAAATACTAGTTTTGATTGATGGAGTTGACTAGATACAATATGAATAATAAATACAAAAGTGCTATGATCCAACATGTACCACCTACCAAAGAAAGTCACCCGAAGTTGTGTGCCAACGATGCCGCTACCGATCCATGCGGTCAACCTGCAAGAACTGTGGCATAACGGGGGTGAGTTGCCAACTCGTGAGTAGAAAACATCAACATATAGAAATCGAATAAACAACGATTCCTAGGTCAACTATATCATGAAGGTAATACTATGATATCTAGGGTGACCGTATCTGTATATGTGCCAACAATAATAATCAATGTCTGTATGCATGTGGATAACATCCAACAGTATAATAAATGCATGTATGCATGTGGATCTCGTCCACTTGAAACATCATAAAAACATATGCATGTAAATATATGAGGATATTAAAGAATGTGTGTCCATCAATGACACAACAATTCATGGAACCTGAGTATCCAGCACCGACACTCGAAAACATCATGAAACCCGTGTCCAGCATCGACATGTAAATCCTTATATCTCAGGCACCACATCCTTAGATCGGCCCTCATATCCATCTCATTACTCCGTTCGTTATCCTCCGGATAACCGCCGAGTCCAAATACTATCACCGGTAGGTAGTGCTCCCCTGCCAGGCTCAACGCCATCATCTGCGACCATCTTGCCCCAGGGTATCGCACCGGGTCCACTATGCACCCACAGACGGTTCCTCCTCCTCCTCGAAACGGGTGAAACATGCCAATCTCAGAACCGAGAAAACATATAGTGGACATACTGAAATATCATTTCAAGAGAAACCGGGTTTTTAAAACAACATACTTTCCTTTGAAATAACCACGGTTCTTAAATCCAGAAATCTCATGGAAGCAGCATATCTCATTGCGTAAAATCGTAAAGCATGATGTATGCGGCATATAACAGAATGTAAGTATATCCGTAAATCATACAACATGGAACAGTAATAATGTACATATGAAGGGACAACCGCTCTTTAAAATGAATCCAGTTTAAAAATATATCCTGCGGTTCCCAATTCCTCCAAGGTCAAATGCAACATCGCATAAAGGTGTATATGTAACTATAGCAAGTAAATTATGCAAGGAGTCATATCATGATACAACAATTCTACTGTGCAGTAACATGGCAATTATCGATGATGAAGTGTGTGAGCCGGCCAATCTGTGTAAGTGTGATATATGCATCATCGATAATGGTGTAGGTGTACTAGCACAGGTATATGAAATGCAATGGGAAAGACATGAATGTAGCATAAAGTAAATCGACAGCTAAATGCTATAAGGTATACATATCTAATATGACCGAGTCGGTGAATCTATCAATCGGCATCCTCTAGTCAAGGGTAAGGATCAATCATCAATTAAACTAATCACGTACGGTAAATCATCGTACGGTGTCAGTAAACAATTTGGGATCCTAGCGACCTATATGAAATTGAGGGTACGGACCTAACGTCTCGTACGGCTTATCACTCATGATTCACAATATTTTATATCTCTATATACCTATATCCCAGGTCATATCCATAACCATCTCAAATCAGGGGACCGGCAAAGGTATCAATCCTCTCTTATCGACTCGCATCCGTATACCGACATATCCATCAAGTTATCATATCACATCATATTCTTTTCATTACATTAAGTCAATTTTATATATACATTCTACCTTATTCATCAAATGGCATGCTACTCTAAAAATCAAACCTATTCTAGTGCAACTACATATCTATAAGTCATGATTCGTATTAACCTTTCATATCCTTATATTCTTATCATCTCTAACTATCTTATATTCCTATCATCTCTAACTATCCTAAATAACCATGTCCCTAGTTTTCTAACTTAGGTTTCTACGACTGTATCCAATAGATCGATTTCCATTTATAATTTGCGGGGGTACTATACGCCATCCACCCGACTTCTCCCGTAGATATAGATCTACTCACTTTGATCCTTGCTCGCCGAAGTCGATGACGCCATGCTCCATCGTCTTGGAATCCACACGAAGGTACGTACAATATCAACACATATCGCAATGCTATTAAAATTGAGTTCGGAAAACCAATACGGCACACGGTGCGTCCATAGGTTGGAACCTATAGCCTACGCATGCAAAACAATCAAACAAATCCTTGTTGTTGACGTACAAATGCCCAACAACAAAATTACAATATCAAAACCCAAGTTCATAATTCGTAAAAACCCGAAAACTGCATCTAAGGAAAACCACTTCCAGATTCCACCCTAGGACAAACTAAGGGATTTTGCACATGGGGTTAGTCTAGATATCAGATGAGAAAGCTATGGCCCAAAAATCACACGAAACCACCACAACTTGGTCGCAATTTCCGGCCAAACCCATTAAATCTGCGGCCTGAAATGCTCATTAGGGGCTTTGGTATCTATGGTTGCTTCTATGTAGCCTGCACGTCTTACTGTGAAGGGAACTTACTTAGTGGTGCTCTCGGGTCATACCAGATTCCATAATACCACCAAAATCTGTCACAATTCCGACGTCGGGAAATTCTAAGTCCGTGTATTGGTTTCTAATCCGGGTCTTGGTCAGTAAAATCCACACTAAGGTCTTGTAACAGCCATTACACATCACTACAACACAACTCAAACTCTAATCCTTCTCTAGAAATTTCTAACTTCACCATTTCTTACTAAATCAACTCCTAACTATACTTAGAATGCAAGAAACTAAAATCTGAACTGAAAGGAAGAATTTATACCTTATTTGGGCAACCCAAGAAAAACCCTAGAAGTCCAAAGTCTCCAAAATCCAACTTTGATTGGTCCATTGTGTTGAGGGTGAGGTGGGGATCAACTTTTATGAAGAGAGTATAGGTTTTTGATGAAGATTTAGAGATGGATCTTGGGGTTGAAGCTGGTGGGAGATGAGGTTGACGGAAATGAAGAAACAAAAAGGGGAGGAAATGAATGAGGCAGCGCCCTCTCTCACTCTCACTTATTCTCGCTCTCTCTCTCTCTCTCCAATATTCTCTCTTTTACCCTTTTCTCTTTTCTTTTCTTTTCTTTTTTTTTTAAAACCCAAACCACATAATACCCCAAAAACAACACAAGAACACAACATGTAACCAAAATGCAATATGACATGGTGCACTAGCCATGGAAAACTGTAAAAACCCGGATTCGGCCTAATCGCGATTAGCAGTGCACTAATCGGTTTTTTATTTAAACTGCGTATAGTTAATTATAAAAATGCCAAATCCGATAAATATATTTTTAAATGATTAAATCATTTTAATCTCTAATTATTTCACAATTATTGGTATATATTTATACCTTTTTACGAAAACCCCAATTTCGCAAATCGGGTAGTTTTCGCGAAATATATTATTTTAATAATAAATTCCAAAAATAATATTTTATACTTTCTGAAATGATACAATCTTTCCCCCTTAAAGAAATTCGGTCCCCGAATTTAAATTTAAACCCCAAAATACTAAAACATTTCAAAAATCAACTTAAATCGACGGGGCTCCGAAATCATGGAGGATATAGAAAAGCCACAGCGCATCAAGTGCGCATAAAAACGAATACAAAATTCAAATCGAACTCCGTCAAGCGTCACGCAAATTATCGGATTTGCACGCATATCATCGGAGTTACAATTGAGATACAGATCTCGAAATCCACTACTGAAATCGAATGTACACTAGTCAAATAAACCTCTGGTTAATCTTTTTAATGCATGCAAAGTACTCAGGTACTGCCCTCAGATCAATCATGTTTGGCTACTACACAATATAGTGCCCAACATGAAAACAAAGTGCTCAAAAGCAAAATCAGCCTCAAAAGGGGTATCCAACAATTACGTGCGTCTGGTGTGCACGGAAATCAAATCCAAACACAGGTGCCACAATATGCACAAAGCAAAACTAAGTGCAGCGGGTGTGTATGAAAACATCTGTCCAGCGCAACGGGTGTGCACGACAACAATATCTGGTGCATCTATTGTGCACGAAAATCTCAATCGGGTGCATCCGGTGTGCACAAAATCACCTATCATATCATGCGCCCAACATGCGCGAAAATCTAATCAAGTGCATCCGTCATGCACGAATGAAATCTAAATCAACATGCACGAAATACAAACAATAACTCCAATGCGTAAAAAGCAACACCGAGTGTACCAAGGTGTATAAAGTCATAAACGTGTGCAACTACGTGCACAAAACACATATCAATGCACTGCAAGCACATATAAGCTATACCGAGTGCAAAATCAAAATGAGTGCGTACCACACGCACAAAATCAAATCAACTGTATGAAATCCAGGAAATCATAAATATGTGCAGCCAAGGCACAAAATCAATATCAAGTGCAACAGATATGCACAAATCATAAACCAACACAACAATATGTAAAATGTATATCAAGTGCGATAACTATGCATAAAAATATAAATACCCAGTAGGTGCAGCCATGGTGCACGAAATCAATATCATGAAACTCATCATCAAAACTCAAATCCAAGCGATATAAGTGTGATACTCGGATCACAATCGCAAATCACAACAAATGACATCGAGATACACCTCCTACAATGTCGAAAAATGTCGGTGCGCCCAAAACTGGCAGAGCAAGAACATCTGCTATCCTCCTGCTCACGGTCTGGCGTCCTCTGTCTCTGGGTCCTCATTTCGCAGTAGATTACCAATCTCACAATCCATCGGCTCATCGGTCTGATCCGCTGTGATTCCGCTCTGGCACTTCTCTGGTCATCTCTTGGTCAATTAGTATGACCACTCATAAAGCAGCTCGTCACCGGCGTCGGCCTCTGGTCCTCTGAATGCCCGTCTCACATCTGATCCGGGATGCAAATCTTATCGCAGCAGTGTCCTGGAAGGAACCTGCTCATGGTCTCTTCCGATCTTGCCTATGCCGAACTATACGGAGGCTGGTACTCTCATAAAATCTTTTCTCGCTTTCTGGACATCTGCGTTCTCAGCACAGCTTTTTCTCGGGAACTGGTCGTATCTCACGCCTCTGTATACATATCAGATCTCTAATCTCAACGGGGAGTAACAACAGCTTGTTGACATCTCGCACGAATCTCTTGTTCCACCCGTCTTTATTATCGTCTTCTTCGACGTCACGTCATGCTATCTGCGTACTGCAATTGTCTCGGCTACAGTCAATCCGGAATCTCTCACACGAACTCGAAATCGCGAACTCGGTATCTTCATTACTCTGTAGAAGATCTCTAGCCGAACACGTCCTTGGGAACTCGTCCATACCATTGGAGGAATACTCAATACTCGTCCGTTCTCGATTAACTCACAACGCATCTGGGTGAGGTCCTCTATCTGAAGCTGGTCCATTTACTGTCTCCTATCACATGATATTCGGACGACGTTAAACCTTTCGATCGATTCATCGAAGTCCCATAATTCCCCGAGAGATCAACACTTAAGCACAGTTTAATAATATCCAGGACATGCCACAATACCTATGGACCAGCCGTAGAAGGGCAAACCCAAGCCTCACTGATGGCACCGCGAAACTGCCGCAAATCCTAAGGTTCAAAAGCGGTTCCATGGGCATTATGTCGAGTTAGGGTTTCATTCTTCTAGAGGGTCCACAGAATTACTTGCATGTTCCTTCGAATACCTTAAACTTGGAAAAATGGGTTTCTGACATTCGTTCGAACTTTTTAACTTTGCCTAGACAACATGTGAATACCATTCGTCTCTCAACTCAAGCTAGACTAGCTATCATCTGTCGCAGCTCTGCTTGAAAGCTCCAGCGATCTCAGCTCGTAAAGTATGGAGGCGACATCCTATCAATTTCAGCAAGAGCTGGGTCATCTGTTTGCATGGTAGACGACATCACAATCTCTGAGGTATGTTGTACATCACAGTCCTCTCACAACTGGCATCCTCTATCAATGGCCTGATCATACGGTGAAAAACCGAACACTCTCCTCAACGAGAAGTCACAACACCAATACAAAATCGAGACGTTCCCGTGTCACCAGAAAACACGATGGTCAGTCCTCGCCTACGACGAGCTCGCCCTGACTGCAACACTAACAGCAGCTCAATCTGCACTTAACTATGGTGACAAGAACCTCAAGCATGTATCGATGAAGGTAGATCAAAGGAATGGAAGGAATCAACAGATCCCAAAATGGATAAATGATCATAAGGAGGAATGGAATCAATAAGAGTATGCTCATGGAAACAAATAGAATCAAAGATCTCAAAATATGTACATCCTAAGGTTTCTTAAGTGGAGTATCGTAAATATGCAGCGGAACATACGTACGGTACGCCACTCTACTCAAGCTACCTACTCCATCAATCAGGGTCAGCCTATGTAACGAAAGTTTGGGTCTAAAAACCCCCTGTCCAAGTCTAAGTTCCGTAAGGTCAAGCCTAGGTTCCGAAATATTTACGCCCCAGAATCTACATGGTCAAACCTAAACTCGAACAAAAGTTAAATCTAGCGCTCTGATACCAACTTTTTCACGACCCGAAATTTATAGCTCGTAACTGACACTTGAATCATATGAAGTCCATAGGACTCCATCTAATTCAAGTAAGCCGAAACCCAGAAATCTAAACCTTTTTAAAGAAATAAAGAGGTGAAGTTTTGAAATAAAGGTACAATGAAATCAAATGCTTTCTTAAATGCATAGAAAAGGGAACATGAAAGATGCAAGTTTATTCTACTAATTGAAAAATATGTTTCGTCTTTTAAAAATTTGGGTAGCACCTCCTTTGTATATTTTGATCCAAAACCACAAATACATAAAGATAATAAGGGCATCCCCAAGCGGGAGCTAGGTCTTCGCCAAACGGCCGATTCACAACCACGCAAGTAATAAAACAAGTATACGACACCCAATGATGAAGATCAACACAAAAGATAATGAATAAAGCAAGACAACAACCCAAAAAGCGAACATATAACCTATCGCTCAAGTCTCGCAACTACAAGTCTTTCTAAGTCTTACTATTAATACAAATACTAGTTTTGATTGATGGAGTTGACTAGATACAATATGAATAATAAATACAAAAGTGCTATGATCCAACATGTACCACCTACCAAAGAAAGTCACCCGAAGTTGTGTGCCAACGATGCCGCTACCGATCCATGCGGTCAACCTGCAAGAACTGTGGCATAACGGGGGTGAGTTGCCAACTCGTGAGTAGAAAACATCAACATATAGAAATCGAATAAACAACGATTCCTAGGTCAACTATATCATGAAGGTAATACTATGATATCTACGGTGATCGTATCTGTATATGTGCCAACAATAATAATCAATGTCTGTATGCATGTGGATAACATCCAACAATATAATAAATGCCTGTATGCATATGGATCTCGTCCACTCGAAACATCATAAAAACATATGCATGTAAATATATGAGGATATCAAAGAATGTGTGTCCATCATTGACACAGCAATTCATGGAACCTGAGTGTTCAACACCGACACTCGAAAACATCATGAAACCTGTGTCCAGTATCGACACGTAAATCCTCATATCTCAGGCACCGCATCCTCAGATCGGGCCTCATATCCATCTTACTACTCCGGTCGGTATCCTCCAGATAACCGCCGAGTCCAAATACTATCACCGGTTGGTAGTGCTCCCCTGCCACGCTCAACGCCATCATCTGCGACCATCTTCCCCCGGGGTATCGCACCGGGTCCACTATGCACCCGCAGACGGTTCCTCCTCCTCCTCGAATCGGGTGAAACATGCCAATCTCAGAACCGAGAAAACACACGGTGGACCCACTGAAATATCATATCAAGAGAAACCGGGTTTTTAAAACAATACATACTTTCCTTTGAAATAACTACGGTTCTCAAATCCAGAAATCTCATGGAAGCAGCATATCTCAATGCGTAAAATCGTAAAGCATGATGTATGCGACATATAACAGAATGTAAGTATATCCGTAAATCATACAACATGGAACAGTAATATGCACATATCAAAGGAAAACCGCTCTTTAAAATGAATCCAGTTTAAAAATATATCGTGTGGTTCCCAATTCCTCCAAGGTCAAATGCAATATCGTATAAAGGTGTATATGTAACAATAGCAAGTAAATTATGCAAGGAGTCATATCCTGATGCATCAATTCTATAGTGCAGTGGCATGGCAATTATCGATGATGAAGTGTGTGAGCCGGCCAATCTATGTATGTGTGACATACGTATCATCGATAATGGTGTAGGTGTACTAGCACAGGTATATGAAATGCAATGGGAAAGACATGAATGTAGCATAAAGTAAATCGGCAGCTAAATGCTATAAGGTATACGTATCTAACATGACCGAGTCGGTGAATCTATCAATCGGCATCCTCTAGTCAAGGGTAAGGATCAATCATCAATTAAACTCATCACGTACGGTAAATCATCGTACGGCGGCAGTAAATAATTTGGGATCCTAGCGACCTATATGACATTGAGGGTATGGGCCTAACGTCTCGTACGGCTTATCACTTATGATTCACAATATTTTATATTTCTGTATGCCTATATCCCAGGTCACATCCATAACCATCTCAAATCAGGGGACCGGCAAAGGTATCAATCTCTCTGATCGACTCGCATCCGTATACCGATATATCCATCAAGTTATCATATCACATCGTATTCTTTTTGTTACATTAAGTCAATTTTATATATACATTCTACCTTATATATCAAATGACATGCTACTCTAAAACTCAAACCTATTCTAGTGCACCTACATATCTATAAGTCGTGATTCGTATTAACCTTTCATATCCTTATATTCCTATCATCTATAACTATCTTATATTCCTATCATCTCTAACTATCCTAAATAACCATGTCCCTAGTTTTCTAACTTAGGTTTCTACGACTGTATCATATAAATCGATTTCCATTTATAATTTGCGGGGGTGCTATACGCCATCCACCCGACTTTCCCCGTAGATATAGATCTACGCACTTTGATCCTTGCTCGCCGATGCCGATGACGCCATGCTCCATCGTTTCGGAATCCACACGAAGGTACCTACAATATCAACACATATCGCAATGCTATTAAAATCGAGTTCGGAAAACCAATATGGCACACGGTGCGTCCATAGGTTAGAACCTATAGCCTACGCATGCAAAACAATCAAACAAATCCTTGTTGTTGACGTACAAACGCCCAACAACCAAAATACAATATCAAAACCCAAGTTCATAATTCGCAAAAACCCGAAAACTGCATCTAAGGAAAACCACTTCCAGATTCCACCCTAGGACAAACTAAGGGATTTTGCATATGGGGTTAGTCTAGATATCAGAGAAGGAAGCTATGGTCCAAAAATCACACGAAACCACCACAACTTGGCCGCAATTTGGGGCCAAACCCATTAAATCTGCGGCCTGAAATGCTCATTAGGGGCTCAGGTTTCTATGGTTGCTTCTATGTGGCCTGCATGTCTTACTGTGAAGGGAACTTACTTAGTGGTGCTCTCGGGTCATACCAGATTCCATAATACCACCAAAATCTGTCACAATTCTGACGTCGGGAAAGTCTAAGTCCGTGTATTGGTTTCTAATCAGGATCTTAGTCAGTAAAATCCACACTAAGGTCTTGTAACAACCACTACACATCACCACAACACAACTCAAACCCTAATCCTTCTCTAGAAATTTCTAACTTCACCATTTCCCACTAAATCAACTCCTAACTATACTTAGAATGCAAGAAACTAAAATCTAAACTAAAAGGAAGAATTTATACCTCATTTGGGCAACCCAAGAAAAACCCTAGAAGTCCAAAGTCTCCAAAATCCAACTTTGATTGGTCCATTGTGTTGAGGGTGAGGTGGGGATCAACTTTTGTGAAGGGGGTATAGGTTTTTTATGAAGATTTGGGGATGGATCTTGGGGGTGAAGCTGGAGGGAGATGAGGTTGAAGGAGATGAAGAAACAAAAAGGGGAGGAAATGAATCAGGCAGCCCCCTCTCTCAGTCTCACTTATTCTCGCTCTCTTTCTCTCTCTCCAACATTCTCTCTTTTACCCTTTTCTCTTTTCTTTTCTTTTCTTTTTAAAACCCAAACCACATAACACCCAAAAAAAATACAAGAACACAACATGTAACAAAAATACAACATGACATGGTGCACTAGCCATGGAAAACTGTAGAAACACGGATTCGGCCTAATCGCGATTAGCAGTGCACTAATCGGTTTTTTATTTAAACTGCATATAATTAATTATAAAAATGCCAAATCCGATAAATATATTTTTAAATGAGTAAATCATTTTAATCTCTAATTATTTCATAATTATTGGTATATATTTATACCTTTTTACGAAAACCCCAATTTCGCAAATCGGGTAGTTTTCGCGAAATATATTATTTTAATAATAAATTCCAAAAATAATATTTTATATTTTCTGAAATGTTACAATCTTCCCCCTTAAAGAAATTCGGTCCCCGAATTTAAATTTAAACCCCAAAATACTAAAACATTTCAATAATCAACTCAAATCGACGGGGCTCCAAAATCATGGAGGATATAGAAAAGCCACGGCACATCAAGTGCGCATAAAAACGAATACAAAATTTAAATCGAACTCCGTCAAGCATCACGCAAATCATCGGATTTGCACGCATATCATCAGAGTTACAATTGAGACACAGATCTTGAAATCCACTACTGAAATCCAATATACACTTGTCAAATAAACCTCTAGTTAAACTTTTTAATGCATACAAAGTACTCAGGTACTGCCCTCAGATCAGTCTTGTTTGGCTACTACACAATATAGTGTCCAACAAGAAAACAAATTGCTCAAAAGCAAAATCAGCCTCAAAAGGCATATCCAACAATCACGTGCATCTGGTGCGCACGAAAATCAAATCTAAACACAGGTGCCACAATATGCACAAAGCAAAACTAAGTGCAATGGGTGTGCACAAAAACATCTGTTCAGCGCAACGGGTGTGCACGACAACAATATCTGATGCATCTATTGTGCACGAAAATCTCAATCAGTTGCATCCGGTGTGCACAAAATCATCTCTCATATCATGCGCCCAACATGCGCGAAAATCCAATCAAGCGTATCCGTCATGCACGAATGAAATCTAAATCAAGTGCATTCAACATGCACGAAATACAAACAATAACTCCAATGCGTAAAAAGCAACACCGAGTGTACCAAGATGTATAAAGTCATAAACGTGTGCAACTGCTTGCACAAAACACATATCAATGCACTGCAAGCACATATAAGCTATACCGAGTGCAAAATCAAAACGAATGCGTACCACATGCACAAAATCAAATCAACTGTATGAAATCCAGGAAATCATAAACATGTGCAGCCAAGGCAAAAAATTAATATCAAATGCAACAGATATGCACAAATCATAAACCAACACAACAGTGTGTAAAACGTATATCAAGTGCGATAACTATATATAAAAATATAAATACCCCGTAGGTGCAGCCATGGTGCACGAAATCAATATCATGAAACTCATCATCAAAACTCAAATCTAAGCGATATAAGCGTGATACTCGGATCACAAACGCAAATCCCAATAGCAAGTAAATTATGCAAGGAGTCATATCATGATTCAGCAATTCTACTGTGCAGCGACATGGCAATTATCGATGATGAAGTGTGTGAGCCGGCCAATCTGTGTAAGTGTGACATACGCATCATCGATAATGGTGTAGGTGTACTAGTACAGGTATATGAAATGCAATAGGAAAGACATGAATGTAGCATAAAGTAAATCGACAGCTAAATGCTATAAGGTATACGTATCTAATATGACCGAGTCGGTGAATCTATCAATCGGCATCCTCTAGTCAAGGGTAAGTATCAATCATCAATTAAACTCATCACGTACGGTAAATCATCGTACGGTGTTAGTAAACAATTTGGAATCCTAACGACCTATATGACATTGAGGGTACTGTCACGGCCCAAAATTTGGCCCGTAACCGGCACTTAAACCACGTAACGTCTACAGGCGTACGCAACTCAAGTAAGCCGAAACCCAGAAATCTAAACCACCCAAAACTGGATCAACGGAGAAAACATAGTTTTAAACATTCGGAAATTTTCAAGTAAAAATCTTTAAGTTTAGTTTTCGTTCTTAAAAATTTCGGCAGCACCTCCTTTGTAAAAACTAACCCCGAAAACGGGTACAACATAGATAATAATAAAAGCATCCCAAACGGGAGAAAATCACGCCCAACGGCGGAGACAACCACCACAACAAATATACGATGCCGAAGCGAAGAAATATAAAAGAAAACTGCATAAAGAAGTAAAACTTTTCAACAAAATCGGCTCCCACGAGCACGGCACCCAAAGTCACCACAAAAAAATAGCACTGAATCCTCACAAGTCGTCTCTAAGTCATATACAACATAGTGGTAGATGGAGAATACTAGATCCAACAAAATGATACAAAATGTACAAACAGATAACCGCAACCCACATAAAAGCAAGGCCTCACAGCCAACCGTAGCGGTATCCACAAAAGTAGAGATGATAAGACGCCCTGCCGCGACTACTCAGAGGGTAAGTCCTGCAAAACACTGTGGCACAACGGGGGTGAGTTGCCAACTCGTGAATAGTAAATAACATCATACAGTAATCGCAAGTATGCACGAATAGCGATCTATCTATCACAAGTAATCTGATAGCATAAGTATGATAAGTGAAAGTGCAACAATCATGTAAAGGTACATCATCAGGGTACTACAACTACATGAAGCAATGCATATCAACATAATCCTGAGTGTGGGATGATATATAATATAGAATCTCATGCAAAATCATCAGCATGGAAAAACACCAGTGTCCCTCACTGACACATCAAATCCCAAATCCTCAGGCACCGCATCCTCAGATCGGCCCTCACACCCTGTAAGCCTCACGAAAACCTGAGTGTCAAACACCGACACTCGAAACATCATGAAAACCCGTGTCTAGCATCGACACATAAATCCTCATAACTCAGGTGCTGTCACCACGACTAGCCCTGATGATATGTCGTATATCACTCCGGTCGGTATCCCCACGATAACCGCTGAGTCCAAATACAATCACCGGTAGGTAGTGGTCCCACCGCCAGGCTTATCGTCTACACCACGAAATCACCACTCGCCCTGGGGTATCATACCGAGTCCACCATGTACCCGCAGACGGTGCGTCCCGCTCCTCGAATCGGGTATCACAAGCCAAATCTCAGAACCGAGAAATCACATGGTGGACGCATCAAATATCATATCAAGAGAAACCGGGTTTTCAAATAATACATAGTTTCTTGAAAATACCCCCACGGTTCTCAAATCCATAAATCATATGAAATCCATATCTCAATGCGTAAAATCCATATAAAACTGATATATGCAACATAAAACATCAATATGAGCATATAAAGGGAAAACCGCTCTTTAAATTGAATCTAGCTTTAAAACACATCATGCGGTTCCCAATTCCTTCGAAAACAAATGCAGTATCATATGAGGTGTACATGTAAGTGTAGCAAGGTTTAAGTATCTACATGTAATCAAGTATGTGGGTGTACATGTCAATATGAATGCATGATGTATAAGTAGCTATAGCAAGATATACGTGAAGTGGAATAAGGGTCACTATCTCAACTATTCCTGCCCAATGCAATATCACGTATGTATGTTTCCACAGTATTTCATATGCACAACAGAATAAGAGTTACTACTCCAATCATTCCTATCCACTACCATATCACATATGTAGGTGTTTGTGCGTGTCATGGCAATTACAGACGCTGTGGGTGTAGCATACAATTTAGTGCTCGTGCAACATGAACCGTCAGTAATGTGTTATATCTAAAGGTACGAGTCAAGTACAACAGATAATGCTATGCAATGACATTCATATGAAAGTAACTAATATGTAAATACATGCAGCTATCATATCATATTCGCCCCGACGCATAACGCCATACGGGCGATTTCCCCGTAGATGTTAAATCTACTCACCGATGGTCTCAAGCTATGAAAATCCAACCACCTGCTTCCCCTTGTCCGCAGCACCCGAAGTCCCTGCTTGCGACCTAAAATTCATAAATACAACACATAAGCTAAATATCCTAAAATGACGAAAAGACACGCGAAGAAAACGCCCGGAAAATTACGCTGCGCGCTTAGCGCATCTATCGCGCATGATACCGGCCAAAACCCTAATTGGGGTCGCTAAACCACAAAACACCAAGTCTGGACCCCGATCATCCCGATCGCGTACACAATACAAAAATTACGAGGAATACACTAGATATAATCTCGCTACGACCAAACGAACCCTACGTCGGAAAAACCCCGAAATCTAGTAAGCAACCTATCGCAATATTTCGCACTAGATTCAAGATAACGCATATCTAACGATTACAAATATCTTAAAATAGCTTAACTAAGCTGTCCAAACCAATCCTATATTTTTAACACGCTAATTATGTTTTAGCAAAAATCTAGTAAGCAACTTTGCTTAATTAAACAAAATGCTTATTAGCAAAATTTAACATTTTCTACTAGATTAATCTTTTCCAAAACACAATTTAACACTTCAAATAAACACTAATCACTTAATCAAAGTTTAACCCTAACATGAATTTCTTAAACCAAATATAATGAATTAATCATGATTTAAAAACTACACTAAACACATAAATAGCTAACTAAATTAGCTAGTTTAAGATTAAAGCAAAAGTATAAGGATTAAGGTAAGAATTACACCTCCCTAAGAACACAAAATGAAACTTAATCCATTTTCTTAGCATCAAAAACCAAGCTTTGTTGAAGATCCATGAAGGATTAGTGAAGGAAAATTGGTTTAATTTTTATATAGGAATTTTTGGATTTATTTTTGGAATTCTTTTTGTGTTTTTGATTGAAAAAGAGTGAGAAATGAGCTTGGAATTTTTTAGGACAGAAATGGGGGGATGAGGCTCGGCCAAGGAGGTGAGAGGGGGGGTTTTGTGTAATTAAAATGAAGAAAATTCTAGTCTTAAGCAATAAATGCAACATTAAATGAAAATGCCACCTTTACACCCTTTTCTTTTCTTTTTAAATCCAAATCATTTTGCATAAAAGAAATATCTAGATATTTAAAAAGAAGCTTCTAAAATAATTCTAGTGATAAAAAATTAATTTATTCACAAAAGGAAAATTTTCCCGATTTACGTGCACAAAATACCGCTTAAAATAATATTTTATTTGGGAAAAATTCTATCTGAATCAAAACCTCCCAAATACTCCCAAAGTTCGCGCGCAAGGTTTACTTTAGCTAAACTAGGTGCCGGTAAGCTTATACGGACGTTTGATCGAAATCGGGTTAAAACGGGAAAAACCGACAATTTTGCCCTAAAACGGGAAAATTTGCAAAACGATTTCTAAAACGTTACAATCTCCCCTCCTTATAGAAATTCGATCTCCGAATTAAAATTTCATACTAAGCGTACCTTCAAAAAGATGAGGGAATTTTTTCCGCATCTCGCTCTCGGCCTCCCAAGTGGTCTCCTCACTAGTCGGGCTACGCCAAAGAACCTTCACAGATGGCAAGACCTTTGACCGAAGTTTCTTCACCTGCCGATCCAAAATAACTACCGGCTGCTCGGTGAATGAAAGATCACGCTCAAGCTGAACGGTCTCGTGCTGAATCGTGTGAGAAGGATCATGAAGGTATCTACGAAGCATCGACGCATGAAAAACAGGGTGAACATCCGGAAAACTGGGCGGGAGCGCCAAACGATAAGCAACAGAACCCACTCGCTCAAGGATCTCGAAAGGACCTACAAATCTGGGACTGAGCTTCCCTCTCTTCCCAAATCGCATAACGTCCTTCATCGGAGAAATCCTCAGGAATACATGATCCCCCACTGCGAACTCAAGTCTGCGACGACGACGGTCGGCATACGACTTCTTCCTGCACTGGGCTGCTCTCATCCTATCCTGAATCAGCTGGATCTTCTCCGTGGTCTCCAGAACTAGCTGGGGTCCCAAAACCAGACTCTCACTAAGCTCGGTCCAACAGACTGGCGATCGACACTTCCTACCATATAAAGCCTCAAAAGGTGCCATCTGAATAGTCTCCTGAAAGCTGTTGTTGTAGGAGAACTCAATCAACGGCAAGTGGCGATCCCAACTGCCACCAAAATCAAGCACGCATGCACGGAGCATATCCTCCATAGTCTGTATAGTCCGCTCTGACTGGCCATCGGTCTGTGGATGAAAAG
The DNA here is from genome assembly GCA_030015575.1 of Agapanthus africanus. Classification (NCBI taxonomy): domain Eukaryota; kingdom Viridiplantae; phylum Streptophyta; class Magnoliopsida; order Asparagales; family Amaryllidaceae; genus Agapanthus; species Agapanthus africanus. The sequence goes on from CM057346.1 coordinate 523,184,267, forward strand.
CGGTACTAAAACTCAACCGGGTACTCAAAGCTTCCTGAAACTTCTGCCAAAGACGGCTAGTAAACTGGGTGCTTCTGTCGGATACTATGCATGTGGGAACACCGTGCAAACGCACAATCTCATCTATGTATAACTGAGCATACTGAGCATAACCGAAAGTGGTCTTCACTGGAAGAAAGTGAGCCGCTTTTGTCAACCGGTCTACAATAACCCAAATGGATTCATACCCTCGACTGGTCCTGGGTAGACCCACAATGAAGTCCATGGAAATCTGCTCCCATTTACACTCGGAACGGGTAAAGGCTGCAACTCTCCAGCCGGTCTCTGATGCTCAGCCTTGACTTGCTGACAAGTCAGGCATCTCGAAACGAAGTTCGATATATCACGCTTCATCCCTTCCCATCAGTAGAAGTCCCTCAAGTCACGGTACATCTTGGTGGAATCTGGATGAACGCTAAAGGCCGACTGATATGCCTGCTCTAGGATCTCGTGTCTCAACCTATCAACATCTGGTACACACAAGCGAGTCCCGCATCGTAGCACACCCTGGTCATCAATCATGAACTCCGAAACTCTTCCCTGCCGAACGAGATCAAGAATCTCAATCAAACGAGCATCACTGAGCTGCGCCTCACGGATACGATCAAATAGAAGTGGACGGGCGCGGACATGAGCAAGCTGTCCCCCAGCGGGAGTGAACTCGAACTGCACTCTACTATCACACAAGAGCTGCTGCGAGAAGACAGTTAGATTTTGTTTTCCCGGCGAGCCAGTGTTTGTTGTGCAGGGGGACCGTGGTGCCGCCCCTCACAGTTTGGTTTCTGTTCTGTGCGCTAGTCGGCTTTTGAGGAAGGGATGTCGAGGATTCTTAGCTTTCATTTATGATACTGGAGCTACGGTGGAGTCGTTGGACCAGGTTTCTACCGTGCGGGAGTTTCCCGATGTCTTTCCTGATGAGTTACCTGGGTTGCCGCCAGAGCACGATATTGAGTTTTGTATTGATCTGATTCCTGACACGGAGCCTATTTCTATACCGCCTTATCGGATGGCTCCAGCAGAGCTTAAAGAGCTTAAAGATCAATTGCAAGAGTTGCAACAATTTCTAAAACGTTACAGGTACGGACCTAACGTCTCGTACGGCTTATCACTCATGATTCACAATATTTTATATCTCTGTATACCTATATCTCAGGTCACATCCATAACCATCTCAAATTAGGGGACCGGCAAAGGTATCAATCCTCTCTTATCGACTCGCATCCGTATACCGACATATCCATCAAGTTATCATATCTGTAACATTTTAGAAAATATAAAATATTTTTTTTGGAATTTAATATTAAAATAATATTTTTCCCGAAAACTGCCCGATTTGCGAAATTGGGGTTTTCGAAAAAGGGTATAAATATATACCAATAATTGTTAAATAAATGAAAATTAAAATGATTTATTCATTTAATAATATAATTAAAGGATTTGGCATTTTTAAAATTCATTATATGCAATTTTGATAAAAAACCGATTAGTGCACTGCTAATAGCGATTAAGCCAAATCCGCGTTTTCTACAGTTTTCCATGGTTAGCGCACTATTACATGTTTCATTTCGTTATATGTTTCATTTCATTTGGGCTATTGGTGGTGAGAAAAGAAAAAAAAAAAAGAAAAAGGTCAAAGGGGGACAAAAGGTCTTAGGTTAGGTAGATTGTGAGAGAGAGTGTGTGTGATTATATGAGAGAGAGAGAGAGAGCGGGCTGCTGCCACTCTATTTTCCCCCATCATTTTGTTGCTCTCTCCTTCATCTTCCTCAAGCTCACAACCCTCCCCTTCCATCCCTAGATCTATCTCCTAATAAGCCCCAAAACCCTACACTCCCTTCACAAAAATTAATCCCCTGTTCAACCTTTACACATGGGACCAAGAAAAATTCAGTTTTGATGATCTTAGGGATTCGTGGGTGCTATATGAGGTAATCCCTTCACCAATTGGGTATTTTTTTCATTTACTTTAGTATTCATATGTGTTTAGATGTGAAATTGTGAAGATTAATGAGACTTTGGGAAACCCTAGTAAAGGGTTGAGTGTTTGTTGAAATTGGTGATGTGTAGTGGCTGCCTACAAGCCTTAGTGGTGTTTTACTGACCTAACAGAGGATGGAACCCAAAACACGGATTTAGAAACCCCGATATCGGATAAATGTATGATTTGAGAGGGTATTTTGGTATCTGGAGCAACCCGGGGACACTAGAAATGATTTTGCAATTACTGGGAGTCGTGCAGGAACCTAGGAAGCTACCACTGAAACCCTAGCCCCATGCCCCAACCCAAGGCCGCAGATTTATCCATTCTGGCCGCAATTTGCGGCCAGAGCAGGGAAATAGGGTCCCAGGTTTGGTCCATGGCTCCTTTTCACTAAAATAGACCCCTCCTATATGCAGAATTGGCTAATTGTCACCTGGGGAAAATCTGGGAGCATTTTGGTATGTTTTAGGCTATGTTTTCCGTATTTTGAAATGCAATTTCTTGACATTTGGATTTTTATTTGGTTGTTGGATATTTGTACATCGACAATAGGGGTTGTTTGATTGTTTTGCACGTGTAGGCCATAGGTTCTAACCTATGAGCACACCGTGCGCCGTATCGGTTTTCCGGATTCGATTTTAATACGTATTGCAATTGTTTATTATTGTAGGTACCCTCGCATGGATTCCGAGGCGAAGGAGCGCGGCGTCATCGATTTCAGCAAGCGAAGACCAGGTGAGCGGATCTATATCCACGGGGGAAGTCGGGTGGATGGCGTATAGCACCCCCGCAAAGTATTGATGGAAAACTGATTATAGAATATGGTTAGGAAATCTAGATTAGGAAACTAGGGTTATAGTAAAGGATAGTTAGTGATACTATATTAGAAACTAAGGATAGTTAGAAATGAGATAATACGGCTATTATGTGATGACGGAAATTCGAGGACGACGTTTGTCGATATTTCCGTTTAGGGTACCGTAGGACTAGATAGTCTATGTAGATGCGTCATCCGAACCATACCTTTTTCTAAAACGAAGAGTCGTATGTATCTTTTAAAATTATACCTTGAGGGATGTTACGGATTTTCAAATGATATCTTTTTCTTAAAAACACTGTAACCCCTATTTTCAAAACTACGATTCGCTTCTTTAAAAATCTGATTGTATGGTTTGGGTGTGTATATTAGATTAGATACCTATACTTATAGTAGAGATAGAATGTTTAGGTAAACTCGGCTTGATATGAGTTATAAATGCGGTGAAAAGATTATAAGACGGATATGATGATCTGATGATATGTTGGTATACGGATACGAGTCGATCGAGATGATTTATACCCTGTCGGTCCCCTGATGTGAGATTATTGCGGATGTGACCTGGGACATAGGTATATAGATATATATAGAATGTTGTGAATCATGGATGATAGGCCGTACGTGATTTCAAGCCGTACCCTCATTTGTCGTATAGGATCCCTATTAGCTTAATGCCGTCGTACGATGATTTTCCGTGCGTGATGAGTTTGACTTGATGATTGATCCTTACCCTTGACTAGAGGTTGTCGTACGATGGATCATACCGTACGCGATGTTGTTAGGCTGGATGCCGATTGATAGATTCCCCGACTCGGTCATATTAGATACGTATACCCATCAGCATTGCATATGATTTACCTTATGCTGCATTCATATTATTTTCATTGCATTGCATATACCTGTGTTAGTACACTTACACCATTATCGATGATGCGTATGTTACAAATAAACAGATTTACCAGCTCACACACTTCATCATCGATAATTGCCATGTCACTACAAAGTAGGTTGCTGCATCATGATATGACTCTTTGCATAATCTACCTTCTATAGTTACCTGTGCACTTTTATACGATGTTGCATGATATATTGCTATGCTTACATTTCCATCACATGTCGCATACATCATGCTTTATGATTTTACGCATTGAGGTATGCTGTTTTCATGAGATTTCTGGATTTAAGAACCGTGGCTATTTCAAAGAAAGCATGTACTGTTTTAAAAACCCGGTTTCTCTTGATATGATATTTCAGTGCGTCCACCATGCGTTTTCTCGGTTCTGAGACGTGTGATATGTGAAACCCGATTCGAGGAGGCGGATGATTTCGTTTGCGGGTACATGGTGGACCCGGTATGGTTCCCCGGGGCGAGAAATGCTTTTCGTGGAGTAGTCGATGAGCCTGGCAGGGTGGAGAGTACCTACCGGTGATAGTATTTAGGCTCGGCGGATATCCGGAGGATACCGACCGGAGTCGAGAGATGAGATAGGCCGATCCGGATTGACGGAGCCCGTGGGCCGATCCGGACTGACGGAGCCCGATATATGAGGATTTACGTGTCGATGCTGGGCACGGTTTTCATGATGTTTTCGAGTGTCGATACTAGGCACTCAGGTTCCATGATTTTGATGTGTCGGGAGGGACACCGTTGATATATATATCATCATAATTTCATGCACACCCCTTTACGTGCATGCAGACATTGATTTTGGATGGACGAGATCCACATGCATACATACCTTGATTATGGTTGGACGAGATCCATATGCATGTATTGATTATTACTGTTGGATGTTATCCACATGCACATAGATATTGATTACCCTGTTGGCACATATACAGACCCGGTCACCCTAGACATCATAGTATTAACTTTATGATATAGTTGACCTAGGGGTCGTTGTTTATTCGATTTCTATCTGTTGATATTTTTCTACTCACGAGTTAGCAACTCACCCCCGTTGTGCCACAGTTCTTGCAGGTTGACCGCTTGGATCCGTAGCGGCTTCGCTGGCACACAGTTGCATTGAGTGTTTTGCATTGGTAGGTGGGATATTTGTATCATTCCCACTCTTGTATCTACATTTCATATTGTATCTAGTTAACTCCATCAATCAAAAGTTGTAAATTGTATAAGTGATGAGACTTAGTGAGGGTTGTAGTTTCGAGATTTGAGCGATGTGTTTTATATTCACTTTTGAGGTTATATCTTGCTCATATCTTTATCTTTTTGTGGCGACCTTCGCCATTGGGCGTCGTATACTCATTTATACTGTATTGCGTGGTTGTGATCCGCCGTTTGGCGAAGAGCTAGCTCCCGCTTGGGATGCCATTATCCTTATTATGTATTTGTGGTTTTGGATCAAAAAATACAAAGGAGGTGCTGCCAAATTTTTTTAAAAAGGACGAAACATGTTTTCAAACTAGTAAACTTCACTTGCATCATTCATGTTTCTTTCTATGCATTAAGAAAAATTTGATTTCATTATACCTTTATTTCAAAACTTCACCTCCTTTACTTTTCTTAAAAGGTTTAGATTTCTGGGTTTCAGCTTACTTGAATTCTGTTACGCCTTTAGACGTTGCGTGATTCAAGTGCTGGTCACGAGCCAATATTTTAGGTCATGACAATATCACATCGTATTCTTTTCAATACATTAAGTCAATTTTATATATACATTCTACCTTATATATCAAATGACATGCTACTCTAAAACTCAAACCTATTCTAGTGCAACTACATATCTATAAATCGTGATTCGTATTAACCTTTCATATCCTTATATTCTTTTCATCTCTAACTATCTTATATTCATATCATCTCTAACTATCCTAAATAACCATGTCCCTAGTTTTCTAACTTAGGTTTCTACGACTGTATCCTATAGATCGATTTCCATTTATAATTTGCGGGGGTGCTATACGCCATCCACCCGACTTTCCCCGTAGATATAGATCTACGCACTTTGATCCTTGCTCGCCGATGCCGATGACGCCATGCTCCATCGTTTCGGAATCCACACGAAGGTACCTACAATATCAACACATATCGCAATGCTATTAAAATCGAGTTCGGAAAACCAATACGGCACACGGTGCGTCCATAGGTTAGAACCTATAGCCTACGCATGCAAAACAATCAAACAAATCCTTGTTGTTGACGTACAAACGCCCAACAACCAAAATACAATATCAAAACCCAAGTTCATAATTCTCTAAAACCCGAAAACTGCATTTAAGGAAAACCACTTCCATATTCCACCCTGGGCCAAACTAAGGGATTTTGCACATGGGGTTAGTCTAGATATCAGATAAGGAAGCTATGGTCCAAAAATCACACGAAACCACCACAACTTGGCCGCAATTTGGGGCCAAACCCATTAAATCTGCGGCCTGAAATGCTCATTAGGGGCTCAGGTTTCTATGGTTGCTTCTATGTGGCCTGCACGTCTTACTGTAAAGGGAACTTACTTAGTGGTGCTCTTGGGTCATACCAGCTTCCATAATACCACCAAAATCTGTCACAATTCCGACATCGGGAAATTCTAAGTCCATGTATTGGTTTCTAATCCGGGTCTTGGTCAGTAAAATCCACACTAAGGTCTTGTAACAGCCATTACACATCACCACAACACAACTCAAACCCTAATCCTTCTCTAGAAATTTCTAACTTCACCATTTCCCACTAAATCAACTCTTAACTATACTTAGAATGCAAGAAACTAAAATCTAAACTAAAAAGAAAAATTTGTACCTCATTTGGGCAACCCAAGAAAAACCCTAGAAGTCCAAAGTCTCCAAAATCCAATTTTGATTCTTCCATTGTATTGAGGGTAAGGTGGGGATCAACTTTTGTGAAAGGAGTATAGGTTTTTGATGAAAATTTGGAGATGGATCTTAGGGGTGAAGGTGGAGCGAGATGAGATTGAAGGAGATGAAAAAACAAAAAGGGGAGGAAATGAATGAGGCAGCCCCCCTCTATCTCTCACTTATTCTCACTCTCATTCTCTCTCTCCAACATTCTCTCTTTTATCATTTTCTCTTTTCTTTTCTTTTTTTTCAAAACCCAAACCACATAATATCCCCAAAACAACACAAGAACACAACATGTAATCAAAATGCAACATGACATGGTGCACTAGCCATGGAAAACTGTAGAAACACGGATTTGGCCTAATCGCGATTAGCAGTGCACTAATCGTTTTTTTATTTAAACTGCATATAATTAATTATAAAAATGCTAAATTGGATAAATATATTTTTAAATGAGTAAATCATTTTAATCTTCAATTATTTCACAATTATTGGTATATATTTATACTTTTTTACGAAAACCCCAATTTCGCAAATCGGGTAATTTTCGCGAAATATATTATTTTAATAATAAATTCCAAAAATAATATTTTATATTTTCTGAAATGTTACAAAAGTAAACGACGTATGCAATCCCCCTCGACCAATAAAGAGAAAATACTCCTGTAAGATCCTTACAACTTACAGGAGGAAAACACACTTAGGAGCCCTCACGGCTCCTAAGGAGAAAATAAACCTATGAGATCCTCACGACTCGTACGGAGAAATACCTTTATGAGAGCCCTACAGCTCATAAATTTGAAAAAGTCTTAGTTAACAGGGATCTGAACTTATTACCTAAACCACCATTGGCTGAAATTGGCAAAGGCATATGATGAGTCGCTTTTGGCAATGTTCCAGTCATTGCAATGCTAATGCCAAAGCTAGTATCAGACCTCAAGTATTCGACTCACAACAAAATTGATGGGTAGGAAAAAGAAAAATTGCCAAATGATAGGGAAACTCGCAATAAAAAGCAGCGAGTGAAAATAAAAAATATATAACAGAAATGATTGGACACCGTGAATAAATAACTGAAATTATTAGGCAATCGCAACTTTCGCGATATGAAAAACTGAAATGATACAGCATCACGGAAATAAGAAAAAAGAGAAAATAAAATTTTTCTGCTCTGCAAGTAGGTCCACACCGACCCTTGTATACAATCCATGAGCATAAATAAAAAAAGGGAACCATATTTTCCCACCATGCTTCATCAAAAGAAGAACCAGGTCATGATGGTACATCTATAGCCTAGGGAATATCTCCGTTCCTCCTCATTCCAACATGGTGCAGGCGTAACGGTCAAATAAAATCAGAGTAATGGCATGTTCCTAGCTCTAGGTCTCAATGGCGATATGTACAGTATAGAGGTCATACGGATGTCTACCCTATTTCAGCAAAGAACCGGCGCGACACCAAAGCAAAGGCGAAGTTACGGCATGAGCCTACCTTCGGGTCTTAATGGCAAGCCTAAATGACCATTGGATATCATCCCACCCCAGAAGAGTGCGGTTATGACTTATCGGGGCTCCAAATCTAGCCTAAACTCAAGTAAAGCGCTATGGCAATACCTAACACTGGATCTTCTAATGGTAATGGGGATATTTTGACCTTAAAAGATTACTTGAAGATCTTGTCCAGTCTCAGAAAGGATCAGAGACATGATAAACGCATGGCTACTCGAGCCGCAACTCAAGGTATTACATATCGGGGAAATATCAGTCAACGCGACGGTACGATGGACTTAACCTAAGACCACAAATCTAACAGACTCTTATCATAAAAATGGGTTATCTATATTTAACGTTAGGACAAGTTTGCCTATAAGCCTAAGGGTAAGGTAAACTAAATACTCCGAAACGAGTAAATAATCAATCCATGCCAAATCAGGACTATCAAGGGACAGAGAGGTGCAAGTATGAAAAGAAGTATCTTTTATTCATAAATCAAAATGATAAAAAGATACAACCTAAAAAAAAGGGAAGAATATAATGAAGGAAAAAGTCTAAGACGACGGATTATTCAACAGGCCAGCCAGATCGTCGTTCTTCTGTTGAACCTCCGTCTCAAGCTCTATCAGCGCGGCGAGCTAAGCTCCTGCTCGTTTTTGCTATTGTTGGTACAGGGCTTATCGACGCTCGAGCTCCTTTTCGGCAGTTTTGTGACCCTCCACCATTTCCTTTATGAAGTTAGCGGCTCTATTAAGAGCCACCACTTCCGTCAGGACTCGTTGGAGAGCTTGCCATATCTTATAAGCCCGGGTGGCAGTAGCCGCAAGTTGAGCTTGGAGATCTTCCAAGGCCTTCGAAGCTAGTCCCCTCTCTGAAAATTTCCGGGCTAGCCTCTGCTCACAAGACCGGAGATTGGCGCTATATCTTTCGATCCATTCATTCAAACTGGCCTTCAGAGATGACATGTCCGAGGGAAAATGTTTGTGTTCAAGCACATGAAGGAAGGCTTCCACCCGCCGACAGTATTCAACCCAAATGCGCACCAGCACCTCATCATGATAGGTGGCAAGGACAGATAAAGAAGCATTTGCTTCAGCAGCAAAGTCCTCTGCGATGAAGGAGTTACCGGTGTGAAGGTTTTCAATGAGATTGGCCAACGAGCATAGGCTATTCCTCGCCATCCTTTCATATAAACGCTTTGCATAAGAACCCTTGGGCATACGAACATGAGACTCAAACGGGATCGGGACCGTCAGAACTATGTCAAAATAAGGAAAACATAAGAAGGTTAGAGGCATTTCCAAGGTGGGGGATAAATAAAAGAATACAAGAACCAAGGTGTCACTCATCCATGGTCACAGGGGAAAATCCGGGAGATCCCCAGGTCCGTCCAAAACCTCGACTTCGTCGTCGGCCTGCAAGACTGCAGTCAAATGAACTCTTCAGTATCGCTTCGGAAAGAATAATAAAAAGAGATAAAAAGATACCGACCATGTCCAGAAGAAAGGATAATACTCTGGGGAGGTATCACATGCGGAGTCGCCATACCAAATAGATGCAAGAAGGTCTCTTCCGGAGAGCGATCCAAAATGGAAGAAGCCAGCTCCCGCAACTTTGAAAATACCATAAGAGAGAGGGAGTCAGGCATACTGTCAAGTGAAATGAAGTAAGATATAAGGTTACCTTCGATGCTCCCATACTCTGGGCTGAAGAGGTAGCAGCGTTAAGAACATCTTCTATATCTTTTAACACGTCACCAATGATATCTGTGGAATTCGTTGATGGCCTAGGGGCTTCAGCCAAAGGAATCAATGCCATCTAAGGAGTTTCCAAGGCGTGCTATGAGCTCGAAACTGCACCCGCCGCAGAAGTCCCTACAGAAGGAAAAGAGAATGTAAGGACAAGAGCAATATACGCTATCTGCTAAAGAACATAAAAAATGTATACAAATGCCCCAAGGAGCCTGGAGTACAGCTTCTTCAAGTCACTACTCTTTTCTTGTTAACCATGCCCTCCGGGGTTCGATTGAAGAAAGAGCTCAGCTTACTTTCAGAGCAGCTTCATCTTTAGAAGCGGTTGATATCGGTCGTTTCAGAACCCATTTCTTTGCCGGCGTTAAAAGGACCGCTAGTGGCGCGAAAAGTGGTGGATCAATGTCGTGGAAAACAACGCCAGCCCTTTTAGGACGAACATCCTTGGTCTCATCTTGCGACCTTTTGAGAGCTTCAGCAAGTTGCGCAGCCTCCTCAGCGGACGTATCTCGGAAGATAGGGCCATCGTCTGATTCGTATTCAGGAATACCGTCGCTAATAGGAGCATGAGACTTGGGCTCGAGCAAAGCATCGATCAGACACATGGCTGATTTATTTATTTTTTGGGCCAGAACTAATGCTCGTAAAGTAATGTTTCCTCCCCTTTGGCATCTTTGGAAGGCGTTGCCCGATCTCATCTTCGGGATCCGACTCGGATAACGCCACAGCATTTGCGGCACTTGGAACCTCTACAACAGGTTCGGTGCGAACTGGCACACCTGTAGCACGAGGGGCGGACACCACTGGAGAAGCCTTTAGAATAATTACCGCACCACTTTCCCTCAAAGGTGGACGGACGACCGACCGCGGTCGTAGCGGGATGTCGGCGTCATGGGTAGGCATGGTGACCCTATGAATGAGAAGCACCTGTCTTTCCTCCATAATGATTGGACCTACCCTATGCCGATACCGGCCCTTATAAGGACCCAATAGCCTTGGAATGTAATCAGGCTCGGGGATCATAAAAAGAGAAACGGTTTTCAGACGCATAAAGTGATGAATAATATCACGGGCAGTCTCCAGTGAGGCAGTGGGCTCAACCAAGAAAGCCTCGAGAGGCACGCCTTGATCATAACCTAACTATTGGGCCAAATGGTGTGGGTTGTATCGCATGAATAAAGCAGCGTCACCCTGTTGGATACAGTGCCCTCAAGGCAATTATTGTAATTGCAGGCACACGATTATGATAATTGAGGGAGGACCTATACAGGTAGAACAATCTTACTCGAAATGATAGTATGATATCTGGTTTGTCTTTATCATCATGTACATGCATTATGTGGTATTGCAGATCACTATTACATGTTGATAGAACCCATAGGATTCTTGCTTGACTACCAGCATTATGATGAAGATCATATACGTGAGAGCTGGGTAGCCTATAAGCACATCCTTAAATGTCCCCAGTCGTGGGAGTATCGAGACTGGACATCGATATTCCGGAGTAGACTAGTGTATACGCTTCGAGACCCCGATGAGGGGCGGTGGCCGGTCTCACAAGCCATTGGTATTGTGTCACCTAAGATAGTATACAGGTGCTCATTGGAGGTGAATACACTGGACGGACTTGCCGAAAACTTCTAGATGGTATTATACCTATCGGCAGATAGAAGATTTTAGGTGGCATGAGTACAGATTAGTCCTTTGACCTGAAGTCGTTATTTGTCTCATGTGAGTTTCCACTGTACTTTGATTACTACCCTACCACGACTCAAAAGAGTCGTGCAAACAGGTTTTAGTTGGGTACAGTCCCGAGCTACATGGAGGCAGTGGTCGACTATCAGGGATTCGTCTCTCCTGGTATTAGGAGATGATGTCGCGCTGTGTTCAATTAGCTATCACCAGAAATCCATGGTAATGGTAGGGGAGATTTACTGATAGTTGATCAGCAGTATCTCAGTTGGTGATGAGCTAAACTCAGACACGACTTATCGGGTTAGTAGGGGTCTGACGTTATCCATCCCCTAGATCCGATATGCAATACTCTTTGACAAAGAGACGGGACTGTATATAGATTGTCACATTCAGGCTAAGTAGGGTAAGGACGTACTTGATTGTCAATCCCCTTTCGATAAGTACCTGGGTAGCCGTTACGTACAGCTAGTGCCGCTGACGTGCTTGTGGTTAAACCCACTGCCAGCATATTTTTGAGTCTTTAGAGTCCCACATAGAGGGTTTTCTCAGTTCAGGCAACAAATGTAGGAACCGTACGGTGGTACATGCAGGGGGTCCGATTAAATACGTGTACACAATACACGGATTTTAATCGGACAGTTGATAATACTAGCCGGCTTAGGATTAAGCCGGATTATTAAATCAGGTTTTGATTTAATAATTTATATATGTATTTTGATACATATATTTTAGTATTATTGGTTACTATTCATTTTCTCTCTTTGGTGCTATCCGTATTTTTATACAGATACGCGTATATGTAGCGATACATATACCAGGTGAAGTATTCCGTATTTGTACGGGAATACTTCTAGAAGAAGGGCACCTCATATTTGATTTTCTATTATGGAAAATTAAATTAGAAATGAGGTGGCATGAGCATGGTCAAGAGGCATGGCTTGGCATTTTGAAATGATTTTTCATTTGGATGCACTATTGCATCATGGTTGATTTTTAGTAGCCATTCTCTTTTCGACTTGTTGACTTGAGAATTTTCTTCATCTCCTCCATGGATGGTTCATGCTCTTCTCTAGCTCATCTCCTTCTTCTTTCTTCCATTTTGAGCAAGATTATTGAGAGAAAAATATAGTGAAGTATTCCTACATTACCGGCCATCCAAACCTAGCAACTTTGGACCGTCGGTTAGAGTCTCCTCCGCGTTCCCTCAGGTGGATTGTCTTCGGGAAGGGTGATCGATGCTCAAGCGCGTTCTCGGAGGCTACGAGCTTGGAGGGGTCTTCCACAATTGGATGGACACGCGACAAAGGTTGTATTTCTCAACCTTGCATGTTTTAGCTTACTAGTTTATGGTGTTTGGTTCGAATCCTCGGGTGTGAGCGTCTGGTGCCTGCAAAAAGTTTTTGTTTTCTCTTCCTCCTCGCCTGCGGCCTCCACGGTATGGGCTCCGGATCCCAACATGGTATCAGAGCCACCCAAACACCATAAACTAGTGTTTGACGATGCTTCAAGTTTCAAAACCGAAAACACTGATTTCGAAAACCCAGTTTCTATCGAAATATTTTTGGTCTCTGAATTTTTTTAAAACAAGTGCAGAAGCTTACTCTAGACTAGATAGAGACACACAATGAAAACGAGACGATTCCATCAAGTTTGGCCCGGCGAGAATTGCAATATGTCCGGCCTCACCCGTTTACTGTTCATGTATAGGGCTCGTTTGAAAGTCGACCTTAGCACCACCATGAGATTCTAGTAGCATCAAGCATGCCAAATTCAAATTTTTATTAGGTGCTAAGCTAGACTAACAAGATCTTTGCAAGATTATTAGGGTTTGCCTTTGTGATGTGATGAACCAAAGAGAAGAAAAGAGCATACGACCTTTGTAATTCGAGTCCTTCACTTCACATGCTCCATGTAGTAGTCCCATGACTCCACTAGGCTCTACTTGAGGCTTGGGACGAACTTCCTCCGATGACCTTCGTGTCGAATATGATCCACGCGAAGTCCCTCCAACTCAAGCTACCTCTACACTAAACTCTTTAGCATAGTAAACACGCTACACTCGATCGCTAGTCAAGTGTATGATGGTGAAGTAAGGGATGTTAAAAGCTCACAAGTTTGTGTTCAAGTTTCATGATTCACATCTCATGTAAGGGTTGAAGCTTGAACCATGGCAATTGAGAAAGAAGATGAAGCTAGAGAGCAACCATGAGAGCAACTAAGGAAAAATGGCTAAGTGTTGAGAATGAGTAAAGAATGAATGACAACTCTTGACCCCCACTCATTCAAGCTTGGAATTTTGCAATATAAAATTGCAACCATGCTTGAATAGTGAGTCAAGATGAATAAACTATGAATAAAGCCTATGCTTGCAACCATGCTCTTATTTTCCACCTCATTTCTATTTTTCACAAAAATAGAAATTTATGCCATGCTTCAATATTATATATATATATATATATATATATATATCATATATATTAATATATATATTATGAAGAATAATTAGTAAGCTAATGATATTAGTTAAGATATAATTATATCACATATAATATATATCACATTATTAAATCAACACTTGATTTAATAATCCGGTTATATTACATATGACCGACTAATATCATTCATCTGTATATCACATTATCAAATCAACACTTGATTCGACAATCTGGTTATATCATATATAACTGAACCGATAACAGATAACTGCCAGATTACAATACGGCATCACATACACGTATTTAATCAAGCCCACACACATATCACATATGTGTCCTACTTCGTTTCGCTTGAACCAGGAAACTTTTGTGTGGGACTCTAAAGACCCGTCAATACACCAACAGTAGGTGATGATCATATCAATCACCTACAAACCGTCAGCGACACTAGCTGGACGTAACGGCTACCCGGGTATTGAGCGATATGAAGATCATCAAGCAAGCTTGTCCATAGTCTTTGAGACAAGCAAGCTCACCAGGTATCTGTCCAAGAGTTCAATAGCTCTTTCTCCGTTTCCAGTAAACGGAGATTTGGTCATTTAGTCTTTGAGACATGACTGGCAAGTTTCATAAGATGTAAATTCGAACAGATTCAAATATGCATCCTTATGGAACTTTAGCTATTCTTGTTTCATCGATATGACCTAGTCTACTATGCCTCAAGAAGACTTCGTTCATATCTGAACTGTTCCTCTTGTGTGTGTTCTGTACATTTAGAACTGTAGTTTGATTCAGAATGTGTACACTGTTATACAACGTACCTTACCCAATCAACACTTGATCTAGGAAAATATTCACAATATTATTGGTACGAAATAACAGTTGCTCAGAATCAATGTATTACCAGTAGATAACACTAGGTGATATTTGCCAACTGCTTTAGCTGCAACAATTGCACTATCTCTACTACTTAGAGACATCACCATATCCCAGTTCTCTACCTGTCTATAGCCCATGTAACAAATTACATGTGTGGGATCCTGATCCGGTATCCCATACCCAGGACGTAGAGTAAACTGAGAAACAGTTCTTGGTAACGAACACACCCGAAGACAATTCATCAACATTCTTTTTCTTCATTTGGGTGGCGTGGGAATCCGAATATTCCTCCATTCCTTGCTCAGACTTATAACAATCATAAGCTAGAGTGGAACCTAGCCTAGTATAATAAGTAGGTTCGGTCAATACATCCATATTATTATCTTGATTAAGGCATTTCATTGGTCGCTACCATGAGAGAGAGAAGGGTAATCATTTTGAGTGCGCTCTTTGCAAGATTAGATTGGTTATTATCTTATCTAATCAGGATGGCTCCCACTATTTTTATCAAATCTTCCTTCAAACCCTAAAAGGTAAGATTAGCCGGGATTAATTACACCCTACAGGTTCGCCAATCGTTCGACCAGGCAGATATCGGTACTCTGAAGGAGGTTCCCCGTGCTTTCGCACGGACCTAATTAAAATAAAACTCGTTTCCCTAGAGGCATAACCCCGTTGACACCTTTCAAGACACCTACTTGATTAGCTAATTGTAAAGTGCAAAATTCTCCCAGGAGTACTCTTACTCGCAGTGGGTATCGGGATCCAACTATCATATAGAAGGAATGCAATCTCATTGCAAATTTCAACACTTGAAAATCTCGATAATGGCTTTTACCCCTATCTTCCTATGACCTTGATGGAGGTTAACAAATCATAGGCCGCTAGTCAAGTTCAACCCTTATATTTCTTGATTGAATTAAACCCACCTGCACGACCCTTGACGGAGGTCAACAAGGCCGTACGTCTACCCTAATCCAATCGCATCACATGCGGCAGATAAGCACTAATCAGCTACCGCACACTACGCCTTGACGGAGGTCAACAAACGTAGCATGAATATTAAATAGTACTTATCTGAAATGACGGAGGGCTACGCAGGTTTTTAAGAAAACCATGAGTGTAATGAACTTGATATCGGCTCCCGGTGAAGGGATCTCGGCTCATTCCTCATCGAATGAGGTGCTGGATATTCATGAATACCACTATGCAAATCAAGAACTAGAGAAGCAGTCAAAAGACAAAACCCAGTGGGTTGTAGCATTTGCTAGTTTCGTTAAAGAGGTCACTCCCGGTGAAGGGTTTTCGGCTCTTTCCTCATCGAATGAGGTATTGGATATTCATCAAGGAATACCACTATGCAAAGCAAAAACTAGAGCTACTCTTTTTGAAAATTTGATTCTACAACATCTTATGGTTTCTTTCTTTTCATTAATCTCATTAATGAATTCCCATCAATTAATGTTTCCTAATCATTACAAAAAAAGGAAACGAAAATAGAACGTATGCTTATACCATCCATATTCGCCACGGGGCCCCGTCATGCACCGTTAGGTTACTTAACTACCGGCAGAGCGGAGGCTAGACTAGCGCGGGTTCAAAACATAAGCAACATTTATTATATATCATATATATAATATTACATTCGACTCACGCATTTATATGTGTAAGTCCACGTTGCCCACCCCGGTGCTTGCGGGGAGGCGGAAAACGGAATAAAAATCAAATTTTTATCACTTTAGGCAACATGGACTAGACAAAGAAGGATCTTTGCTAAACAAAAACAAGCTAAAGCTAACTAGAAACTAGCTAAGGGTAGAATGGTTATACCTAGGGCTTTATGTCCTTCTCTCCTTGCTCCTTGGAGTAGTAGAAAGAGGTCACCTTTGTCGTCTTCTCACGTCGAAGAAAGATCCACCCGAAAGCCTCAACCTTTGGCTTCAACTCCAAGCTAGAAGTAACTAGGGTGCAAGAAGTGCTAATCCTAGAACCCTAGATGAGAGTAGAGATTATCAAGAAGAGGTTTTTCTCAAGCTCAAGTGTTTCTCAACACATGAGAGGGGAGAGCTTGAGGGAGAGGAAGAACAAGAGAGAGAAAGTGAATGATAGAAAAATGAGAGAAAAATAAACCATTCTCACATATATGTGTGAATTATTATAAATTGATAATTAGCTAGATAATTGTCATGGTTAATCAAGACATGACCATTATCATTTCATATTTAATGCTAATTGCAAGGATCAAAGAGCATCTTTTATATGGAATGATGATGGTCAACATGTCAACTAAGGTCAACAAGTCAAGGTAGTCAAATGGTCAACAACCATAACCATGCACAATTATATTAAACTAATATCAATTAACCATAATACACACATAAGCATTAGGGATAATAAAATGACAATAGTCATTAACCCTAATCAAAGTCCTCTCCCTCTGTCTCAAGCAACTGTGCATACGCACCCGTATTCGTGATCCGAGGAACACGAATACAAAGAGAAAAAACCAATCCCAAATCATATATTAGGATCCGGCTTAAACCAAAGCCCGCTAGTATAAGCTGTCCGGACAGCAAACGTGCACAAGTGCGCGGATATGAACGAACCCTGTCGCAAAACCATGCGACCTCTACTCATTTTGCCTAAAGGCGAATAGCTCTCTGTGTGGGACTCTAAAGACTCGACACTACGCTGGCAGTGGGTTTAACCACAGACCGCAAGCGGCACTAGCTGTACGTAACGGTCCCCAGGTAGATGTCGATAAGAAGACTGACGAGGTGAACCCCATCTGAACTCCTACTGAGCCTGTATGTGACAGTCTCCGTACAGTCCGGTCTGTTCGTCTGATACATCGCATGGCGGGCCTAGGGGGCGGTGAACGTCAGTCTTTTAATAGCGGTACAAGTCGTGTCGGAGTGTAGCCCAGAACACCCTGAGATAACACTGGAAACCTACCAGTATATCTCGCTTGCCCTGGCCAGGGACTACTCATGTAATGGCTCTCCTGGACACAGCGCGATGTCAACCCCCAATACCGGGAGAGACGAATCCTGTCTAACTGTCACTGCCTCCAAGTGCTTCGGGACTGCACCCAAAAACTACCTGTTTGCACGACTCCTTTGAGCCGTGGTAGGGTAGTAATCAAAGTGCAGTGGGAACACACTCGAGGCGAAGTGACAGTGTCAAGTCAGCGGACTAAGCTGTACTCATGTCACCTGGGAACTGATAACTGACGATAGGTATAATACCAACCAACAGTCCCCGACGAGTCCAGTCCAGTGTACTCGTAACCTAACGAGCACCCGCATACTATCTCAAGTATGACGTACCGACGGCTGTGGGACAGACCGTCTCCCAAGCTGGGATGAGAAGCGCATACGCTAGTCTACTCCGGAGTATCGATGCCCTGTCTCGATAGTCCAACGACCAGGGACCTGTATAAGGATGTGCTTATGGATTACCCAGCTCCCACGAATGTGAGCGCCATCACAACGCTGGTAATCAAGCAAAGATCCTAAGGGCTCTACTAATATGTATATCAGCGATATGCTAAAAGAAACACATGCATATATTAAAGAAGAGACAAACCAAGTAGCATACTACCATTTCGAGCAAGATTGTATATACAACTGTGAATATCCTAAGCTTCTATCAAGTAATATACAAACTAGTATGATACAGTAATGGCCTCTAGGGCATATACACTAACAATATGATCAACATCACAGAATAAAACAGCAGAAGAAACATATGAAATATTGGATATACTATGATGTCCGTGTTTTAAATTTAGCCAGTAATGTAAAATACAGATACCACGGTCGTGATGAATAGTCAAACCCACATACCTAGACCCTTATGAGAGCGGCAAGTAACCCTGCCAATTCTAGAGTTAGGAGACCCGGTCTCAACTCCCTGAGATAGTCTTCCACTGGACTCTAGAACCCGGTTACATGTGCTCCCCGCCTTGGGTCTATCCTAATGCGGAAAAGTAAATAATATACAACAGTGGTGACATCATCCTCAACCCTGAAGTGCCCCAATGAAATAATATTACATACAGATTTTACATGAATGAAAATAAAAACTCTCATCTCACATAAAAACCCCCTTCTATTCTTTCACGACGATCTAATAAATCATATCAACAGCAACACATGATATCACATATTATCAACGTAAGCAAATATGCGTATCCCTAAAACTTGTTGACATATAGCAACGAGATTAGGATACCCCACATATTACACTTACGGTCGCAGAAAAGAAAACAGAAAACTACAATAATTAGAATCCGCAATATCCTTAGACATCATAAATCCGGAATATCTCATATTCTGGATTTCATGCCTAACTTATAAAACTCTTTTCAATTGGTTGTCGGATAATTCAACAAGATTCCCAACTTAGTGATCGCGTACAATACGCAATTGCAACGGAGTTTTTATCCGAATCAAAACTTCGTGGCAATCGATCAATTGAAACTAAATGGCTAGGTTTACAATATACTAACTAGTTTTTATAAAACTAATTAATCCGGATTCTAATAATTGTATCACACACATCACAAATCTTGTAAAGTAACCACGACATTAGAATTCCGCCAGCAATTAGCAAACTTAACCAATCTTTCCAAAACACGTAAAATCCAGTGAGCTATAGTTCCAAAACCGATCGTTTTAAGCCAATCCGGGAGTCAAAATAAACTCGAAACCCGCCCGAATCTTCGCAAGGGTGAAGATCAAAAAATTAACTGTCGAATGGGGGGCCTGGGGGGTACCCCACCCCTGAGGCCACCATGAGGTGGCCAGGGGGTGAGGCAGACCCGAAACTGCCTAAGGTGAGGCAGTTTCGGGTCCCCACCGCCAAGACCACCTTGTGGCGGTCTTGGGGAGTGGGCCCAACCATTCGGTCCCCCCTGGGGTGTCCTCGGGGTGCGCACGCTCCACCCCGCGGCTTCTCAGTTCAAACCGTGAGCTCGCAGGGTGTGCAAACAACTTAAAACATCATTTTTGAAATTGTTTTTATCGGCAGTTTTTGCGCGACAAAAACGGAGGATTTCTAACGTCGCTACAAGTTACCCTAATATTCTAGCTTGGTTCTAATACCATGAAAGTCGACCTTAGCACCACTATGAGTTTCTAGTAGCATCAAGCATGCCAAATTCAAATTTTTATTAGGTGCTAAGCTAGATTAACAAGATCTTTGCTAGATTATTAGGGTTTGCCTTTGTAATGTGATGAACTAAAGAGAAGAAAAGAGCAAACAACCTTTGTAGTTTGAGTCCTTCACTTCACATGCTCCATGTAGTAGTCCTGCTTCCACTAGGCTCCACTTGAGGCTTTGGATGAAGTTCCTCCGATGACCTTCGTACCGAAGATGATCCACACGAAGTCCCTCCAACTCAAGCTACCTCTACACTAAACTCTTTAGCTTAGTAAACACGCTACACTCAATCGCTAGTCAAGTGTAGGATGGTGAAGTAGGGGATGTTAAAAGCTCACAAGTTTGTGTTCAAGTTTTATGATTCACATCTTATGTGAGGGTTGAAGCTTGAACCATCGCAATTGAGGAAGAAGATGAAGCTAGAGAGCAACCATGGGAGCAACTAAGGAAAAATGGCTAAGTGTTGAGAATGAGCAAAGAATGAATGGCAACTCTTGACTCCCACTCATTCAAGCATGGAATTTTGCAATATAAAATTGCAACCATGCTTGAATAGTGAGTCAAGATGAATAAATTATGAATAAAGTCCATGCTTGCAACCATGCTCTTATTTTCCACCTCTTTTCTATTTTTCACAAAAATAGAAATTTATGCCATACTTCAATATATATATATATATATATATATATATATATATCATATATATTAATATATATATTATGAAGAATAATTAGTGAGCTAATGATATTAGTTAAGATATAATTATGTCACATATAATATATATCACATTATTAAATCAACACTTGATTTAATAATCCGGTTATATCACATATGACCGACTAATATCATTCATCTGTATATCACATTATCAAATCAACACTTGATTCGGCAATCTGGTTATGTCACATATAACCGAATCGATAACAGATAACTGCCAGATTACAATACGACATCACATACACGTATTTAATCAGGCCCACACACATATCACATATGTGTCCTACTTCGTTTCTCTTGAACCAGGGAACTTCTGTGTGGGACTCTAAAGACTCGTCAATACGCTAGCAGTAGGTGATGATCATATCAATTACCTACAAGCCGTCAGCGGTACTAGTTGGACGTAACGGCTACCCGGGTATTGAGCGATATGAAGATCAACAAGCAATCTTGTCCATAGTCTCCATGAAGCCTATCAGTAACACTACCGTACAGTCCGGTCTCTTCGTCTGATATGTCGCATATCATGTCTAGGTGTGGTAAACGTCAGACCCCAGTAACATGATAAGTCATGCCGATGTCTGGCCTATAACGGTTTGAGAAACTACTGATAACACTTATCAGTAAATCTCAGCAGCAGCCCTGGCCAAGGACTTCCAGTTATAGCCAATCGAGCATAGCGGAACATCAATCCCCAATACCGAAAGAGACGAAACCCCTCCTATCGCTCATTGCCTCTATGCGACTCGGGACTGTACCCAAAATTCACCTGTTTGCACGTCTCCTTTCAGCATGGTAGGGAGGAAATCAAAGCACAGTGGGAGCCGCACAAGACTCTATGACGATCTCGGGTCTACAGACTAACTTGTACCAGTATCACCAGAGGACTGCTATCTGACGATAGGTATACTACAACATAGGAGTCCTCGGCGAGTCCTGTTCAGTGTACCCATTCTCCAATGAGCACCTGTGTACAATCTTTGATATCACACACCAATGGTTGTGGGATCAACCATCGCCCTCTAAGGGACAAGAAACGTACACAATAGTCTACTCTGGAATATTGATGCCCTAGTCTCGATATTCCCTCGACTAGAAACTGATTAAAAGATATACTTTTGGACCACCTTGGCCCCACTAGTATGATCTCATCATAGTCCTGGTACTCAAGTAAATATCCTAAGGGCTTTATCAACATGTAAGAGACAGACAGTATAAATACCGGTCTACATGTTAAGATAAAGGTAACCTGATAGCATACTATCATGTCGAGCAAGAAAGTCCTCTATATATATGTCCAAGCATCCACTATAATATACATCACATGTACAATAATGGCCTCTAAGGCATACATATTCCTAACATCGTTTTCATAGTGTGTGCTGGGTTTTGTAAATTGGTATTTTTGGTATTTTTTGTTTTGTCCCAGATTTCACTTTGTGTCATCTTAGCTTAGGGACAACTCGGGAGTTTTAAAAATTCAAAACTTTTGCATCGTTGGTATCTGTGATGTGTATATATGTTGTTGAACGTCGTATAATTGCTATATGTTCATTTAGATGGGGTTGGACACATTCTGGTGTTGCTTGCTTCTGCGGTTATATATATATATATATATATATATATATATATATATATATATATATATATATGGTTATGGTTTGTGCGGATTGTTGTGATGAATAGCCATGTGTGCAATATTAGATGTACAGTTCAGATTCATTTGTATATTGATTATTGCGGGGCGAGCGTCTGACATATGGATTGTCGTCACTTCCAGTTTGTATATTCTTTTGTTGGGGCACGACCGGATTGAGGTCGATGTCGCCGTTGTATATATATTTTCTTTTTTGTACTAGGATTACCCCGTGGAGGAGTGCTCTAATAGCCGGGTTCTAGAGGGCAACGGGCCCGCATCTCATGGCTTTGATACCAGGGGGCCTTACTCTAGAATTGGCGGGCTATTTGTCGAACTCATAGGGGGTATAGGTTGACTTACGGAGGGGTGCTCAAGTTACCGAATTCCGTGAAGTGCTGGGTGACTCACTCACTTTGTTGATTGGGGTTGCCTCACTTCGGGGATTGGCGGGTAACTTGCCGCACTCGTAGGGGTCTAAGACCTTCATTGCATTGGCTATCCACACGACCGGGGAATGTCGCGTCTCATTGATGGATTAAATGAAACACGGGGCTTCTAGATTATCCGCTATTCCATATTGTTGTTCGCATGCTTGTGATAATTTTTTATCTGCTGTGATGACTATTATCTGCCTGCGATATTGATATATATATATATATATATATATATTATATATTTAGTATATGCTTCTATATGTTTTGCATCCTCGCTAGTCCAGCCTCCGCTCTGCCGTTAGTTAAGTAACCTAACGGTGCATGACGGGGCCCCGTGGCGAATGCGGATGGCATATAAAAAGCATGTTATTTTGGTTGTTTCTTTTATGGCTTGGAAACATAAAATGATGGGAACGTATTATCGTAATAATGCAAGGAAAAATAAACCTAAATGATGTTGTCGGAACCAATTTTAAAACTACTCGGTTTTCTTCAAAACTCATGATCGTATTCTTTTGCTTTGCATAGAGGTATTCGGTTAGGAATATCCCGCACCTCATTCTATGAGGGAAGAGCCTTGATCCCTTCATTGGGAGTTCACTCTTAAGCAAAAGTTTATGTTACTAGTTTTAAAATGCGGAGCTTAAACCACTCCATTTCAAAGCCACTCGAGTTTCTTCAACGATATCAAGTTCATTACGTTAAAGGTTTTTCGCAAAAAACCAGCCGTAGCCCTCCGTCATTTCAGATTAGTATTACTTAGTATTCGTGCTATGTTTGTCGTTGCTAGTCGTCGAGGCATAGTGTGCGGTAGCTCTGTAATACTTTTCTGTCGCAAGGATATGTGGATTGGTTAGGACAGTCGTATGACTTTGTTGATCATTCGTCAAGGGTCGTGCGGGTGGGTTTAACGCAATCAAGATAATGATGGGTTGAACTTGACTATGACCTTTGATTTGTTGA
Source organism: Agapanthus africanus (assembly GCA_030015575.1). Taxonomy (NCBI): domain Eukaryota; kingdom Viridiplantae; phylum Streptophyta; class Magnoliopsida; order Asparagales; family Amaryllidaceae; genus Agapanthus; species Agapanthus africanus. The sequence goes on from CM057346.1 coordinate 523,208,089, forward strand.
TTATTCGTCAAGGTCCTTGGGTCCTAGGGGCAAAAACCATATCGGGAGTTTCAAACATACGGGAAACTTTCCTAGCATGCACATACTTTCTGGAGTATGGTGACTTGAGTTGATTCCGTCAGGTTATGACATGATGATAGTTGGGTCCCGATTCCCACTGATGAGTATGTATTACTCCTCGGAAGATTTTTCACTTAAATTATCCCGTCTAGTTCTCCTTTTAGGGTTTGGAGGAGAATTCAAGAAAACAGTGGGAACCATCCTGATCAAATAAAGTGATAACTAATCTGATCTTGATAGAGTGCACGCTGAGTGTTTCTTTTCTCTCTCTTTGGTATAGCGACCCATGACTTACCTTAAAAACTCATGAACCAATTTTGACCGAACCTTCTTACACCCTTTGGTTTTGGTTTGTCTTGATTCGCGACAAAGTTGTATATATCCCTGCCAATCCTACTTTACCCTTTGCATTTCTTCAGAACACATCGTATCACTATGATGATCCATATTGCTTGGAACAGTCATCGTATAGTTACATATGAACTCGAAAAAGTTACTTCAGTCGAGAATAACCACAGGTGCTGAAGAAATTTAATAGCATTATTCGGTTGTCTCTTCCCTTTACCTTCTCTCAGGTTGCAAAAGAGCTCCTTGATTAGGAGAGTACACCTGTTACACTTATTGGATAGTCTTCTTCCAAACCTTAGGCTGGTGCCGAAAGGTAGGGAAGGAAGAAAACCAGTTAGCGCAGGGACGGTGTACAGAAGGTAAGAAGTAGAGACATATAAAAGGATTGAAGTGAGGGTAAAGAAAATTGTGACTACTGTCATGAATCTGGATAATGGAAAAGGCATTACTAGGAATACCTGACCATCCCCTATGAAACATTTTCATGTTTCAGTTTTTCTGTATACATGTAATCGAGAGCTATTTTCCCAATCAATTCTGACTCCACGGTATGTATTTACCAGTTTTGGATCTCACATCTGTACGGTGTTACAGATGATGAGTAGGAGAAGAATATTGGGAAATGGGAAATTTGATCCTCAATATCGGAATTTATTGTAATTGCTGATATTGGATTAAATCGCCTGGTTTTTCCTGACGGCAAATATTTGGTTTCGAATAACCGTTGTTATGAACTAGATTTTAAAATAAAATATCTGTACCTTTATACATTTTGAAAATTGTATTGTAAAAATTTGCCTTTATCAGCCGAGGATAAGGTAAGGTGCATTGAATAATAGTGTAAGACATTCTTATCCAAGATACAGCTTTCAATTTACATGACAGAGAATTTGAGTTAGTATACTCTTGGGACTTATGCATGGAGGTGTATGTTGTCCAGTGTCCTTCGGGACAAGGGGTTGGTACTCTTACTTCAATCAGGATTACCTATGAGTTCTCTAGTTTTAGACACGCATTCGTAGCAATGCAAGGTCAAAGATTTTGAGAAGTTTGTAGGTATAAGAATCAAGTAGAGAACCATACGTTGGAAGTATCGGGATTCTTCGATGTGATCGAAGATGTAGATACTTATGCTAGGTATTTCATTATAGTAATTTCGAGAACTTGATTCTCTTATAGGTTACTCATCCGTGGGCGCACTCCATGATAAGTAATGCTGTATTGGCCTTTTTCCATTAGGTGATATGCACTGGAAACAGCTGCATAACTTTTGAATCTGGTTCCATCTAAATTAGTGTCTTGATTTTATATGGATATAGAATGGTCACATATCTTCAGGTTGTTAAGATATGGAGTTATCCGGTTTCTGTCTAAAAGCAGAATCCGGACAAACTCAAGGCACTATTTGGTAATGGAAGTTTGTGGATTATCCCGAGCATTCACTAGGATTTTTTTTCAACCATTTACAAGATCAATAGTTACATTGTTCTTGACTCGCCACCATTTTATAAAAGGATCTTTTTGCAAAAGAAACTAGTGGGAGTATGGTAGTATTGGAAGTGATTCCAGAACCATAAACGGTTACTAAAAATTTAGCAGAACCTAAGGAATCAATTGGACTTGACAAACCGTTGGCCACTCCGCAGATTTTAGTAGGTGACCTCAGACACCCGAGAGACACTTCGATTTTCTCGTAGACGGTGACAGGGAGGTCGGCATCATGGTTATGATAGCCCTACGAGTTATCGGCTGGTCATAGGATGTGATAACTTCCAGATGACCAGATACTTCATATCCAAGATGGACTCTACGCACTTCAGCAAATTATGGATTTTGGATTTTGCTAGGTGCTCCAGAATGGGGTAAAACCCATTGGGATTGGGAGCAGGTAGATCTTTCGAGATCTGTGCTGGTGGAAAGGTGCTTACCTAATAAAGCTAGACTTGTTGTAATGAGTTTTCATCAAATACCCATTATGGATTGTGATGTGACTTTTACATCAATGTCTGCGCTGAAGTCCATATGGATATGTTTTGGCGCTGATGCAGTTTATGGCTATGATATCTGACAGGTGGGTGACTATAACGTCTTTCCAAATAGGATTTTGGAAGTGTATATATATATATATGACTCTGCCAGAGGGTTATCATAGTCAGTGGGAGCAGCGGAAGGTGTGCAGATGCTTATGTCTATTCGTAGACTAAAGCAAGGATAGCGGAGATGGATCATCTGTTAATGATGTGACAGTCAAGGTGATTGACTTTGTCAAAACAAAAGATGAACCTAATAAGAAAGATGTAGGGAGTACTTTCCATGTTTTAGATGACATACTCCAGATAGGAAGTGATGATCCTATACTACAATCGGTCAGATTTTGGTTGCCATACAGTGTTTTCTCCACGTTGGATATAGATAGTATATCAGGAGTTCTGGTGATTAGATCTATGGTTTTAGATCTAGATTTGGGATGTTTCCCAAATCGGGTACTTAGACAGCATTCTAAAAGTATTTTAGAATGGACGATCTTAGCGTAGTGGTGTACCCGCAAGTGATGGACTCACCTTCTCTAAAGGGATGTATTCTAGACTGATGGAGAGAGGGGCAGGCATGAATGACATATTATTTTCTTAGGCAATTGAGTTAATCATGCAAAGTCTTGTACATCACCAGATATTGCTTTTGCACTAGTTGCAACAAGTATATATTAATCCAATTCTCGAGAAACAAAGGGAAGCAGTAAAGAACATATGAGGATGTTCTTGGTATTTGGTAACGGCAGCCTCCTCCGAGAGGCGGTTATCGGTTATGACTTCCAAGGTAACCTGGTTGACAGAGATGCTGTCAGAGTTATGAGTTTATCCTTTTCTGAGGATCAGTATATTGGATAGTGTTCCGATAGGGATACTGAGGTAGGTATGGTTCAGGATGTTGGTTATAACTCAACAGAGAATACAGCCCAAGAAGTTTGTTGGATAGGAGTTGTTCATTGATGAACTTGGTCCTATCAGGTATCCAGACAAATTCTTGGGGCGGGGTATCGCTCAGATTGGGAGATTGTTTATCTTCGTAAAGTTAAGATATAGAGAGATGAAGTTGGAACATTATAGCGGATCCACTCACTGAGGCTATTTCTCGAACACAGATATTCCTCAAACGAGATTTAAGAAACTGATTAGTAGAGAAGTTGGATATTCGATAGCACACGGGATGTGGATATGCGATACCATAATAATTAGCCTTAAGTGCAAGTGGGAGATTGTTGGATATAGTGCCCTCAAGACAATTATTGTAATTGCAGGCACGCGATTATGATAATTGAGGGAGGACCTATACAGGTAGAACAATCTTACTCGAAATGATAGTATGCTATCTAGTTTGTCTTTATCATCATGTACATGCATTATGTGGTATTGCAGATCACTATTACATGTTGATAGAGATCATAGTACTCTTGATTGACTACCAGCATTATGATGGCGATCATATACGTGAGAGCTGGGTAGCCTATAAGCACATTCTTAAATGTCCCCAGTCATGGGAGTATCGAGACTGGGCATCGATATTCCGGAGTAGACTAGTGTATATGCTTCGAGACCCCGATGAGGGGCAGTGGCCGGCCTCACAAGCCATTGGTGTTGTGTCACCTAAGATAGTATATAGGTGCTCACTGGAGGTGAGTACACTGGACGGACTCGCCGAGAACTTCTAGATGGTATTATACCTATCTTCAGATGGAAGTTCTCAGGGGGCATGAGTACAGGTTAGTCCTTTGACCCGAAGTCGTCATTTGTCTCATGTGAGATCCTACTGTACTTTGATTACTACCCTACCATGGCTCAAAGGAGTCGTGCTAACAGGTTTTAGTTCGGTACAGTCCCGAGCCACATGGAGGCAGTGGTCGACTATCAGGGATTCGTCTCCCCTGGTATTAGGAGTCGATGTCGCACTGTGTTCAGTTAGCTATCACCAGAAATCCGTGGCCACTGTAGGGGAGATTTATTGATAGTTGATCGGTAGTATCACAGTTGGTGATGAGCTAGACTCAGACACGACTTATCGGGTTAGTAGTGTTGGAGATAGTGCCCTCAGAGTTAATTATTGGATCACAGGCACGTGATTGCAATGATTGAGAGAGGACCTATACCGTTAGAACAGTCTTACTCAAGATGATAATATGCTATCTGGTTTATCTTTATCATCGTGTACTGCTTCAGGTGACCTTACAGGTCGCTATTACACGTTGATAGAGCCCCTAGGATTCTTGCTTGACTGCCAGCAGTATGAGGGCGATCATATACGTGGGAGCTGGTAGTCTATAAGCACATCCTTAAAAGGTCCCTAGTCGTGAAAGTTTCGAGATAGGGCATCGATACTTCAGAGTAGACTAGTGTATACAGTCGAGACCCCGACGAGGGGCGGTGGCCGGTCTCACAAGCCACTGGTGTCAGTTGGTTCACCTAAGATGTATAGAGGTGCTCATTGGGTTATGAGTACACCGGACAGGACTCGCCGGGAACATGCTAGTTGGTCTTATACCAGACGTCAGATAGCAGTTACCTGGTGACATGTGTACAGGTTAGTTCATCGACCTGAGATCGTCATTTGTCTCGTGTGAGTTCTCACTGTACTTTGATTACTACCCTACCACGCTCAAAGGAGACGTGCAAATAGGTTTTAGTTGGGTACAGTCCCGAGCCACATGGAGGCAGTGAGCGGATCTGCAGGGGTTCGTCTCTCCCGGTATTGGGGGTGAGGTCGCGCTGTGTCTTGGAGAGCCATTACAGGAAGTCCTTGGCCAAGGCAGAAGATTTACTGGTGAGTATTCCAATAGTATCTCAGGGTGTTCTGGGCTACACTCCGACACGACTTGTACCGTTTTTGGGGGTCTGACTTTTACCAACCCCTAGGCCCGCCATGCGATGCTCATAGACGAACGGACCGGACTGTACGGATATTTTCATTGACAGGCTCAGTAGGGTGTCAGGATGAGTTCGCTCATCGACGTCCCTTTTGGTCAATACCTGGTAGCCCGTTACGTATGGCTAATAGCTCTGACGTACTAGTGGTTAAATCCACAACCAAGGTGTTGACGAATCTTTAGAGTCCCCCACAGACCGTTTTCTTAAGTTTCGGGCGAAACGCTGTAGAGGCCGTATGGAGATATGGCAGGGTTCGATCAGATACGTGCGGTATTGCACGGATCATGATCGGACGGATAATACTAGCGGGCTTTGGTTTAAGCCGGATCCTAGTATTGTACAGTGTAGATTTTGTCTCATTGCATTTGTATTCGGTCGGAATACAAATGCGGGTATGTATATACAGTCGCGGGGTTTTCCTGTAATTTATTACGGGATCAGTTTTCTGAAGTTGCCAGTTTGCTTTCCGTTTCGGCCATTTTCCTTTGTTTTCTTTCCTTGGCTGAAAGTTGGTGGAGGAGGGCTTATTTGCAAGCATGCAAATTTGATTTGTGGAGGGTGTTATTTGCATGTTGTAGTGTCATGATAGTTCCACCATGCATTAACTTCTTGCTTCATGATTGGGCATCATCATTACTTGACTTTTGGGTTATGATTAGTTTGTGGAGTGTTGGATTAGGTTGGTGATCATTTTCTTCTCATTATCACACTCTCTCTTGCATTATTGATACACACCCCCTTGGACTTTTTCCCTCTCCCTTCACCTCATGAGGCCGGCCATTCTCTATGGGGGCTGTCCAAAATTCTTGAGTGGGATTTTTGATCTCTTTTGGCTTGCAAAAATCCCATAGCTCCATCTCCAAAAAGTTTAGTTCATATCCTCCACCAAATGGCAACTTCCTTAACCCCGAGAGAAAAATAGATTCTACACTTCATCTACAGCACTTCTTGGGCACGTCGGCTCGCCAACTTCGTGCCCGAGTTGCCTCGGTCCAGAGGTGGGAGTCCGTAAAAGAACCCGGCGATGTGGTGCCCTTCCGACGAGGAGATGAAGACCGGAGATTCCGCGGGGAGATCGGGACGACGACGAGAAGACCGAAGGACACGGATCGCTCGGTATATCTCTCTACCCCTTCTCTAGTTAGCTAGGATTAGGTTAATGGCCCGATCCGGGTTTTATAGTGCGCGGTGGTGCCGGTTCAAAAGTTAAAGTAAAGTATCGTTTTCGCATTTTGGCCTCGGATTGACGGCCGGGCCGCCGCCGTGCACTTACACTGGTATCAGAGCCACGCCATTAACCAGTCTAGCTTGCTCTAACGTGTTTACAAGTTCGATCGAACAAAATTCCAAAACCGCGTTTCCATTTGCATCAGTTTCTGTCGAATTATTTTTGGCTCGAAATTTTTTTCAGTACATTGCAGAAACACGTGCAGGGAAATATAACCATTCTGTGAAAATTCGGTCGTGTGACGTCACCTTTACACCGCGGAACCGCGGCCAAACCTACGCATTGGCCGCGGTTCCGCCGCTATCTTGACTGTTCATTGCATCAAATTTTTACAGTGGGCTTCTGAGTTGAAAATGGGGTTTTTGGGATATTCTTTTTGGGCCCAGATTTTCTTTGAGTGCTACAGTTGTGCTTGGGGCCCAATTGGGTAAATTTGATCGATCGAAAAGTTTAAACATGTTAGTTCACAGCATTTACATTATATCTGCGACCGTGAATGTCATTTGATCGGTAAATCCTGTCTAACTGCTATAACCCTTTTAGACGGATTTGCGAACGTGACATTCACGTTGATGTTCTGTGTTGTGCTGTGATGTTGCGGATTGGTCGTGGGGGATAGCCTGGATGCAATGTTAGTACAGTTTCGTTTTATATGTACATTTGATATTGCAGTGCGAGCGTCCGACATGTGGACTGCCGTCACTGCCTTTTTGTATATTATTCTTTTGGGGCACGACCGGGCTGAGCTCGATGTACCCATTGTATGTATATTTTATTATATGTACTAGGATTACCCCGTGGAGGGGTGCACAGATAGCCGGATTCTAGAGGGCAATGGGCCGGCATCTCATGGCATTGAGACGGAGGGGGCTTAACTCTAGAATTGGCGGGCTATTCGCCGCACTCGTAGGGGGTACAGGTTGACCCGGGAGGGGTGCCCAAGTTATCGGATTCCGTGAAGTGTTGGGTGGTCCATTCACGTTGCTGAAGGGGGCTGCCTCGCTTCAGGTTTTGGCGGGTAACTTGCCGTGCCCGTAGGGGTCTACGATTTCATTGCACAGGCTTTCCACACGACCAGGGGAACGTCGGGTTTCAGTAGCGGCTCTATGAAACCCGGGGATCCCAGATATCTGTATTATTCTGTTATGCTTATTACATTTCTGTGATGTTGCATTTTATCACGCCTTGAGCAAAATATTATATATTGATATATATACTAGTAGATGTTGTATATGTTTTGCATCCGCGCTAGTCCAGTCCCCGCTCTGTCGTTAGTTAAGTAACCTAACGGGTAATGACGGGACCCAGTGGCGAAGCGAAGTGCGCCCTCAATCGCCGGGGGCTCACTGCACCCTCAAGCGGCGGGGCCTATGCGCCACCCGGTCCGTCAAAGGATCGTTCGCTTCGCTCTCTTGCCGGAACCGCACGTACATCATTATTTTCGTTCTTTATTGGTGTGATCAATTGATGGGACTGCATTGATTCGGATCAATGCAAGCTAAACAAACCTATTCTGATGTTGTTGGAATAATTTTTCAAAAAGTTGTTATTGCAAGGACGTTCACTTTTGTTTTGCACAGTGGTATTCGGTTATGAATATTCAGCACCTCAGTCGACGAGGCAAGGGCCGAGATCCCTTCACTGGGAGTGACCCCTTGGACAGAAGTTTGAGTCAGGGCAATAACTTCACTATAGTCGTTTACTTTTGCTTTGCATTGTGGTAGTCAGTTGGAATATCCTGCACCTCATTCTACGGGGAAAGAGCCGAGATCCCTTCACCGGGAGTGACCTCTTTAGCAAAGGTTTTCGTCACTATATTTTTATAAAAGCTATCCGGTTCCTTCAACGATATCAAGTTCATTACGTTAAAGGTTTTTCGCCAAAAACCATTCGTAGCCCTCCGTCGTTTCATATGGATAGTCAATAGTAATCAAGCAGTGTTTGGTAGCTATTGGGTATTCATATGCAGCATAGATAGATGCGTTGGTTTGGGACAGTCGTACTGCCTTGTTGGCCAAAGTCAAGGGTAGGTACGGGTGGGTTCAAATTAACCTGGAGAATGACGGGTAGAACTTGACATGTGACTTATGATTTGTTGGCCAAAGTCAAGGTCATAAGAGCATGGGGTAAAAATCACATCGGGAGTTTCTAAAGAAACTGGAACTTGCCAGATATGTGCATACCTTCTGGAGTGTGATAACGTGAGCGGATTCCGTCACATTATCATGCGATGATAGTTGGATCCCGATTCCCACTGATGAGTTGGTTTACTCCTCGGGTCATCCTGACTAATTCTTCTTTCAGGTTTGGAGGAGAATTTGACGATACAGTGGGAGGTTTCCTGATTAGATAAATTGGTAACCATTCTGATCTAGGTTAGAGTGCATGCTGAGTGTTTCTTTTCTCTCTCTCTTTGGCAGCGACATGACCCGACCTTTGACTATGACTCAGTGACCAAAATTAACCAAACCTTCTTAAACACTGGCTTTTGGATTGTCAGAGTTGCAAACCTCATTGCCACTCCTACTTTTACCCTTTTCTTCAGGACACCCCGTATTACTACGAACGTCCACTTCCATTGGATAAAACCATCGTATGGTTATATACGAACTCGAAGAAATTTATTCGAGGATGGTTTCCGGTTCTGGAGAAAACGAATAGGACTATTCAGTTGTCTTTTCCTTTTACCTTCTCTCAGGTTGCGAGTGCCCCTTAGATTAGGGGATAGTACATACGCAAATTGGATAGTCTTCTTCCAAACTATAGGCAGGTGCCGACCGGTAGGGAATGAAGAAAACCAATTAGCCTAACGATGGTGTACAGAAGGTATTATGTAAAGACAAAGAAAGGGATTAGAAGGAGGGCAAAGTAAATTGCGACTGCTATTCACGACCAAACCAAGTATTTCATTACCACTCCCACTTCACTTTTGTATTTCTCCAGGGCACTCCGTATCACTACGAAGATCCACAGTTTATTGGATACTCCATCGTATGGTTATATACGAACTCGAAACGAACTTGTTCCAGTTCGGGGATGGATTCTGGTTCAGGAGAAATAGGAATAAGGTTTATTCGGTTGTCTTTTATCCTCACCTTCTCTCGCTTTGCGAGTGTCCCTAGGATTAGGACAGTACACCCATTATGCTTATTGGATAGTCTTCTTCCAAACCATAGGCCGAACGATAGGAAAGGAAGAAAACCATTTGGCCTAAAGTGGTGTACAGAAGGTAATGACTAAAGACATATGAAGGGATTTGGAGAGATGGCAAAGAAATATACGGTTACAGTTGTGAATCTGATAATGGAAGAGGCATTACTAGGAATACCCGAATACCCCATCGAAACATTTCAATGTTTCAGTTTCACTGTGTACTGTTAAAAGAAAACTGATTTCCCAATTAGTCCTTACTCCAGGGTATGTATTTACCAGGTATGATTCTCACATCTGTATGGTTTTACAGATGATGAGTGGGAGTAAATTATTGGGAATTAGGTGATCATCCTCATTATATCGGAATTCGTTGTAATTGGTGATATTTGAGGAAATCACCTGGGATGTTTGCCGGACGGCAAATATTTGGTTTTGAATATCCGCGGTTATGCACCAATTTCAAATTGATATATCTGTACGTCTATTTTCATAGAGTGAGATATACCTTTTTGAAATTATGTCTATGACATTTACCTATATCAGTGGATGGTTAGGTAAGGAGCATTAAACAGCGGTGTAATTCTTCATAACCATAAATACAGTTTTCAACCTACGACACACAGGGAATGAGTTATTAGACTCGAGGGACTTATACAGAGTTTGTATATTGTCCAGTGTCCATTAGGACAGAGGGGTTAGTCCTCGTATTATATTCGGTTTACTTATGACTTCTCTAGTTTTTAGACAAGTGTTTCGTAGAAATGCAAGGTCTAAGTTTTGAGAAGTTATACATATATGAATAAAGTAGAGAACCAGATATTGCAAGTATCAGGATTCTTCAAGGTGATCAAAAATGTAGATACTTGTGTATGGTATTCAGTTGATAGTAATGATTAAGAGAACTTGCTTCTCCTTCAGGTTACTCATAATTGGAAGCACTTCTAAGTTGAGTAACGCTGATCGGCCTCCTTCCATTTAGTTGACATGCACTGGAGACAGCTGCATGATTTGAATCTAGTTCAATTAAATCAGTGCCTCTGTTTCTGTATTGGATATAGAACAGTTCATATCTTGACATTGTTAAGGTACGGGGAGTTGTCCGGCTTATGCTTAAAACCAGACTCCGGATAACTCAATGCACGTTTTTGTAATGGCTGTTTATGGGTTGACCCAGGCTATGACGAGGGTTAACTTTCTACCATCTGGAAGATCAATAGTGATATTGTTCTAGACTCGCCACAGTTTTAATAAAAATGGATTTTTTCAGAAAACAGTAGTGGGAGTATGGTAGAACTGGAAGTATTCCAGAACCGCAAACGATTACTGAAAATTTGATAAGAACCTAAAGATTCAATCTGATTGATATTCCATTGGCCACTCCGCAGATTTGGTGGGTAACCTCAGGCACCCGAGAGGTACTCCGGTAGCCTCAAGGACGGTGGCAGAGAGGTTCTTGTTTATCCAGACTTGACACTACTGTTGTTCCAGACTGTGAGACCCGGCAAGAGGATGAGTATAGCGTCGTTCTAAACTGGCTTTAGAAGTGTACATCTATATGATTCTTCCAGAGGGTTGTCGTAGTCAGTGGGAGCAGCGGAAGCATTGGTGGACAAGTAGCTTATGTCTATGGACTAAAGCAGATATAGCGGAGATAGATCATCTATTTCTGATATGACAGTCACAGGTTTGACTTCATCAGAATAAGGGATAGATCTGTTGAGAAGGTAATAGGGTGTGATGTCCTGGTATTTGGATAATATACACAGAGTAGGAAGTGAAGTTCCTATACTACGATCGGTTATACTTTGATTGTCACACAGTAGTTTCTCCACATGGGACTTGGATATTATATCAAGACATTCTGGTTACTGGATATATGGTTTTAGATCTAGATTTGGGTAGTTTCCCAATCTGGGTACTTAGACAGCATTCTGAAGGTGTTTTAGAATGGACGACTCCAGGTACGGTAGTGTACCTGCAGGTGATGGAGTCACCCTCTCTGAAGGTGTCTTACAGACTAAAGTGGAGAGGGATGTCCATGATTGGCAGATCACTTGCTTAGGCAATTGAGTCAATCATGAGATGTCAAGTGTAAGTCGATGTACAACACCCCATGACTTGCGGGGAGGCGGAAATATGAAAAATGATCTTGTTCTTTGCTTAAACATCGACTAACCGCATGAATCGAAGCTAAACGATAACTAACATCGAACATAGAAGTTAACAACTACTATGTAAAGGGATTATACCTAAAGAACCGTGTCCTTCGTCTTTACGAACTCCACCTCCTCCTCGGCCTTCTCGAAGTAGTAGACGATCCACCCGAGAGCTTTACTCCAAGCTTAGCCTCTAAACTTGAGGCAACTAACTTTCTTTAAGTGCTAATCAAAGAAGCTAGGTAATATAGAGTGAGGGTTATGGTTTAATTAGTCTAACTAATCCTTGTACTCAACATATGAGAGGGGAGGATTAGGGTTTGAAGAGGGAGAGCTTGAGGAGAGAGAAGGTGAAGATAATAATGAAGTGAGAAGAATGAGTTATCATAATATATATCAAGCATTTTGTAATATCAAGAAAAGAAAAGAAAATGATTTACAACCATGCTTGATAAATATCTTGTGGTGATTCATCTCCATGAGTCATTAAGCAATTATGAAGCATTAATGACATGGATGAATCATCCATACGACTCACTAATCACATTCATTATATATGCCACCTAAACCCCCTTAGTCACCACCTTCTAGAAGCTTCTCGCGCAATTACGAGAACGCCCCTCCTTTCCGCAAAAATACGGAAAAACTTTAGACTGTATAAATCCAATAACCGGATACCAGTAACTGGCTTAAACCAAAGCCGACTGGTAAAAACTGTCCGAAAGTCGTACGTGCGTAAACACACGTATGCGTCCGAACCCTTGTCGTAAAACCATACGACCTCTATATCGTTTCGCCTGGAGTAGGGAAACTCTCTGTGTGGGACTCTAGAGACTCGACTACTACACTGGTAGTGGGTTTAACCACAGACCGCAAGCGGCACTAGCTGTACGTAACGGTCCCCAGGTAGATGTCGATAAGAAGGCCGATGAGGAAACCCATCCGAACTCCTACTGAGTCTGATGTGACAATCTCCGTACAGTCCGGTCCGTTCATCTAAGACTATCGCATATCGGGCCTAGGGGGCGGCAAGCGTCGGTCCCCTAATAGCGGTATAAGTCGTGTCGGAGCGAAGCCCATTACACCCTGAGAAACTACTGGAACCTACCAGTAAATCTCGCTTGCCCTGGCCAGGGACTTTGCGTAATGGCTCTCTGACACAGCGCGATATCAACCCCCAATACCGGGAGAGACGAATCCTGTCTAACCGCCACTGCCTCCAAGTGCTCGGGACTGCACCCAACTGCTACCTGTTTGCACGACTCCTTTGAGCCGTGGTAGGGTAGCAATCTAAGAACAGTGGGACACACTCGAGGTGAAGTAGCAGTGTCAAGTCTGCGGACTATGCTGTACTCATGTCACCTGGGAACTGTTCACTGACGACTGGTATAAAACCAACCAACAGTTCCCTGTGAGTCCTGTCCGGTGTACCCGTAACCCAACGAGCACCTACATACTATCTCCAGTACGACCTACTGACGACTGTGGGACAGACCATCTCCCCAACTGGGATGAGAAGCGTACACACTAGTCTACTCCGGAGTATCGATGCCCTGTCTCGATAATCCAATGACTAGGGACCTAAATAAGGATGTGCTTGTAGACTATCCAGCCCCCACTAGTGTGACTGCCATCACAACGCTGGTAGTCAAGCAAGATCTTAAGAGCTCTATCAATACGTATACTCACATATTAAGATAGAAAAACCAAGTAGCATACTACCATGTTTAGCAAGACTGTTATATACATGTGAATATTCCAAGCTTCCATTAAGTAATATACAAACTAGTATGATACAATAATGGCCCCTAGGGCATATACACTAACATCAAGTACCACACCAGATATTATTTTTGCACGAGATGCATTATGTTGATATTGATCCAATCCTGGAGAAACGATCGGAAGCAGTTTTAGAACATAAGTGGATGTTCTAGGGATATGATAACGACAGCCTCATTCGGGAGATAGTTATCATTCCAGACTTCCAAGGTGACCTGGATGACAGATTGGTTGTCAGAGTTATAGTTTTCCTTCTGACGAGGGGCAGTATTTTGGACATGTGGTCCAAGGGGATACTGAGGGAGGCATGACGCAGGATACTGATTAAGTTCAGTTGACGATACAGTCTAAGAATTTTGGATTTGGAGTTCATTTATGAGCTAGGTCCCATCAGACATCCAGACACATTTTAAGACAGGTATTGCTCATTTCGGGAGATAGCTTTCTCCGCGAACTTGAGATATAGAGAGACATAGAAAGAAACATCAAGGCGGATCCACTCACTGAGGCTATTCCTCGAACATATTAGTTTCGCAAACTGGTTTTGTGAAACTGATCAGTAGAGGAGTTGGGTGTTCGGTATCACACGGGCTGTGAGTATGCGACATCGCAATAATTAGCCTTGAGTGCAAGTGGGAGATTGTTGGAGATAGTGCCCTCAGAGTCAATTATTGGATCACAGGCACGTGATTGCAATGATTGAGGGAGGACCTATACCGTTAGAACAGTCTTACTCAAGATGATAGTATGCTATCTGGTTTATCTTTATCATCATGTACTGCTTCAGGTGACCTTACAGGTCGCTATTACACGTTGATAGAGCCCCTAGAATTCTTGCTTGACTGCCAGCAGTATGAGGGCGATCATATACATGGGAGCTGGTAGTCTATAAGCACATCCTTAAAAGGTCCTTAGTCGTGGGAGTTTCGAGATAGGGCATCGATACTCCATAGTAGACTAGTGTATACAGTCGAGACCCCGACGAGGGACGGTGGCCAATCTCACAAGCCACTGGTGTCAGTTGGTTCACCTAAGATGTATAGAGGTGCTCATTGGGTTATGAGTACACCGGACAGGACTCGCCGGGAACATGCTAGTTGGTCTTATACCAGACGTCAGATAGCAGTTCCCTGGTGACATGTGTACAGGTTAGTTCATCGACCTGAGATCGTCATTTGTCTCGTGTGAGTTCCCACTGTACTTTGATTACTACCCTACCACGCTCAAAGGAGACGTGCAAACAGGTTTTAGTTGGGTACAGTCCCGAGCTACATGGAGGCAGTGAGCGGATCTGCAGGGGTTCGTCTCTTCCGGTATTGAGGGTGAGATCGCGCTGTGTCTAGGAGAGCCATTACACGAAGTCCTTGGCCAAAGCAGGAGATTTACTGGTAGGTATTCCAGTAGTATCTCAGGGTGTTCTGGGCGACACTCCAACACGACTTGTACCGCTTTTGGGGGTCTGACTTTTACCAACCCCCTAGGCCCGCCATGCGATGCTCATAGATGAGCGGACCGGACTGTACGGATATTGTCACTGACAGGCTCAGTAGGGTGTCAGGATGAGTTCGCTCATCGACGTCCCTTTTGGTCAATACCTGGTAGCCCGTTACGTATGGCTAATAGCTCTGACGTGCTAGTGGTTAAATCCATAACCAAGGTGTTGACGAGTCTTTAGAGTCCCCCACAGACCGTTTTCTCAAGTTTCGGGCGAAACGTTATAGAGGCCGTATGGAGATATGGCAGGGTTCGATCAGATACGTGCGGTATTGCATGGATCATGATCGGACGGATAATACTAGCGGGCTTTGGTTTAAACCGGATCCTAGTATTGTACAGTGTAGATTTTGTCTCATTGCATTTGTATTCGGTCGGAATACAAATGCGGGTATGTATATACAGTCGCGGGGTTTTCCTATAATTTATTACGGGATCAGTTTTCTGAAGTTGCCAGTTTGCTTTCCGTTTCGGCCATTTTCCTTTGTTTTCTTTCCTTGGCTGAAAGTTGGTGGAGGAGGGCTTATTTGCAAGCATGCAAATTTGATTTGTGGAGGGTGTTATTTGCATGTTGTAGTGTCATGATGGTTCCACCATGCATTGACTTCTTGCTTCATGATTGAGCATCATCATTACTTGACTTTTGGGTTATGATTAGTTTGTGGAGTGTTGGATTTGGTTGGTGATCATTTTCTTCTCATTATCACACTCTCTCTTGCATTATTGATACACACACTATTCCCGCCAAATTTCTGCGCAAAAGAGTCCAAAGTATCAAATGGCAGCGATACGCTTAAGAAAATGCGAACCAGTATCTTCCGGCCTGGATTTTGATAAACTCCCGAAAGAGAAATAGATAAATTCTGATGGTATCGAAAGCGTCTCGAAAAACCCTTCGATTTGATATATTATGGGCCTCATAATTCATCCGGGATCAAAAGTTATGAGGCATCACGTGTCCACACGTGATGGACCTTTAAGAACCCGCTGGAGGAGTTAAAAGATATAATAAAAACTCAGAAAAGACCCCAATGGGACATCACGTGCTCATACGTGACCATGGGTCACATGCAGACACGTGATGGGCTCTTAAGGGCTCTAAAATAATGAATAGAATTAAATTCTAAAATCTATTCCCTGATTAAAAATCAGAAGTTACCTCAATGAGGTATCACGTGCTCACACGTGACCAATGGTCACGTGTTGAGACGTGATGGTTAAAACAACAACATAAACAAGCGGCTGTTAAAGGAACCAATTTGGGGGTCACGTGCTCACACGTGACCAAGGGTCACGTGCCAGCACGTGACAGGCTTTGAAAGCCTTACAGTTTAATAGAATTAAAATTCTAAATTTCTCTAAAATCTTTCGAAATAGAATTAAAATTCTAAATTTCTCTAAATCTTTCCAAATGGAAAAGGATTATGGGGACCGTTGGATTAAAGATCCAAGGGTGATTAAATATCACCAATTTATGGAAAAATCCTAGACAAGGAAAGATTTCCCCAAATCTCACCGAAATAACAAACAGAATATCTTTGGATTTAAAATCCAACGGTGAATAAAATTCACTGAATGATCTAAAGGCTCATATTAAATATGAAAACAAATCAAATCTTTCAATGAAAGATTTGCTAAAAAATTTATTCTTTTCCTCCTCCTATAAATAGGAGCCAAGAGAAGAGAAGGAGGGATAGAATTTGGGGGAGAGAAAAACAGAGGGAGGAGAATTTAATTCTCAAGAGAGAAGAAAAGAAAGGAGAATTTAATTCTCAACAAAGAAAACCCTAGGCGAGAAAAGGGAAAAAGATCAACTTCAAAAAGAGAATTTAATTCTCAAAATTTAAGAGTTTAACTCTTCTGCAAATAAAGAACTTAGTTCTTCTTCTGATTGAAGATCTGTACAGAGCACATCTCCCCATAAGATGAGAATTTAATTCTCATCGGGTCAAGATTCTGCCATGCATATCCTAAACTTAGAAGGGGAATTGAGTTTAAAGAATTTAATTCTCCCAAACTCACAGGAATTTAATTCCTCCTAAAATGAAACTGGGGTTTAACCCTAATCAAGAATTTAATTCTTTTACATATCTGGGAATTTAATTCCTTTGAAAAGAAATCAGGGTTTTATCCTAAATAAGAATTTAATTCTTTCACGATAGGAATTTAATTCCTCCAAAATCATAATTAGGGTTTAACCCTATAGAGAATTCAATTCTTAAAAGATCTTTGTTCATGAAAAAAACTAGGGTCACGTGCCCCCACGTGACCCTTGAAAAGATCCCCTGCAAAGAACTTTGAAGCATCACCTCACGTGCTCCCACGTGACTCCCAAAACGCAGAAAGAAAAAGCAAAGGAAATGAAAGCTTTGGGCGCTCTCACGTGTTATCACGTGACCCCTCAACAAATGCTTTAACAATTGGCGCACAGATCTCCATCACGTGCCAACACGTGATGCTCTATAAAAAAATAAAAGTGTTTAACACTTATTCGCAGATTTGAGGATAAACCAAAAGGAAATCTGGCTCCACATTTAGGGCGTCCTCACGTGTCCCCACGTGACCCCTAACGAATCCCTTTAATATCGAATGGATGGATGCCTATCACGTGCTCACACGTGATGGCCAGGAAATTAAAAGTGTTAAACACTTACCTGCAGAATAAAATAAGGGAAATCAGGGCGCTCTCACGTGTCCGTACGTGACCCCTCCCTCCTCAGTGTTTAACACTAATTGGAAAACTCTATCTGCAGTGTTTAACACTGATTTTCTTAGTGTTTAACACTAATTTGGAAAACTCTATTTGCAGTGTTTAACACTGATTTTCTTAGTGATTAACATTAATGTGAAAACTCTGTTCCCGGTGTTTAACACTGGTTTGCTTTAATGTTTAACACTAATTTGAAATCTATACTACCAGTGTTTAACACTGATTTGCTTTAGTGTTTACCACTAATTTGAAAGCCCCGTTGCTAGTGTTTAACACTGATTATCTTTTAGTGTTAAACACTAACTTGCTAATCTTAATTCCAGTGTTCAACACTGTTGGTCTTTAGTGTTTAACACTAGCTTTAGCCCAATTGGCTAAGTTTCTAGAGGCAAAGCCTCTCCTTCAATGAGCCAACAAGGGCCAATATTTCAAACATAATTGGACTTAGCCCAATCTGGCCATAAGTCCTCAAATCATCTCGAACTGAGCACATCTGCTCTTTCAACCAACTCATTGGTTCAAGGGTACATTTCTGAACTCCTCTGATATTTGTCGTTGTAATCCTTCAACGTCGTCAGAGAGGTGACGGGTCCCGACGGCCATATGTTAAATGGACCACCACGTCCCTAAACTGGAACTTGGACCACCACGTCCCTAAACTGGCAGTGGACCACCACGTCCCTAAACTGGAGGTGGACCACCATGTCCCTAAACTGGCAATGGACCACTATATTCCTAAACTGGAACAATAGAGCCCCCAAATGCTCTTTTGTTGGATCTAAACGATCATATTAAGTTGATCTTAGTCTGGCAATTAGGCTAACGTATCCTTAACAAACGTTTAAGTTGATCTTAGCCTCAAATATGGCTAACGTGTCCTTAAACTAACATCCGTCCCCAAAATGGGAATGTTGTACCACTATGTCCCTAAACTGGAACAATAGAGCCCCCAAATGCTCTTTTGTCGGATCTAAACGATCCCGTTTAAGTTGATCTTAGTCTCAAATATGGCTAACGTATTCTTAAACCTTCGAACAGACTTTAGTCCCAAATTGGACTATGGATCCCCCAATCAATTTTGGCTCAAGGGTACATCTCTGAACTCCTCTGACATCTGTCGTCGTAATCCTTCAACGTCGTCAGAGAGGTGATGGGTCCCGACGGCCATGCATGCAATGGACCACTATGTCCCTAAACTGGAACAATAGAGCCCAAATGCTCTTTTGTCGGATCTAAACGATCCCGTTAAGTTGATCTTAGTCTCAAACTGGACTAACGTATCCTTAACAAACGTTTGAGTTGATCTTAGCCTCAAATATGGCTAACGTATCCTCAAACTAAAACCCCAAACCCAAATCTAAGAAAATACAGATTTGGACTAATCCACGTCCTATGGGCGACGACATAACTCAGTCTCCGTATACAATCCACGGGCAACCGAACACAAAACAAACACCCACGACACGAAGTGACCATCTGGAGAAGGAGAAAGTTGTTACCGCGATGCGGTAGCGTAATTAACTGCAGGGGCTTGCGCCTACAGGGAAGAGCGTCCCCACAATCAAAAACCCCTCAAGCGAGGGGGAATCTGATGAAGTCTGCTACATCGAACGCATCCGTTTAAACCTTCGATGCATGGTGCCATAAATCAACTTGGCATCTTCGAAGAGGTAAACGGATAGCACCAATTAGCATCTGCCCCGAATTTCAGGCAAGACGTCAGTCTCGGCCGCCGTTCGGAGGGGAACACACACCCCTTAGACTTTTTCCCTCTCTCTTCACCTCATGAGGCCGGCCATTCTCTATGGGGGTTGTCCAAAATTCTTGAGTGGGATTTTTGATCTCTTTTGGCTTGCAAAAATCTCATAGCTCCATCTCCAAAAAGTTTAGTTCATATCCTCCACCAAATGGCAACTTCCTTAACCCCGAGAGACAAATAGATTCTACACTTCATCTACAGCACTTCTTGGGCACGTCGGCTCGCCAACTTCGTGCCCGAGTTGCCTCGGTCCAGAGGTGGGAGCCCGTAAAAGAACCCGGCGATGTGGTGCCCTTCCGACGAGGAAATGAAGACCGGAGATTCCGCGGGGAGATCGGGACGACGATGAGAAGACCGAAGGACACGGATCGCTCTGTACATCTCTCTACCCCTTCTCTAGTTAGCTAGGATTAGGTTAATGGCCCGATCCGGGTTTTATAGTGCGCGGTGGTGCCGGTTCAAAAGTTAAAGTAAAGTATCGTTTCCGCATTTTGGCCTCGGATTGACGGCCGGGGCGCCGCCGTGTACTAACAAGTAGGGGTCTGATGTTATCCACCCCTAGATCTGATATGCAATACTCTTTGACGAAGATACTGGACTATACGGATATTGTCACATTCAGGCTCAGTAGGGCAAGGACGTACTTGATTGTCGACCCCCCTTTCGACAAGTACCTGGGTGGCCATTACGTACATCTAGTGCCGCTGACGTGCTTGTGGTTAAACCCACTGCCAGCGTATTATCGAGTCTTTAGAGTCCCATACAGAGGGTTTTCTCGGTTCTGGCGACATATGTAGGAGCCGTACGGTGGTACGTGCAGGGGTCTGATTAAATACGTGTATGCGATACACGGACTTTAATCGGACAGTTGATAATACTAGTCGGCTTAGGATTAAGGTGGATTATTAAATCAGGTTTTGATTTAATAATTTATATATGTATTTTGATACATATATTTTAGTATTATTGTTCGCTATTCATTTTCTCTCTTTGGTGATGTCCGTATTTTTATACGGATACGCGTATTGTAGCGATACATATACCAGGTGAAATATTCCTTATTTGTACTGGAATACTTCTAGAAGAAGGACACCTCATATTTAATTTTCTTTTATGGAAAATTAAATTGGAAATGGGGTGGCATGACCATGGTCAAGAGGCATGGCTTGGCATTTTTAAATGATTTTTCATTTGGATGCACTATTGCATCATGGTTGATTTTTAGTAGCCATTCTCTTTTCCACTTGTTGACTTGAGGATTTTCTTCATCTCCTCCATGGATGGTTCATGCTCTTCTCTAGCTCATTTCCTTCTTCTTCTTGCTTCTATTTTGAGCAAGATTCTTGAGAGAAAAATATGGTGAAGTATTCCTATATCACCAGCCATCCAAACTTAGCAACTTTGGACCGTCGGTTAGAGCCTCCTCCGCATTCCCTCAGGTGGATCGTCTTCAGCAAGGGTGATCGATGCTCAAGCGCGTTCTCGGCGGCTACGAGCTTGGAGGAGTCTTCTACAATTGGGTGGACACGCGACAAAGGTTGTATTTCTCAACCTTGCATGTTTTAGCTTACTAGTTTAGGGTGTTTGGTTCGAATCCTCGGGTGTGAGCGTCCGGCGCCCACAAAAAGTTTTTGTTTTCGCTTCCGCCTCGCCCGTGGCCTCCGCGGTGTGGGCGCCGAATCCCAACACACCCGACCGAAATACCAAATAGTCAGGTCTGATCGAGTAAAGATGCATGATCTTCTTATGCTTCAGAGCCGGTGTTTCCTTCTTCAGCACGTCAAAAAGCTGCTGAATGGACTTTGTTGGTACAGAAAGAACTTGATCGGTGAAAATCATACCACCTTCATTCGAGTACGGGCAGGGTAGCACACGAAGAGCCCCCAACTGCGTCGGATCAAGAGAAAAAGCATCAACTAGCTTCATAATTCGCGAGAAAGTGTAAGACTCATAAAAATCAGGCATCTGATGCACAGCAAACGCACCTAACACATGCATCTCAATCCAAGACGTGAAGTAATGGAGAGAAAATTTCACAGGGTCCATGCTCGGATTCGAAGTATTGGCAGCAGTGCTCAAGCCATGATACAAATAAGATAACCCTTCCATGCCATAGCTAGATGTGCCCCCTCTGCTATGCAGTGCGCAGGGTAGAAGACAGACACCCTCATAAAGTGTCGATGCATAGGCATCGTGAACCAACTGAGCCAAAGACTGATGAAACTTATGAAGAACGTTTCCTCGTCTATGCCAGCGGTAGCGATATCCTTAAAAGCGATGGCCGGCGTGTTCGGAATGTAGAATTGCGACAAATCCTCCTCATTGGCCGGTAGCTTCTCCAACCCAAACCCAAAGGGATTTTCAATCCTCACAAATTTTGGGGCCTTCTTAGTTAAGACATCAGCACGAAGGAAGCAAGCAATGAAATCACCGAAGCTGACTCCTTGCCCTCCAGATGCCACAAATAGGCTCTTATAGATATTTAATACCCTGATTAAGCTTGGATATTTGTGTCGAATAGCATTCTCATCTATTAGGCCCTCCCACATAGCTGGCGCTGTGGAAAAAACATACTCGTTCGGGAGTAGCAACTCCTCGTAATGCTCTCCCCTGATCGGCAGTCTGGAAACTTCCCGGAACTTTTCCAGTGAAATGGAAACCTCCCGGTCCTCCAATATAAATGTATGGGTGGGGAGATTCCATTGGTTTACAAAAGCCTTAATCCACCAGACATAGGGAGCACGGTAATAAAACAGTGAAGCGTACACTTTCTGATACAAACCAACCTTTTGCAACCGCGATCGTTGGACAGAGAGAATGTAGCGAGCCCAATGGAGGTATCCCACTGGATGCCGGGGGTAACACCTATCTTATAGACCTACCCCCAGGGTCGAGCTTCGCCTTAGCATATCCGGCACACTATAATGTCAATAGCCTCCGGAGGTTGGTTGAGTATCCCCGATGATGATGGCTCAAGTTGGCCTTCAGGGGTCCAGTTAACCACCTCCATTGCATAAGCAGTACACGGACGCTCTGTATACTGAATTGAGCAAATGGGCTCTGATGGTTCCCTACAAGTGAAGCTATGGCATCCACTTATAATGTGACCATACCAGGTCCCCCATAAGAGAAGGCTCTCTTCATTCATGTAATGTCTCTTGATCATAGCCATCACTTCCTCATCTGAATATGACTACGGGAAAGCGACTTCTGAACGGGTGTAGGGGAAGAAAGGAAGTGAACCCACTGTACCTAGGGCTGGTAATCAAACGAGCCAGCTTGTGTTCGGCTCACTAAGAGCTCGTTCAAGCTCTGCTCGTTTATTAATAAACCGAATATGAGTCAAAAGCTTAGCTCGTTTATTTTATGAGCCGGACATGAGCCAATCCTGGCTCGTTTAGTACCAAGCTCAAGTCCGGTAACAGCTGGAGTATATCTGCATATGCCCAAATACAATGCATCCATGATCCATTAACCCAAAATCCATAATATAAGTCTAGTGAGTAATGACTAGTAAGTAACTTAGTAGTTAGTAGCCACCCATTAGACCCAATGTCCATTAACCACTAACTTATAATATAATCATATATAAAAAAGAAAGTGAACAAACCCTAGAGGCTAGAGTTCAGATCCACTCCAGACTCCAGAGACTTCTCTTCTACCTCAAATATCTCACATCTCTCTCTCTCACACACACATACACATTTTTTCTCCCCATCTCTAAATTTCTTTAAAGTTTCGATTTTTAAGCGAAAGGTCTCACTTTTGAAGCTCGGGATTCGATTGAGCAAGGTATTTTTAAAAACCCCTCTCGATTTCTTCATTTTAGATGTTATTTTTTACGATTTCTGCATCGTTTGATGATGATGATGATGATGAGAATCTGTAATATGTAGAGATGATTTCTTGTTAAATTTGAGGATTTAATTGTTAGATCTTGGTTAAACATTTTGGCATCTAAGTTAAGTGAAGCCTTTAAATTGTTTGATTTCTGCTTTATTTTATCATGCTTTGATTGTAGAAAAGAAGTTTTTTTAAAACAAATTTGATTAATCAAGCCGGACCTGAGCCGAACACGAGCTAGGCATGTTTAATTGAGCCGGACATGAGCTGAGCATCTCCAGCTCGATTCGGACCCGAGCTGAACTCAAGCTGAGTTTGGCTCGCTCAAGCTCGGCTCGTTTACACCCCTAATTGTACCTGAAAAAGGACAAAAGAATCATCAGCAAAAGGACGTGAGTTTATTTTATGGAACTACTGGCTCCAAAGCTAGTGGACCCCACGAAATCAAAGTAGAGGCTCACTAATGATGGAGCATATGAACATTGTGAGAATTAGAAAGGATACTCATTAAATAAGCAGGGGAGTTAAACTCCCAATATCCCAAAAAGAGGATCCTTTTTTTAATAACAAAAAATTCAAATCTATGAGATGGAGATTAAAACCCTAAAAACCCAAAAAAGAAGAAAATGCATGCATATTCAAGAACAGCAAAAGGAAATTGAATGGAATAAAATTCTCAAAATTCCTAATAAAGGAAATCTTCAAAATATCGAATCGAGAGCTAAGCTCTACGAACGAGAAGATGATAATGGGATTAAATCCCAGAGTTCCCATATTCAGAAGATCATGGGTTGAACAATGGAATTAAATTCCAGAAATCCCCAAACTGTCAAGATCGACAACGGGGTAAATCCCTGAGAAGAAAATCAATGATAAGTTCAAGAATGTCCATCGATTTGAACCCTTGGATCTAGACATCAAGATCTATGATCTACATAAAAAAAAGTTTTTTTAAAGATCAAAAAGAGATCAGCTCATAAATAAACAAGAGCTGAGTTCTGTCAGATATGGATTTAAAATCCGATAATGTCCAAAATATGTTTAGAGCTAAGTTCTGTGCATGATCCTTACCAAAATTTTTTTTGGCAGAGTCGACTTTGTTCAAAAAGAATTTTTAAGAAGCAAAGAACTAAGCTCTGAACGAGAATTAAATTCTCAAGAAAAAAAACTCAAAGGAGAAAATGAAAAAATAGTAGTCACTTTAGAGCCAAAGGCTCTATTTATAGGGTATGATGGGATTGATTCAACTCTTCCATTCCCCTAGGTGATCCAACGGCTATACGAATGACACCGTTGCACTCACGTGCAAGGCACGTAAGAGCAACGTTGGGGGGCATTTGTTCCCTTATAAAAAAAAAGAGAGAAAAGAGAAGAAAAGAAAAAAGAAAACGAAACCCGCCCATGTGCAAAGCACATGAGCACTCATATGCAAAGCATGTGACCCCCGGCTTCATGGAGGATTAAATCCTATGAAATGGCTTCCACATGTTTAGCATATAAGCGCTCAAATGCAAAGCCTCCGTCTTCAATAAGGATTAAATCCTGTAATATAATTCTCACGTATTAAACACGTGAACGTTTACATGCAAAGCAAGTGAGTGCTGAATACTAATAAATTAAAGCCCAAACCGGCCCCACGTGCTAGAGCGCTCAGGTGCAAAACACGTGAGCGCTCAGGTGCAAAGCACGTGAGCGCTGTTGTCATTTATATACGACAACCCTTACGTGAAAGCCACGTGAGTACATCAATTTGAAGCGCTGGCGTCAGATAGAATTAAATTCTATTTAGAATTAAGTTCCATTTGGGGATATGACCTAGATTCAAACCCTAAATTTATATATATAGATTTGGACTGATGGAACATATGACCTAGATTCAAACCCTAAATTTATATATACATATTTAGACTAATCTACGCCCTACGGGCGACGACATAAACCGGTCTTCGTATACAATCCACGGGCAACCATAATAAACAAAATATAGCACGACACGAAATGACCTACCGGAGCAGGTGAAAGTAGTTATCGCAACGTGATAACGTAATTAACTGTAGGGGCTTGCGCTTTCAGGGAAGAACGTCCTCACAATCAAAACCCCTCAAAGAGGGGGAATCTGATAATGTCACGCTACAACGGTCGCATATGTCCAAACCTCTAATATATGGTGCCATAAATCAACTTGGCATCTTTGGAGAGGTGGATGGATATGTTCCAGATAGCATATGTCCCTAAATTCAGGAAAGATGGCCTATCCCGGTTCGTCTATGTTTTCGGTAGTAAACACCACGCTGGATATGGGCGACCTGTTTTCACTAGTTTGGTGACCACCTCACTGGCGGAGATAAGTTTGACATGTTGGGCGATGTACTCATTGAGTTGTGCTTTTGAGATCATATCATCTTTGACGGCTGATGGGGCTTGCGGAGGACTTATAACATCCCTCTTTTCATTGTCAAGGACCACTAGGGCATTTTCTGCCGGCAGTTCTGATGGTTGAGCCATCATCTTATACATTTACTACGTAAGGAGGTCCATTTTATTCATATTGGCAGCCATATCTGCCGCTTCTTTCCTCTTCTTGTCCAAAGCGCGCTTTAGAGAGTGAGCATCTTGCTCTCCTCCTTCCGGATCCTCTTGTTGATCCTCTGGGCTTGTCTCGGACAATGGGCTAACAAGTGTTGTTGCTTGAGCGGCCATTTCATGCAACTGCTGTTGTCTTTGAGCTTGAATCAAGGACCGAGTTTGGGGTCGATGACAGTAGAAGCGTTGTTTTCACTTCTATTTAGGTGTATCATTTGCACAGTGTGAACTACCTCAGATTTGTGCATAGAACTTCTAATGTTTCGCCTCTTTGGATTTACCCTGGGTGATGGGGATCTCTCTGGCCTTTGCCTTTTTTGGAGGACCACCTTAGACTTGATAACTGGTTTATCATTCTTTGGCTGATTCTTGAATTTCTCCGATTTCGGAGATGGCTTGCTGTTGACAACGACAGATCCATGTAGTTCCTTCCAAACATTGTAAATTTCGGAATAGAGTCACGATGGTGAAAGTTTTTGTTTCCTTTCATTTGACATCACTATGGACGGCGGAGATTTCTTCAATACGGTACAGGGCGAGTTTCGCTTAACCCTTCTGGGCTCGAAACTGTTATTTGTCGAAACAGCTGCATTGATAGTTGGCATGGATGAAGTCAGTCCTGATGGTGAACTTACCCCAGCCTGCCTTATCCGGCGCCGGTAACGACGTCAGGTACTTCTTGAAGCCGAAACTTCTTCAGTTTTAGGAGTTTCAACATTTTGCCCCCTGTGTGGATCCTGGTCTTCCGAAAGCGTCAGCTGCTTTAAAACTGACTGCTTGGGAGCCTGTGAGGATGTGGAAGACAGGTTTTCTTGGAGCAGCTGGTGCAATGGGAGTAGTGAGAGCAGTGAAAGTTAGCCTGTTGAAAACTGACTTCTATGGTATCACAGGCTTCTTTGATAGGCCTGCGGAGCTTTAAATCCGCCAGCTAAAGACTGAGCTTTCCAGTTTTGCAGGCTCCTTTGCTGGACCTGAGGAGTTTGAAGTCAGCTATTGGGGTAAAAATTTACACACCGGTTGACCAAGTCAAAATCAAAGTCAACCCCAAGCCAAGTGGGCCAATGCCTGGGTCGAGCCCGAACATGAAGCGACCGGCCTTTCCCATGCCAAAATAAAAATCTTGTAACAAATAATTTTGATGTACTTATTTTATTTTATTTTATGAATAGATGTAAGAAAAATTGGCATAAAGCCAAATTTTGTAAAGCTCATGGCTCATGTGCAAAAGAATTAAGCACATGAGGTATGGGATGGGCAAAATGCCATTTTGTAAAGCCCAAGAGGCTATATATAAAGTGTGTAGCCTATAAAGGCAAACATGATGAAAATATCTAGAGATCTTTTTCTTTCTCTCTAAAAAAAATTAAAGTCTGTGCCGCCTTCTCCATCCTCAGCGTTCTAGGGATCCGGCTGCCGGAGATTCGGATCCCCACAATCAATAAACCCCAGCCTACCCTAGGCAGGGGGAATCTATAATGCGCCTGATAAGCGCGCTCATATTCCCATCTCAATGCGGTGACGAAAAACACCCTACAGATTCTGGCACGCCCGGTGGGACCTTTCTCTCCTCCCATATCTCGGGCCAAGTGTTCATGCGAACTCATTTAACATATATGCCAATGTTTGTACTGAAATAATGTTTTTCCGTGCAGGCAATTAACTTTCAACGACGATGTCTCCTAAGATGGATCTAGCTTCTGATGCGACCCCGATTCAGTACGTGGTCAAGGTCAATGCTCGTGTGGTTCTCCCCGCAAGCCTCAGTCGACAGTGGGAGGAACTGCCCCGCCAGTTTGGTTCCGTCATCATCTACCCTGCCGGAAGCGCTCATCTGGCAGATATCCCGACAAAACAGGTGGCCAAGCCGATCTCAAGGGGCAAGAGGCTGAATGTCGTGATCGCTAGGGCACCACAAACGAAACTTAAGACGGTGTCTGAACGACTCTCTGGTGCTCTAGCTCGGGGAAAGACTTCCGGTACAAAGAGCAACATCAAACATTGCGGACGAGCTCAGGCGATGACTCCAACAAATGCAGAATCAGGCGTATCTCCAAAACCCTCCATCGTCCGGTCTACAGCGGCTTCCCGAAGAGTCATAACCAGCCAAGTGCTCAAAACAGAAAGGCTGAGACAAAAGCAGCTCAGGTATCGAGCCAACAAGAGAGCCGGGACTTCGGCCAAGTGGAATCTTGTGAGATTCCAAGAGCAGAGTCATCCTGCGATGATGGCTGAATCGGCCGTAAAATCAGCAATTCCTTCGAACCTCTGAAGTGGGTTGAGAAAAATGCCATGACCGCCAGAATCAAGAAGACAGCGGTCCGAACGTTGCTACAAAGAAACGAGTCCCGGCCCCAACAAAAAAAGTATGACACTGTCTCTTCAAGAGTGTACCAGGCGCTCTGTGCCGCGCGAAAACAGCGGGGCAAAACCAAAAAGGAAGCGTCAGCACTATTTAAGAATCCGGCCAGGACAGCCGCCTTCAGATGACTGCCCGTTACCGAAACAGGAGGGTCAAGACAGCAATCCGTGAAATCAGCCACCAATAATAAAAATACGGCTGGATATGTTATCCATATGGTCTATATAGCGGGTGGCGCCCCAGCGACAACCTTCGCAGCAAAAACAAGGATGGGGCCACCACATCCCAAGCCTAATCTGGCTTGAATGTGGTTGCCGGTTCCCAAGAACAGCCGCCTTCGCTGGATGATGAAAACCCTCTCGATGAGGATGATAAGAAGAAAGACCCCTCGGTCCATGTAGAGTCAAGCTCAGACAGCAAGGAAGAGCCTACTTTCTGCCCCAGGTCCGCGGAGCAAGAGCTGCTTCAAGAGTTTCGAAAACAGCTCAGGAGCAAAGATAAAGAGATGTCCAAGCTCTATTCAAAAATTGACGACCTAACGAACGTTGTGATGCATCTTACGGCTCAAATTGCTTGAGCGCCTCCCAATCAAGCACAAGTTGCTACTCATGAGCCGGATGATGACAATCCGAAGAGGCCGATGCCTATCCTTTTGGGTCCAAGATTGGTCGAGCCGCACGAAAGCCGGCCACATTCTGCTTCTGGGGACGCCTTGGCCCCAGATAGCACTATCCCTCTAACAAAAGATCGAATAATGGATTTAGTCACCAGCAAGGTTAAAACATTGGCGGCCGAAACTGAAACTCAGAAATAAATTGGCAGTAGTGGGCGGTCACATCCCGCACAGTACGATCTGATCGAGTTCGCGAGCGGCTACGTCATTCCTAAGTTCGGAAGATTTAACGTGACGGGAAATGCAAATCAGTATGTCACCCACTTTAAAGCATCGTGCAGAAATACAGGGGGCAATGATGCGCTCCTTCTTCGTCAGTTTGTCAACAGCCTGACTGGTGTCGCTTTTGACTGGTACGCGAGTATACCAGACGGGTCCGTCATTACCTTTGCCCAAATGGAGTCTCTGTTTCAGCAAAGGTTCATGAGTGTCAGTGATAAAATCTCCATTGCTGACCATGTGAGGACCAAGCCAGGGAAGAATGAAAGCCACACCGACTTTATCGTCCGATGGCATAATCTCACAGTCAAGTACGAACCTCCGCTAGAGCAGGACCAGTCCGTCAGCCTTCTCATTGGGAACCTCAGTAATTGGATGGTCCTATTCTTGTGTACAGCAGGCCTCAAGACATTTCAAGAGCTAACCAAGAAAGTCCATATGCTGGAATGCTCGAAGTAAGAGTTTACCCCGGACTCTCAAAGAGACAAGACTTGGAAAAGCAAGCGGGACGACAACCGTAGAAGCGGGAGTTCCAGCAGTACCAATGTCTTCAATGCGTCCGACAATGAAGACAAGCGAATGGCAGGCGATTCCAAAACCAACCGGCCTCGAAAGCCATTGCTGGGAGGAGAAGGGCTTTCCCTAGGAGAGAAAAAGAACAAGGTTTACTCTTTCAGAAGGGAGAAGGTCCGCAAGATATTCAAAGATGCCTTGAACAATGTTCTATAATTTCTGGAGTCGAAGAGACCCCACAAAGAAAAAATGACCGACAATCCCCTGTATTGCCCATACCACAGAGTAGTGAGCCATGCGATCGAGGATTGCTATATCTTCAAAGACTAGGTCGAGAAGCAGTGCAAGGGTGGAGAGATCGAGCTGTCCAAAAGTGTGTTGGTGAACAATCAAATTGCAACTACCAACTTTATACAAATAGAATCTGAAGCCTTCTGGGGATAGACAACCGAACCCGCTGCCCTGAGAATTGAAATGGACTCACCGCGGCCTCCGTAGAGTACTCACATATCTAATAAGACGAAGAAAATGATAAAGCTACTTCGGAAAGAGCCCATGACGGAATGGGAAGGGCAGAAGAAGCCTACCATTCCAGCTGCCAATGCGACTCCATCAGGCTCAAAATCCAAAAATCTCAAAAAGAAGAAAAGTGCAGCTCGGTGCGAAAAGGAGTCTACAGGGAGATCGACCATTTCAAAAATATATCGATTCTCTCAAAGACCATGAACAAAAAGAAAGAACTCTAATTCAATTGAAAGAGCTCTTCCCTGTAGAAGCAGCTAAGATTCCGGAGGAGCTAGAAGAAGACTCCGATGAAAAGATCCCTACAGTGACCTGCTACGCCATCCATCTTGGCAGCGACTCTGAGGAGGAGCTCTGTTTTCCCAAAGAGGACGAGGAGCTCGCCATAAGGGCCAACCAAATCTAGCTCAGAAGCGGCAGGGCTCTGCCGCCAGATCAGGGCAATGCCCCAAAAGGAAAGGAAAAACAGGTGGCTAATAAGGAAGATGGCAGAGAACTGGCTAATGAAAACTCAAGTCCTTCCTCGGTGAACTATAATGTCTTGGCTCATCTCCGGAAGCTTTCGTCTCTTCTGAGCATCTACGATGCCTTGATCCTATCTAAAGAGCTTAGAAATGTTCTCATTCATGCTCTATAAAACCCCGAGTGGTATCAGGCTCGCTTTGCGGAAATTAATATGAAAGAAGCCCAGTACGCTTTGCATGCTGCCGCAGTCATGTTTAAGGACAAAGACTTACTACTGGGAACGGCTGAGCATAATCGGCCGCTTAACGTGACCGGGTACAGCGATAAAGATCGGATTAATCGCATATTGATTAATCCGGGGTCCTCAGTGAACATCATAAACTTGCGGACTCTGAAGAGTTTGTCAATGGATGTCCGACACCTGTCAAGGGAAAGGATTGTCATTCAAAGCTTTAATCAAAACTGCTAGCAAGTTCTGGGGTCTATAGCTTTGCCAATCAAATTTGGGGATCTGCAAACTGAAGCTAAGATATACGTGATCGACGCTGACACGTCTTATAAAATTCTCTTAGGACGGCCGTGGCTCCACGATTACGGCATCGTTCCGTCAACTCTCCATCAATGCATGAAGTATACTAAAAATTGAGAAGAAAGACGCATTGACGGAGACATCCAGCCGTTCAGTGTGCATGAAGTCCGATATGAAGATTCTCGGTACTTTGTGAACCTCCAAAGTGCTGAGCCACAGCTGACCAAAGACAGAACAGCCCCGAAACTCAAAATCAAGTCTGAGCCACCTGTCACTTTCAAAAGCAAAAACCCCCATGCGCGTCCGCGTTTCGGCAGTGACACTGATGAGTCTGACACTACCCTTCTAAAGAACTGAGCGATTTGCCGGAAGTGTTATTTTCCGGCCCCGTCAGAAGTGCTTTCAGTTCCGCTCGTGCCGGGGATTTCCCGAGCGCTGGAAGTCCGTCCTTCCATAAAACCCGCCCTCATTTCGGTAGCTATATGGACGAATCTGATACTGAAGGCCCATCCGACAGCAAAATCCGCCCTCGTTTAGGCAGTGACACTGAAGAATCAGAAGAAGAGGATCCATCTTGCAACAGATGTGCAAATCGGGCTATCGTGCGAACAGCGAAGCTACAAGAGACCTTCGAAGTTACAGAAGGGTCCCTAGCCATCACAAGGGTGCCGGAGCAGATGTGCAAAGAGCTCGATGCATTGTCAGTCTCTACTGTGGACCATCTGAAAACTTTCTACGTTCCCGGGAGGAAAAGTGGACAGAAGGGCATCCTGTTTTATAAGTCAAATCCTGTTGTGCACCCGGACGATTTGTCTGTCGCATGCCTTCCCTATGAGAGAGGCATAAGGGCCATCCTCAATCCCAGATACTATTCGTCCGAGATGCGGGAATATTTCAAAAGGTGCGGATGCTGGCTATATTAAACAGAGTCCGAAGAAAAGTTTTATGAAAGGCTATGGCATCCACCTCAGGTCCGAGCACTCATCGATGGACGAATTCTAGATAGACGGGGCATAGGTTTCATCCAGCCTGATTCTAAAGCATGCTACATGATCCATATTGGGGAAGCCAGCGAAGAGTCAAATGATGAAGACGAGCTAGCCGAGCGAGAAGAAGCTCCTCAAGAGCTCGAAGATGGCGGACAAGCAAACTTCAATGAGCTAACCGAGATCGATTTGGGAACGCCTAATAATCCAAGGCCGATCTACATCAGTTCACTCCTGTCAGAGGAAATGAAGGAGCAGATAATTTCCCTGCTGCATGAGTTCGCCGACTGCTTCGCATGGACGCACAAAGAAATGCATGGCCTCTCCCCTGAAGTGGCCGTGCATAAGCTGGCTATATCTCCTGATGCTAAGCCAGTCAAACAAGCTCCTCGAAGAATGAGAAGGGAACTGGAAGACAAGATCATCGAGAAAACTAAGAAACTCATCGATGCCGGCTTCATCAGGGAAGAGAAATACGCAGACTGGATCGCATGCATTGTCCCAGTAAAGAAGAAAAATGGGCAAATCCGGGTTTGTGTCGATTTTAGGGACCTTAACAAGGCATGCCCTAAAGACGATTTCCCGCTTCCAGTCATGGAAATGATGGTCGATGACACCTCAAATTATGAGCTGTTCACCTTCATGGATGGCTCGTTTAGGTATAATCAGATCAAGATGTCGCCTGAAGATGAGAAACACACAGCATTTCGAACCTCGATCGGAATATACTGTTACAAGGTGATGCCGTTCGGACTGAAGAACGCAGGTGCTACATATCAAAGGGCAATGACCAATATCTTTGATGACCTAATCCATAAAGTCGTTGAATGCTATATTGATGATCTGGTCGTCAAGACTAAAGCCAAGGCCGATCACATCCAAGATCTTAGGACCGTTCTCACTAGATTGAGGGAATACGATCTGAAGATGAATCCTCTAAAATGCGCTTTTGGCGTGTTATCGGGAAAATTCCTAGGCTTCATAGTCCAACATTGAGGATCGAAGTTGACCCATCAAAGATAAAGGCCATCATGGAGATGCCCCCTCCGAAGAATCTGACGCAGCTAAGATTCTTTCAGGGCAAACTTGCGTACATACGAAGGTTTATCTCAAACTTATCGGGGAGATGTAGGCCCTTGTCAAAGCTCATGAAGAAAGGAGCTCCTTTTGTCTGGGATGCCGAATGTCGAGAAGCGTTCGAAAGAATCAAACAGTACCTGTTGCACCCTCCAGTGCTTGCTGCCCCTATTTTAAATAAATTGTTGATTCTCTATACTGCCATGCTAGATGAGTCACTCGGTGCACTCCTTGCCCAGAACAACGAGGAGGGAAAGGAGAATGCCCTCTACTACCTCAGTCGAACTTTAGTCGGGGCGGAACACAGCTATTCCCCGATCGAAAAGCAATGCCTGGCTCTGATATTCGCTGTAAAGAAGCTGAGGCACTATCTGCTTGCTCATCGGGTTATGCTGATCTCCAAGGTCGACCCGCTCAAACACTTAATGACCAAAGTAAGCCTCGCCGGCAGAATGGCAAGATGGGCTGTCATGCTGATTGAGTTCGACATAGTTTATACTCCTCAGAAAGCAATAAAAGGTCAAGCCCTCGCCGATTTCCTCGCTGCTCATCCTATACCAGAAGGGTCGCCGCTAAATTGTGAATTACCCGATGAACAAATATTGCACCTCGAGGATAGCGAGCCATGTTGGGAGCTCTACTTCGATGGAACCTCATCAATAAGGACCTCCAGCAAATCAAGCGTCCCAGAGATAAAAGTAGGGATAGGATTGGTGTTCATCACGCCATCGATAGGAACCCTACGGCGTTCTTTTTCTCTCACCAAGCCTCGCACAAACAACGAGGCTGAGTACGAGGCTCTGATAGCTGGTCTGGAGCTCGCTATAGAAACGGAAATCCTTCGGCTATAAGTTTACGGTGATTCCCAGCTTGTCGTCAACCAAGTAAGTGGCGACTATAAGATATACAAACCCGAGTTAGCTCGACATAGAAGTTGAGCGGTGGAACTCATGAAACGGTTCACTCACATTGAACTAATGAGAGTCCCTAGGGCATTGAATGGAAAGGCTGACATACTCGCTCGCTTAGCCAAGGAGCTGGCTGATCCTGACATGGACGAAATTCTGATCACAGACAAGAGCCGGCAAATTCTACCCCCAATCTCTCTATGAGAAGAGGAAAGCGCGGAACAGATGAGCAGTCCTGCCAAAGAAGCTTCGATCATCCAAGACAAGCTCGATTGGAGAGAACCCTTCATTGAGTACCTCCGATATGACAAGCTGCCCGAAGGAAAATCTGCAAGGATTCAGCTAAAGAAGAGAACTCTCCGATACGTGTTTGTAAATGACATGCTATACCGCAGGTCATATGACCAACTCTGGCTCAGGTGTCTGTCATTGGCCGAAGCCCAAAAGGTCATGAAAGAAGTTCACTCGGGCGTTTGCGGTGCTCACCAATCTGGCCCCAAGATGCGACTTCAAATTAAACGGATTGGGTATTACTAGCCGACCTTGATACAGGATTGCAGAGAGCATACAAAGAAATGTTATATCTGCCAAATTCACGGTGATTTCATTCACAAGCATCCCAATCCGTTACATCCTACGGTGGCGTCGTGGCCCTTCGAAGTCTGGGGAGCCGACATAGTTGGCTTAATTGACCCTCCGTCATCCAAAGGCCACCGGTTCATATTGGTCGCAACTGACTATATCTCCAGATGGGCTGAAACTGTCCCGCTAAAAGAAGTCAAGACAGAAAATATTCTGAAGTTCTTCCAGCATAATATTCTATACCGCTTCGGTACACCAAGAAGAATCATTTAAGACAACGGGCCTTCTTTCAAGAGCTTCAAAGTCTCAAGGTTCACTACTCAGCACAAGATAGACTGGAGATATTCCTCCATCTATAATCCAAGAGCCAATGGGCTAGCCGAAGCCTTCAATAAGACTCGATGCAAGCTCCTGAGGAAAAATGCTTCAGCCAATAAGAGATACTGGTATCTCAAACTTCACGAGGCGTTGTGGGCATATCGTACCACGCAGCATACTCCAACTCGGTCCACTTCATACTCATTGCTCTTTGGAGTGGAGGCGGTCTTACCCCTCGAAGTCGAAGTTCCAAGCTTAAGAATGGTCGTTCAGCACAAGTTGACGGAGGAGGAAAACGTGCTCCTTCGGCTTGAAGAGCTCGACGCCCTTGAAGAAAAGAGGCTCGTGGTGCAGCAAAATCTGGAGCTATACCGAACCTAAATGTCACGGGCCTATGACAAGATAACCCGTCTCCGCGCTTTCAAGAAAGGTGAATTGGTGTTGGTCCTCAAAAGACCGATCATCCCCAATCGACATGCCAAGGGAAAATTCGAGCCAAACTGGGAAGGACCATACGTCATTGAGAAAGTGTTTGACGGAGGATCCTACCAACTGATAAATGCCAAGGGTGAAAGTCCCATGCCACCCATCAATGACCGATATCTCAAGAAATACTACACGTGAATGCTCCAAGTCGCAGGCGAATTGAGCACACCAGCCGTACGGTCTAGATCATACATTCTGTAAAACCGTATACAATCCACGAGTGTAAACGACCCCTATCTCTCCCAAGTCCTGCCGGTGAGACTACTTTTAAAAGTCCCACCGGCGACGACAACTCAAAAAAAAGGTATGTCCACAAGCAAAACGGGCAGGGATGAAAACCCGAAAGGGCTCCATGAGTAAAAAAAAGCAGGACTGCCGGCGAGTTTGTGAAAACCTGAAAGGGTGCAAACTCGTAAAAAGAGAGATGAAATACACTCGCAAAGTCCTCTCGACCTTGTGAGAAGAAAATCCCTGCGTGAGATCCTTACGACTCACAAAAGAACAGCACACTTAGGAATCCTCACGATTCCTAAGGAGAACATACACCTGTGAGATCCTCTCGACTCGTAGGGAGAAAAATGCTTTTATGAGACCCTTACGGCTTATAAAATTGAAAAGTCTTAGGTGATAGGAATCTAAACCTGTCTCCTGAGCTATCGTTCCCCAACGGGCAACGGCAAATGATGAGTCGATCCTGGCATTACGCTTCAGTGTTAGCGGTGCTGATGCCGACCCAAAACTCAAACCCCAAATTCCCAATGGCGAATGATGAGTCGCTCCTGGTACCATATTCCAGTGCAGCAATGCAAACGCCAACCAAAATCAAATCCAATTTCCTAAAATTCTCTCTGCCCTACGGGTGGTCCCCAAATCGACTACCGTATATAATCCACGGGCTCAAATAATCCTCACATCCATGCACCACAGCAACCACCAGTCACACGGCCGATCTCCGCCCTTGGGATTATGCTCCATTTGGGAAGACCCATTCATGTGTCCTCACGATACATGAAGAGAACAAACTTACGGGATCCTCACGACTCGTAAGAAAACACCTTCGTGGGATCCTTACGACTCACAAAGGAAAAAAACACTTGGGAGTCCCTATGACTCCTAAGGAGAAAGCACACCTACGAGATCCTTTCGACTCATTGGGAAAAAATGATTTTATGGGACCCTTACGGCTCATAAAATTGAAAAGCCTTAGGTGATAGGAACCTAAACCTGTCTCCTAAGTCATCGCTCCCCAACAGGAAAAGGCAAATGATGAATTGCTCCTGGCATATGTGCTTCAGTGTTAGCAACGCTGATGCCTACCCTAATCCCAAAATTCCAAACTCCAATCCAATAGACCCCTAAGTCTTTAAACTGGGAACAGATGACCTCTAAGTCGTTAACTGGGAACAGATGACCTCTAAGTCGTTAAACTAGAAACGAGGGAGATCCCATCATGGCAAATGATGATTCGCTCCTGGTACCATATTCCAGTGTAAGCGGTGCTGATGCCAAACCAAAACCAAAATCCCCAAATCCATTCATGGCAGATGATGATTCGCTCCTGGTACAATATTCCAGTGTAACGATGCTGATGTCAACCCAAATGACATTAAATCAGCAAAACAACCAACGACCTCTTTGGCGGAATCAAGCTCCACCTCGGAAACAAGTCAAATCCCTGACACCGCAAGAAGCGGAGTAAGTCAAATCAAGCACCGACCGTCCAAGTCGCTAAAAGGGCAGCACCGACCATCCACGTCGCTAAAAGGGCAGCACCGACCGACCGTCCACGTCGCTAAAGGGCAGCACCGACCGCCCAAGTCGCAAAAAGGGCAGAACCGACCGCCCACGTCGCTAAAATGGCTGAACCGACCGTCCACATTGCTAAAAAGGAAGCACCGACCGTCCAAGTCGCAAAAAGGGGAGCACCGACCGTCCACGTCGCTAAAAGGGCAGCACCGACCGTCCAAGTCGCAAAAAGGGCAGCACCGACCGTCCACGTCGCAAAAAGGGCAGCACGGACCGTCCACGTCGCTAAAAGGGCAGCACTGACCGTCCACGTCGCTAAAAGGGCAGCACCGACCGTCCACGTCGCTAAAAGAGCAGCACCGACCGTCCAAGTAGCAAAAAGGGCAGCACCGGCTGTCCACGTCGCAAAAATGCCAGCACCGACCGTCCAAGTCGCAAAAAGGGCAGCACCGACCGTCCAAGTCGCAAAAAGGGCAGCACCGTCCGTCTACGTCGCAAAAAGGGCAGAACCGACCGTCCACGTCACAAAAAGGGCAGAACCGACCGTCCAAGTCGCAAAAAGGGCAGCACCGGCCGTTCACGTCGCAAAAAGGGCAGCAACGACCTCCACGTCGTCAAAACGGGAACCAAATTAAATCAACCTCTGCACGACAGAAGATCCATCAATTTCATGCACACAACCCACATATGTGGTGTGCATTTATTGATGGGGGGCAATTTGTTGGGGTAAAAATTTACACCCCAGTTGACCAAGTCAAAATCAAAGTCAACCCCAAGCCAAGTGGGCCAATACCCGGGTCGAGCCCGAACATGAAGCGGCCGGCCTCTCCCATGCCAAAATAAAAATCTTGTAACAAATAATTTTGATGTACTTATTTTATTTTATTTTATGAATAGATGTAAGAAAAATAGGCATAAAGCCAAATTTTGTAAAGCCCATGGCTCATGTGCAAAAGAATTAAGCACATGAGGCATGGGATGGGCAAAATGCCATTTTGTAAAGCCCAAGGGGTTATATGTAAAGTGTGTAGCCTATAAAGGCAAACATGATGAAAATATCTAGAGATCTTTTTCTTTCTCTCTAAAAAAAATTAAGGTTTGTGCCTCCTTCTCCTTCCTCAAGGTTCTAGACCTTCTTCCTTTTTTGGAATTATGTAATCGTCTAGCCCTCTTTTCTTTTCCGCCTTCGGTTTCGTCAAGTTTTCTTAGGGCTCTCGGGTGGTGAAGCAGAGGGAAGGAGCCCTCCTTCGCGCATGCATGCGATTTAAAGTACGCACGCGTACGCGCTGTCGGAGCGTCGATAGTGACCGTAAGGCTACTCTTGGTGATTAAGGCCTTAGTCGTGGACCTCCCTTCGGCTAACTTCCTAATAATTTCGTAGTCGG
Source organism: Agapanthus africanus (assembly GCA_030015575.1). Taxonomy (NCBI): domain Eukaryota; kingdom Viridiplantae; phylum Streptophyta; class Magnoliopsida; order Asparagales; family Amaryllidaceae; genus Agapanthus; species Agapanthus africanus. The sequence goes on from CM057346.1 coordinate 523,246,892, forward strand.
CGATTGTGAAAAAGATAAGAGCAGAGCTTCCTCAAAGGTTTTTTCTTTCAACTTCCTTTTTACTGGAGCGGTCTTCATCTGGTGCATATTCATTAGTTAGGAGGGATTTACAGGCTTTCGTCTTCGTCTTTGCTGCTGAAAGAGCCATCGAAGAAGTTGGGCCCGAACTCGCCGAGCTCAACTCGCAGCGCTCGGCCCTGCGGGGTTGTGCGCCAGGGTCGGTTCCCAAAAACTTCGCCGAGCCGACTAGCATCCATTTCCACTGCGCATTTAAGTTAAATTGGTTTCTACTTGATGCTTGAGTATATTTGGAGGCGCACCAGCGGTCGGAGCCGGTTCATTTAGATCAGGCAGACCTCACTCGCCTCTCCGTTTCCGCTCGGGTGCCTCCTAAGTAGTGCATTCTTTCCCGATCCTTTTGAAGGAACCGAAGCATAGGGTCACCCAAAAGGATTGAGCAATGACCTTCAGTGGAAGCAGGGTTTTAAATCAAGAGTTTCTCTTCCTTTTCTAAAACTAAATAGTTTTTCACCACAAAACCCACAAAGGGGAGCTCAGATCTTCCATTAGATCTCAAAAGGGGAAGATTTTTAAAAAATCCCACCCCTCTTGTTCTCCAAAACCCGGCCAAAAAAGTGGAGAAAGAAGGAGACTCATCTCCGAAAATACCACTTTGGAAAAGATCCAAGGCTCAAGAGAAGATCTCAGGCTTAAGAGAGAAGATCCTCTGAAGATATTTAGGGAGTTCAACTCCAAGACCCAAATCCTCAAAGGAGTTTAACTCCCAATCCAGATCTTTTGGAGTTTAATTCCATTCAAAATCCTTTTTTGGAGTTTAACTCCTATTTCTGGGGGTAAAAACCCCTTCCTTTCGCTAGCGCCCAAAGCGCAAGTGCCACCGCCCAAACGCCCACGTGCCGGGCACATGAGACGCTGGTGCCCAAAGTGCCCACGTGCCGGGCACGTGAGGCGCTAGCGCCCAAAGCGATAGCGCCCGAGCGCCCACGTGCTGGGCACGTGAGGCGTTAGCGCCCAAAGCGCTAGTGCCAGCGCCTAGCGCTAACCCAAGCACCCTAGCTTTAACCTAAGCGCCCAAGTGCTAGCACCAGCGTCTAGTGCCAGCGTGCTAGGAATGTGAGGCGTTGGCGCTCACGCGTCCTTTGGACGCCATTTCCCCCTCATTTTACATGTACTCCACACTAAAAATACCTCCCCCGTTAGAAAAAATTTCTAACGGGGCGCTGTCCCGCATCCCGCAAGGGGGCTGCTAGCCCCCTTGACCCCCAACCCGCTATCCGGGTAGCGGGACCCCCGTAAAAACTCTGCGGGGCCTCCGATATATCCAAAACCCCTTCAAAACACAATACTGCATATTGAGTTCGCATGACCTGTTTGACCCGTCAATCGGAGGTTCTCTCGCTCCAAAGGCGAGGGGTAATTAACGGCAGCTTAGTCTGTGGCTGCCGGTGATTCGGATCCCCACAATTAATAAACCCCAGTCTACCCTAGGCAGGGGGAATCTGTAATGCGCCTGACAAGCGCGCGTGTATTCCCATCTCAATGGGGTGACGAAAAACTCCCTACATCAGCCTGTTGAAAACTAACTTCCTTGAAATTTTCCCACGTGCCGTTGAGGCACCAATGGTAAGAAGTGGAGGCATTTGCCTGAATTGGAGTCCATTCAACCCCAGCATTATTTGAGCGGTTGAATGCAGAATAGTGGGGTCATGGCCCGCCTTGAAATGATCGGCCATATGGGGTGATATTGGCGTTGCAATTGCGGTTGCATGAGAATGCCATTAAGAAGTAGGAAGGAGAACACCAGCTTCAGAAGCAGTGATTTTGTTCGCGAAAACACGACACACTAAGTGTGGAGCAGAAAAAGAAAAAAGTCCGACCGGACATGCGAGAATCTGTTTACCGCCGAAAGCTGGTCAGACGAGCTGAGAAAGAACATCTAGCCAGAATTTAGGGGTAGATACATTGGTTTGATCCATACACCTCTCCAAAGACACTAAGTTGATTTATAGCATCGTATATCGGAGATTTAGAAGGTTGCGACCGATGTAACTGACTTTAGATTCCCTCTCACGAATGAGAGGTTTATTGATTATGGGGACATATTTTTCCTACAGTTTATTGACTGCGGGGACATATTTTCCTATAGTTGCAATCTCCTATAGTTAATTATGTTGTCGCGGATGACAAGAACTTTCTGCACTCTATGTTCTTTGTTTCGTGTGTCGTGTCTTTTGGTTTTTATTTTATTTGGATTGCCCTTGAATTGTATACGGAGACTAATTTTGTCTTCACTCGTAGGATGCGGATTATTCCAAATCCGTACATATATCATATGATTTAGGTCAAGTATTTGCTTGACAGGGCCCACGTTGGTAGCTTGGTATGCCAACGGTAGTGAACCTAGATTGCATTTCTCATATTTGTGAGGCCCATCGGTTCACTGGAGAGTAGAATCTCTATTTAAGGATCGTTAGTCTCAACTTAGATAACTTGGTCATATCTTGAGAATATTGTTCTCTGTTGATCAACAGATCTAAATGAAGCCTAGGCTTCTATACTTAGCAAATTTGCTAAGTCTCAAGCTTTAGCTTGGTATTCATGCGCACTTGCGCACTAATGTTGTGCACGTCTATATGCTCACATGAGTCACACGTGATGCGCATGACACTCGGTGGGATCAAGGTTGGCACTTGTGCGTAGTGCTTGCGCACGTGTATTGCACGTAGCGCAGCACGGTTCTTTATGGAGAGCGCTCCTGTCATTGGTGCACGTGGTTTACATGTAACGCGGCACATGATGCGCACTTGTTTTATGAAGGGTGTTGCCTTTTAGTGAAGCCAGAGCTTCTGTTAGCTAACCTTTGGGGGTGCGCTTGCACTTTTCATGGTGCACATGTCTGTATGGAGTGCGTCCAAGATTAAGACGAGCCCTGATTTGTGAAAGTTGGTAACTTTCCAGAAAGTTTTGCTTTCGATGGAGCCGAATCTTCAGACTCGTTCTTTTTCCATGTTTGACGAAGCCGAAGCTTCTATTTTTATATGTCTAGACATCTTTTAAAGGGAGTTTTTCTCTCTAAGGTCTTGGATTTTAGGATCAACGCCTTCATGAGAGTTTAGACCCTCGTAGAGATGAGATAAACTCCAAGATCTTTTGATCTTGTATGTATAGTCAAAACTCTAATGAAGCCGAGGCTTCTAAGTGACACTACTACAATAAAGGGTTGCCCCTACGGCTACAGGAATCCGTAAGGGTAACTTTTTATTGCCCCTACGGATTAATCCGTAGGTCCCCATGGTTGTCCCTACGGCGCCCTATGGATTAATTTTAAAATACAAAAACGTAATTTGTTATTTGGCCCTACGGAGCCGTAAAAGAAGGCCTTACGGATTAATCCGTAGGGGCATATATGGGTTATTTATAAAAAAAAATAAAGCCCAGAAATTTTCTCGTTCACAAAATTTCCTCGCTCTCACCCGTCTCCTGCGCACGCCTCGTCACCACCGCACTCCGGCGTGCGCCTCATCGTCGCCGTCATCATCGTCGACTTCCTCATCGACGGTAGGAACTCTCCAATCGCCGATCTCCCCCTTGCGTCATCGGGACAGTAGAATCGCCGGGTTAAGGTTAGTAAATTTCATTTTTTAACTTTTAATTATGCATTTATTTGTGTTATTGTTGATTATTGGGTTGCTACTAGGGGTTAGAGTTAGGGTTCGGTCTAGGGTTTAGGCTAGGGTTAGGGTTAATTAGGTAGGGTTAGAGTTAGGGTTCAGTGTAGGGTTAGGGTTCGGTTCAGGAATAGGGTTAGGGTTCAGTTTAGGGTTGGGGTTCGGTTCAGTTCAGGATCAGGGTCAGGGTCAAGGTTAGGGTTAGGGTTAATAAGTTAGGGTTAGGATTAGGGTTAGGGTTAGGGTTCAGTTTAGGGTTAGGGTTCGGTTCAGTGTTAGAAGCTAGGGTTAATTTGGGTTAATTAGGTAAAATAGAGTGTATTTGTGTTAGGGTGTTGATTAGGGTTAATTAGTGATAATTTGAAAGGTTAGGGTGTTGATTAGGGTTAATTTGGGTTAATTAGGTTAATTTAAGTTAATTGGGTTAAGTTTGGGTTAATTATGGATAATTTGTGTTAAGGTGACGATTAGGGTTAGTTGGGGTTAATTAGGTTAATTAGGGTTAGGGTTTAGGGTGCACTGGTTTCTTCAATAGGATACTTGATGATAACGTACACGTACAATTTTACAGTAAACGCAAGAAAAATTTACCCTAAACTTGAAACTTTGAACCCTTAATAATGAAACGTAAACGTAAAACCTATTCATGTTAAATATTCAAGTTAAAACCAATATATGATACTCGATGATAATATGAAACTTTCATATTCTCATCGATACTCATATATGAAAATCAAAGCGCGATTTAGTCCCCGTCTATCAGTTAACATACGTTTGATATTCGTCGTGACATAGAACTATATGAAGATTGTTAAATATCGGACGGTATAGTTCGGTACTAACAACCGTCGTGTAGACTATGCGATGAGAAGATTCAATCGTATGATAACCGATAGATTTGTCCAGTGTGGATAAGTTAGGAATGTATAAAGCAAACACCTGCATTCACTTGTGTTTTCATTCGTTTCGAGTTATTTCGTCGGTACTTTTCCGCTAGTTCTCCATGTACAAAGATAGATTAAATGTTCATTTCAACGTTGTTTCACAGCTTTGAAATGATTATCTATTCCATTACAATGTACTCGAAGAACAGCGGGGAGGTGCTGCCGAAATTTACTCGAAATGGTTGAAAGCACAAGCGAATGAGTGTCTGCTCTATACATTCTTAATGGGATAGAAGACTTACCCCCGACAGTCGAAACACACACATACAACACGAATACACAACAAACGCACACACAGCACATACACACTAACAACCCTACACTTAGGAGAAATCATAAATTGAAACACACATATAAAGAATACAACTCATACTTGGGTATCCTCAAATCTAACTTTGTTTATCGATAATTTATTTTTTTCGATGACAAACGCACACACAAAGCATATACACGGATTTTCTCTTTTGTCAGTAACCATCTCGTTCTAAGATTTCTCAATATAGTCATCATAACCTACAATTTATATGTTATACGGTCTAACATGGCCCATGAGTACATCAGAGTTAAGGACTGGATGTATGTGGATTGGCAACAACGTATGCAACCTAAATTCGTCGCAGAAGTTGCTACTTTCATTGAATTTGCACGCACACATAATAAGATCGTGTTAGAGAAGATTCTCTTCCCGTGCGATAGATGTGGAAATAAGTACTGGCAGAAGGTAGAATTCGCAGAGCTTCATATTGTTAAACATGGTTTTACTGGACTTTATACAACTTGTCTATATCACGGGGAAGGAGAAGAAAACAGTAATGCGGCAGAAGAAGGAGAAGACGGTAATGCAGCAGAAGAAGAAGACGGTAACTTCTTTCCAGAAGAAGAAATGGAGGATATGGTAGTGGATGCCCTACGTGAATCTATTCGTACCGAAGATGACATTTCTTCCGATCAAGGACCGCGTACGGATAAGTATGAAAAGTTCATGAATGATGCTAGAAAACCAAGTTATGAGAATGCAAAGTATTCCACCCTCTCATGGTTCGTCAAACTTTTCCAGATTAAGTGCCTAAATGGATGGAGAAATAAGTCATTTACAATACTTCTGAAGTTCTTGAAAGATTCTATGCCCCCGGGAAATAACGTGCCCGATAGCTGGTACGGATGATGTCTGATTTGGGTCTGAACTGTGAGAAGATTCAAGCATATCCCAAAAATTGCGTGTTGTACCAAAAAAAGAATTCAGATTTGAAAGAGTGTCCAGCATGCGGAGAGGCCAGGTATAAACCGAAAGATTCTGATAAGAAGCCCGATATACCTGTCAAGATAGCACGATACTTTCCCATAACACAGAGGCTGCAGAGGCTATTCAGGTGCAAGAAAACAGCCGAGGCAGTGATTTAGCATCACCGTGCTCCTCCAAGTGAAGATGGAAAAATGAGTCATCCAAGAAATTCATCGGTATGGAAGGATTTCAATAGGAGGCATGAAATATTCAGTAGCGATTCTCGCAATGTCAGGCTCGGACTCGCTAGTGATGGTTTCTTCCCATTCAACTATATGGCTGGAAGCCACGGTACATGGCCCGTTGTAATGATAGTTTATAATCTGTCGCCTTAGTTGGCTATGGATCAATCATATTTTATGATGCCTCTTCTTATCGACATACCAAACTCACCGGAAAACAATATAGACGTCTATCTCCGACCTCTGATCGATGAGTTAAAATCTTTATTCATTGATAGCGTAGAGACTTACGATGCAAACACAAATACAACTTTCATACTGCGTGCGGCTTTAATGTGGACAATTAATGACTTTCCTGCGTATGGAATGCTATCAGGTTGGTCCGTACATGGTCACAAAGTATGTCCTTATTACCATCAATATACAACATCGAAATTCTTGAATTTTAGCAGGAAGGTTTGTTATTGCGGCCATCGACGTTTCCTGCCTCTAGACCATCCCTGCAGGTTAGACGCTGTTCACTTTGATGGTCATCAGGAGCTTCTTAGACCTCCAGCCCCATTGTCCGGAGAGGAAGTGACTGCTCAGTGGGATGATTAAAATAATGTGACCTTTGGGATAGATCCGACAAACCAGGTCAAACCACCATTATGGAACAAGTTAAGCATTTTCTTCGAGCTTCCGTACTGGTCAACAAATTTAGTGCGTCATTTTCTGGACGTTATGCACATAGAGAAGGGAGTATCCGAGCACGTACTCAACTTGCTTCTTTGTAAAGACGGAAAATCGAAAGACAACCTCCATACTCGGATGGATCTTCAGCACTGGGAAATTAGAAGTGAATTGCATCATAAACCGATAGCGGGTAAACCAGGCAAGTTTGTACTTCCCAATGCCGCGTATCATATGTCACAACCAGAGAAGAAAAGATTCCTGCAGGTGATGCATGATTTGAAAGTTCCCATGGGTTTCTCAGGATTATGTAGCAAGAAGATAAAAATTGTGATAGGAAAGATCGATGGGCTGAAAAGTCATGATCACCATGTTATTATGGAGCACTTTCTCCCATTAGCCCTCAGGACTTCCCTCCCCCCAATCGGTTGGTCTAGTAATCAATGACCTATGTTGCTTTTTTAGAGAATTATGCTCTAAAACCCTGGATGTTATGACACTGGAGAAACTAGAAAATTCTATCTCGTTGATACTTTGCAAGTTTGAGCGTATTTTCCCACCGTCATTCTTCGATATCATAATACACCTGACGGTTCATCTTGCAAACGAGGCTAAGTTAGCCGAACCGGTACAATATCGATGGATGTATCCCGTCGAAAGGTACGTGGAATTTTTCGTTTCGCGCAATTTGTAAAATTATTATTGTCCTATATGCCCGTATTTATTTATTTAATATATTTTTCTTTAGGTATCTCTACACTCTAAAAAAGTATATACACAATAGAAATGGACCAGAGGGTTCTATCATGCAAGGTTATCTTCTAGATGAAGCAACCACATTTTGTTCCCGCTATCTAGACGAGAACATTGAGACGAAACTTAACCGGCCTCGAAGAATTCAGGACGGGCCATATGGTAAAGCTGATTATAAGAGAGTAGACACTATATTTATCAATAAGATATATAGGTTTATCCTCCTCAATAGCGCATGACTTGAAAAAATTAGAGAGTAAGTTTTTTTGGATTAATTGTTATATTTGTGTTTGTGTGAGAACATAATTCATTTTAACGAGTACCGTGAGGGGCATCCTGATTGGAATGATGAACGATTGGAAAAATATCATCAGGATATTTTTTACGATTGGGTTGCAGATCATGTAAGTTGTTCGAATAACATGTTATTGCTACCAGTCTTAATCTAAACTTATATCGTTATGTACTTGTCGTAAATTTTGTTTTGTTAGATCTACGATCCGAACTTTTCTGCATCATTAGAGAGTGATTTAAGATGTTTAGCTCAGTTTCCTAGTATGGAAGTTGCATATTATAAAGGATTCGGTGTCCTTGGATACAAAATCGAAGTTAAGGACATAGAAACATCTCAAACCACTCAGAATAGTGGGATTTCGATGGTAGTATCGGATGGTGTGATTTATTATGGATACTTAAATTGCATACTTGGCATCCAATATCCCGGACGATCAGAACCGTTTTATATATTTCAGTGTACTTAATACGATACACGAACCGATACGGATAAGTGGAGAAACAATCTCGGACTTGGAAAGATGAATATGGATTGACCAGTGTGAACACACTTCGATTTTACGGTCAGTACGATCCATTTATCTTTCCGAACCAAACGTTCCAAGTATACTACTCACAGTGTTTGAAGTATCCGGGATGGAGTGTCGTATGCCGTTGGAAACCCAGGGATGTTTACGATGTCCCAGAATTTGAGGACAGCGATGAGGATGAAGAAGAGAGAAGATTTAGAGTGCTCCGACCGTCTGTTTCAAAAGACGGGTTGTCTTCGGCTGATCATGAAGTTACGTGGGTTAGAAATGATATTGATGATGAAATCCAAGTAGATATGTCTAATGCGTCCATGAAACGAAAAAAAGGTTATCAGTAATGTTATATTATTACTTCACATTTTACGATCTATACATATATAACATGCATATGTAATAATTATACTCTTGTCTAGATTTGATGAAGATGACGGGAGCAGCGAGGGGCGACAGGAACACCAGCCGCGGCACCGGCAGAGGCAGAGGCAGAGGCAGAGTGGTTCTGTCGCTCGGAGAGCTGCGTAGGGAGCTTCAAAGGGCCGGTCTTGCATCCCGATCGAAGACCCCTTCGGATGCCTCCTTCCGTGTGGACTTTGCCACACCTCCAGATATATTGCACGCATATTCATTTTGAATATAATATTATAGATATACATGCATATTTATGTCAAAATTACTTATATAGTTAATGTTTGATTGTATAGCTGTTGGTGGTGCGTCCACATCAGAGGCAGAGGCCACTCCCGCACCTCCAGGTATATTTATATATTCTATAGTACATGCATATTGATTTAGAATGTTATATCATAAATATACATACATTTTTTTTGCTCTTACGTACTTAGATAATCATTTTTTAACTGTCTAGCTGTAGGTGGTGCCTCCACATCTCGGGCAGAGGCCACCACCGCACCTGCGGGTATGTTTATATATCCTATAGTATATGCATGTTGATTTAGAATGTTATATTATTGATATACACATTCTTTTTGCAATTACTTATATGTCAATATTTGATTGTCTAATTATAGGTGGTGCGTTCACGTCTGGTGCAGGGGCCACTCCCGCCACTTCCGTACCCTCCACTCAGTCTGCATGTTAGTATGAATAAATATAAAATATTTATTCATTTTACATATCCTTTAAGAATAAATATGAACTTCATGTAATTTTATCGATGTTTATTTTCTAGTTGGAGGGGATGCGTCCACGTCCGGGTCACCGGATGTTTCTCACCAGAGGAACTATCGTCCCACTCGTGCTGCTGCCCGGGCCCAAGCTCGTGCTTCTGCCGCCGGAGGTATATATCACATTTCAATTTTCGTTAAACCTTGATTTCTTAATACCACTTTGTCTTAATATTGATTGTCTTGATATTTCTTGTAGATGCAGGGCAGCCCCATCCCAAGAGGGGGACTCGAGGTCCGAATCAGTTCCACAGGCTGAGGTCCGACAGAGCTAGGGGGAGGCAGATTCCTCTTCTTCTTTACCCCCAATTATCACTATACCGGCGATTATGCCGAGAGGTTCGACCGGTATATGGGGGATGAGAGCTGCCTCGTAAAGAAGTATCCACTTCACGTTGAGTGGGGCGACCAGCACCGGCGCTCATTTGCCCTCTTCTGAAATCAGGCTCGGGTATTAATATATATTTCCATTTGACTTATCCAATATATTTATTATTATTTAACACTTACAATTTAATAACATTGTTTTTTTGTATTTGCAGTTGGATTATGACTTTCAGCCTGTACCCGACCCTGATCACCCTGAGAGTGTGCTCGATCTTCACGCTCTGTACCATGGCCTGATGAAGAACATGCAATCAAAGGTCCGATATAATAAGAACGAGCTGAAGATCGACTGCTATTCCCTGTGGATGGCGACCCCGAGGCAGATAGAGCGGCTCTCCTATATACTCCGGTCTTTGCGAGAGTCGACGTAGATACACGGCCTCTCTTGTGCCAATATTTCGACTCTCAGTGCAAACAGGTTTATTTTTTTGTGTTGCTTAATTAGAAAACTAAATCTGAATGCGTTGTGCAGAAATAAGCCGATCAAAATAAAGAGAATAGGAAGTCGGCGAAGAGGGGTCGCCCCACTTATACAGGTGGCTCGAGGAATATTACTCGTGCCATGGAGACATCGGTAAATTACAATAGATCTACTCTGATATAATGTAATATTAAGAGTTATTTTATAATATATGTAAATTTTTTGCGAATTGCAGAGAGCTCGGACCCTGACGTAGGGTGGTACACCGAGCGTGCTGATCGCATATCTTGCCGTCCACGGCACCTTGACAGATCCCGCCATGGGCGAGTTTCGATTCCCCGACACCGCTACCCAGAAGTATTGCGTAAGTGTTAATATTTATTCTACCAGGTTTGAAATTTTTCTTTTGAAAAGTTCAAATTTAAATGATATGCTTATATTTTAATGGTTAATGTGGGTGTAGGAGCGGGTGGTGGAGCAGGCGGAGGCATCGGGGATCGATTTTACTGGACAGACCGATCCGATGCTGTTGACCCCGGTCCTAAATGCCGCACACGGAGAGCACCCCGGAGGTTGGGAGAGAGGCCGGGGACTGGGTCCTAGCAGGGCCCATATGAGGTTGGACTCCACTCCGGCAGTTACTTTCCCTACCCCCGTGAGCGACGTCTAGAGGATGATATTGCCGCCTTGAAGACCACCATCGAGAAGTTGAAGGAGATGTTGGTGCGTATACTACTTAATAGTAAAATATTATATCACATTATAGATAGTAACATATCCAATATTAGTAGCCTAAGCTTATTTGGTTGTAGACTTAGCTTTGATTAATCATACTTACATAGAACTGTCTAATTAAAATAAACTATTGTTTTACAAACTAGATATCCAAACGAGACCTAAGTCCCTAAGTATTCTTAGATTGGGGTTTCGCAATAACCTGATAATAATATGAATTCGACTAAAATCTAATACACAGTTCTTACTCGTTTATTACACACAAAATTGAACAGATGCGATAGGCTGCTTCGGCTGCGGCTCCACATGCATCTCCTTTGGCTGCGGCTCCGCAAGCCACTATATCGGCTGCGGTTGCGCAGACCACTCCTGCAGCTCCACAGCCTGCTCAGACTCCCACACGGTCCGCTCCTTCATTGGTCGAGTTTTTGACGACTCAGGGCTACATCGAGGAGCAGATGCGTCAGATTACGGCGTTTATCAGAGGTGGAGAAGCTGGACCGAGCTAGGGTAGCTTTTTTTAATATTTTAAGCATGCATGTACTTATATGATACATATTGTATATATTTTAGACAATATTGGTGTTGTTTGCGTGTTCACGATGATTTAGATTGGTATCATATTTTGTTTGTTTATTTCTTTTATATATTATGCGTGAGATGTTGATTATGAATACTGCGGTATTTGGTTATATGATGTATATATTATTGTGTACAGGACGGGGAAAAAACAGGAAGCCCATTTTTATAAAAAAAAAACCTGATATTTTGTCCCTACGGATTAATCCGTAGAGCCAACTGTTGCACCTATGGATTACTCCGTAAGTTCAAAGGTTGCCCCTACACAGTTCGCCGTAGGGACAAAATATCAGGATACATGATATTTTGCCCCTATGGACTCAAATACATGATATTTTGCCCCTAACACATTTATTCGTAGGGGCATTCATCAGGACCTACGGATGTATCCGCAGAGGCATTTAATAAGTCCTACGAAGAAATCCGTAGGGGTATTTATCTGGACCTACGAAGAATTCCGTAGGGGCATTTTCAGGCCCTACGAAGTAATCCGTAGGGGCAAGTATTTTATTTTATAAACCAATAAATTAAATAAATATTTTGTCTCTACGGTGTAAGCCGTAGGGAATAATGTTCCTACGGAGAAAAGCGTAGGGGCAATTATTACTCCGTAGGGGTAATGTTCAGGACGATAACTTGCACCTGTGGCCTTTACACCTACGGTATATTTTTGTGCCCCTACGAATATATCTGTAGAGGCAGTGCTTTGCCCCTACGGATAAAGCCGTAGGAGCAACCTCTTATTGTAGTAGTGTGAAAGAGATGAGAGAATTTTCTCTCTTTATTTATCTAGTTTTGACTAATGTTTTCATGTTGATGGAGGCTTGGTCTCCTAGAGAAATTTTTTTCTGTTGATGTTTTGAAAAAAGAAGATTTCTCTATATGTGATGGATCTTTTTTTTGTCCCAAGAGATCCTATTTATAGAAGATGGGTAGTTAGTCCCTAACTACAAGATTTGAATTGATTTTTGATCAATATAGGATGCCAAGACACTGTTGGATCACGGATCCTAATATCTTTTTGTTACGAAAGTTAACAAGAAAGATATCATTCCAAATAGAGCCTCGGTTTTAACTGAAGCGCATGCTTCAGAAGAGGTGCGCTTACGCTACATGCCTTATACGTATAGCAGCGCTTGTGCATGTGCACATGCGTTGCGCGTAGCGCGGTGCACAAAGGCCTTACACTTGCACACATGCATTGTACGTGGCGCATCGCAAATGCAGTTTATGCCAAGTGCACAACTATGTAGCTTGCACTCCAAGGAGGATGCGTCCTAACCGGGCGGGAACAATTCTCTTCTCTGATAGACTAAAGTCTATTCCAACAGCCGTCGACGTAAAGAGGGGGAGAAATCAAGGTTGCAAATTTGGAGAAGTCGCAACATCTTGTTTAAGCTTTGCGCTGCAAATCTGAACCACAAGATGAACAAGGGCACGTATTGTATATTGATGTAAACATATAAAAAAAACATGTAATTCACAAAGCATGTCCGCATGCTTTCATGCAAGGCCATTAAGTACTCTCTCTCTCTCTCTCTCTCTCTCTCTCATGATTTTCTCATCACCTACCTTCCCTCAATCCCTTTCACCTCCATCGAAATCTCTTGAAACCCCCTCACTCTCCATCACTATATATTCACCAATCAAACAACCTCCTCTCAATTCTAATTAAAAAAATTTACAACAAATCAACATCAATAATCACAATCAATGGCTCACTTTGTTCTTCTTCTCATTGCACTAACCCTTTCCACATCCCATGCATATCCCCCAACATGCTTGGAGGTCGCGCAGATGTTCACTCCGTGCGTCGCCTTCCTGGTCCGCCATGCACGCGAGCCGTACAGTATCTGCTGCAACGGGGTCGCTGCGTTGAACCAGACGGCGGTTACGGCCGATGACTGGATCGTGGTTTGTAACTGTCTCAAGAGTGTCATTGCGCCTCGCATGCCGATGGTCGATCTCACTAGAGTCGCGGTGCTTCCCAGGGCATGCGGGGTTAATTTGAACATCACCGTATCCCCGTTGATTGACTGTTATACATAAAAATTTAGAGATTTTCATCAATTTGATACTCTCTGTTATTGCTTTCTCTATGTTACTAATGAACTTATTTTTGCAGTCTTGCATCACCATGAAGTGTAAACGGCTAATATGAGTCCCAGAATTAATTAATTAGTGTTGGGAGTTTGGAAGTTATGGTGTGGATTATGTTGTTGATTTACTTTGATTAATTAGTCTGGAATTTGATGTAATAATCAGTGTTTTTAGTTAGTAATTTTAATCTAGGATGTTTATCTTTGATCATGAGCTCATTTCTTGGATCGGTTTTTTTCTATCTCCATATCTCTTATGATCTGCTGTGGATTCACCGGATGCTCTATATATGTATCTCAAAGACAATTTGATGGGATTCATGGCATCTTGTCGTCATTATTATATACATGACTGACTGGAGTATATATGTAGATCATGATGAGCTCAACTCTTAATGCTCGTTTTTTCCTTAGAAAATAATAAAAAATGATATATATCTGCATGGCTTCTTTAAAAAGAAGATAATGAAACAACAATGTACAATACATAAATATAAATAAACATACACATATAATCATTATATTGATTCTACTTTACAAAATTATCCGAACACTAAATGAAAAAGTGTAGTTCAGGGGGTGAGGAAAAAAGGATATTAAGAAATCATACTATCTGCCTACATATATATACTATGTATAAAGCTATATAAATTAATATTTCTTGAAATATTATTTTTTTATTCTTGTCCGATTTAATTCTCTTGCTATATTTGAGTAGTGAAATTTTTTTATTGGCTCTTTGCTTAATATTCACCACTCTTTTATCTTTTACAATTATGTTTATATGGTAGAAAAATTCTGATCAGCTCCCCTTTTAAAAATCATTTTTTAACTTTTTATGTCACCACTTAGGTTTTACTTCCAAAACATTAAAAAAAATCATAATTTTTGTGTGATTTAACTTGCAAAATATTGAAAAATAAAAACTAAAGATCTTTTAAAATTAAAAATTTCATGATTTTCTTTAGATATTAAAAAAAATAGAAAAAATTCAAACAAAGCAAATTTTTTGGCATTTTTGAAAAATTTGCTATTTTACATGTTATAGCACGTAAAATATTAAACTTTTGAAGGAAATAAAAAAAATTGAGATTTTTAAAAATTTCATGATTTTTGTTTGTTATGCATAATATTGAGAAAAGAAGAAACATAAAATATTGAGATTTTCTTAGGAATAGCACGTAAAATATAAAAAAAATAGAGGAAAATAGAAATCATTGAGATTTTTGAAAATTCATCATTTTTGTGTGCTATAGTGAACAAATTTTTTTTGAAAACCGCAGAAAACAAAAAATTCTTGAGACATTTGAAGATTTTGCACGATTTTTCTATGATATAGCAAGAAAAATATTGAAAAAAGAATGAGTGTAAATTTTTTTTGAGATTTTTAAAATTTTCATAATTTTGTTATAGCATGCAAAATAATGATAAATTAAAGAAAAATAAATTTTTAATATTTCTGAAAATTTTGCGATTTTCGTGTAATGAAAAATATTGAAAAAACGAAGATGAAAAGTTTGAGAATTTTGAAAATTACGCAATTTTCATGTAGTAGCATGCAAAATACTATAAATCTGACGAAAACAAATAATTTTGGGATTTTGTAAATTTCGTGATTGTAATGTGCTATAGCGTGCAAATTATCAAGAAACCAAAAGAGAAAAATTTGAGAATTTTTGAAAATTTCTTCATTTTCATATGCCATATGGCATAATATTGAAAATTGAAAGAAAAAGGAAAATTTTGATACTTTCTTCTGTTATATCATGGAAAATATTTAAAAATTAATTTAAAAAATATTGTATTTTTGAAAATTTCATTTCTTATTCTATAGCATGCAAATAATCATAAAAAATAAAAATAAAAATTGATACTTTTAAAATTTCGCTATATTCATATGAAATATGTTGAAAATTTTTAATTTGTTTTCCTTTTTTGGGATTTTTATATATTTTATGAAGAAAAATGTTAGATATTGAAGTTAAAGCCGACAGGGTTTGACTTCAATATCCAACATGAAAATCTTGAATTGAGAAAAATTCAACGACCTGGAATCATTTCGAAATCCTATTTTTTGTAGCGGGTCCGGGTGTATATCTGATCCATTGACAAGGCTAATTCTGAGGACTCAAGCAACCAAACATGCCCCAAGCATATATCATTATAGAAAGAGAAAACAGAAACTCGGATGCCATAGGAGGGAATTTCTTTCGATGGCGTCAAAAGAAATGAACCCTCAACCAATTTTCTTGACGATCGGCATTCTCTATCTTCATCCTCATCCTCTGAGATGAGGATACGTTAAATTTCGTATGATTCTTATATCTTTTTACCATTGATTCAATGTGGTGAATGCAAAATTCACCGTTCCTAAATTGTTTTTATTATTTTTTCATCACTACATCAGCGGTGAAAAGATATTAGAATCGTACGAAATTTGGTGTATCCTCATCTCAAAGGATGAGGATGAAGATGGTGGATGCCGATCGTCAAGAAAATTGGTAGAGCATTGACCATTTTCGACGCCATAGTAGGAAATTATCTCATGTGGCACTTGAGATTCTGTTTTCTCGAAAAGGAAAATAAACTATGAGATAAAATGGATCTGGATCATCTGCTGGCATATATAGCAGGGATCAAGCTGATCCGACGACTGCCAATAGAGGGTATTGCAGGGTCTATGGGGTCAATGAAGGATACAACGGTCGGGAGGGCTGAGAGCATGATTCTTACCAAAAATTGGCAAGCATCCAGATAAAATAATTATACATTATAAAATAATGAAATAATGAGATTTTCACGAGTCTTTCTTAAAATTTTGAAAGCAATATATAAATAGGAGCTATGTAGAAATATCCTCTCAAAAAATCAATGCCCCCCTCCACTCTAATATCCCCAATCCAACAAATCCCACCACCATGAGTTCCTCCTCTCCTATTCCCGCCAACTCAAGACCCACATCCGCCACCGCGACCTCGCCTCCGGCCTCCGCCTCCGCCTCCACCGCCACCTCCGCCTCTCCAACCTCCCCCTCGACCCCGTCCTCTACAACTCCCTCATCACGCTCTACTCCAAATGCAGCCGCCCTCACCTCGCCCTCGTCATATTCGACGAAATGTCCCACCGAAGGGGCGTCGTCTCCTGTACCGCCATCATCTCCTGCTTCACCCAAAACCACCATCCGATGCGATCCCTTTCATTCTTCCTTCAGTTCCTCGACTCGGGCCTCGCCCCCAACGAATTCACTTTCTTGAGCGTGATTCAAGCTTGCGTTATGGGCAAAGATCTGAGAGTTGGCGTTTCAGTTCTTGGGTTTGCGATCAAGATGGGTTTTTGCCAAGGAGACGTGTCGGTTGCCTGTGCGCTGATCGATATGTTTGTGAAGGGGAGCGATATGCCTTCGGCAAGGAAGGTGTTCGATGGAATGATTGAAAGGAATGTGGTTGCTTGGACTTTGATGATGACTAGATACGCACAGAACGGGTTCTATAAGGAGGCTATGGATTTGTTTTTAGAGATGGGGACTGATGATGGGTTTGAGCCCGATCGGTTCACGATGAGTAGCATGGTATCGGTTTGTATCGGGTTGGGATCAGTTCGTTTGGGGAGGCAGTTGCATTCGTTCGCGATTAGAGCGCTTTGATTGGTGATGTTTGTGTTAGTTGTAGCATTGTTGTTATGTATGCGAAATGTGGGGTGGGGGCACGCTCGACGATTCAAGGAAGGCTTTTGATCGGATGGTTGAACCTAATGTGATGTCGTGGACAGCAATCATATCAGGTTATGTTCAGAATGGGGAAAATGATGTCGAGGCGACGAAGCTCATTCGTGAGATGTTGATGCAAGGGAGAGTTCGACCGAATCATTTCACTTATTCTAGCATACTTAAAGCTTGTCCAAATATGTTTGATGGTGAGTTGGGCGAGCAAGTTCATGCTCATGTGATCAAATCGAACCTCGGTTCAGTAAATTTTGTCGGGAATTCTTTGGTTAGCATGTACACCCAGACTAATAAGATGGAAGAGGCTCGAAAAGATTTCGACCTGCTGTTCGATAAGAACATGGTCACTTACAATGTGACTGTCGACGGGTACATCAAAAATTTGGATAACTCAGATGAAGTTACGAACAAATCGATAACTTAAATATTGGAATTAACGCATATACGTTTGCTAGTCTACGCAGTGCAGCTGCCAGCATTAGAGTTTTGAGCAAAGGGCAACAATTGCATGCCCAATTACTTAAGGCGGGATTTGAGTCGGATTCATGCATAGGCAATGCTTTAGTGTCTATGTACTCTAAATGTGGTAATATCGATGATGCTAGTAGTCTTTGAAGAAATGGGCGACCGGAATGTGATCTCATGGACTTCTATGATCACTGGCTTCGCCAAGCATGGATATTACTCACCAAGCACTTGAATTCTTCCATAGAATGGTTTCGAAAGGCATTAAACCAAATGAGGTCACATATGTTACTGTTCTTTCTGCTTGTAACCATGTGGGTTTAATTCAAGATGGGAATCATCACTTTGATTCGAGGCAGAGAGACTATAAACTTGTTCCGAGAATGGAGCATTATGCTTCCATGGTCGATTTGTTAGGTTGTTCTGGTTATCTCACAGAAGCTGTAGAATTTATCCAAAACAATGCCTTTTAAAGCCGATGCCTTAGTGTGGAGAACTTTGCTCGGATCTTGCAGAGTTCATCGAAATATCGAGATTGGTACATTTGCGGCGAGTCGTATATTAGAGTTAGAGCTGGAAGATCCAGCTGCGTATATTCTACTGTCGAATTTATATGCAATGACAAATAAATGGGATGATGTAGCGAGAGTACGAAAAGAGATGAAGGAGAAAAAATTGAATAAAGAAGCTGGGCTGAGCTGGGTCGAGATCAAGAACAAGATTCATAAGTTCCATGTCGGAGATACGAGCCATGAAAGAGCTTGCGAGATATTCAATAAGTTGGATGAAGTGATAGTCGAGATCAAGGCTATGGGATGTGTTGCAGATAAAGAGAGTGTTCTTCATGATGTAGAGGATGAGATTAAAGAACAGTTTCTATTGCAGCATAGCGGCAAGATTGCTGTTGCTTTCGGTCTTATATCGACGTCAGAGGGGGAAACTATAAGGGTGTTCAAGAACCTTAGGGTTTGCAAAGATTGCCATAATGCGATCAAGTTTATATCGAAGGCTGCGAAGAGAGAGATCGTAGTGAGAGATTCGAATCGATTTCATCGGTTTAGGGATGGCGAGTGTTCTTGTGGTGAATACTGGTAGCATTTCCTATAGTTGTGCCTGCCCTTACTCATTTGAAGATAAGAGAATTAAGAGATTGTGTTAATTGTTCTCTTCTGGGAGAGATTTGTAGTACACTAACTTAAATAGATGAATTTTTTTTTTGATAGGGCTGTATGTATGCCCCATATTCACTTATATTACAAATTTATTCTGGAATTTGACTAATGTTTTCCACATAATATATTTTTTTATCCCAAATAATTGTCATAATACCCATCATTGTTCAGCTCTTCAATATAATGAAATATATACTGCTGCTGCTCATGGAAAAGTTAAGCAGAAGGTATATAAATGAAATTTTGACAAAGGTATTGAAACCAAACAAATGAAATTTTATGTCATTACTGCACAATTACAAGAAGTTTTCTACACAAACTCTCGGGGTTGCCTAGTGAACCATTTCTTCAGTTGACCATCTCTTCGATTAAGTTGACATCATATGTTACAATTCCACACAACTACTATACAAGATCTGCTATTATATTTTGGAGGAAAAAGGCTTCTAAGGGCACAATAGGCTCAGGGTAATCAATTCCACACAAATCAGTTCTTCGTTGCTTTTGTTGTGCTTTTGTGTTACAACACTGATCTGCAATTAAATTTACAAAGAATCAGTCTGTGTTCTGCATCAGTTGCCAAAGTTTTATTAATAACTGCATACATATTCCTTAGAAATTGGCCAGGCACTTCTCATACCACTAATAAGACTTGTATTTCTTGCATGTACGATGCAATGTATATGAATTAGATTCTGTGAAAATATGATGTTTATCTGATTTTGGACCCTGATGTGAAATGTAAAAGGGTAAAATGGAGAAATAAAGAATGAAATGAATTTGATTTTGCACCATTACTCCTTCCTTTCTTCTTCTTAATTTTTTCTTTTGCTTCGTCTCTTGTTAACTATCTAATGAGATTAAAATATGTTTAGTCAGTTTTAACTAATTAGTCATAGTGGTTCGTTATATAAACTATTTATTCAGATACCCAATATTTGAAGATGTGGTTCCTTGATCCTTGATCAGTTTTTCACTTTTCTTTTTTTATTTGTTATTATTTTAATGATTTTTCTTCAAAATTGTCAATTGGAAACCTATGAGATGTTGTTAGTCCAAATTTAAATTCTAATGTAACCACCCCGCAAGAGTTGTGGTTATAATTACTTGAGAAGTAGAGATATGTAAACAATAAGGAGTAAAGTTAAAAGAACGGAGACTAACTACTGACAAATTATGATCACAATATGAACTGAAATTATAACAAGACAAAAAACATCATATATTACCTTGGGCTTACATAAATTTTGTAAGAAACCACCTTATACTTTAAAACCTACAAGAAACTACCATAAACTATTAAGATTACGTAAAATGCATGTGCATTGCACGTGTCATATTTGGGACAGTTTTGCCCTCTCTTTTCCCCCTTCTTTCTTCTTTCTCCATCTTTTGTACACCAAAATCTATGCCTTCTTTTGTTAGAATTTAGCGCACCTTCAAGAGAAACAAATTATCTATGGAAACAATAGTCTATTGGTTTACGAAGGGCTGCTTTGAATTGGTTATTTCATGAAATCATACTGATGATACTCACAAGTGGGAATTCACCAGATCACGACACGTAGCGGATGACGTGTCCCGGAGGCTACGGAGCTCGAATGAGCCTGATGCATTGGAGCCATTCCTCGGCACCTCGCCTCCGAGGTTGCACCAGGCCTTTCGAAGACCTTCCCGGAATACTTTCCATATTCGCCTAACAATGAGTCATCAGCTCACATTCGAGCAATCCTACAACTGAGCTTCATCGGCCTCCTTACTCGTCTCTGAGCTGTTGCAAGGTCTGAGCTTTCTTGGCCTCCCGGCTCGTCTCCGAGCCATCTGACAGGCCGAGCTTCCTCGGCTTCCCCGATCAACCGAGAACGCGGAGTCCAAATGCCTCCGCAACGGCTCCACGTATCTCGCCAAAAGCGAGATATCCGCCGCCCCACGTTCCGCGTCCCACGCAAGCGCGTTCCCCCATTAATAAGCGGATCCCGCCATCAACGCAGGCGTAAAGAAAGGGCGTAACTGATGGCGAGAATCTCGTTCCGGCTCGCTCCACGCGACCACTATATAAATCCCTCTTTCAGACGACTCAGGTAACTGGAATTCATCCAAATACGCCGTTGCTCTGCTTTTATTCCACGGTACTAGCTTGATCGTCGAAGGGTCCTACGGTGGTCACCTACCCCGGGACTTTCTTTGCAGCTAGCTCGGTGTCGATACCAACCCATTGAGATCCACACACTTAACCCTCAAATCAAATCTCAGCCGCACAAAACCGCTAACACCATATCGACGGAGGACAACATCTGAGGGAGATCATAACCTCCATCAGTTGGAGTTGGTGTCGTCTGTAGGAAACGCTTCATAAGCTTCTCCACCCATAAAATTGATCTTCCGCTCTTGACCCGATGGCGAGCGACAACTGCGACGATCCCAATACGAAACGCCCCACCCTCCATAACGGAGGCGGGAGCAGTTCTACTCCCCCTCCTAACGTTATCAACGCCTTATCCGTTCGGATCGACAGACTCACAGCTATGGAGGATGCGCTCGTCCGTGTTCAAGTTGCGGGCCCTACCCATCAAGCTGTCGTTCCCCATTCCCGGGATAACGACGCCCGCAGAAGGACGGAGGGGCACGTCTAGGCCCTCGATCTCGCTCAAGCTCATCCCAGTGTCACTGAACGCCGGCATGCCGAATCCGGCAACCATGACCCACATGCAGTGAATGATTCCATGACCCACTGGGCGCCGGACAGCTCCACATCCCGATCTCACGGAAGACCGGACCGTCGCTCCGACGTCCACCGCGCGCTCACTACCCCAAAGGAGGTGTCGGTTAGTTCGTCTGCTTGCAGGCACGACCGGCGCCCACACGCCCGTCAAGGCCGCACGTACGGCGAACGTCGGGACTACTCAAGAAAGGTCTCGTCCGAGGATTTAAGAAATATGATAGAGCGGAATCGAAGCCGCACCCTCGTGCAGTCCCGGAGCGGGGATAGTCGCCGCTCCGACTGTGTGGAATCCTCGAGGTACCACCACAGGATCGAAGCCCTCGAAAAGGAAATTGAAGGCATACGACGGGATGGCCATATGTCCGGTGAAGAGGCTAAGTACTCCGCTGATTCGCTTACAAAGCCCTTTACAGAAAGACTACTGGCCGAGCGCGTCTCGTCCAGAAACAAGCCGTCAAAAGTGGCCCTCTTCGACGAGAAGTCCGATCCGAAGGACCACCTGGACGCATTTACGGCGGGTATGAGCTTCCAAGATAACTCGGACGCGGCTCAATGCCGAGCTTTTCCCACTACCCTAATTCGGGCTGGCCGGGACTGGTTCCGAAAGCTTGGGCAGCGCTCCATCTCGACCTTCGACGAGCTGGCTACCCAATTCCTCGGTCATTTCGTCGGAAACCGACGATAGAAGACGGTCGATTACTTGTTCACCATTAAGAGCGGAGACGAGGAATCCTTCAAAGGGTATACCAGTCGCTTCTATAATGCCCTTCTGGAGGTTCTCGAGCACCGCGACGAAACGGTTATCACTGTGCTGAGGTCGGGTCTTAGGCACAAAGAGTGGCTCCGCTCTTTTGCATTGGTGCAATCTAAAGACCATGGCAGAAGTGAAGGCATGGACCGAGAGAGAGATCCAACTCGAGTCAAAGGTGAACTCCAAACTGCCCCGAGACGACCAAGTAGACCGGAAAAAGGACAAGGAAGAAAAAAGGAAAGTCAATCGCCCGTAACCTTATTCCATGAGGTTCCAGGAGTACACCCATCTGAACATTTCCCAGACCGAGCTGCTGGAGGAAACTAAGGGCGAGAGGTTCTTTAAGTTTCCGCCAACCATCCAAAGAACGGGCAAGCGTCTCCGCGGTCCGTACTGCGCTTATCATAGGTCACAGAGTCATCCGACTGAGAGCCGCAGACAGCTCTGTGACTACATAGAGGAGTTGATCCGTTCCGGCCACCTGACGAATACCTACGGGACAAGCGGCAGGCGGAACGGGAGCAAAAGGACCAAACCCACAAAAGAACCAAACCCCTCCCGGGGAATTAACGATCGGGAAAATCATGGTCGTTACCGAGGATTCAGCTAAGGAAAGTGGGGGGAGCCACCGCCTCCTACCAGTCGAGGAAGTAAACGATCTGCCCCACAAGAAATGCAGGAAGGATGATCCGATCATATTCACCGATGAAGACCTTCACGGCATATCACTTTCTCATAATGACCCCCTTGTGATAGCGGCCCCAGTCCACCGTTATGAGGTCCAGAGAATATTGATCAATTCCGGGAGCTCGGCGGTCATCATGTTCTACGACTATTTCCGGCATATAGGGTTGGGTTCATCCGACTTTCAGCCGACCTCCTATGTCCTCTCCGGGTTCACCATCCATTCCATCCCGACAGAAGGATCGGTCACCCTCCTCCTCAACATTGGGGAAGTGGGCAAAACGCGGACCATATCGGTGAACTTCCTCGTTGCTAAGGTCCCATCGTCCTATAACGTTCTCCTGGAACGTCCTATCCTGAACGCCCACCGAGCTCAGATCTCGACCTATCACCTCGTGCTAAAATTCCCTTTGGATCAAGGGGATAGGCCGGGTCTATAGGGACCAGCAAACCGCCAAGATTTGCCTCACCTCGACAGGCCTCGCCAGAAAGCAGGGTAGCGATTTTGGAGACACGCACGATTTTCAGGAATCTTTAGATACACGCGACGACCAAAGGGAAGTTCGTGGTGCCCCGGTGGAAGCGTTGACGGAAGTCCCCTTCATAGAGGGGACCGATAGCCGGACAGTCCAATTCGGCTCGCTCTTGACAGGGGACCACCGCGAAGGCCTAATCCGATTCCTCCGAGATAACTCGAACATATTCGCTTGGGCACCAGCGGACATGCTCGAAATCGACCCTGAAATAATCTCCCACAAGCTCAGGATCGCCCCGAAGGCCCGGCCCATTTGACAGAAGAAGAGAAGTTTCGCGCCGGTTAAACAAAAGGCGATAGAAGACGAGGTGGATCGATTGCTCGCCGCCAACTTCATCGGGAACCTGGACTACTCGGATTGGCTGGCAAACGTGGTCATAGTCAAGAAGGTAAACGGGAAATGTCGCATGTGCGTCGATTTCACGGACTTGAACAAGGCTTGCTCTAAAGACAACTATCCGCTTCCTCGGATAGACCAGCTAGTGGACAGTTCGGCCGGCCACCAACTACTGAGCTTTATAGACGCTTTCTCCGGTTACAATTAGATCCGGATGAACCCGGCCAATGAAGAACGTACCGCCTTCACCACTGATCACGGGGTCTACTGCTACAAAGTGATGCCCTCGGACTCAAGAACGCCGGGGCCACATACCAGCGGCTTGTCAACAAGCTGTTCAAACCGCAGATTGGTAGAAATATGAAGTCTACGTTGACAACATGCTCGTAAAGTCCATCTCGTCGGCTGGACACACTAAAGACCTCGGCAAGACATTCGATGTCCTGCGCAAGTATAAAATGAAGCTGAATCCAGCTAAATATGCTTTTGGAGTCACCAGTGGGAAGTTCCTCGGGTTCATGGTTACTCACCAAGGAATCGAAGCGAACCCTGAAAAGATCAGCGCCATCCTCAATATGGCCACACACAAGAGCAATGTCGACATCATGAGACTCACGGGAAGGGTGGCTGCCTTGAACCGCTTTATGTCCAGATCAGGAGAAAAGTGCCTCCCGCTTTTCAGGGCTTTCAGGAAAATTCCTAAGTTCGAATGGTCTGAAGAGTGCCAGAGCGCTTTCGAACAACTTAAGACACACCTGGCGACCCCACCGCTACTCACCCGACCGGTCGAGGGTGACGAGCTATTGCTATATCTAGCCATCTCCGACTAAGCTACAGGCTCAGTGCTCATCAGAGAATTCGAAGGCATACAGAGACCGGTCTACTACGTGAGCCATGTTTTCAAGGACGCGGAAACGAGATACCCGGCCATAGAAAAAATAGTTCTGGCGCTAGTCGTCGCCTTCAGAAAACTTCGACACCATTTCCAAAGCGCACACAATCCTCGTTCTCACCGAGCGACCTTTAGGGTCTATTCTTGCATCCCCTGAATCGTCAGGTCGTCTGGAGAAATGGAGGTGGGAATTGTCCCAATTCGATATCAAATACCGCCGACGAAACCATCAAAGCACAGGTCTTAGCAGATTTTGTTGTCGAATGCACCGTCCCTAATAAAGAAGAAACGGCGGCACGGGCCCCCGAACCACGTCCCTCGGTCAAGGAGGTGCCCGACCCCATCCCGGATTGGGTGCTCTACATGGACGGATCCTCCACAGAGGAAGGGAGCGAGGCTGGCCTGATGATCCGTGGCCTGGATAAAGTGGAAATGGAATACTCTTTAAAGCTCGGGTTCAGAACGTCAAACGCCGCCGTGGAATACGAGACTTTGTTGGCAGGACTGCGAATCGCCTCATGTAGGGCCGAAGACCATCAGGGTTCGCAGCGACTCCGCATTAGTTGTCGGCCAAGTAACCGGGCGTTTCGAGCCCCGGGAGTCACTCATGATAAAATACCTGGCCGAGATAAAAAGGCTTCGGAAAAATTTCGACGACGTCCCAGTAGAGCAAATTCTCAAGAGCTTGAACACCCAGGTCGACGCCTTGAGCAAGCTCGCTTCTTATTCAGCCAACCATAAAATAAATATCCTCTTCGAAATCTTCCCATGGCCCAGCGTGGAAGACGGAGAGGCAACGCTCCAGATCTACAGACGCAGGAAGAAGGCCGAAATTGAAGAAGGCCCCTCGTGGAATTTCTAAAAGACGGTGTACTCCCCGAAGATCGAGGAGAAGCTCGCCGGCTTCAGGCCAAAGCACGCCTTTTCGTCTGGAGCAACGGAAATCTATACAAGAAGTCATACACTCAGCCTCTGCTCTGGTGCATTGACCCCCACGAGACAGACTACGTTCTGCGAGAGATACATGAAGGGGTCGGGGGAGCGCATCAAGGGGCCTGCACCCTGGTCCAGAAGACACTACTAAAAGGGTACTACTGGCCGAGAATACACCAGGATGTCGAGAAGCTGGTCAGAAGATGCAAGAACTGCCAACTCTTCGACAACATACCTCGTCTCCCTGCCACCGAACTAACTCCACTCAGTTCCCCTTGGCTGTTTGCATAATGGGGGATGGATATGGTGGGCTAACTCCCCACCGGCACGAGCGGACACAGATACATCCTTGTCGCTGTAGATTACTTCACGAAATAGATAGAGGCCGTGCCCATCAGGAAACCAAACGCCGCCTCTACAATAAAGTTCCTACAGAACAACATAATCTCTCGATTTGGAATCCTGAGGTGCTTTGTTACCGACCATGAGACCAACTTCGAAAACGATAAAGTCAAAGAGTTTTGCAATGACTACCACATATTGATGAAGTTTGCTGCGATCGCACATCCGCAATGTAACGGGCAGACTGAGATAGCGAACCGAGACATCATCTGTGGTCTTAGAGCCCGTTTGGAAAGAAGGCAATGCACATGGGTCGAGGAGTTACCGCGGGTGCTATAGGCATTGCGGATGTCGAAAAAGACACCAACGGGAGAAACCCCATTTAGCCTCTGCTACGGAACCGAAACGATGGTCCCCACGGAAATCGGGCTACCCAGTTATAGGGTCGAACACTTTGACGACGAAGCTAACACCTTGGCACTCCGAAGCAACTTGGACATCTTGTTGGAAAAACAAGATCGAGCGCAAATTAGAACAGCCGCCTATCAACAACAGATTGCTCGCTACTACAATACCCGAGTTAAACATCGGGCCTTCAAGACAGGAGATTTAGTCTTGCGAAGAAACGAGTTCGTAGATCAAGAGAAACTGCACAAGTTCTTTCCGAAATGGGACTGACCGTTTCTCGTAACAGAAACATTGCCCAGTGGAGCATACCGTCTGCAGGACGCCCGGGGCCGTAATTTTCCTCGGCCTTATAACGCAGAAAAGCTCATGTTGTATAAATAAGTATGTACCTTCTTTTAAATAATGTAATTCCTTTCAGTTTCGTCATTAGCTAAAAGAAGAGAAGTTCGGCATTAACTAAGTCTTCCAAACTAGGTCCTTTCATGAGAGAGCTTCTCACGTCCACCGTGGGGATCCAAAGCCCTCATCAAGAGGCCACCGAGCATATTCCTGCTCGGTCCACCCACAACGGGTAGCTTCCTGTCCTACAAAGGTGTGGATCGAAAGCCCTCATCGCGAGCCCACTGAGCAGATTCCTGTTCGGTCCATCGACAACGGATAGCTTTCTGCCCTACAAAGGTGTGGATCCAAACCCTCATCATGAAGCCACCGAGCAGATTCCTGGTCGGTCCATTCACAACAGGTAGCTTCCTCCCTACAAAGGTGTGGATCGAAAGCCCTCATCGCGAGGCCACCGAGCAGATTCCTGCTCGGTCCATCCACAACGAGTAGCTTCCTGCCCTATAAAGGTGTGAATCTAAACCCTCATCACGAGGCCACCGAGCAGATTCCTGGTCGGTCCATCCACAACGGGTAGCTTCCTGTCCTACAAAGGTGTGGATCCGAAGCCCTCATCGCGAGGCCACCGAGCAGATTCCTACTCGGACCATCCACAACGGGTAGCTTCCTGCCCTACAAAGTTATGGATCCAAATCCCTCATCGCGAGGCCACCGAGTAGATTCCTGTTCGGACCATCCACAACGGGTAGCTTCCTGCCGTACAAAGAAGTGGATCCAAAACTCTCGTCATGAGGCCGCCGAGCATCTTCCTGTCCTACGAAGACACGGGTCCAAGACCCGCACCAAGAAAGAGTCGAGGGACGCCGGCCTATCTAGACTTAGCTAACGCACGATCCATACTCGATTCCGGAAAAAAGGAAGATACCGGCCTTCCTACACTTGGCTATCCCACGATTCATGCTCGATGCACGATCGAATCCTCGACTCCAGGGAGAGGGAGGGCTCCGGCCTACAGGAAGATTGTGTCACGCCCACTGGATAACCTTTACACTTGCGAGCTAAAACCACTTGCAAGATAAAAAGATTTGTACTTGCAAAATAAAAAAGAGAAATTGTACGAGCTAAAAAGAGAGGAAAAACTTTTGGCTCGAGCAAATGTATGTACTTTATTTACGATCAAAATTATATATAAGGTATTGTGGGCTCCTCAACCTTTTAAAAAATGCCCGGAAGCTTACAAATATTCTAAAAAGAAGGGAGATAGCTCAGGCTGCCCGCTCGGCCGCCATCTCTCTTGGCTCTGCGCCTCCACCGGGGACCACAACGGCGACCTCGGGCTCGGCGCTTCTGCCGACCACCACGGCTTCCATGACCAGTTCGGCACCGCCGCCCTGTGGCGCTTCCTCGGCGAGGAGAAACCTTGCTCGGAGTTTACGGTCGACGAACTCGGGCATAGCCTCTTTGACGGTGTCGAGAGCATTGTGCCACCCGACGGCCACGGAGTCGGCGAGATCGAAGTAAAACTGATCAGACGTCTTGTACTCCACCACGACCCTCTCCGTCCTGCTCTCAGCAAGTTTCGCTGCATCACAAGCCGTCCGGGCATTTTTCTTGATGGCGTCTCTCGACCTTTTCATGGTGTTGAAAAGACAGTTCGTCTCCTCCATCTGGGCTTGGATATCCCAGTTAGATTCGGTTAAGAGCCGATGGGACTCTTTCAGCTTGGAGACCGTCAGGCCCTCGGCGACCAATCTCGAGTCAAGAAGGGCCACCCTTTCTTCTGCTTGTTGCAATTGAAGAAGAAGCTCTTCCTCTCGCGAGAAGGATTCGCCCGCCTTCTTTATTGCCGGGGCGAGGGCAATCTTCTCGGAGTCCATGACGACAAGTAGAGCGCGGTGCTGAAGGACCTGAGGAAAACAGCAAACGTGTTAAAGAACTAAATCTGAGGAAATAAAACTTAAGAAATTTTTAAAGAAATCTACCGACCTGAACCGCCTCCTGAGCTATGGTGGTCACTTAGGCCTTTATGGTGCCCGGGGGTATCTTGGCCCCAGCCGTCTTCGCCATGTCCGCCAGCAAGCTGTCGGCCATGGATAGCCCCGAGGGCACCTCGATACAGAAATCACCCTCATGCACTTGAATCCCGGTAGGGGTGGCCGAGAAACCACCAGCTTCTATCTCTTAAAGGGGGAGTCGACGGGGGGAGTCACCTCCGCCCTGACCCGAAGCACCGGGTCCCGCGCTTGTTTCTGTCCTCCCGCGGCGTTCCTCCGGAACAGTTGGCGCTGCGGGAGTCTTGGCCAGAGGAGTTTGCCTAGGAGAAGCACTCAAACCTGGTCAGGACGAGCTGGCGCCACCAGTCTTTCCCTGGGCCTTGGCAGCCATAGCGGCCATAATTTTTTATCGGTCCATGGGCTCTGCAAAAAAAACCATAAGGAAAGGGTCAACACAGGAACGACAAAAGAATTTTTGGCAAAGTCTAAACATATCGTCCGGAGCCCTAACTTACCTAAAAAACGAGCAGGACTGAGCCCGGCCCAGCTCAGTACCTGCTCGGAGAGCAGGACATCAGCCCGCTGAATCGGTTTCCACTGTGACACCACCTTCGCCTCGGGGCGTTCGACTCGGCCCTGTGCCACTAGGTGGGTGCAGACCAATCCTCACCCTCCGGAGGACCGACGAAAACGAACTTCTCCTTCCACTCATGAATGGAAGAAGGGACGACCACTGCCCCAGACCCGGCCACCCACCTTTATGTTTTTTAAACGACAGATACACCTAGCTCGGCTCTTCCTTACTAGTTTCGGGGTGATTTTTATAACAAAGAAAAGACAGGAGAGGGCTCAAATCGAAGGGGATAAGATCAAATTTTAACCGGACCAGAAACCCGAAGAGGATCCTCCACGAGTTCGGCGCTAGATGGCCCGGAGTAAGACAGAAACAATGGAGCACCGCACAAATCTTGGATGGGAAGGGCATACGTATCCCTGCCCGGAATGCTTTCAGATATAGGGCAATCTCCTTACCCCGCACCTGGTCTGTCCGTTCACCCCCTGGCCAAACGGAGTGAATAGCCAGAGGGGATATGGAATCGAGTTCGGATGTCGGAAAGGTCGTCCAGACAATTCAAGACGGAGGGCGCATCGTGGGTATTCCCGATGCGCATCTTGGGAGCCCTTGTCACTACCTGACGGCTAGTGACAAGGGCAGCCCTGACTCTTGGAGGCGAGCCCAACACAGAAAACGCAGTAGTTCGGCTATCTGAAGCCAAGGAGAAGGAAGACCCGCTGAACTCGACCCCAGAAACTGGAGCTTCATCGCCCGACTCTACCTCTACTACATCTATAGACACTTCGAAGGAAGACATCTAACCTAATTCAAAAAAGGGTTTACCGAGGAAAATTCAGCAGAAGATCCGACCTAAGCCGAGGTACGCCGGGCAATCTTCAAACGTTGAAAGACAACTAAAGCAAAGTGTCGGCCCTAGGATGGTCCCCTTCTATTTATACACTCCAAAGAGAACATACTATGGCCCAGATCAATTCCCGCCAAAACGAAACGTCGCACCTAGCGGCCGTCGAGACTCCACGTGGCAATCGATCATTGGGGACGTCTCTTCGTGGCAGAAGTCAGAGACGGCCTACCGCGCCCGTCAACCAACGTCGGACACGTGGCCCGTAGCCCAACTGACGATCGAGTGAAACGGCGCCCCCTCTTTAAAGCGCAATAATTTCACCAATCCGCTGACGTCATTAGTAATACGCACGAAAATTTAGACGCACGGTGAGACGCTATGTGGGCTCGAAAATCGAAACGACGCGACTGCCAAACGCTATGTCGTTCCCGGACAATCCACCATGAAGAAATCTCCGCACAAAGCTGAGCAGAGAAAACCAAGCAGACCACTCTCGACCCGACCCATAAATAAGACGAAACGAGAGTGGAGGGCTACTGATGATACTCAAGTGGGAATTCCCCAGATCATAACACAAAGCGGATGACGTGCCTCGGGAGCTACGGAGCTAGAATGAACCTGATGCATTGGAGGCGTTCCTCAGCACCTCGCCTCCGAGATTGCATCAAGCCTTTCAGAGACCTCCCCGGAATACCTTCCATATTCTCCCAGCAATGAGTTATCAGCTCACTTTCGAGCAATCCTACAACCGAGCTTTCTCGGCCTCCTTGTTCGTCTCCGAGCTATTGCAAGGTCTAAGCTTCCTTGGCCTCCCGGCTCGTCTCCGAACCATCTAACAGGCCGAGCTTCCTCGGCCGCCCGGCTGGTCTCCGAGCCATCTGGCAGGCCGAGCTTCATCGGCTTCCCCGATCAACCGAGAGCGCAGAGCCCAAGTGCCTCGGCAATGGCTCCGCGTGTCTCGCCAAAGCGAGATATCCGCCGCCCCACGTTCCGCGTCCTACGCGGGCGTGTTTCCCCATTAATTAGCGGATCCCGCTGTCAACGCGGGCGTAACGAGAGGGCGTAACTGACTGTGAGAATCTCGCGCCGGCTCGCTCCACGCAACGGCTCGCTCTACGCGACCACTATATAAACCCCCTTTTCAGACGACTCAGCTAACTGGAATTCATCCCAATACGCCGCTACTCTGCTCTTATTCCACGGTACTAACTTGATTGTCGGAGGGTCCTACGGTGGTCACCCACCCCGGGACCTCCTTTGCAGATAGCTCGGCGTCGATACCAACCCATTAAGATCCGCACACTTAACCCTCAAATCAAATCTCAGCCGCACAAAACCGCTCGCACCATATCGACGGAGGACAACATCTAAGGGAGATCATCACCTCCATCACATACTTTGATAAATTAGGGGATATAAAAGATTTCTCTTTTCAATTTTCTTTATTATTAATAATTTGGTACGGGTTTGGCCATGGTCAGCACACACGTGCGAGACGTGGCATGCACATGCCAGGTTGCTTTTTCTGGTTTCTAATATTTTCCTTCAGCCACAAATTAACCCCATCGTTCAGCACTGCAATGGTTGAAGCACTATAGATAAGGATAATTGTTTGGGATAAGCTATAGGCCAGAGCTTTAATGCATTGTTAAAATTGCATGAGCTTCCATGGAGTCAAGAGAGAAAGTATAGATTGGCTCGTGATTGGGCAAGGTTGAATAAGAAGGGTATTCTACCCAAATAAATGACAAATGGATATTTTTAAGGTAGTTTTCAATTATTAGTGATGGTTGAGGGTAGTTTTGAAGTATGAGGTAGTTTTTCTTTCCAACAAAACCTATACAAGTTTAGGGTGGTTTAAGATAATCTAGCCTTTAAAAAAATGATTATATAAAACCACAAACTATGACACTGGATGTTGCTGCCTACAACAATTGATGATGACCAAGGATCAAGAAAATTGACTTCGAATAGTTTGGAAACTGCTTGTGATGGTTATTGTTACATCTAGAATGTAGAATTTAAGGAAACATACAACCAGCATATATAATTTATATATATCAAAGGAGTATTAACTGTAATGTTCAATAGCCAGTGAGCTGGAATGCAAGAAACGACTCGAATACGCATACAGGAAAGCACATGAATTTCAAAGGCAAATAATAAATAGCATGATCTAATAAAAGAATAGAGTGATGTAATGCAAAATACTCACTCCCTCCTCAAAATTGCTGGAAGCATTTCTAAATCGGTTAGCGTGATACTTGATAGGTGTGAATGCTGCATCTCCAACAGTTCGCCTCGCTGGTACTGTATTCTCTCATCTACTTAAAAACAAATACCACATTAAGCTACAGAAAATTGCAAACCCAATTATTCTCCTCAAAGCCTCAAATACGTGAAGTTAGCAGCAGTAATATGAAATAGTTTAAGAGTCTCACCTACAAAATTTGGGGCCTGTGATAACTTAGTTCCTCGTAACCGTGATGGTTGTGTTGTTCTTGAAAATGGAGATGAACCAATGGCAGAACTTGTTTCTGCAGGAACAGTGTGTTCATGCCTAATTTTAATTCGAGGGCGATGTGTACAAAATAATGAAACAACATCTGGAGTTAAAAGCCAATTCCCTCTCAAGTCTAATGTATGAAGCATAGGTGGGGGGCTATATAAAAGGAGACCTGAGTTTGTAAGCACACCACCATGAAACCCTAAAATCTGTAACTTTGGAAGAGGAGATGATAAAGAATACAGTCCGATATCAGATAGGTGATCACTCTTCAGGTGTAAATACTTCAATTCTCTAAAGAAAGCCAAGGGATATAAAGCCTCGTCTCTTACTAAAGTCTCTTCCAGATTCAGATTTTCCAAAAGACTAAGATTCTGAAGCTCTCTCAATGAGGATGTTTTATCTGAAAGAAATCCTGCCATTCCCAAAGAATTTACAGTTAGCACATAAAGCATCTTACTTTTCCATTTGTAAAGTTGTAAAGCAAAATATTAAGGGTGAGGTTTACACCTGTAACATTTGTGTGGCATAAATCGAGGGTTCTTAACGAGGTCATCATGCCAATATATGGCAAAGCGGCATCATCAATTGCTGTGTAAGAGAGAGAGAGAGTTTCAAGATTTGAAACGTAGTCAACTAGAGCAGAAATTGCCTGGGAAGTGATTTTAGTATTGCTGAGGTTTAAATAGCGCAAATTTCCCCCAACATGTGTAACATGTTCAATCAAACTGTCTCCTATTTTACTTGAGCTAAGATCCAAATGCTCCAGTCTTCTCATATTAACCAGAAAATCGAAGTTACTAATCGAAGAGCAAGAAATGTCCAAGAAGGTCATATAGCTTGCATCCACATTCATAATAACTTCATTAGGATCAGCAATTGTAGCTCCAGTTAACAGAAGCTTTGACAAAGGAATTTTAGCTCTGTTTTCTCCGCTGAATATAGCAAGGATATTGCAATTACACAAGTTTAAGCATGTGATAGAAGGAAGATATGGCAACCTAGTGACCTTAGTCCAAGCTAGATTCAGGAAGCTCAATCTGGGGAACATTTCAAGAATGGTTGCTCCATCGTTGGAAATTTTACTTCCCCATAGATCCAAGTACTCGAGTCCTGTCAATACCTGTATCAGGAGAGGAGATTGATCCATAATGTATCACTGGCAAAATGACTTGCGATGGAACTTATCAGAAAGTTATATGTGCTCTAACTTCAATATAAAAAATTGCACTGCCTATCCCTCCCTCCAGACATGCCCGCCCGCACGCCACGCGCGGGCACGCGCGTGCACACACACACATAAAGGAGGAAATTGCAGTCATGTGAATTATTCCACTCTTCATAAAGATATTAGTAAAGGGAATGATGCAGTAGAAGTCATGTAAATTTCATAATTGAATGCATTATAGAAGATTATAGGCACTATAGAAATATACCTGTAACGAACTTAGCACCCTATCAGTGACGGAGATCCCTCCTAAATCTAGAGTTCGCAGATTTGCAAGGGAGGAGAGTTGCTCCACGCCATCGGCCGTCACCCCAGTTTCGGAAATAAACAAATTTTCCAGACTTGGAATAGATAACAAATGCTTAATACCAGCATCCGTAATCTTTGAGCATCTTGACAAGTGCAACTCTCTTAAATTACTCAATCCTAATACCATGAATAATAAACAAACATGAGGTAGCAAGAAAAAATAAGGATTCAACGCAAGTATATAGGCAAAATTCGAACCCCAAGCCCACATTATGCAAGTCATCTTGGTATGTTGAAAAAGGAACAAGCTTTCGTCATTATCTATCGAACAAAATCAATAAAAAAAAACTATCAACATCAAGGAGAAATCGAAACCTGCAAGAGGCCAAAGCCCATGATTGTTCAAGCTCCTGCAATCTGCGAGATTCAACCTGCGAAGGTGACGAAATCCCCCCAAATAAGCCATCCATTCAGCGTCCACGCTGCCATCGCCGCTCAGATCAACCTCTTCAACGCATCGCTGGAATGCTCTGCGCGAATCAAATCACATCGAATCGAAGTTAGCAAACGATACGAGATTAGAAAAAGTAATAGGGAGAGATTAGGGTTAGGGTTAGGGGTGAGACTCGAGGAGAGAAGGGTAGAGGAGGCGGCGGAGGCGGAGACGGCGGAGGAGGGCGTCGGCGAGGTGAGAGGGGAGGCGCTCGAGGGTCCGCTTCTGGCGCCGCCATGTGTCGACGCTCTCCTTGCTTGAGCTCGCCGATTCGATGCAGAGATTCACGAGCGATGGTCGCTTCTTCTTCCCTTCTTCCATTGTGATCGATATGGTATCGGGTAAAATGGAGAACAAACTAACTAATAATTGGTAGAAGAGTTGTTGCACTTGCAAGCGTGCTGACCAAGGAATTTTATTTTATTGTAATGAGAACATTAATAAATATTACTTTAAGAAGAAGGGGAAGCAGATTTTACTTGAGTCTTTAAGGGGCTGTTTGGTTGCAGGATTATGGAATTTGGATTCCAAAATTAGTACGGTTGAAATTTCTGGATTTGGTAATTTGTTGTTTGGTTGGTTTTGGATTTCTAGTATTGGATTTGTAGATCCTTGTAATCTTTGTTTGGTAGGTGGAAAAAAATGGGAGTGGAATTTGAGGATTTTAGAGAGAGATAGATAGAGAGAGGATTGTTAAATAAATAAAGTGCATGGGTCCCATCTAAAAGTACAATGAATAGTGCGAAATCCTTGAGAATCCTTGAAAATTTTTATGATTCATGAATCCTTCTTTTGTGGTGGGCCCTCCATAAAAAACAAAGGAATCCTAGAAATCCTAATCTTGCAACCAAACACAAAATTGTGGAATCCTAGTATTCCACAATCCAAAATCCAAATCCAAACCCATAATCCTGCAACCAAACAGGCCCTAA
The DNA here is from genome assembly GCA_030015575.1 of Agapanthus africanus. Taxonomy (NCBI): domain Eukaryota; kingdom Viridiplantae; phylum Streptophyta; class Magnoliopsida; order Asparagales; family Amaryllidaceae; genus Agapanthus; species Agapanthus africanus. The sequence goes on from CM057346.1 coordinate 523,282,767, forward strand.
CCATGTATTTGTTGTCCTAATACCAAATGACATATACTATGAATCATACATGTCAACTTAAATGCATTTACTTCTGGGGCATGGGGCCCCTCACTTTAATGTTCACTCAAGGCTCTGTTTATATAGGAGTTTGGAAAACTGTGAACCCCTCACTTTAATGATCACTCAAGGTCCTGTATATATAGGAGTTCGGAAAACTGTGATTTATTTTTAACCGTAGGATGAGAGTATATAAAATGTGGTATGTAACCTTCAAACTTCAAAAATAGAGTCTAAAAAACTTTGATCGGATTGGAGTTGAAATAAATACAATTATCTTAAGTTTTGGGCTGAGATTACTATAGTTATCTCAACTCCAAAATGGTTGCCAAAAAATGCAAAATTAGCATTCTGGACTTAACTTTATGAAACCGGGGTTTAGAAAACTTAACTCCACTCCCAAACAGGGCCTATGCAGTCTTAAATGACAAAAAAAAAAGGCTTGTGCTCGCTGAGCCATGAATATTTTCCATGAACAGGCGGGTCCCATCGATGTGTGGGACATGCTCCCACTATTTTGCCCTTAGCGTGGCTTCACAAGCCCTCCAACCTCTTCATAAAACACATTTTCACCAATTTGAAAGAAAACACATAGGCGGTAGGTTTCTTAAAAAGTTTGATAGAATTAGTTTTTGTCGCAGCATGTCGTGTATGATTGTGTGCCAAAGTCATATGTGAATTTTCCTTATATCCTTTTGCATTTTTATCTTGAATTCAGCACCGACCATGTGATTCATGATAGGTTGACATGAGGTGTTGTTAGGAGCCTATTTAAGTGCTTAAATAGGATGTTGGGTGTTTTGTACGATTGTATTCAGCGCATGAAACTTTATAACAGGACAGGAGGGCCAGAGAGGAATAAAGTCTTGTAGAGGCTGATTGTTTCAAATATCTTAGTAAAGCTTGTTAGGAGTCATCTCCAAGCAATGTTGCATAGAATATAGTAGTTGGGCTGTCTTACAAGAGAAAAAGTGTTTTTACTTTTCTAAATAGATAACAGGCCAGATACGAACAGAATTTGAATCTCAAACTCCTGCTCTACTATAAAATATGCTTTACCTCTAGATTATATTGATCCTCAAAGTGAAAATAGTTGTGTTAAATGGGTTGTGTTGCGTATTATACACGTTCGCTATATATTTATCTTCTAAACTTTGATGCGCGGGATGCATAAGCATTTTGTGTATATTTCATGCCTTGGGACTTCCCATTTATATATACATCATGTTATAAAGATATATAGAAAAAGATTCCATTTCCAAGATTTTTCTTGTCTTCTTGTGATGTAAAATTATCTTTGGCCCCTTCCTTTCAAGTCTCATTAACATTTAATCTTGACTTGGTCAACATCTATTTTGTTAGGATTTCTAGCATCCTGGCCGTCTACCGCGACCGTTACGGAACGAAAAACTTTAACTTGAAAATTTTACTGGCGCTAGAAACCACACCCCAAAATCTAACCAAATATTAAAATTAGCAAGCTAAAGGAATCTAGCTACTGTGATAAAGTGTTATATCTAAAGACACATGTCCTTCGAGTCTTCACTCCTCCTCTTATGCTCCTTGAGATCTCCTAGATCAACCTTGATGGCCGGCATCCTCGGTCTTAGACGATCCATCTGAAAGTTCTTATTCAAACTCTTACTTCAAAAAGAAGCAAACTGAGCAAACAAGTTTGCTAATCTAGCTTGCTTAGAAGATGTGGAGATATTTAGTGGTAATTTTCTATCTCAAACCCCTTTGGCTCTCAACACATGAGAATGGTAAGGGAATGAACAAGAGAATGAAGTCAAGAGAGATGAGAGAATGACAAGTGAAGAATCCTATGAAGAAATGGCTAAGGCCTGAAGATATGAAGTATTTTTCTTCCATTAAAAATACAACCATATTTCAATAGTATTCATAATAAATACCCAAACCAAGCTTCATGCCATCTCACACCTTTCCGCATCATTTTCTATTTTTAACAAATAGAAAAAATGCATGATGATGTGTCATCGTCTAGAAGGTATTTTGTATAAGCACAAAATACTTTCTACTGTATATACATATCCGTAGTCGTACCAAAATACGAATACCCAAGAGATACAATAATACTACCAATATAATACTAGAATTAAATCAATATCTGATTTAACAAACCGGCTTAATTTTAAACTCGCCAGTATCATCAACCGTCCGATCAAGAACCTGAATAACACTAGAATATACATATCGAAATATGTATATGTAAATCATTAAATCAATGCCTGATTTAATATTCCGGCTTAATCCTAAGCTGGCTAGTATTATCATTCGATCGGAACCCTGCACGTATAAACATACGGCCACTACATCGTTTTGCCCGAACCAGAGAAACCCTCCGTATGAGACTCTAAAGACTCAACAGTACGTTGGTAATGGGTTTAACCACAAGCACGTCAGCGGCACTAGCTGTACGTAACGGCTACCCAGGTACTTATCGAAAAAAGGCCGACAAGCAAGCTCATCTGGACCCCTACTAAGCCTATCCATGACAATTTCCGTACGGTCCAGTCTTTTCGTCTAAGAGCATCGCATACCGGATCTAGAGGATGGTAAACGTCAGACCTCCTACTGACCCAATAAGTCGTGTCGATGTGGCTTAGGACTAATCCGAGAAACTACTGATCTAACAATCAGTAAATCTCAACTGCCTTGGCTAAGGTCTTATAGTTTTGGCCAACCAGACATAGTGCGATATCGACTCCCAATACCGGGAGAGACGAATCCCTGACAATCACTCACTCCCTCCATGTTTCTCAAGACTGTACCCAACTAAAACCTGTTTACACGACTCGGTAGAGCCATGGTAGGGTAGTGATCAAAATACAGTGGGAACTCACACGAGACAAATAACGATCTCAGGTCTAAAAACTAAGCTGTACTCATATCACCTGAGAACCGCTATCTGACGATTGGTATAATGCTATCTGAGAACCGCTATCTAGAGATTCTCGGTGAGTCCGTCCAGTGTACAATAGGTGATCACACCAATGGCTGTGGGATCAATCACCGTCCCTCGTCGGAGTCTAGAAACATATGCACAAGTCTACTCTAGAATATCGATGTCCGGTCTCGATACTCTTGCGACTTGGGACCTTTAAGGATGTTCATGTGGACTACCCAGCTCCTATAAGTATGATCGCCATCATAACGCTGGTAGTCAAGCGAAATCCTGCGGGTTTTATCAACATGTATCAGCCATATGTGATATCGAGTATAACATATGCACATGTTAAGATAAAGTCAAACCATAATAGTATACTACTGTATCGAGTATTTATCAATATGTGTAAGCAATATAAAGCAACAAGATATAGAAATACACATATTACGATAGAGAAAACTCAAATAATATACTATATACTGCGGAGCAAGATTGTCATGTATATACATATCCCTAGCATTCTATACAATATAGGCCTCTAGGGCATACATATCTAACAATCTTCCACTTGCACTAAGGCCTGTAATTGGCGTACCGAATACCCAACGTCTGCTATAGGGCCAGTTGTTGGCATATCGCATACCCAATTTCTGAAAGAGACGCTCGAATTGCACTTGAGAGAGGGCCTTGGTAAATGGATCCTCCCTATTGTCCTTCGTATCTACTCTCCAGATCTCGATCTTCCGGCGATCTACGATCTTCCTGATCAGGTGATACCGTATCAAGATGTGTTGGGATTTCTGATGGGACCATGGTTCCTTCGCTAAAGCTATAGCTCCATTGTTATCACAATACAAAGGTATTGGATTAACAAGGGATGGAACCACCTTAAGTTCAGTAATGAACTTCTTCATCCAGACCGCTTCTTTTGCGGCATCGTTGGCAGCAATGCATTCAGTCTCCATCGTCGAGTCTGCGACGGTGTTCTGTTTGGAGCTCTTCCAACAGACCGTGTAACAACTCCAATTTTTGTATACCTAAATTTGATTTAAATTCGAAGTATACTTGGAGTATTGATGTTGCTGATAACACTTTAAGTATCTATTTCCCTACAATAATTAAAAGAAGGAGCTTGTAGCTCATTGGTAATACCTTGCACTGCTAAACATAGCCACCAGAGTTCGAATCCCATGCCCAACATAATTTTTATATCTTTTTGTTTTAATTTTTTTGGGAAGTCAACGGTCAAACAGCCATAACACACAAAATTAATGCGGTATATAAAAAAATAAAGTATACCAAAATTCACCCCATGTGAAACCCCACCAAACGAGCCCCGATTCGGCCCCAACTCGGCCAAGTCGGCCGGTTGGCCGAGTCGTCAACACGGAAAATTTCCGTGTTGACTTGGTCAATACCCCTGCATACTTCAATTTTCCAGAACTGTTACCAAATTCCCATTACACCTCTTTTAATCCCAAATTTAATGAAATTTTAATGAATTTTTACATTTTTAAATATTTTTTTTAATCCAAACCCTAACCCTAGCCTAGCCCTATATAAATACCCCTACCCTCTACCATTTCACCCTACAACTCTAAGTCCACTCTCCCAAATTCTCAAGAGAACTCGGTACAAAGAGCGAGAAGCGAAGCGCTGCCGAAACCGACGACAAATTCCGGCGGTCGTACTAGAACTTTCGCGACGTTTTCGACGCACCGACATCCACCACTCCCTTAGCCTCTTAGCTTGTCCAAACCCGTAAGTTCCATCTTTTCTATCTCTCTTTTCTTTTAATAAAAAATACGACTTTTTGGAACCCGACGGAAATCGGAACAAACTGATTTCCGATTCGGTTTTTTCTACAAAATTCCACTTGTCACCTAATCCATATTACCTACCCATATCCATGTTGACTATTAATCACACTAAAACCAATTTAAACAAAGTTTCACACATAAAATGATAACGTTTTCAAATACCGTATTCTTGCGCTTAAATACCTTCATGTTTAATATATCATATTTAACCTCTAAACTTCACTAAACCTTAAAATAAATCACGAGGTAATGACCTACCTCCACACACACACAAATATAACCCTAATTGATAAACGTTAAAACATAGAATACGAAAATACAGGACTTTTCACTAAAATACCATATTCTTTATAAACCCTTCTTGAAAGCTTAAGTTGTACACAATTCTAAATAAAATCTTTTAAAATGAAAGCACGATATGTCATGGATATCGATCGTTTATCTAAACTGACTTTGTGGTGTCTAGGCAAGTGTGTCTAGGCTAGTGGTTTTTAATTAGGCCCACTGCTGTGGTTCCTTCCCACTTACCTGGCACTTACCTGGCCGCAATTGACGGTGAAGAGGCGATTTGAGGTTTCTAATGACTTGTCGTTTAGACCTTAGAAATAGGCTAGTTGGATTAGGAAACCCTAGAAACTAAAACACGGAAATCTATACCCTTTTACAAATAAATACCTTATAATTATAAAACCGTTTTTTTTCCCTAAATGAATGGTATTTGTTAAACCTATACAAAGCGCCGCTACAACCCACATTTGGGGAACCCGTTAGGGATAGTACGGTTCATCGTGCACCCGCGGGCTAGTAGTGCGAGATTCAGACCTCCGCAAGGAGCATTCGGTCTCGAAAGGTTTAAAATACGGCATTTAAGAAAAAAATGAGATTTTGGAAATAAAATATTACTTAAAATTATTCTTATATTAATATATATTTAATTATCATTTAAACACCTATTTTATCATAAGATAAAGTTTCCATCTTTTTCTAAAATTACAAGATTAAAAGTTACATTAAAATACCATGAGTTTCAAATAAATCAATTAATACTTTTATTAGGATATATTCACTAGAATAACACGAATAAAATTCACACTCATTATAACTATAAAGACGAATAATAAATACTTGAGGTGTATTTTGAAAACTATACAATAGTACTTTTTACATAAAACCCCCTCAAGTTTTATAATTTACAATAAGGCCCCTAACAAATATTGAACTTCAATTTACCTTCTTTTAGTCTGACTCGGTTTAGAGTCTGACTATTTCTGACTTGAATATGATTCAAGTCAACCTATATTCTTTTATATTCCAACTCAATATGAATACATGAATCCCTGAATCCGGTTAACAATCTATTCAATTTGACTGAATCAAACCATGGATATACATCCATTATCCTGTTATTCCATTTACCTGATTATGCAGTTACAACATGTTTACTGATATCATGGTTTTGGTCAGTCACTCAACTTATACAATACAGTACAACAACAATGTTAAAACACCACGGGGTTTAAGGGATAGATTGGTACGGAAAGTGTTAAAGGTGGCACGAGGTGGTCAGATTAAGACACCTAACCTGAATCCTATTGCTGTTGTACCGTGGCATAACGGTTCCTTGTACTTTCCATTTGCCTTGGTCCCTAGCATATAGAGACCCCCCTTGTATACACTGGCATTCTTCTGTACCAAGCTACAAACAACAGCGATAACATAACATTATAACAATAGTTTATATTTTAAAAATGTACCTTCTTATTCTGTCTTCTCTACTTCTCTCTTACCTTTGGGACTTACCGAGCGATCTGTTCGCTGAAGACATTCTGTTTCTCTCTTCTTTGGATGTCATCAGGTGACCTGGACGCGGCAGAAGTTGAGCCAACACAAGAAGACTTGGAGCAATTTGTCGAAGACCCTGCAGTATAATTTCACTGTACCTTGTTCTTTTCAGTATTTCATTTCCTGTTATGCCACTGTTTAGGCATCTTTATTTCAGTTGTATTTTCCTTTCCATGTATTGTACAAAGAATGTTATTAATAAAAGTTGCTGTTATTTCTATATCATTTGTCTCTTGTGATTTACTTTATATTGTTTAGTTACGCTTAGCATATGTACTTCTGAGTATATACGTAGCGGGCCTCGTCGCGTCCACTTCGTCGTACACCGGGAAGCGGGGCGTGCATGGGTTCCGTGTTGACGACTCGGCCAACCGGCCGAGTCCGGCCGGCGGCGCCGGCCGATTCGGACGAACCGCCGGCCGACTTGGTCGAGTTGCGGCCGAGTCGGGGCTCGTTGGGTGGGGTTTCACATGGGGGAATTTTGGTATACTTTATTTTTTTATATACCGCATTAATTTTGTGTGTTATGGCTGTTTGACCGTTGACTTCCCAAAAAAATTAAAACAAAAAATATAAAAATTATGTGGGGCATGGGATTCGAACTCTGGTGGCTATGTTGCGCAGTGCAAGGTATTACCAATGAGCTACAAGCTCCTTCTTGTAATTATTGTAGGGAAATAGATACTTAAAGTATTATCAGCAACATCAATACTCCAAGTATACTTCGAAATTAAATCAAATTTAGGTATACAAAAATTGGAGTTGTTACAGGCCGCCCCTCCGTTGGGGGAAAACACAAAACCCGAGACAAACTTGCTGTCATTCTTGTCATTCTGGAAGCTTAAGTCAGTAAAGAACTTGACCTGGAGGTTTCCATTACCGTAAACCAAGAACATTTCCTTTGTCCTTCTCAGGTACTTAAGAATTTTCTTCACTGCTGTCCAGTGATTCTCTCCTGAATTCGACTGATACCGGCTCACCACGCTAAACATGTATGCTACATCTGGTCTGATACACAGTATCGTATACATTATAGATTCTACCACCTAAGCGTAGGGTGTAATACTCATGCGAACCCTCTCCTCATCAGTCTTGGGAGACATCTCTTTAGAAAGGGTGATTCCATGCAAAGCGGGTATATTACAGTGCTTGGAATCTTCCATACTAAATCTCTTTAGTATGGTGTTTATGTATCTGGATTGTGAAAGTCATAACAATCTCTTGAATCTATCTCTGTAGATCTTAATCTTCAGAATGTACGAAGCATCACCAGGTCTTTAATGGAGAATTTTTGTGACAAGAACAACTTGACCGATTGTAGCCTAGGAATATCATTTCATATCAAGAGAATGTCGTACACGTATAAGACTAGGAATATGACAGTTCTTTCTACAATCTTTTTATATATACAAGGCTCATCCTCATTTTTAATGAAGTCAAATTTCTTGACCGTCTCATCAAAACAGTTGTTCCAGTTCCGCGATGCCTACTTTAATTCGTAAATGGATTTAAGCAACTTGCACACCTTCCCACTGCTCCCACTGTCTACGAATCCCTTCGGTTGATTCATGTAAACGTACTCTTCTAAAATTCCATTTAGAAAAGCCATTTTAACATCCATTTGCCAGATATCATAGTCATGGTAGGCAGCAATGGCAAGCAGGATCCAAATGGATTTTAGCATAGCCACTGGAGAAAAGTTTCGTCACAGTCCACTCCTGGATTTTGACGAAAACCTTTTGCAACAAGTTTAGCCTTATTGGTTTCCACCTGTCCATTTGCACCAATCTTCTTTTTAAAAATCCACTTGCATCCAACAGGTTTTACCCTAGGAGGAGTAACATCTAAATTCCAAAGTTTGTTGGTGTACATGGACTCCATTTCGGATTGCATAGCATCCAGCCATTTATCAGAGTCCCTATTAGTAATGGCCTGCTCAAAACTAGTAGGATCATCTGTTAGGAATATGTATGCCCTAGAGGCCATTATTGTTGATATATTGGATGCTTGGACATATATAGAGAGAGGACTTTTTTGCTCGACATGATAGTATGCTATCTGGTTACCTTTATCTTAAAATATAGACTGGTATTTTTACTGTCCGTCTCTTGCATGTTGATAAAGCCCTTAGAATATGTACTTGACTACCAGGATTATGATGAAATCATACTAGTGGGGCCAGGGTGGTCCAAAATTACATCCTTTAATAGTTCCTAGTCGAGGGGATATCGAGGGTAGGGCATCGGTATTACAGAGTAGACTAGTGTATACGTTTCTTGTTCTTTAGAGGGCCGTTCATATCATAATTTTGCATTATTATATTCCCCATTCTTATTCATTTTACAAATAAACAGGTGTTTTTGATCCATGTCTGCTACATAGTTGCAGGTTACAGGTTCTCGGAACAAAACAGTGAAAATGATGAAAAGACGATACAAAAGTGAGACTACGACCAACAAATAGAAGAATCTTGATCATGCTTACAGTTTGAAGAACAAACGAAGATCAATGAACAATTTCACAAAAGACAAAGGCAGTGCAAGATTCAAGACTTCAACACGAAGCAAGCGGTAAAAATCCACAACATTCTACACTGTGGAAATCTGGAAGAAAATAGAAGACATTCTGAGAAACCAAGTAAAGAAACCAGAATAACAATACAACAAGAAGGAAACCTGGGAAAATGAACCAACAAGCCCTCTATATGGCCGCGGATCCACGGCCAAACATGGCTTTTGGCTGCGTTTCCGCGGCCGTGATGAGCGTATATCGGTGCTAAAAAATGTCTGTGTGGCGGTGCGTTGACTAGGTTTCTTAAGGTAAAATTGTAAATGCAGATATGTATCGAATGTAACCCTAGGGTTTCTATGATCTATAAATAGAAATCCTAAATCTCTTTCTGAGGTATGCCTCTTTTCATTGATCAAAATTCAGAAATCCATTGTAATGTTTTGAGAGCATCAAATAAAGTAGGTAGATTTTTTTCATTGCCCTAGTTCTTAAATTCTTTTCTGCCTTAATATAGATTTTATTATCTGCCCTAGTTAATTAGTTTAGCACTTTTATTAATCTGCCGTAGTTTAGATAGTTAGTCTTTTTAAATTGAAAACTCATAAAAAATGTCTTTTATCAATCCCCTAATGAGTGAGTAGTTCCTCACTTGTTAGAGTTAGGAATATGAAAGGTTTGAGAGATGAAAATCTCTTACCCCTTTCTTGCCCATCACATATTAATTCATAGGACTCCATGCATACATACACATACCGCTCCCTACGGCATCCTACCCCACGAGATAACGGTGATACCGTAGTTTAAAAGACCGGTTGTGCATGGTTTCCATGGAGGTTAGGGTAAGAATTAAGAAAGGACGGACAAGGACCTAGATGAAGAAACGATTTTCCCGATCGTCCTAATCCCCTTTATTAATTATTACCATAACACCTAAATAGATCTAAATTAGGGTATTGAAAGCGGTGAGGAATATTAACTTTCCAAACTTAATCTAAACCTAACCCTAGCAAGATTTTAATCCTAGTCTAAATCAACTTAGTTTTTAGTGATAATCAATCCAACGCCGTTTGGAATTAACTCATTAGAACAAATTGAGAATAGACAAAATCCCTGTGGACCGACCCGTACTCACCGGCTAGCTACCAAGCGACGCCGTTCTTGATTGCGGTTAACAATTCTTTGATCACAAAATCTCACACTAAATCAAATGGCGCCGTTGCCGGGGATGGCGTAGTATTTTCTTTTTTGCAATTTCGGGTTAATTTAAATCATAAAATTCATAAAAAACTGAAAAAATTGAAAATATAAATTATTTTATCATCTTGTTATTTTTTGAAGGGTGTTTCGTTTGAATTGTGCAGGATCGGCGAACGGATTCAGATCTGGAAAAATCCAGAGATCGAAATAGAAAACAGCAGATCTGAACATCAGAGGAATACCATAACAGAGCAACAGAAAAGATTTGGAGATCTGAACAGACAGACTGACCGCGCTTCCGCCACATTGACCCATCTTCGACCGCGGGTTGCTGACGTCAGCAACCCGAAATCCCTCTGTAAGCTCCCTTTCTCCTTCTGAACCCCCTGATATTTCCTCTGTAAAAATTTCCTGCAGAATTCTTTGCGCAAAAACTTCTCCCCTTTCTCAATAACTTGATCTTGTGCAGGATTCTTTGCTCTGTGCTAAAAAAAATTGTTTGCAAGTGATTATGTTTACTGCTTTGCATGTTTAAATTGACTTTAAGGGGCTTGAACACCAATCCAGATTGGGTGGGGATTTCATCACCCTTCCCAGGACCCCAAAAATCACATAAAGCATATTGCATTGACCATCAAGTTAATTAAAAAAAATTAGACTCAGCCCTAAGGACTTCGCGCTCAATAGGACAAAGGAATAGTTGTAGGCATCAATCGTTGATCTAAACCTGACTTTATGGTGCCTAGGCTAGACAGGTAGGGAAAGGTAACTTTAAAAGGCCCATCTCACGGTGATTCGTGAGCGGATCCCTTCTTTCTCTACTTGTGCTTACCTGGCCACAATTGGCGGTGAAGAGGCGATTTGAGTTCCTCACAACTTACCCTTTGAAACAGTTAGGAGCAGTCTAGTTGACCTAGGTGACCCTAGATCTAGACTTGATTGTGCAATTTGTGATTGATTGAATGTGTGTCTAAGACTTTTATTGAAAATCTTTTTGCAAAAAGCTCCTTATAAAAATTTTAAAAAAACATAAAACGGAAATTTTTTTATAAAAAGTTGCCACTTGTCGCTAAGAAATCCATTGCACCCCACTTGCACCCACATTCTTTTTCTTCTCCTTTCTTACATCATGGGTACCCCACCTCCCAAAACTCTTGCCGAACTTTGGTACCCTCATCTAAATATTGCTTCCTACGTGAATTGTTTTGGTCGAATTACGGATGACCCCTCCATGCCCAAAATTTCTTTGAAAGATCGAATAGAAGCGTCTAGGAGAAACAGTTCGACTCTGTAATCCACTTTGTATCAACCATTTTAACCTTCACCACCTTCTTACGTTGATACTCCTTTTTCGAGTCCTGTTGTAACTCCGAAATCCATGTCTATTGCTGAACATATTGAACAATCTCGTAACCGATCTTTCACTCCTTTCAACACTTCCAGTTCTTGGGATTGTTTACCCCAATCAGAGCAAAGCTCTGTTCAAATTCCAAGGCGGGAAATGAAGCAACGCTTCTGTTTCCCCCAATCAGAGCAAGGCTCTATTTTGAAAATTAAAGTGAAGATTAAAATTAAAATAAATGAAGCAACGGTTCAGATCCCCTGCGCTGCGCGCAGAGCGCCACGTGTCAAAATCAGACACGCCAGCGCAGGGAGTGCAGCGCCCAAGGCAGCGCACTCAATCAGAGCAAGGCTCTATAAAAGAAGCAACGCTTTAGCTGATTTGCGCTCTGCGCTGCGCGACACGTATCAGCGCAGTTGCGCTGCGCTCCGCGCTGCGCGACACGTGTCAGAGCAGTTGCGCTGCGCTCCGCGCTGCACGACACGTGGCAGCGCAGTTGCGCTGCGCTCCGCGCTGCGCGACACGTGTCAAGCGTAGGTGCGCTTGCGCCAAACAGAAAAATTCTGAAAAATCTTTCTTAATCTTGTTAAAAACAAGAAGATTGCTTTCTGTAAAACAGAAGCTCTTGGATCAAAGATCCAACGGTGGGGAAAAATCTCCAAATCACTCAGAGAAAGATCTTTTTAACTGGTCTGACAAACTAATTGGCACTATATAAAGGCTCCTAGACCCCAAGTCTAAAACACACATCAACACAGAGAGAACTCCTCTAAAGAAAATTTTGAGAAGAACTCAAAAAGAGAAAAAGGTAAACCCTTTGAATAAAAAAGAAGAATTTCTCTGAAAAGATCATTGATCTAAGAACAAGATCAAGGATCTTCAATAAAAAAAATAATAATAACAAAGGCATTGCCTTTTTTATGAATCATTGGTTCTAGAATCTTAAAGATTCTTTTCTTGAATCCAAAATTGGATCAATATATTAAAACAGTGTCTTGCACTTGTAAATCTGCACTGTTGCGCTCTTGGGTTGGCGCAAGTCACCAGAGAGCGCCAGGTGTCAGCTCCAGAATAGATTGCGCTATGCGCTTTTAAAACAGAGCACTGCTCTCATGAATTGGCGCAACTCACCAGAGCGCACCACGTGTCACGAGCGCAACAGCGCAGCGCACTGGCGCAGTGCACTGCGCTTGCGCTCACCGGAGCGTGACACATGTCACCTCCACATGGACTTGCGCCTTGCGCTCCTCAATTGGCGCAAAGCGCCTGACAAGCCACATGGGGCACTGTCAGAACATTAAATGCACTGCATTAATAAAAGGGCAGAGCCCAATAGAAAGGTTTTTCAGACCAAACAAAAGTGCTATGCACTATTAAAAGGGACAGAGCCCAAATCAAAAAGGCCTAACAGGCCAGAATAAAATGCAGTACATTATTAACAGGGGCAGAGCCCTAATAAAGGCCTACTAGGCTAAATATAAATAAAAATGTTGAACATTCTCAATTGGACCTAGCCCAATTCTGGCCGTAAGTTTTCAAATTAAATTGAACTGAGCACAAATGCTCTCTCAAATCAATTTACACCTGGTTCAAGGGTACATATCTGAACTCCTCTGACACCTGTCGTTGTAATCCTTCAACGTCGTCAGAGAGGTGATGGGTCCCGACGGCCATACATGCAATGGACCCCCATGTCCCTAAACTGGAACGTGGACCACTATGTCCCTAAACTGGAACAATGGAGCCCAAATGCTCTTTTGTCGGATCTAAACGATCCCGTTAAGTTGATCTTAGTCTTAAATTAAACTAACGTATTCTTAACAAATGTTTAAGTTGATCTTAACCTCAAATAGGGCTAACGCATCTTTAAACCCTCAAACAGACTTTAGTCCCAAATTGGACTATAGACCTCCCAACCAACTTTGGTTCAAGGGTACATCTCTGAACTCCTCTGATATATATCGTTGTAATCCTTCAACGTCGTCAGAGAGGTGACGGGTCCCGACGGCCATACATTCAATGGACCACTATGTCCCTAAACTAGAACAATAGAGCCCAAATGCTCTTTTGTTGGATCTAAACGATCCCGTTAAGTTGATCTTAGTCTCAAATTGGACTAACGTATCCTTAACAAACGTTTAAGTTGACCTTAGCCTCAAACATGGCTAACGTATCCTTAAACCAAAACCTCAAACCCAAATCTAAGAAAATACGGATTTGGATTAATCCACGTCCTACGGGCGACGACATAAATTAGTCTCCGTATACAATCCACGGGCAACCACAAACAAAACAAACACCCACGACACGAAGTGAAATTCTGGAGAAGGAGAAAGTTGTTACCGCGATGCGGTAGCGTAATTAACTACAAGGGCTTGCGCCTGCAGGGAAGAGCGTCCCCACAATCAAAAACCCCTCGAACGAGGGGGAATCTGACGAAGTTTGCTACATCGGCCGCATCCGTCTAAACCTACGATACACGGTGCCATAAATCAACTTGGCATCTTCGGAGAGGTGGACGGATAAAACCAAATAGCATCTGCCCCGAATCTCAGGCAAGACGTCGCTAAGTCGTCTTAGCCGCCGTTCGGAGGGGAACAGATTCTGGCACGCCCGGTGGGACTTCTTCCTCTTTCCACTCCACACTTCGTGTGTCGTGTTCGCGAACGAATCGTGGTTTGCTGTGGTTGCCTGTGGATTAAAGGTACTAAGATTTGGTGTTTTGCTCCGTGCAGAAAACAAAAGATCAATGGCTTCAAACTGCACTGACTGCAACTGCAACTCTCGCTCCGTCCCGTCCGGAGGAGTGACTTACGGGCCTCAAGCGGCCTCCATCTTCGCTATGCCGGTGGAACAGGTGACTCAGGCCACCACTGGGCTATTCTTCGGGACCATGATCCCACCAATGAGCTTCAATGCCCCATTACAATCGCAAGAAGCTCCGAAGAAGTCGGTCTTCGATCGGCTTACAACTACCGCGGCCCCTCTCAACGGGTCGCCCAACTTCAATACCTCAGTTTTCAGCAGATTGGGCGAGAACGTCTACGAGCCCGCGATACCCGAAACTGCCACACCAAAGTGGATAGCCATCCCGGCTCAAGCGGACGAAATCATTGGAAAGGCTCCTCCTTCCAAGAAGTCAGTTTTTACAGGGCTGGCCATTCCGGTTGCTGCTCTAAGCGAAATCACCAAAGTTGCTTCCTCTACTCGGAAGTCTGCTTTTGATAGGTTGGCCGTCCCCATCCAACGGACGTCAGTCTTTAAAAGGTTGATACCAGCAAATTCTGACCAATACAGAGGGCATGACGAAGCCATCCCCATAGCTGAAACAACTCCATCCACACGACACGCTCGACGTCGCCACTGGCGCCGAGTGAGGAAGGCCGGGGGCAACTCCCCCTCTGGGATAACTCTGCCAGCTCCAACGGTGGGGATCGATGCTGCTGTTCCAACCGAGAACAGCTTTGAATTGCTGAACACGGTGCGCAGAAACTCTCCTACTGCGGTGCTGAAGAGAACTCCTTCACCTGTGGAGAACACTCCAAAGGTGAAGCTGGAGCAGCCCCCTCAACGGCTCTCCTCTGAAATTTACAAGGTCTGGCGTCAAGTCCAAGACTCCGTAATAGATCAAGACTAACTCCGCCGACAGAAAAAGATGAAGGTTCGGCAGGAGAAGGACTACCCTGTCAAGCCAGAAAAAGCAACAGCTGGCTGGGTGCCCACTGCAATGGCTCCCTCAACGTCAATCACTCAAAAGAAAAGGAGGCCGCAAAAAGCCCCTGTGAACATGGCGAACCATAAACGCGTTGAGCACAAACACCCTAAGTCTGGGGGCATGGTGGTGCACACTGTTTATATGGCTTCTGGAAAGGAGGAAGGCCGCGATTCGACGGGTCACCGACCACTCACACGGTCTGTGATAAAAGCCCAGGAGCAGCAACAGAAGCTTCAAGAGATGATGACTGCTATGGCCGCACTCACCGGGCCAAAAGAAATCCCGGAAACATCATCAGAGCAGCGGCACGAACAAGAAACTGACGCTGACTTCTTACGCAGAGTCCTCGAAAATAAGGACAAAGAAGCCGCAGAGCAAGCGGCTAACATAAAACAAATGGCACTCCTCTTCCAAGATATGGTAGGAATGATATTACAGCAGGATCCTCCTGCTGAAGATCCTCCGATTGTCCTTGAAGATGATAAAGGAGAGACATCGAATCCTCCTCCGGCTCTTTCAGCAGCCAAGGAAGAAACCATTTCCAAAGCTGCCCTGGATGACTACATAGCTCGGCAAATACGAGCTCATCAGGCGAGTGAAGCGGCTGGGCAAATTGTCAAAACTGGACGACCCTATCCGAACTGGTATAACCAAATCAGTTACCCGCCGGGATATACAATCCCTAAGTTCCATGTATATAAAGGGACGGGGAATCTACATCAGCATGTCGCTCAATTCAGGGCTCTTTGCGGCAACACTGGAGGCGATGATAAACTGTTACTTTGCCAATTCATCGGCAGCTTAGCGGAAACGACCTTCGAATGGTATTCAGAGCTACCTAACGACTCTGTCAAGACATTCGCAGAGATGGAGCTACTGTTTACACAAAGATTCGCGGGTGCTAGTGGACACACCCCGATAACAGCACTGATCAATGCCAGGATAAGGCCAGGCAAAACGTGGGTCCAATATGCAACACGATGGTGGAACCTATGGTCGAAATGCGAACAACGCATCGAAGAAGCACCTGCGGTAGGCATGTTCGTGGGTACTCTTGATCCGCAAGCGACCATCTCGCAATTCATGATGTTCTTCAGGCCGACCACCTTCCAGGCCTTGATTGACAAATTAGCCCAAATGGACCAGATGGGCCATGAACCCTCTCCTCCCAAACCGGACTCTCGAAATGAGAAGGGGAAAGGAAAAGCGATAGTCGTCGCCAATGCTCAACAACAGCCAAGCAACTTGAAGCCGGTTGCCCGTTGAAATGATATGCGTCCACGCGTATCCCTCGAGGAGAGGCTAGGACGTCCTTACTCGTTCCCTCAAAATAAAACGAGAAGACTGTTCGAGCTGGCACTGCGCAACAGGCTCATCAATCTGCCAGATCCAAGGCGCCCGTTGCAGCCAAACGACGTCAATAATCCTAATTATTGCCCTTACCTCCAAGTATTGGGCCATCCGATCGAAAATTGCTACGTTTTCAAAAACTGGATTGAAGACCAATACCAACAAGGTAAGTTCGCGTTGTCCGAAAACTGGAAAGTGAGCCTGCCACAACCACATGCTCCGAAAAAGATGGATATGCCGGGGGAATCATGCTCATTCATAGGGAAGGCCCCATAGACCGAAAAGTCAGTAAACTAGAGATTCGCCTCAGATACGGCGATGACGGACCGAAATGTTCTTAAACTAATGACGGACCGAAACGTCTTTAAACTACTACCGCAGTATCCTCAGGCTGACGAGAAAAAAAAAGAATAAAAAAAATATAATAAAAAAATATGATAAAAACGGTATGCTCATAAGCAAAATGGGTACGGATGAAAACCCGAAAGGGCTCCGTGAGTAAAACCAGCAGGGCTACCGGCGAGTGTTTGTGAAAACTCGAAAGGGCGCAACCTCGTTAGGAAAAAAAAGGAAAGAATAAAAAAAAGAGAAGAAAAGAAAACGGTATGTCCATAAGCGAAATGGGCACGGATGAAAACCCGAAAGGGCTCCGTGAGTAAAAACAGCAGGGCTACCGGCGAGTGTTTGTGAAAACCCGAAAGGGCGCAACCTCGTTAAGAGACACTTGCAGGGTCCTCTTGACCTTATGAGGAGAAATCACACGCGTGAGATCCTTACGACTCACAGGGAAGCAACACACTTAGGGATCTTCACGATTCCTAAAGAGAAATTACACTTACGAGATCCTCACGACTCGTAAGGAGAACTCTCTTATGGGACCCTCACGGCTCATAAGATTTGAAAGTCTTAAGTTACAGAGACCTGAACCTGTTCTTAAGCAACTCCCACAACCCTCTGATACTGCCCTACAAGTGGCTCAATACTGACCCTTGTATACAATCCACGGGTGCGAATAAACATTTCCCTAACCAAGTCCCACCCGTGACTGGGGATATGTCCATACGGTGAACAACCCTTGTAAGTCCTCTCGACTTATAAGGAGAAAACCCTTTTGTAAGATCCTTACGACTTACAGGGGAATATACACTTAGGAATCCTCACGACTCCTAAGGAGGAAACACACCTACGAGATCCTCACGACTTGTAGGGAGAAATACCTTTGTGAGACCCTTACGGCTCATGAAGTCAAAAACCTTAGTCGACAGGATCCTAACCCTGTTTACTAAGCCACCTTTGTTCAACATCGACAGAGGCAAATGATGATTCGCTCCTGACAATATCCCAGTTGTAGCGATGCTGATGCCTAAACCGGTATCAAATACCAAGTCTTTTCATGGCAAATGATGATTCGCTCCTGGCAATATTCCAGTTGTAGCGATGCTGATGCTGAGATTGGCACCAGATTCCAAGTTCCACACTCGCGATAAAAAAATCAGCAAGCTAAAAATGCATGCAAAATAGCCGAAATAATGGGGCAACTCGCAATAAAAAGCAGCGAGTGAAAATAAAATAAATAGCTAAAATGATTGGGCGACTCGCAATAAAAAGCAGCGAGTAAAAATAAAATAAACAGCCGAAATGATTGGGCACCGCGAAAAGATAGCCGAAATGATGGGGCAATCGCGATCTTCACGATATAAAAGCTGAAATGATAGAGCATCGCGGAAAGAAAATAATAATAAAAATAATAAATGAAACTGCTGCCCTACAGGTGAGATCACATCGATCCTTGTATACAATCCAGGGGTACAAACAAAGAGGGAACCATACCTTCCCAACAGGCTCCACCAGAAAGCGAAGCCAAATCTCGACGGTTCATAGACAACCTAGAGACAACCGCGACATTCGTCTTTATATAAAGGACGTAATACCAGCAAACGAAGCGAAGGACGAATTCCTAGCTTCAGGGTCTTAACGGCAAGTCATATAAAGCCTGAAAGACAACCGGAGATCGTCTCACACCAGTGCGGAATGGTCACCACCACAGCGTTCGTCTCGACACAGCAGACACAACATCATCAAACAGCGGAGCCACGGCAAAGTCCCTAGTTCCAAATCTCAACGGTTCACCAACAACCTAGAGACAACCGCGATATTCGTCTCGATATAGAGGACGTAATGCCAGCAAACGAAGAAAAGGCCAAATTCCTAGCTTCAGGGTCTTGACGGCAAGTCATATAAAGCCTGAAGGACTATCGGAGATCATCCCACACCAGCGCGGAGTGGTTATGACTCATCGGGGCTCTCCAAAATGAGCCTAACCTCAAGTAAAAAGTGACATGGAATATCCCTACGCTTACTCTTTCGACGGTAATACTACCTGGAAGATTACTTGAAGACGTCTTGTCCAGCCCCCGAAGGGATCAGAGACACGACAATCGCAAGGCTACTCGAACAGCAAGATTGCATATCGAGGAATATATCAGCCAATGCGACGGTACGACGGCCAAAACCTAAGTACCACAGACCCTAACGGACCTCTGTCATAAAGAGCAGAGGTTAACTGTGACGTTAGGATATTCTTGCGAGAAATGCTCGATTCGTCTCGACTCGTAAGGAAATTGATGTCTTTGCGAGAACTTCACGATTTGTCTCGACTCGTAAGGTAAAGCCTTAGGCAGCCGGGATTAAAAAACCTGTTCTCTAAGTACTGGGACCCTGCAAGTCGGTCCAAAACGGACTCCTGCATACTATTCACGGGTCACACTCTCCGAAGTCAAATCCTGATAAGGAGGGAAACAACCGCTTACGGGTCCTCTCGACTCGTAAGAGGGAAAAATTCTCTTATAAGGATCCTTACGACTTATAAGAGAAAACGCACTTAGGAATCCATACGATTCCTAAGGAGAAAATACACCTACGAGATCCTCTCGATCCGTAGGAAGAAAATTCTTTATGAGACCCTCATGGTTTATAAAGTTGAAAAGTCTTAGGCAGCAAATCTGAACCTGCGACCTAAGCCATCACTATCTCTTGACAGAACCAAGACAGGAGGCTCGCTCTATCATCTATCGACCATGTTTACTAAGGCAACATGCTGATAATCAAAGAAAGAAGAAAGCGACAGAAAGAACATCTGATTTGCATTTGATCAAGCGTTCGAGACACCTCTATTCATCCATGTGCAAAAGACTCAGAACGAGAAATAAGACAAGCTGAAATGAGAAATTTTCCATTCATATTGCAAAAGGTTCTTACAATTATAAAGAAATAGACAAAGACATTATCGAGATGGTTACAATGGCAAAACCTCAAATCCAGGACATGGATTGAGGAACTCATAAGTGACCTTGTCCAGAACTTTCTAAGCCTGGCGAACCATCCTAATGTGCTTCCTTTCGCGAGTATAGGCGTCGGGATCCCCACTGATGTCCTCCATCCTCCGATAGGCAGCAAGAATGGCATACTGTTGAAAATCCTGGTGCAAGAGATCGACAAGATTGTCTCGCCGCTTCTTCGAGATTAAGTTCATCAGATACACCGAGTGCACCTTATCCTCAGCGGCATCCAATGCTCCAAGCGACACGCCGGTACAGAATAAAGGGAGTGCTTCCCAGATCTCTCCCACGATAAGCTTCAGGAGAGAGGAACGCCGAGGAAGCAGTTGGCCATTGTATGCGTCGCAGCGACTCATGATCTCGGCACACTCGGCATTAGTAAATTCTCGATTTTGGGAACGGCCGAGTCGGCGGATGTCCCCGTGAGAGATAATTTCGTCGAGATCGTACATATGGGCATCCATTATTTCTGTAAAAGAGAATCAACAAAATTATCAGAAAGACTGATTAAGCAAAACGATATAATTCATCGAAGAATAAAAGGCCATCTTTAAAATCCAAGATCCATGAAAAACTCCTAAGAATTCTTCTGTATGATTTGGAAAGAGCGAAAGCTCCATTGATGAATTAAGAAAATGCAAGAAAAATCTTTTAGAGAACAGAGCTCTATTAATGGAACCCTAATAGGATTCTCTTTAGTTCTCTTGAGACCCCTTTAGAGCAAGGCTCTGCTAAGTGAAACCCTAAATGGGTTTTCTTTAGATCAGGGATCTATTGAGAGCAAGGCTCTGTCAATGAAAATTAATTTAATTTAAATTAAAAATTTTACCTAAAAGTTTTAAGAGTTTAACTCTAGGAGTTCTTGAAAATAAAGAGCAGGGCTCTAAGATTCTGAAAGTAAAATTTTTTGAAGATGATAATCATCTGCTGAGACACCAAAGGTCCTATTTATAGGCATTGAGAGCCGTTTCAACTTCCAAGGGATGGTGCGACGGTTGGAATTCTGCCACCGCTGCGCTTACGTTTGGAGGCCATGTAAGCGCAACGGTGGGGGGGGCATTTGTTTATCCCAATCAGAGCAAAGCTCTGTTCGAATTCCAAGACGGGAAACAAAGCAACGCTTCTGTTTCCCCCAATCAGAGCAAGACTCTATTTTGAAAATTAAAGTGACAATTAAAATTAAAATTAAAATAAATGAAGCAACACTTCAGATCCCCTGCGCTGCGCGCAGAGCGCCACGTATCAAAATCAGACATGCCAGCGCAGGGAGCGCAGCGTCCAAGGCAGCGCACTCAATCAGAGCAAGGCTCTATAAAAGAAGCAACGCTTCAGCTGATTTGCGCTTTGCGCTGCGCGACACGTGTCAGCGCAGTTGCGCTGCGCTCCGTGCTGCATGACACGTGTCAGAGCAGTTGTGCTCGCGCAGTTGCGCTAGCCCAGTTGCGCTAGCCCAGTTGCGCTGTGCTCTGTGCTGCACGACACATGGCAGGCGTAGGTGCGCTTGCGCCAAACAGAAAAATTCTGAAAGATCTTTCTCAATCTTGTTAAAAAAAAGAAGATTGCCTTCTGTAAAATAGAAGCTCTTGGATTAAAAATCTAACGGTGGGAAAAAATCCCCAAATCACTCAGAGAAAGATCTCTTTAACTGGTCTAACAAACTAATTGGCACTATATAAAGGCCCCTAGACCCCAAGTCTAAAACACACATCAACACAGAGAGAACTCCTTTAAAGAAAATTTTGAGAAGAACTCAAAAAGAGAAAAAGGTAAACCCTTTGAATAAAAAAGAAGAATTTCTTCTGAAAAGATCATTGATCTAAGAACAAGATCAAGGATTTTCAATAAAAAAAATAATAATAACAAAGGCATTGCCTTTTTTATGAACCATTGGTTCTAGAATCTTAAAGATTCTTTTCTTGAATCCAAAATTGGATCAAGATATTAAAACAGAGTCTTGCACTTGTAAATCTGTACTGTTGCGCTCTTGGGTTGGCGCAAGTCACCAGAGAGCGCCACGTGTCAGCTCCAGAACAGATTGCGCTATGCGCTTTTAAAACAGAGCACTGCTCTCATGAATTGGCTCAACTCACCAGAGCGCACCACGTGTCAGCGGCGCAACAGCGCAGCGCACTGCGTTTGCGCTCACTGGAGTGTGACACGTGTCACCTTCACATGGACTTGCGCCTTGCACTCCTCAATTGGCGCAAAGCGCCTGACAAGCCACGTGGGGCACTGTCAGAACATTAAATACACCGCATTAACAAAAGGGCAGAGCCCAATAGAAAGGTCTTTCAGACCAAACAAAAGTGCTATGCACTATTAAAAGGGACAGAGCCCAAATCAAAAAGGCCTAACAGGCCAGAATAAAATGCAGTGCATTATTAACAGGGGTAGAGCCCTAATAAAGGCCTACTAGGCTAAATATAAATAAAAATGTTGAACATTCTCAATTGGACGTAGCCCAATTCTGGCCGTAAGTCCTCAAATTAAATTGAACTGAGCACAAATGCTCTCTCAAATCAATTTACACCTGGTTCAAGGGTACATCTCTGAACTCCTCTGACACCTGTCGTTGTAATCCTTCAACGTCATCAGAGAGGTGATGGGTCCCGACGGCTATACATGCAATGGACCCCCATATCCCTAAACTGGAACGTAGACCACTATGTCCCTAAACTGGAACAATGGAACCCAAATGCTCTTTTGTCGGATCTAAACGATCCCGTTAAGTTAATCTTAGTCTTAAATTAAACTAACGTATTCTTAACAAATGTTTAAGTTGATCTTAGCCTCAAATAGGGCTAATGCATCTTTAAACCCTCAAACAGACTTTAGTCCCAAATTGGACTATAGACCTCCCAACCAACTTTGGTTCAAGAGTACATCTCTGAACTCCTCTGATATATGTCGTTGTAATCCTTCAACGTCGTCAGAGAGGTGACGGGTCCCGACGGCCATACATTCAATGGACCACTATGTCCCTAAACTGGAACAATAGAGCCCAAATGCTCTTTTGTTGGATCTAAACGATCCCGTTAAGTTGATCTTAGTCTCAAATTGGACTAACGTATCCTTAACAAACGTTTAAGTTGATCTTAGCCTCAAACATGGCTAACGTACCCTTAAACCAAAACCTTAAACCCAAATCTAAGAAAATACGGATTTGGATTAATCCACGTCCTACGGGCGACGACATAAATTAGTCTCCGTATACAATCCACGGGCAACCACAAACAAAACAAACACCCACGACACGAAGTGAAATTCTGGAGAAAGAGAAAGTTGTTACCGCGATGCGGTAGAGTAATTAACTGCAGGGGCTTGCGCCTGCAGGGAAGAGCGTCCCCACAATCAAAAACCCCTCGAACGAGGGGGAATCTGATGAAGTCTGCTACATCGGCTGCACCCGTTTAAACCTCCGATACACGGTGCCATAAATCAACTTGGCATATTCAGAGAGGTGGACGGATAAAACCAAATAGCATCTGTCCCGAATCTCAGGCAAGACATCCCTACGTCGTCTTGGCCGCCGTTCGGAGGGGAACAGGGATCAACAAGTCTATTCACCTTTTTATCCAAATGTTGATCCTATTTCTGTCCAACCATTCAATTCCTACCAGTCCTACCCGACTTTCGCACCTTCCCAAGATATTGCTTCTACACAGCCATTTGGGAGTTTCCAGAATCTAAACAATTTTGAATCTTTTACTGAAACCCCTTCACTACCCATGTCTAGTCTGGAGCAGTCGTTGGAAGCTTACATTGCAGCGACAAACCAACAGATGAGGAATTTGGATGCATCCATTGCCGCCCTTATGCAACCTAGTGACCCGGTAGCTAGTTTCCAACTAGCTCCAAATTTTCCAATGTATGATGAGGCGGTTGGACAGATTGAGAATTTGAGTGGAGAGAGTGAGCTGTGCACCCTTCCAAATCAAACCTACCCATCACCAATTGAATCCCACAACTCCGATTTTGAATGTCTATCAAGTGTCCCAAATGATTCACTAGTTGAAAATAAAACTTTTAATGAGTTGTGCGACTTTATAGTGCTTGATTTGCCAGATTGTGAAGGATCCCTTTCGAGTGAAACCATCACCAATCCTTTCGACCTCTACACCTCCAATTTAGAACCTGAATTGATAAATATCCATGCTTTTGATGAAGTGTCCGAAAAAATTGATTTTCACTTGATTGAGGATAGTGACACAGGGAACAATTTGGATGATGAACCCGCAGATTTGACTGAATTTTTCTCTCCAACTCATCATCCCAAGTCATTAAATGTTTCTCCCGAACTTCATATGCGTCTTGATTTTGATGATAATTGCCTGGATGGGATAACTTTTAAGGAAAATTATGAGAATAGTATTGAGGAGAGTATTGAGGATAGTATTGAGGATAAATCAGTTTTGTTTGATGAGTTGGATTTTCCAATTCATCCTCCTGAAACTTTAACTGTTATTCTTCCTAAATCACCCCGCTTCATCCGTTCCATCGTTCCGACCACGCAAGAGATCACGCAGGAGGACTGTGAGTTTGAAAAATTTCTGTTCGATCACAGCAATTTTGACGCCACTAGTGCGTTCCTCCTTGAATCTGACACAGTTCTCACAACGGATAACGATTACGAGTGTTTCACTTTTTCGGACGATTTCGAAGACTCTCCGCCCGAGTTTGAGTCCTTTGAATTTTCAGATGAGTTAGTTGAACTATCAGACTCGGTTGCTTACAGTCATTTCGAACCATTGATGGAATCCTTCGAGTTCGAGACAGTTTCACCAATTTCACCTTCAATTATTTCACCTTTGAAACTCGAACTCAAACTGTTGCCGTCTCACCTTACATATGCTTACTTAGGTGAGAATGAGACCCTTCCTAAATCACTCCCCTTCGTCCTTTCGATTGTTTCGACCGCGCAAGAATCTGTCACGCTTCTATTTTCAATGGATGATTTACCAAGTTCAACGTACCCATGTTTTCTCGCGAATCTTGAGGGATTTGACCCCATTTATCGACGGGTTGATAAATTAGCACAATCGCTTTTAACACATCGGTCATCACAATTTATGCTAATTTATTCACTCAATTTGCACGCTCAAGTTCGTACTACAATTCTTTCTCTTTTCCGCCATTCTTCTCCTATACCGAGACCATATTCCACCTTTCTTCCCATACGGTCTCGTGTGTTTCTTATTTCTTTTCTCCACACTCCATTCTTTCACCAACCCCACCGTTATAATGATAAAATTTTTGAATGGTTGGTGCTAACCTTTGGCCTGTGTAAGGCCTTGTATAGCTTGATACTGTGTTTTTCTCCCCCCTAACTCTAAACTTTAACGTTTAAACAGTGGAAACACTGTTTCACTTAAGTTTGGGGGGAACCTTTTTGTGTATATATATTTTGTGTTCTTTTTCTGTTAGTAAATAATTAAAAAAAAAAAATAAATAAACAGGGAAGTGCCGACAATTTTGACCCTCTTGGTGTAGCATGACAGTGAGCACACTGTCAAGTTTAAGTTTGGGGGTGTGCTCAGTAAGGTTTCTTCTTTCGCATTCATATGTATATTTTTGCATTTGCATACTTATTTTAAAAACAATAAAAAATTAAAAAATTATAAAAATTTCAAAAATTCAATTTTGGCCATAATTGACTTGAGTTTAATAAGAAGGTTAACTAGTTAGGAAAAGCTAGATCCTAAACTTAGTAAATTAAAAACCCTAAAAATAACCTTTCTTAAAATTTAACGGTAGAAAATATATGTCCTTGTAGTTCACTTAGAAATAGGCAAATTTTGAGTTCACTTCTTGGGCTAAGTCAAAATAAGGAAGAGTATTGATATTTTTATTAAAGTATAACTCTGAAAAATAATTCCGAAGCTTAAGTCTAAATTCTGAAACTATATACCCTACAACTTGCACAAACACGAACCTTGAAACTTGGAATAGTATAGGAGATCTTGAAATGCTCTTGTCTAAAGTCCTTAGTATGAAGGAAAATAAAAAAAAATACAAGTGTGAATAAATGGATATAAAAAATGAACACTGATTTTGTAATTATTTAAGGCTACATAAAATAAAAAAAATTATATAGAGAGGGTGCTTTATCACCTAGTGCCTTAGACCAACTGGTTTGGGAGTCACTGCTAAGGCCTTAGGTGTTACAATACTAGGAATTACGCCTTAATATGCAAACACATTTTGTAATCGATCGTTAGTACCTCAAGAAGTATTAACGGTCGCATGAAGGATGTGTGAGCAATTTCATCTAAAAATTCACCAACTAAAGTACTTTGGACGATGGACAAGAGTATAAGAGCTTGAATTGAGTTTCTAAGTGTAAGAGTGATACATACACACACGTAGGGGTATATGATTGGGTTTGGATGAAAGGTAGGAATGAAAAATAAAACTTATATGTTTAGTAGAGATGATAAAAATTCCTAAATTAAGATGGAAGCTTAGAAGGAAAACTCAAAAGATGCTAAAAGCTAAGTGAATTTACAGAACATATACAATCTTAAGTTAAATGATAAGGAAGCATGAAAAATACGGGTTGATAATTTCCGAGTTGAAGATAATAGAGTTTTTTTGTTAGAAAACCTAATTGGAGAATAAAAGTCAATAGGCCGAATTGATAGGATTTTGTGGGTAGTATCCGCTGAAAACCCTCAGGAGACAACACTCCTCCTACGAGGGACACCTAGAGATTTAACGGTTTGTTGCACGAGCTCAGTGCAATCACGTTTCCCTGCGAAAGTGAGGGTAGGTTTTTTTTTCAAGAATACAACTAGTTTTGCTCGAGGATGAGCAAAAGATAAGTTTGGGGGTATTTGTTCATATCATAATTTTGTATTATTATATTCCTCATTCTTATTCATTTTACAAATAAATAGGTGCTTTTGATCCATG
Organism: Agapanthus africanus; assembly: GCA_030015575.1. NCBI lineage: Eukaryota > Viridiplantae > Streptophyta > Magnoliopsida > Asparagales > Amaryllidaceae > Agapanthus > Agapanthus africanus. The sequence continues at coordinate 523,309,741 of CM057346.1, forward strand.
TCTGCTACATAGTTACAGGTTACAGGTTCTCGGAACAAAACAGTGAAAATGATGAAAAGACGATACAAAAGTGAGACTACGACCAACAAATAGAAGAATCTTGATCATGCTTACAGTTTGAAGAACAAACAAAGATCAATGAACAATTTCATAAAAGACAAAGGCAGTGCAAGATTCAAGACTTCAACACGAAGCAAGCGGTAAAAATCCACAACATTCTACACTGTGGAAATCTGGAAAAAAATAGAAGACATTCTGAGAAACCAAGTAAAGAAACCAGAATAACAATGCAACAAGAAGGAAACCTGGGAAAATGAACCAACAAGCCCTCTATATGGCCACGGATCCGCGGCCAAACATGGCTTTTGGCCGCGGTTCCGTGGCCATGATGAGCGCATGTCGGTGCTAAAAAATGTCGGTGTGGCGGTGCGTTGACTAGGCTTCTTAGGGTAAAATTGTAAATGCAGATATGTATCGAATGTAACCCTCGGGTTTCTATGATCTATAAATAGAAATCCTAAACCTCTTTCTGAGGTATGCCTCTTTTCATTGATCAAAATTCAGAAATCCATTGTAATGTTTTGAGAGCATCAAATAAAGTAAGTAGATTTTTTTCATTGCCCTAATTCTTAAATTCCTTTCTGCCTTAATATAGATTTTGTTATCTGCCCAAGTTAATTAGTTTAGCACTTTTATTAATCTGCCGTAGTTTAGATAGTTTGTCTTTTTAAATTGAAAACTCATAAAAAATGACTTTTATCAATCCTCTAATGAGTGAGTAGTTCCTCACTTGTTAGGGTTAAGAATAGGAAAGGTTTGAGAGATGAAAATCTCTTACCCCTTTCTTGCCCATCACATATTAATTCATAGGACTCCATTCATACATACACACACCGCTCCCTACGGCACCCTGCCCCATGAGGTAACGGTGATACCGTAGTTTAAAAGACCGGTTGTGCATGGTTTCCATGGAGGTTAGGGTAAGAATTAAGAAAGGACGGACAAGGACCTAGAGGAATAAACGATTTTCCCGATCGTCCTAATCCCCTTTATTAATTATTACCATAACACCTAAATAGATCTAAATTAGGGCATTGAAAGCGGTGAGGAATATTAACTTTTCAAACTTAACCTATACCTAACCCTAGCAAGATTTTAATCCTAGTCTAAATCAACTTAGTTTTTAGTGATAATCAATCCAACGCCGTTTGGAATTAACTCGTTAGAACAAATTGAGAATACACAAAATCTCTATGGACCGATCCGTACTCACCGGTTAGCTACCAAGCGACGCCGTTCTTGATTGCGGTTAACAATTCTTTGATTAAAAACACCAACACTCAAATCAAGGGCGATGGTTGATTCTACAACCATTAGTGTATGACATCAAAGATTGTACATAGGTGCTCATTGGAGAATGGGTACACCGAACAGGACTCATCGAGGACTCCTAGTTGGTAGTATACCTATCGTCAGATAGCAGTCCTCTGGTGACACTGGTACAGGTTAGTTTGTAGACCCGAGATCATTATAGAGTCTTGTGTGGCTCCCACTGTGTTTTGATTTCCTTCCTACCGCGCTCAAAGGAGACGTGCAAATAGGTGGATTTTGGGTACAGTCCCAAGTCACTTGGAGGCAATGAGCGATAGGAGGGGTTTCTTCTCTCCCGGTATTGGGGGTTGATGTTGTGCTATGCTCGATTGGCTATAACTGGAAGTCCCTAGCCAGGGCTGCTGCTGAGATTTACTGATAAGAGTTATCAGTAGTTTCTCGAACCGTTATAGGCCAGACATCGGCCTGACTTATCACATTACTGGGATTTGATGTTTACCACCCCTAAACATGATATGCGACATATCAGACAAAGAGACCGGACTGTATGGTAGTGTTATTGATAGGCTTCATAGAGAGTATGGACGGGCTTGCTTGTTGATCTTCATATCGCTCAATATCCGGGTAGCCGTTACGTACAGTTAGTACCGCTGACGGCTTGTAGGTGATTGACATGATCATCACCTACTGCTAGCGTATTGACGAGTCTTTAGAGTCCCACACAGAACTTTCCTGGTTCAAGTGAAACGAAGTAGGGCGCATATGTTGATATGTGCGTGGGCTTAATTAAATACGAGTATGTGATACCGTATTGTAATCCGGCAGTTATCTGTTATCGGTTAGATTATATGTGATATAACTAGATTATCGAATCAAGTGTTGATTTGATAATGTGATGAAAAGATAAATGATATTAGTTAGTTATATATAATATAACCAGATTATTAAATCAAGTGTTGATTTAATAATTTGATGCATATTTATATATGATATAATTATATGTTAACTAATATCATTAGCTCACTAATTACTTTATTAATATATATGTTAATATATTTATTTGATATATATATATATATATATATATATATATATATATATATATGAAACATGGCATGTTTTTCTATTTTAAGAAAATAGAAAAATGAGATGTAAAATGTGGAGATATTTTGGGTATGGCTTGAGGCATGGTTCTTATTATATTTTAATGGTCTTGACTTACTATTCAAACATGGTTGCAATTTAGAATTACAATTTATTCCATACTTGAATAAGTGAGTAGGCGTTCATCATTTTCTTGACTTGGTCATTCTAGACTTGAGTTCATGCTTTAGCCATTTTTTCTTTCATGAGCTCTTACTCTCTCTTGATCTCTACACTTTTCTCACCTCATCTCCAAGCTCAAATCCCTCACATGTGATGTGAATCATTGAGCTTGTGAGATCATTTGTGAGCTTTCAAAACCCCTACTTCATCATCCTACACTTGACTAGCGATGAAGTGTAGCGTGTTTTCTACACTAAAAGAGTTTAGTGTAGAGCTAGCTTGAGCTAGAGGGACTTCGGGTAGATCGTCTTCAGCGCGAAGATCATGAAGGAGGCATGTTCATCTCGAAGAGGAGTCTAGTGGAGTCGCGTGGACTACAACCTGGAGCTAAAGAAGAGAAGGACTCGATCTATAGTGTATAACATATTTTCCTTCTCTCTAGTAGTTTATGTTATCATAGCAAACCTTAATATTCTAGCAAAAATCTTGTATAGTCTAACTTAGCACCTAAAATTTTTAAAATTTGGCTTGGTTGATGCTATTAAAACCTCATGGTGGTGTTAGGGTAGACTTTCATGGTATCAGAGCCAAGCTAGAACATTTGGGTAGGCCGTTACGATGTGTTCGATTGGTTTCGAAACCCGGAAAATCTTGAAGTTTCTGTCGAATTTTTCAAACGTTGGAATTTTTGAAATTAAAAATATCCAAAAAATCATACATGTTTTTTTATGGAGTCTGTAGAAATTTGAACACCCAATACTAATAAACCGCCGCGGAAGCGCGGCCAAACCCCATGTTTGGCCATGGTTTGGCGGCTAGTTAGTGGCTTTGTGTTTTCATTTTTCTTCTGCTGTTCCGTTTTAGTATCATACACTCTCTGGGTATTTTTAATGATTCTCAAGTTGTTGAGCTCTCTGGATTTAGTGGGTGTTTGTTAAACCGATCGAAATGTTTAATGTCGTTTAGACTTTGATGATATGTGATACAATTGTTAGAATCCAGAATAATTAGTTTTGTGAAAACTAGTTAGTATACTGTAAATCTAGCCGTTTAGTCTCATTTGATCGATTGCCACGGAGTTTTGATTAGGATCAAAACTCCGTCGCAATTGTGTATAGTACGCGATCACTTAGTCGGGAATCTTGTTGAATTATCCGACAGATTATTGAAAAGAGTTTTCAATTTGAGACTAAAATGCAAGGTTTATATGTTAGGCATAAAATTTGGAATATGAGATATTCCAGGTTTATGATGTCTAAGAATATTGCGGATTCTAATTATTGTAGTTTACTATTTTTTTTCTGCGGCCGTAAGTGTAATATGTGGGGTATCTCGATCTCGTTGCTATATGTCAACGAATTTTTGGGATACGCATATTTACTTACGTTGATGACATGTGATATTATGTATTGCTGTTGATATGATCGATTGGATCGTCGTGTAAGAATAGCCGGGGGATTTTATGCGAGATGAGAGTTTTTATTTTCATTCATGTAAAATCTGTATGAAATATTCTTTCATATTCTTTTATTGGGGCACTTCCGGGTTGAGGATGGTGTCACCATTGATGTATATTATTTACTTTTCCGCAGTAGGATAGACTCAAGAGGGGAGCACGAGTAATCGGGTTCTAGAGTCCAGTGGGAGACTATCTCAAGGAGTTGAGACCGAGTCTCCTAACTCTAAAATTGGTAGGGCTACTTTCCGCTTTCGTAGGGGTCTAGGGATGTGGGTTTGGCTATTCTTCACGACCGTGAAATCCTTGTTTTACATTACTGGCTAAATTTAAAACACGGAAATCCTAGTATATCCAATATATCATATGTTGCTTCTGCTGCTTGGTTCTATGATGTGATCATATAACTACGTGAGACAAATTTTATATTATATATATGATATATAATAAACGTTGCTTATGTTTTGCACCCACGCTAGTCCAACCCCCGCTCTGCCGATAGCTAAGTAATCTAACGGTGCATGACGGGGCCCAGTGGCGAATGCGGATGGCATAAGAGTACGTTCTATTTTCGTTTCATTTTTCTGTAATGTTTAGAAAATATTAAATGATGGGACTTTATTAATGAGATTAATGAAAAGAAAGAAACTTAAAGATATTGTAGAATCAAATTTTTCAAAAAGGGGGGTCGAACCCGCAGCTTCCGCCTTGACAGGGCGGTGCTCTGACCGATTGAACTACAATCCCAGCGAAGTGTATAACATACATATTCTTATAGTTTCATAAGAACATTTTACTCGTCATGTTGTAACGTAACAGATACGCAAATGATATATGGATATTATATATATCCACACAAACACGGGCTTTAGTAAGAGTGACGCGGATTATTAGTAACTAGTTAATTTTTATTTTCTTTTTGAAAATAGCTAATCAATCTTTCAATGAGATGAGAAAAAAAATCGACCCTTTTCTTTATCTTTATTTCTACGTTTCTAAGGATCAGGCATTTTTTTAGACTATTTCACCAATCGAGTCGCAGGTATCTGACATATTCATACCTAACGATTTTCTACAAAGTGGTGATGAAACGTATAACTTGTACAAATCTTTCCATTTTCCAATTCGATCCGATCCATTCGTTCGTAGAACTATTTACTCGATCGCAGACATTTCTACAACACCTCTAAGAGAGGAACAAAATAGTCAATTTTGAAAGAACTTAGTAGCTTTGGGTTTTTTGCTTTGCATAGTGGTATTCCTTGATGAATATCCAGCACCTCATTCGATGAGGAAAGAGCCGAGATCCCTTCACCGGGAGTGACCTCTTTAGCGAAACTAGAAAATCCTCAAAATCACTAGATTCTACAACGATATCAAGTTCATTACGCTCATGATTTTCTTAAAAATCTACATAGCCCTCCGTCATTTTAGATAAGTACTATTTAGTATTCATGTTGGCCTTCGTCAAGACGTAGTGTGTGGTAGCTGATTAGTGCTTATCTGCCAGCATGTGATGCAATTGGATTATGGTAGTCATGCGACTTTGTTGGCCTTCGTCAAGAGTCGTGCGGGTGAGTTTAATTCAATTAAGAAATGAATGGGTTGAACTTGACTAGCGGCATATGGTTTGTTGTCCTTCATCAAGGCCATAGGAAGCTAGGGGTAAAAACCATTATCGGGAATTTCAAGTGTTAAAATTTGCAATGAAATTGCATACTTTCAATATGATAGTTGGATCCCGATACCCACTGCGAGTAAGAGTTACTCCTGGGAGAGTTTTGCACTTTGCAATCAGCTAATCCAGTAGGTTTCTAGAAAGGTGTCAACGGGGTTATTTCTCTAGAGAAACGAGGTTTATTTTAATTAGGTCCGTGCGAAAGCACGGGAAACCTCCCTCGGAGTACCGATACCTACCTGGCTGAACGATTGGCGAACCTGTAGGGTGTAATTAATCCCGGCTAATCTTACTTTTTAGGGTTTGAAGGAAGATTTGATAAAAACAGTGGGAGCCATCCTGATTAGATAAAAACCAATCTAATCTTGCAAAGAGCGCACCCAAAGTGATTATCCTTCTCTCTCTCCTGGTAGCGACCAATGAAATGCCTTAATCAAGATAATAATATGGATGATTTGACCGAACCTACTTATTATACCGGGCTAGATTCCACTCTACCTTACGATTTTCATAAGTCTGAGCAAGTAATAGGGGAATATCCGGATTCCCACGCCACCCAAACGAAGAATAAGCATGTTGATGTATCATCTTCGGGTGTGTTTGTTACCAAGAACTGTTTCTCAGTTATTTCTACGTCCTGGGTATAGGATACCAGATCAGGATCCCATATATGTAATTTGTTATATGGGCTAAAGACAGGTAGAGAACCGGGATAGGGTGATATGTCTCTAAGTAGTAGAGAATTGTGCAATTATTGCAGCCAAAGCAGTTGGCAGATATCACCTGGTGTTACCGACTGGTAATACAATGATTCTGAGCGATTGTTATTTCGTACCAAAAATATTGTGAATATTTTCCTAAATCAAGTGTTGATTAGGTATGGTACGTTGTATAACAGTATATACGTTCTGAATCAAACCACAGTTCACACACAAGAGGAACAGTTCAGAAATGAACGGAGTTTTCTTGTGGTATTGTAGACTAGGTCATATCAATGTGACAAGACTAACTAAAGTTCCATAAGGATGCATATTTGAATCCGTTAGAATTTACATCTTATAAAACTTGCCAGTCATGTCTCAAAGGCTAGATGACCAAATCTCCGTTTACTGGAAACGGAAAAAGAGCCACTAAATTCTTGAACAGATACATAGTGATGTATGTGGTTCTATGTCTACACATGTCAGGAATGGTTCCTCATATTTTATTACATTCACCGATGATCTCTCAAGATTCGGACATTTGTTCCTATTGAAACACAAATCTGAATCTTTTGAGAAATTCAAAAAATATAAGTACGAAGTTGAGAACCAGATGGGTAAAAGTATTCAAATCTTTCGATATGATCAGGGAGGAGAATACTTTAGCACGGAATTCAGAGATTATTTAAAAGAGAATGAGATTCTCTCTTAGTTTACTCCTCCGTATACACCACAGCACAACGGTATATCGGGACGGAGGAATCGCACCCTATTAGATATGGTGTGCTCTATGATGAGTATTGCTGAGTTACCTATTTCCTTTTGGGGATATGCACTTGAGATAGTTGTATACCTATTGAATAGAGTTCCGACCAAATCCGTTGCCTACCACTCCATATGAGATATGGAATGAGAATAGGCCATCTCTTAAACGAGTTAAGATATGAGGTTGTCCGGCCTATGTTGAAAAACAAAATCCGGACAAGCTTGAGGCAAGGTCAGTTCTGTGCAAGTTTGTAGGATATCCCAAACATTCGCGAGAGTATATCTTCTACCACACCGAGGAACAAAAGTGTTTTGTTTCTCGATGCCACCTTTTTAGAAAAGGAATTTCTTGTGAAAGAAATTAGTGGCAGTGAGGTAGAACTGGAAGAAGTTTCAGCACCACAGATTACCACTGACGATTTGGTGGAACCGGAGGATCCAATAGTACCCAACGAACCCTAACCACTCTGCAGATTTAGTAGGGTTCCTCATCTACCTGAGAGATACTACGGTTTTCTCGTAGACGGTGGGAGCGAGGATTGCATCATGGAAGATGATGACCCTACTAGTTTCTAACAGGCCATCACAAGTAGAGACTCTGTGAAATAGCTGGATGCTATGCGATCCAAGATGGAATCCATGTACACCAACAAAATGTTGACTTTGGATGTTGATCCTGAAGGAGTAAAATCCATCGGGAGCAAGAGGATCTTTGAGAAAGATAATTTAGTGAAGATGGAAAAGTTGAGACTTTCAAAGCTAGATTTGTAGCAAAAGGTTTTCGTCTACGACCTGGTGTCGACTATGATGAAACATTTTCTCCTGTCGCTATGCTTAAATCTATCAGGATCCTACTTGCCATTGCTGCATACTATAACTACGAAATCTGGCAGACTGCACGTCAAAACCGCTTTTGTAAATGGTGATTTAGAAGAGAGAGTGTATATGAAACTGCCAGAAGGCTTCGTAGACAATGGGAGCAGTGGAAGTGTGTGCAAGCTGCTTAAATCCATCTACAGATTAAAGCAGGCATCGCGGAGATGGATCGTCTATTTTGATGAAGCTGTCAAAGAGTTTGACTTCATCAAAAAGGTAGATGGACCATGTATATATAAGAAGGTTGTAGAGAGTATGGTTGTCTTCCTCGTATTGTACGCGGATAACATACTCTTGATAGGAAATGGTGTTCCTATGATACACTCGGTCAAGCTCCTCTTATCACACAAATTCTCCATGAAAGATCTAACTGATGCCTCTTACATCCTGGAGATATAGATCTATCGAGATAGATCTAAATGGATTGGGATTGTCTCAATCCAGGTACATAGACACCATACTAAAGAGGTTTCGTATGGAAGATTCTAAGAGTGGTAATGTACCCGCTTGTTCAGGAATCACTCTCTCCAAAGAGATGTTTCCCAAAACTGATTTGGAGAGGGCTCGCACACAAAAGATACCCTATGCTTCGGCAGTCGGTTCAATCATGTATGCGATGTTGTGTACCAGACCGGATGTAGCTTGCTCACTAGGTGTAGTGAGTAAGTATTGAAAAGATCTTGGGGAAAAGCACTAGAAAGCTGTGAAGAACATTCTTAAGTACTTGAGAAGGACTAAAGAGATGTTCTTGGTGTATGGTAACGGTGAACTCCCGGTGGAGTCCTTTACTGATTCAAGCTTCCAGAGTGATAAAGATGATAGTAAGTTGGTCTCGGGTTTTGTCTTTACCCTCAGTGGAGGGACGTTATGTTGGAAGAGTTCCAAGCTATATACCGTAGCAGACTCGTTGATATAAGCTAATTACATAGCTACCAACGATGCTGCCAAAGAGCTTGTCTGGATAAATAAGTTCATAAGATGAACTTGGTTCCTACCATTGAGCATCCAATACCTGTGTATTGTGATAACAATGGAGTTGTGGTTTTAGCCTAGGAACCCCGGTCCCGTCAGCGATCCAGACACATTCTTAGGCAATATCACCTGATCCGGGAGATAGTTGATCTCCGGGAGATCGAGGTTAGGAGAGTTGACACAGAGGATAACACAGCGGATCCACTCACCGAGACCCTCCCCCATATTCTATTCGAGAGACTTTTGGGACTTTGGGTACGAGATATTACAATAACTGGCTTTAGTGCAAGTGGGAGATTGTTAGGAATATGTATGTCCTAGAGACCATTATTGTTGATATAGTGGATGCTTGAACATATATAAAGAGAACTTTCTTGCTCGACATGATAGTATGCTCTCTGGTTACCTTTATCTTAACATATAGACTGGTATTTTTACTGTCCGTCATTGATAAAGCCCTTAAGATATGTACTTGACTACCAGGATTATGATGAAATCATACTAGTGGGGCCATGGTGGTCCAAAAGTACATCCTTTAATAGTTCGTAGTCGAAGGGATATCGAGACTAGGGCATCGGTATTCCAGAGTAGACTAGTGTGTACGTTTCTTATCCCTTAGAGGGCGGATGGTTAATCCCACAACCATTGGTGTGTGATATCAAAGATTGTACATAGGTGCTCATTGGAGAATAGGTACACTGAACAGGACTCGCCGATGACTCCTAGTTGGTAGTATACCTATCGTCAGATAGCAGTCCTCTGGTGACATTGGTATAGGTTAGTCTGTAGACCCGAGATCGTCATAGAATCTTATGTGGCTCCCACTGTACTTTGATTTCCTCCCAACCACGCTCAAAAGAGAAATGGGTTTCATCTCACCCGGTATTGGGGGTTGATATTGCGCTATGCTCGATTGGCTATAACTGGAAGTCCCTGGCCAGGGCCGCTGCTGAGATTTACTGATAAGAGTTATCAGTAGTTTCTCGAACCGTTATAGGCTAGACATTGGCATGACTTATCACGTTACTGGGGTCTAACGTTTACCACCCCTAGACATGATATACGACATATCAGACGAAGAGACCGGACTGTACGGTAGTGTTATTGATAGGCTTCATAGAGAGTATGGACATGCTTGCTTGTTGATCTTCATATCGCTCAATACCCAGGTAGCCGTTATGTCCAGCTAGTACCGCTTACGGCTTCTAGGTGATTGATGTGATCATCACCTACTGCTGGCGTATTGATGAGTATTTAGAGTCCCACACAGAAGTTTCCTGGTTCAAGCAAAATGAAGTAGGGCACATATGTTGATATGTATGTAGGCCTGATTAAATACGAGTATGTGATACCGTATTGTAATCTGGCAGTTATTTGTTATCGGTTAGGTTATATGTGATATAACTAGATTATCGAATCAAGTGTTGATTTGATAATGTGATGAATAGATAAATGATATTAGTCGGTCATATGTGATATAACCGGATTATTAAATCAAGTGTTGATTTAATAATTTGATGTATATATATATTTGATATAATTATATGTTAACTAATATTATTAGCTCACTAATTGCTTTATTAATATATATGTTAATATATATTTGATATATATATATATATATTATATATATATATATTATATGAAGCATGGCATGTTTTTCTATTTTAAGAAAATAGAAAAATGAGGTGTAAAATGTGAAAATATTTTAGGTATGGCTTGATGCATGGTTCTTATTATATTTTAATGGTCTTGACTCACTATTCAAGTATGGTTGCAATTTAGAATTGCAATTTATTCTATGCTTGAATAAGTGAGTAGCCATTCATCATTTTCTTGACTTGGTCATTCTACACTTGAGTTCATGCTTTAGCCATTTTTTCTTTCATGAGCTCTTGCTCTCTCTTCATCTCTACACTTTTTTCACCTCATCTCCAAGCTCAAAGTCTTCACATGTGATATGAATAACTAAGCTTGTGAGATCATTTGTGAGCTTTCAAAACCCCTACTTTATCATCCTACACTTGACTAGCGATCAAGTGTAGCGTGTTTTCTACACTAAAAGAGTTTATTGTAGAGGTAGCTTGAGCTAGAGAGACTTCGGGTGGATCGTCTTCGGCGCGAAGATCACGAAGGAGGCCTGTTCATCTCGAAGAGGAGCCTAGTGGAGTCGCGTGGACTACAACCCGGAGCTAAAGAAGAGAAGGACTCGATCTATAGGGTATAATATCTTTTCCTTCTCTCTAGTAGTTTATATCATCATAGCAAACCCTAGTATTCTAGCAAAGATCTTGTAGAGTCTAATTTAGCACCTAAAAATTTTTAAATTAGGCATACTTGATGCTATTAAAACCTTATGGTGGTGCTAGGGTAGACTTTCATCATCTTCTTCTAAGATGCAATTCTCTCGATCTCCATCTATGAGAAACCCATAGTATCTCTCGGACGGATGAGAAATCATGCTAGATCCGCGGAGTGGCTGAGTTTCGTTCAGGATTATTGAATCTTGAAGTTCTACCTAATCTTCAGTTTCAGTTTGTGGTTTCAGAATTTGTTCCAGTTCTACCGTGCTCCCACTAATTTCTTTTGCAAGAAATTCGCTTTCCAAAAAGGTGGCGTGGCGAGACACAAATACCTTCTGTTCCTCGGTGTGGTAGAACAGATATGCTGGCGAATTCTTAAGATATCCCACAAACTTACAAAGAACTGATTGTGCCTCTAGTTTATCCGGATTTTTTTTAACATAATCCGGACAATCCCATATCTTAATAAATTCAAGACATGGTTTCTTACCACTCCATATTTCATATTGAGTCTTAGGCATAGATTTGGATGGAACCTGATTCAATAAGTATACCGCTGTATGAAGTGCATGTCCCCAAAATGACAAAGGCAGATCAGCATTACTCATCATGGAGCGAACCATGTCCCATAGGGTACGGTTCGTCCATTCCGATACACCGTTGTGCTGTGGTGTGTATGGAGGAGTAAGCTGAGAGAGAATACCATTCTCTTTCAGGTATTCTAGGAATTCCATGCTTAAATACTCCTCTCCTCTATCAAATCTGAGGATCTTGATAGTTTGTCAATCTGGTTCTCTACTTCGTTTTTATATTCTTTGAATTTCTCAAAAAATTTAGATTTGTGTTTCAAAAGATACACAATCCGAATCTAGAGAGATCGTCAGTAAATGTAATGAACTATGAAAACCCACCCCTTACATGTTGTAACATTTCAGAAAAATAAAATATTATTTTTGGAATTTAAATAAATAAAATAATAAATTTTATGACTATTATAAAGATATAGAAGTCAGTTTTAATGACATGGTATAATTATATACCGATAGTTTGGAAAATTAATATGAATTATTGATTTCAAAAGAATTTATGTGATTTGAATATTTTATAAATATTTATACAATTATTTGTATACAAGTTTAATACTAAACTCGATCAATACCTCACTAATTATGCATTAATCTTGTTTATGTGTTATGACATGCAACATGACAAATTGCAACACTTGATACATTTTTATTTTTGAACCATGGCTTCTTTGTTCTTTTAAAATAGTTTTGGTTTAAAAAATAGAAAAGAAAAGATAATTAGAGAGAGGGTGGGGACATGAGTGTATGGTGGGAGAGAAGGGGAGAGAGAGAGAGTGTGTGTGAGAAGGTTCTAGCATTGTGCCATCACCTTATTATTCCTCATCTCCTCATTTCCTCTTCTTCATTTTCTTCTTCTCCTCTTCCTTCATCCTCCATCACCTCCCCTACGACCCTCAAACAACCCCAAATCTCCATCAAAACACCATGCTCCTTTCACAAAAATTAATCACAAGCTCGCTACAAGCATGATGGAAGAAGCAAGTTAAAGTTTCGAGCACTTTGGGCAACCCAAGAATTTTCTCGAGTTACCAAATGAGGTATATTCCTACACTTTTGGTTAAGTATCTTGTTTTCCAAATATCCTATTGTAGTTTAGAGCAAAACTCATGAGGTTTAGTGATCTTCGAAAATTCCAAGATGAGGTGTAGCGTATAGTATGACTTGTGAATGTGTATTTGAGGTATAGTGAGTATTTTGCAAGACCTTAGTGGTGATATTCCAGCTAGATTAGAGGCTAGAAACCCAAAACTTGAGTTTAGAATTTTCCGATGTCGGTTTTGTGGAGATTTTGAGGATCAAATGAATTCTGGAGCAACTTGGGGTCCTTATAAGAAAAACAAACAACTACATTGACCTAATTAGACCACTAGAAGACCATTACAGAAGAACGAGATCAAAATCCCAAAATTGGGCCGGTGACACCGGTTACTGTAGCACATCTAGCCGGCCAAATTTTGGATTTGGACGTTGGGGTTTGGCTTGTAGCTCACACTCCTCATAACTTAGCCACTGTGTTATTTGTTTTGTCCCAAACTACCTGTGCAAAAATCCGGGAGCATTTTGAGTTGGTTTTGACAATTTTTTCGATATTTGAAACTTGGATTTTTGAATTTCTTGATCCGACTTGGTCGTTCGACGTTCGCACGTCGACGTTAGATATTATTTTGTTGTTTTAGCATGCGTTGACCATAGGTTCTAACCTAGGTGCGCCTCGTGTGTCGTATCAGTTTTGGATATGGATTTCTATGCAATTCGATTCGGGTTTCTTATTGGATTTTTGTTTACAATACGACGTGCTTGAACTGTAGGTACCTTCGCATGGGCTTCGGGACGACAAGGAGAGCAAGATGTCATCGACTTCGGATAAAGCAAGGATTATAAGTGAGTAAATGTATATTTACGGGGGAAGTCGGGTGGATGGAGTATAGCACCCCCGCAACCGTAGTTTAGGTTTATATATATATATATATATATATATATATATATATATATATACGGGATATGGATAACAAGCGAATAGTGTTCTAAGAGACTTCATGGTAGAATAGGCGTACTTGTAGGAAGGTATACTCTTAGTCTATCTTTATCTTAGTTGTGAACCTTAGAATATGTGTTGTCACATACACGCACACACACGCACACTTGATGCATATATGTGTGTATGTGTGTATAAATATATATGCATAAGTGCGTGTATGTTCATACACACACACACACACACACACACATATACATATACACATGAGATGTGGATATGATATGTTATTTGGTTTTGAGTCGATATGATCGGATATGATGTCGTGAGGTTATGTTATATGATCGAGTTGAGACCTCATATATGATATGATATATTAAAGGATCGTTGGGCGATATATACATAACATGCGATAACATATGACTTGATATGATATTAGATTGTACGTGGCCTTAGATCCATACCTTGATTTTGATATTGTACGATGAATGATACCGTACGAATTATGATATATAGAATTTGACTCGTACCCTTGATTTTTGGGATGACGTACGACGGATTTTACCGTACGAGATATATTTATATGATGATTGATCCGCACTCTTGACTCGAGGATGCCGTACAATGGATTATACCGTACGTGATGCTATGAGGCTGGATCGCCAACTACTAGACTTATCGACCCAGATATGCTTTAAATTTCCTTTCACTTTCGACACCATTTTAGTTTAGTCCCTTAATTACTTAAGTAGATATTAGAATAGAGTTCGAGTCATACCTATTTTCAAAACTAACGAATCGTAGGTATTTTCAAACAGCAATCCGAGGGATGCTACGGATTTTCAAAATGATATTTCTTTTCTCAAAAACACCATAGCCACTACTTTTCCAAAAGCAACGATTCGTACTATTTTAAATATGGTAACCGTATGGCTCGTATATAGCTACGTATATCTTATCTTGCTGCGTTTACTATTTACCTTTCTGCCATGTTTATGTTAATTCCATTTCATTGCATATATATACATGTGCTTTCATTAGCTGTTACGATCTCGTCTGCTAGGACACATGCATCATTACCGATGATGCGTATGTTGCACGTACACCTACTGGTCGGCTCATACACATCATCATCGGTAATTGCCACGCCACATACACATTAGAGAACCGGTACTGCAATCGTACTTTTTATAAATTGTAGTTTACTAGTATTGTTTAGCATTCATGATCTCACTTGCTAGTTAAGATATTGCATTCCTTACTTAGATGCCGCATGCATTCTTATATACATTCTGTTTATGCACTGTGGAGGGGCTTTATGCCGATATTCATTATTTTCTTATTGACCCATGATTATGAGATTTTTGTATTTCATGAGATTTCTGGATTTGGGAAACCGCATGTGAAATTGAAAACTTATGCTCCTTTAAAAAAGAAAAATGCGGTTTTCGTTGATATGATGTGTGACGTCCACCATGAGATTTCTCGGTTCTGGAGCATATATGATATATGATTACCCGCCATGAGGAGCGAAAAGACACCGTCTGCGGGTACATTGTGGACTTGGTGCGGTACCTCGAGGCAAGAAGGCAGTATAGAGAATGAGACGTTGAGCCCGGCAGAGGAGCACTACCGACCAGTGATAATTTAGCGCGGCGGATATCCAGAGGATACCGATCATAGTCGTGAGATCGGATGATATGGGCCGATCCGGACCGACGGAGCCCAAGATATGAGTATTATGTGTCATTGTTGGATATGGTTTTCATGATGTTTTCGAGTTTCGATGCTGGGCACACAGGTTTTATCATGATTTAGTATGCCGTTGCTGGGTATACGTTGGTTGATGCATTTACACTCATACATACATTACACATGACATGGTATTACCTTATGACCTGGACATTATTACTTTAGTATTGTTTTACTGATGCTTATATTATTACCCTTGCTACCATTCGACGTCATTATATATTATTATTGTACTGTATGACCTAGAAGATCGTCACTCATATGATTTCTACTCGGTGATGTCTTCTACTCATGAGTTGGGAACTCACCCCCGTTGTACCACAGTTTTCTTGCAGGTTTGACCGCACAAGTTTTCGTAGCGGCTTGCTGGCACACTACCTTCTTCAAGGTGATTGCATTGATAGGTTGGATACATTTGCATCGTGACCATCATTATATACTTGTATATTTCATTCAGTTGTATCTAGTTAAAAGCTCCATCAATCAGACTATGTATATTCGTAGACTTAGAATCCCAGTTTGTATATTCTTTCGGACTTAGAGTCACGCTCATGTATTTATTCTTGATTCTGGTTTCTTGATGATGCTTTGGTTTCATTGCTTTATTTCTGTCACGACCCGAAAGAGCACGTGACTGGCCCTTGAACCACATGAAGTCTATAGGACTCCATCTGATCCAAGTAAGCCAAAAGCGCAGAAATCTAAAACCATTTTAAGAGTAAGTAAAGAGAACTGGTTTAAAGAAGTGAAGGAAAACATGTTTGAAGTCAAGGTTTTTAAATAACTAAGCCGAATATGCATTTTTAAAATGTAAAGTCTTTTCTAAAAATTTCGGCAGAGTTTCTTTTGTAAATACTGGCCCCGAACGGGATACAACAAGAACAATATATATGCAATGATAAAAGGCATCCCCAAGAGAGAGCTAGCTCTTCATCAATCGATGGTCACAACCACGCAAGCAATAAAATACAACGCCGAATGGCGAGGGTTAAATCCAAAAAGAAACTCAATAAGCATGAAAACCGCAATACTACTAAGCGCGACTCTAAGGTCGAATAATACATCACTAATGTCTAAGTCAGAAACAATATACAAGTTTTGGTTGATGGAATTCTAGATACAATGATTAATACAAGTACAATGGTGGTTCTTGATGCAAAAGAACCCACCTACCAAAAGCAATTCACCCGCAAGGAAGCAGTGTGCCAAAAATGCCGCAATGGAACCTGTACGGTAAAACCTGCAAGAACTGTGGCACAACAGGGGTGAGTTGCCAACTCGTGAATAGAAATATCTACAAGCAGAAACCGAATGCAAGACATAATCCTAGGTCAATACGACCAGTATAATATAAACCACAAGAGTACGTCTGAAGCATGATAAGGTGGCAATGTAACATCTAAACATGTATGTAGTGCCAAGTACTCAGGTAATAACATGTCATCAGTATAAGGTATGTCTGCATGAAGTAAATATGAAGAAGTATCAAATGGATATCAATACACATATATTAGCGTCCCATTCCACTAATATTGGTGTAAGGGTATATATAACAGCGCTCTCATACCCTGTTATATATACAAATGAAGTATGATCAATGTAAATCCAATCTGTATGTGATCAAGTCTGTATAAACGTGGAACCCGTCCACCCGTCACCCAATGACAATAAACGTGGAACCCGTCCACCCGTCAGCCAATGACAATAAACATCATGTATGTAAATATGAGGATATAATAAAAGCCATGGAAATCATGAAACCTGTGCCTAGCATCGGCACGTAAATCCTCATCCATATAGGGCTCCGTCTGCGGTATCGGCCCTCGGCCCCCGGCAGTACGGGTCAGCCCATGTCCATCTCTCAACTCCGGTCGGTATCCTCCAGATATCCGCCGAGCTCAAATACAATCACCGGTAGATAGTAGTCCCTCTGCCAGGCTCACCGTCTACTACACAGCGAAACCGTTCTTGCCCCGGGGTACCATACCGGGTCCACCATGTACCCGCAATCGGCCTCATCCGCCTCCTCGAATCGGGTTTCACATATCGCTCTCAGCACCGAGAAAACACATGGTGGACGCACTGGAATATCATATCAAGGATAACCGGGTTTTTAAAACAATTATATATTCTCTTTTGAAATACCCACGGTTCCCAAATCCAGAAATATCATAGAAACAACATATCTCAATGCGTATAATCAAAATATGATGTATGCGACATGTAAAGAAAGGTGAGCATATCAGAAGTCATGTACATGGAATAATAATGTGCACATGTCAAGGGAAACCGCTCTTTTTAAAATGAATCAGTTTTGAAGAATATCTTGCGGTTCCCAAATCTCTAATCAAGTCAGAATCATCTATGTTGTGTACAGATATAAGTGTACAATATGCCATGCAAGAATCATATCATGAATGCAACAGTACTACAGTGTAGTGGCATGGCAATTATCGATGATGAAGTGTGTGAGCCGGCAAATAGTGTACGTGGAACATACGCATCATCGATAATGGTGCTGGTGTCCTAACAGCATGATAATAATATAGCAATAAACATATGCAAGCAATGCGAATAGCATGAATATGTGGAAATCAAATAATCAACACCACAGTGAAGAATCTACTACGCAAACTACAGATCTAAGTATCAAGTCAATCGGGAGAGATATGGAAACCACCTAAATCTGAGTCGACATATATATAGAGGTAATAGTCGGTGATTCCGCCTCAATATTATCGCGTACGATACAATATATCGTAAGTCATCTTCGGGTCATGAGTGCGGATCTATCATCAATACAGGCTCGTACGGTAAATCGTCGTACGGCATCCCAATAGCTGGGTATGGGTCAATATCACACTATCTCATCACATCTCAGGTATCACTATCATCATATCACATAATCTGGGGTACTGATCTAAGTCTAGTAAAACTGATACCATCAATATACTGCGTGTGCAAGCACACGTCCCAAGGCCCGCTAGAGATCACGTATCGTATCCCAAATACGAATCACATCAAATCACCGATCTCGCGGCACAATGCCCAACATCATCGACTCATCTCCAATGTCATCCAATATCACCAACACAGTGCAAGTATAATGAATATGCAAGGGTGTGCGTGTAGGTGTAAATCTATTCTAGGATTCGCGACTATGAACTACACTAGCCACTTCTAACCCTACACTATCCATAGTACACCTAACTAACATATATATACTATAACAACTACGAACTGCGGGGGTGCTATACGCCATCCACCCGACTTCCCCCTGTAGATATAATCTACTCACCTTGCGTCTTCATTTGTCGACGTCTCCACGCGCTTTACTTGTCGTCCCGAAGTCTTCATGGGGTACCTACACGTCATAGTATCGTAAATGTGTATTAAAACCAAATCAAAGATAACATGGCACACGAAACCCCAAAACGATACGATAAGAGACCTATAGGTTAGAACCCACGGGCACGCCTTCAAAACCATCAACAAATCCTCGATATCGTCGTATAAACGCCAAATAGTCGAGGTAAAACACGGATACACAATTCCAGAATTAGAAATACGGAATACGAAAACACGAATCCAAAATAGCAACTTAGGAAATAGGCTCCAGATTTCACCCAAGGTCAAACTAGACAAATCTATACATACCAAGGGCCTAATCTACAGATAAGGGAACACCAAAACCAAAACGAGCAAGTTTGGTGGGGTCCAGGCCGCAAATTGCGGCCAAACAGAATAAATCTGCGGCCGGGTCAATGAGTTAGGGATTGGGGTCTTGGTGGTAGCTTCCTGGGTGCCTGCACATGTCACTGTCCAATCAATATAATTTTCAGAGTCTCGGGTTGATAGCAGATCCCAAATAACCTTCACAGATTTCATAAATTTTCTGATATCGGTTTCTATAAATCCGTATTCTGGGTTTAAGCTTCAGGTTTGGGTCTCAATTCATACACTAGGGTGTTTATATAACCTCAACTGAGCTCAATTTCCCATCACAACTCATAATTTCCTCAAACCCTAACTAGGTTTTCTTTAAGTCCACCAAATCACACAATATCGATTCTAAACTAGTATGGGGGTGTATGTAATACAAAAACTAAGCTAATGGTTCAGTAATTACCTCATTTGGCAACTCAAGAATTTTCTTGAGTTGCCCCTAGTGGCCAAAATCCTTGCTTCCTTGGTCCAATGTGTAGATCTTGAGCTTGTGCACACTTTTAATGAAATGGAGATTGGGTTTTGGGATTGTATTTGAGATGATTTGGGGCTTTGAAGAGGGGAGGGAGATGAAGGAGCAGCAGCAGCAGGAGAAAGGAGAAGAGGGAGGGAAATGAGGGGAGGAAAATGGCTAAGTGTTGGGTCAAAGAAGCCCATACCTCTCTCTCTCACCAACCCTCATTCTTTATTCTTTTCTCTTTTCCTTTTTCTTTTCTTTTTTCTTATTCACTCAAAATCCTTCTCCCAAGAATAGTAAACCCAAAGTGAACCATGGCAAGACAATGCACAAGTGTGAAAAAGTAATATGTGCATGTTTTGCACAAAAAAGCTAAAAAACCGATTAGCGATTTTTAATCGCGATTAGCACTAAATTAGCATATAACTAATCATAAAAACTTAAAAATGGCATAATTCTATAAAATACCCTATTTTATAATTTTCCATAATTTTTCCAAAATTTTTCCCATTTATTTGTATTTAATAGTACCAAAATATTAAAATATTCAATAAAATAATATTAAATTATAAAAATTCCCAAAAAATAATATTTTATTTTTTTTGAAATGTTACAATTTCAGTATTTTTATTCTCGCCTTCGGCGTTGTATATTTATATCATTGCGTGGTTGTTTCCGCCAAATTGGTGAAGAGCCAGCTCCCGCTTGGGGATGCCTATTATTATTGCTTGTATTTGTTTTGGGGTTAAAATATACAAAGGAGTTGCTGCCCAAATTTCAAATGATGAAAAGGTTTTCAAGATAGATATAAAATATTGCATTTTCATATAATATAACTTATGTTTTAAAGAAAGAACCTCATACCATTATTTCAATAAAAAAAAACTCCACCTCCACTATTTTCCCTAAAAAGATTTAGATTTCTGGGCTTTTGGCTTACTTGAATTAGGTGGGGTCCTATAGACTTCACATGATTCAAGTGCCAGTCATGTGCCTTTTCTGGGTCGTGACAAAGTTGGTATCAGAGCGTTAGGTTTAACCTTGGTTCTAGTCTAGATTTGACTATGCGGAGTCTAAGGCGTATATATATTTTGGAAACTAGACCTGACCTTACGGAACTTAGACTTGACTGAGGGGGTATTAGACCCGAACGATTGACCTTGGTTGATGGAGCAGGTGACTTAAGTAGAGTGACGTACCGTATGTATGTTCCACGATATACTTACGATACGCTACTCCGCTTAAATAGCCTTAGGATGCATATTTCTTATGCATTGTATTTCTATTCGTTCCTATAATCTATTCTCATCGATATCAGATTGTGGTTTCCGTTACCTCGGCTACACGAGCAGAGAGAGTTGTGGCTAGAGATGCGGTCAGAGCGAGCCCGTCAGGGATGAGGACTGACTAGGATGTATTTCGGTGACACATAAACGCATTGATTTATTGTTTTATTAGGATTTCTCGTTGACACGAGCGTTCGGGATCTGCACTAGATGATCGGGCCATTACTAGAGGCCAGCCAGATTGTGAAGGCTATTAAGGTATCGTCTACTCCAGATGATTGAGGGATTGTCTACCGTGCGGACACATGAGCCAGCTGAAACTGAGTTTGACAGATATCGCCCCCAGACCCTTGATGCCAATGCAGCATGAGCTTATACACAGGATGTGATAGAAGATCGCTAGTCACCCTTGGATAAGACTCAGACCTTTTGTTCGTTTGGATGCTCTGAGGCGAGGTCATCAACTTGACTAGCTTCAGTTAGAAAGGGACCTCACATAGACGTGTTATAAGTCGATCGAGAAAAGGACGAGCAGAAGCGCATTACTCTGATGACATGGATGAGTTCCCGAGGAAGAAATTGGCCAGACACCGTCCATAGGGTATTAGAGATGTCGAGTTCGTAGCTTCGAAAGAGACTCTGGATATGAGTACAGCCAATTGGAGAGCAGTCTACATAGCTATGAAGAGATGATTCCGAATTGGTCCATACTGTAGGGAAGCGGAGTAAGAAGTTCGTGCGAGATTTTCACGAGTTGTCATTCCACTCCGTTGATGTCAGAGATTTATTACTCACGCAGAGGCGTTGGATACGGCCACCCTTCCAGAAGAACGTCGTGATAAGAATGCAGCCGTCCCGGAACAAGAAACGGGTTAAGTAAAGAGTGCCAACTTCCGAGCAGTCCTGCAGAGATGAGATTGGGAAGAGACCCTGAGAGGATCTTCGAAATTACTTCATGATAAAGACTTGAACCAGGATCGATTGTGTCGCGCATACTCAGTAGGCTAGAGATTGCCATCGCTGACATGATATGTTATGAGTGACCATGTTAATTGGTCAGGAGATCTTCAGAGAAGCGCCAGAACGGGATTGTTTCCGTCATTACGCCGAATCAGGCTGTCGAGCTGATTGATGTGAAAAAAGTGTTTGTAGAATAACCGCAATCAATAGCGGTGTCGCGTATAGCTAGCCGAGATGTGTACGGGTCTTTCTCAGGGAAACGTGGAACCTTTATCTTGCTTTAGACGAGTTGATTGAAAAGAGAGAGAATAGTTTTAAGATCTATTTTAAATACAGATATAGATTTTATAAGGAAAATACTCGTAGGGTTCAAATGATTTAGTAGTTGATGGATGACTAATAAAGATGACTCATTTTATTTTTTGATAGATTTAAAACTAGATTGATAGTGATGAAAGAGAATTAGGGTTCTTGGAAGAAACAAGGGTTTCCCAACTATTGGCCCTTGTCCCTTCATTGATCTCTATTCATGTCTAGCACTTAACAAAACAATTGTTAATCTGATCTCAAATCGCGGTCGAGACTAGCAATAAATTGGTAGCGCGCCCGATTAGGATGTTAATGATTCTTTTGCTAAAGTTTATAAACTTCATAAGGCTTAAAAGAAATTAAAATATTTTCTCATCCATTGTTCTACCCTAATCCTGCAAACCCTAGAAAGCTAGGAATTCTCACGCATATTTTGAGAAGAAGAAGAAAAGATAGTTAAAGAAATCATAATGCAGAAAGTAAAAATACAGAAAATAAATAATTAAACAAAATGATCTACCTTTATTAATCAACTTCACAAGTACAAATCTTACGAATTTAGATTACAAGAGGAAGAAATTGCTCTCGATCTCTGCCTCATAGGAAGTAGATGCTCCATAGATTTTCATGTCGCCCTATCACGTCGAATCGTGGACTTGTCGTGGATCTCTTGTTCTTTGACGGTGATTTACTTCGTGTAAAGGTGATGATTTTTAGCTTTAGCCTTCGGTCTTTCATATAGCCCTCAAATCAGAAACCCTAGATCTCATAGGTTTAGACTTTCCATAATGATTCTCTTTCTAAGTTTTCAGATCCAACGGCTATGACTAAGCCGCGGATCCGCCGCAGATAGGGCTATTTGGCCGCGGAAAATATCTTAATTACTTTATAAATTAGCACTATTTATTAAATTAGAGAAAATATCTTAATTACTTTATATGGTAATAAATCTTTAAGAAACTTGATTAGGAATATTTGATATGCTATGCATTTTTTAATTACTAAAATATTATGCATATATTTTGAAATATTATTCTAACCATTCGTATGATATTATATCTTTTAAGAATTGTGATTAGAATATTTGATATGCTATACATATTTTAGTTACCAAAATATTATATGCATATATTTTCCTTCATAATGTTAAATATAATTTATAAATATATGGTAAATAGTATTTTGCAGATAAACCCCAAATATGTTTTATATTTATAATAAACACATTTTATTATTTAAGAAAAGTAAGGAAAATTTTATATCAAAAGTACAGTTTTTTCGACTGAACAAATAACCAAAAACTTATCTTTGATCGTCCCGAGCAAACTTGTTATTCAAGAGAGGGAGAAAAAAGAAAAAAAAAAAGAAAAACTAACTAGCACACTTTCGTAGGCAACACGATTGCACTGAGCACGTACAACAAGCCGTTAAACCTCTAGGTGTCCCTAGTAGGAGGAGTGTTGTCTCCTGAAGGTTTTCAGCGGATTACACCTACAAAACACAATAATAAAAGAAAGAAGATGAAAGTTATATACAAAGATAAGGATATATAAAAGAAAGAACTTGAAAAGAAGAATTTCTACCTACACCAGCTTTTCAGTTGCAATGAGCCCTATCTTAATGGTCGTGAAAAGCTATTAGAAATTATACCATCCCTCAATAAAATACTGCTTTTAGTCTTCATCCTTACTTTTCTTTCAAACATCGATCATATACCCCTACGTGTGTGTAAAAAACATCCCTATACTTAGAGAATTCAATTCAAACTATCATACTCTTGTCCATTTCTCTTAGTATTTTTTAGTCGGTGAATATTTTAGATGGAATTGCTCACACATTTTTCATGTGACCGTTAATACTTCTTGAGGTACTACTCGACCGATTACCAAATGCGCTTACTTATTTAGGCGTAATTCCTCATCTTGCAACACTTAAGGCTTAGCAGTGGCTCCCAAATCAGTTGGTCTAAGGCACTAGGTGATAAAGCACCCTCGCTATATTGTTTTTTATGCTGTCTTAAGTAATTACAAAACCAGTGTTCATTTTTTTTCACCAATTTTTTTTAATTTTTTAATTTTTATTATTCTTCATACCAAGGCTTTTAGATAAGAGCATTTCAAGGTATCCTCTACTATCCCAAGTTTCAAGATGTGTGCAAGTGCGTATAGTAGGGTATCAATGTTCAGATGTTTGGCTTCAAAAATAGGGACTATTTTTCAGACTTATTTTTATGCTCAGATTAGTAATTTCCTTCATCTTTCTAACCCTTGGAACAACAGCTCATAACTATTTATTACTAGCTTTGTTTAAGAAAACATCTAACTATTTTGCTTTTCTCAAACTATTCTTATTTTTCATATGTAATTTTTCACTCTCTAATCTTTTATTATCTCAAAAAAAAAAATTATAGTGCCTAGTGCCAAAAGATAATTCAGTGAATACAAACCTCCCCCCAAACCTGTTTTCAGCAGTGTCCTCACTGATGTTATTCTTTGAGCGCATAGTCCTTTAGATTTGGGGAGAGAAAATAATAGGGGTAAAATAACAGTTAAATGAAAACTACCCCCAAACTTGTACTTTGGCATGCACGGATGTTCAGTTAAGTCCTTTTTCACTCACCTCCATTCTTAAGATGAGAATATGTTACCAAAATATAGAGGTGACGCGGAGGAAATTTAGTTATAATAAAACGGCTCCTGTAAAAACATGAGCTCCTCCGCTGGGTCAGCAGAAAAATACGGTTTCAATCTATGTCCATTTACTTTAAAAGTTGAACCGTTTTAATATTTTCAACTTCTACTGTCCCGTGCGGGTATATATACCGCACCACAAAAGATCCTTTCCAACGAGATTTTAGTTTACCCGGATGAAGATAGAGACGGGAATCGTAAAGAAGGACTTGTTGTCCCAGAGTGAAGGTTTTTCTAAAAAGGTTTTTATCGTGGAATATTTTAGCCCGGTTCTTTACTATAACCGCATTATCGTAAGCTTCATCGCGGAGTTCGCTTAGCTCATTTAATTGCAGCTTCCGATAGTTGCTAGCTTGATCAAAATCGAAGTTAAGCTCTTTAATAGCCCACATTGCTTTATGTTCGATCTCTACAGGAAGGTGGCATGCCTTTTCAAACACTAGACGGTATGGAGATATACCAAGATCAGTCTAATAAGTTGTACGAAATGCCCAAAGAGCATCCGTCAATTTGGTTGACCAATTTTTACGGTTTTCTTTAAGGAACTTAATAACAATCTTGTTGTCATTAGTACGACACGGTATTGCTTCCACCTATTTTTAGACATAATCAATCGCTAACAAGATATATAAATTCCCAAAAGAGTTGGGAAAAGGGCCCATAAAATCAATACCCCAAATATCGAATATCTTCACAACCAAGATAGGTTGGAGCGGCATCTCATTTCTTTGTGAAATCTGACCCACGTGTTGACACTGTGGACAAGTTTTCCAATGATCGTATGCGTCTTTAAATAATGTTTGCCAATAAAAGCCACATTGCAAAACTTTCTCCGCCGTTTTACGTGGACCAAAGTGACCGCCACATGCCTGATCATGACAAAAAGACAATATACTCTTGAATTCATCGGTAGGGACACATCTGCAAATGATTTGATTGGAACAATACTTAAACAAATAAAGTTCATCCCAGTAAAAGTGTTTTACTTAGGATAAAAATCGAAAATTTTCTTGGTTCGACCAATCGCTAGGAATAAGTCTCGTCGCCAGATAATTCACAATATCCACAAACTAAGGTTCATAGGATACAGTCAAGAGCTGTTCGTCACGGAAGGAGCCGTTTATTGGCACGGTCAATGTTGGTGTAGAATTGATGCGTGAAAAATGGTCGGCTACAACGTTTTCACATCCACTTTTGTCTTGTATTACAAGATCAAATTCTTGTAACAACAGGATCCAACGTATTAGCCTGGCCTTAGCATCTTTCTTCGATAGAAGGTGTCATAGGGCGGAGTGATCAGTGTAAACTACTATTGGTGAACCAATCAAGTAGGGCCTGAATTTTTCTAATGCAAATACAACTGTTAAGAGTTCTTTTTCGGTAGTTGTGTAATTAATTTGGGCAACGTTCAAGGTCCTACTTGCATAATAAATTACATGTGATATCTTATCAATGTATTGTCCTAAGACTGCATCAATAGCAAAATCTGATGCGTCACACATAAGCTCAAACGGATGGTTCCAATCCGGAGATGATAGAACATGTGGTGTAGTGAGGGAACTTGTAAGTAATTCAAAAGAAGTCTCGCATTCTGAATCTAAGTGAAATGTTATATCCTTGACCAAGAAAAGGGTTAAAAGTTTAGCAATTTTGCTAAAGTCCTTAATGAATCTCCTATAAAATCCTGCATGACCAAGGAAGGATCGTATATCTTTGATGCATTTGGGAGGAGGAAGGTTATGGATGACATCAATCTTAGCTCTGTCTACCTCAATGCCTTTTCGTGAAATGTTATGTCCAAGGACAATACCTTCTTGGACCATGAAATGGCATTTTTCCTAATTCAAAGTTAAGTTCTTATCCTTACAGCGGGTAAGAACCGCGTCAAGATGACGTAGGCATTCCTCAAAGGAGTCCCCAAATGTGGAGAAATCGTCCATAAATATCTCCAGAAAATTCTCCACCATGTCTGAGAATATCTCCATCATACACCGCTGAAATGTAGCAGGAGCGTTGCATAACCCAAAAGGCACGCGTCTATAAGTAAAAGTACCGAACGAATAAGTAAATGTTGTTTTTATTTTGATCCTTTTCGGCGATAGGGATCTGGTTATAGCCAGAGTATTCGTCCAAAAAATAATAGTATTCATGTCCAGCTAATCATTCTAACATCTGGTCAATGAAAGCTAGAGGGAAGTGATCTTTCCTCATTACGGCATTGAGTTTTCTGTAATCAATACATATGCGCCACCCAGTTTGGGTGCGTGTTTGGATCAACTCATTAGCCTCATTAGTTATGACCGTGATACCATACTTTTTAGGGACCACATGAATAGGACTTACCCATTGGCTATCAAATATTGGGTAAATTATACCACTATCTAGGCACTTGATGATTTCTTTCTTTACCGCCTCCTTCATAATGGGATTTAACCGTCTTTGTGGGTCTTGAGTTGGTTTGGCTTTATCCATCAAATATATATAATGTTCAACAATCAAGAGACTAATCCTTTTGATATCAGCTATTGTCCAACCAAATGCTTACCGATTTGATCTCAATACCGCCAAAAGTGCGTTCTCTTGCTCTAAACCTAGAAAAGTAGATATGATCATGGGCAAAAACTCATTCTCACATAAATATGCATATTTAAGATGAGAAGGTAGCGGTTTGAGATCTAGTGTCCGCGGAGAGACGATAGAAGGTGGGGTAAGAGAATGATACTCGGACTCCCTAAGATGTTCATAACTTGCGTAGGATATTGGCTCAGAATGCGCTATTGAATTTTGCGACAAGTAAAAAGATTCAAACTTAGGGATGGACTCATCAAAGATATCTTCACTATAATAATTTGCCAGATCAAACAATGTCGCGCACTAGTGTTGTTGAGATCATCATAGCAAAGTACTTCAGCTTCGCAGCTGTCAAAAGCTATTTCGTTGATAGAACAGACATCGATTAGATGAGCAGAAAGTTCAGATGGTTGACTTCCTAGCTTGTAAATATTAAGCACAATTGTCATCTTCCCGAAGGATAAGTTCATAGAACCATTACGACAATTAATGACAATATTGGAAGTTGCTAGAAAAGGCCGACATAGTATCACCGGGATTTGGTTACGTGGGTTCGCCACAAGCTATGTATCTAAAACAATAAAGTCTACAGGGAATATGAATTCCCCAATTTTGATTAACACATTCTCTAGCTCACCCCTAGGTTGGATGATATATCGGTCTGCCATCTCGAGAGTGTAGTGGGCAGGTTTCAACTCTCATATACCTAACTGCTCATAAACGGAATATGGAAGCAAGTTAACACCAGTGCCGAGGTCAAGTAGAGCACGATTGATACTTTTGCCCCCAATAGTTATAGATATTGTAGGACAACCGGGGTCCTTACGTTTCTTAGGCAATTATTGAGTAAAAGCTGTGCTTACATTACTCGTCATGAATACTTTTTTCGGCATTTAAGTTTTTCTCTTCCTAGTGCACAAGTCCTTAAGGATTTTTGCATAAGACGGAACTTGTTGAATAGCATCTAGGATAGGGATATTTATGTTAACTTGTTTAAATAATTCCACAATATTCTCTATTTGTGCTTTAGGTTTGTTGGCCCTCAACCTGTTTGGAAATGGAGCTTTATTAATAAGTTTTGGATCCAACATTTGTAGAGAAGTTTGTGAGGATGGAATCGATCCCAGAATTAGAATGGGGATTGTTTTAGGTTGACTCGAGGAAGTGGGCGGAGGGTTCGAACCTTGGGGAAAACGGAGAATAGGCTCGGAATAAGGTGGGAGACTAGACAAATTAGGGCAAGAAGTGGAAGCCGGGGTTTCAATTGATTCCTCATCATCAATCTGTTCACCCATTCAACACTCTTTCTAATCTCAACGTGGTAACAGCACTCACATTATGACTTTGTTAGTGGCCAGGATTCGGTAGGGCTTGAGATGGAAGTTTCCCTTTTTCTCTCGCACTCATCGTGGCATTTAGTTGTGCAAGTTGTGCTTCTATCGATTTTATCTTTCACCGTGGGAGGTGGTGGTCTGTTTTAATGCTCGGATAGAAGACTTTATATCATCTGTCGATTGCATGGAAAGTTTAATAAACATATCCACGCTTCGTTCGAGTGCAGATGAGTTTTCGGTACCGACCGTTTGGAAAGAATTATTATAAGGTGTAGAATTGTTGGCCGAAATTTGAAAAGGTTGTGATTGAAAGGGGTGCTGACTCTGTGGGTGTGGTTGCTGTTGCTGTGGAGGAGGTCTTTGATAGTTTCTTGGGAACTGGTTTTGATATTGGATTTGGTTTTGGTTCCAGACAAAATTAAGGTGATTCCTCCATCCATGATTGTATGTGGAAGAATAAGGATCGTTTTTAGGTCGCTGCTGAAAAGTAGCATTAAAGTGTTCTTGACCTTGAAACGGTGCATTCAAAGGACGTTCTTCCGTCAGATGTGATGGGTCGGAATATCAACCACACATGGTCTTGTGAAGCGTAACCTGATTTAGGGAGGCTGATGAGAATTTGTACTCTAAAGCGTCGAGTTTCTTTTGCATCGCTGCCATTTCGGATTTTACTGCGATGGAAACATCGAGCTGATGGATACCTCCCCTAAATGATGGTCTAACGCTTTCCCACTGCAAAGTGTGTTCAGCGGAATATTCCAGAAATTTCCAAGCTTCACCATCATCTTTGGACATGAAATAACATTGACACATGGTTTAAAGCATCTGCTTTGTCACTGGATTAATGCCCTCATATATAATTCGGTACAGATCCCATCTATTTATTCCATGATGAGGACATTGGACAAGCAAATTCTTAAACCGTTCAAAGCATTTCCAAAATGGTTCGTTGGGAAGCTGGGTAAACTGGTTGATTTCGGTCCAAACACTGGCGATCTTATCATTGGGGTAAAATTTCTTAAGAAATGTTATCATGAATTCATCCCAATTGGTAATAGAGTGTGCGGTAGTGTTATAAAGCCATTTTTCTGCTAAATCGCACAAAATGAAAGAGAGAAGACACAAGCGCATAGCATCCACTAAAAGTTGTGAAGTACCCATCATTGCGCATATGTTTTCAAATTTGGTGATAAAAACGTATGCGTTTCAGACTCAAGCCCGTGAAATTTGGGCAAAAGGTTGATGAAGTGGGGTTTAATTTCAAAATTATCCACATTCGCTGGTGGAAGGGACAAATATGTAGGAAGGGGACCGCGTATAAGATAATATCTCTCTTGGAGATAGATGCGTGGTAGATTCTGCACACCGACGGGTGGTAGCAGGGTGGTAGTGGTAAAATCTGATGGAGAACCGTTCATCTCGGTCGATGTGGTGGGTGGAGGGGAAAAAGAAGATGAAGAAGTACCGACTTCGGAGTCGATAACAGGAACGCGGACAAGACGGGCACTAAAATTCCTTGTCCAGCCGAGCTTGCACTAAGCGGCTTTAGTGCAAGTGGTAGTGTGTGAACGATAAAATGGTTTGTTTTGAAAAAGTGTCTGATGTGAGACAAATCACACAAAAAATGCACAATCAACCCTAGAACTAAGGTCACCTAGGTCAAGTCACTAGATCGCTCCTAGACTTCCAAAGGACAAACCGCATGATCAATCCTCTACCATCTTTTTATTACTCTTGTGGCCAGATAAGTGCCGGGTAAGTGGGAGGTATCCGCTATACGAATCGCCAAAAATAGCGGGCCTAATTAAGTAACCACTTGTCTCAGACACACTTACCTTAGACACCACGCAAGTAATGCGGATAAGCGATAGATTACCCACGACCTTCCTCTGTCCTAATTGAGTGCGATGGTCCTTAGAGTCTTGATCTAGATATTTTTTAATTAATGTAGGATGATGTGGATGCTCATTTTGTAATTTGTGGGGACTAGGAAGGGTGATGAAATCCTTACCTAATCTGAATTTTGGTCTTGCCTCTTAAAATCCGTATTAAAAATATGCAAAAACAAACCACAAAACAAAACAAAAAAAAAGATTTTTTGAGCGGCGAAATTTGCAAAGAATCTTGCAGAAAAATATATTATTGGATTTTTCAGAGGAGAGAGGAAGGGATAGGAAAGTAATCAGAGAAGTTCGGAACCCTAATTCCCCAACTATGCCGCGGTTCCGCCGCCAAAATGGACTTTTTTCCGCGGTTCCGCCGCGGAGTTGAGAGATATTTTGAAACTTTTTGCTATGGTGGCCTCGCTTGCTCCTTTGGTCCTCTCTGAAAGTCTCTGAATCTCAAATTCCTCGTTCAAGTGACTCCAGATTCCCTTGCAAAATTCGCATAATAATTGTTAAATACATAATATGATGTTTTGTTTTATTATGATATGGATCGAATAAGAATTCAGCCCGAATAGCAAGAAAAAATTACGCACGTATCCCCGGCAACATCGCCATTTGATTGATGTGAAAAAAGTGTTTGTAGAATAACCGCAATCAATAACGGTGTCGCGTGTAGCTAGCTGAGATGAGTACGGATCACCCTCAGGGAAACGTGGAACCTTTATCTTGCTTTAGAAGAGTTGATTGAAAAAAGAGAGAATAATTTTAAGATCTATTTTAAATACGGATATAGATTTTATAAGGAAATTGCTCGTAGGGTTCATAGGATTTAGTAGTTGATGGATGACTAATAAAGATGACTCCTTTTATCTTTTGATAGATTTAAAACTAGATTGATAGTGATGAATGAGGATTAGGGTTCTTAGAAGAAACTAGGGTTTCCCCACTATTGACCCTTGTCCCCTCATTGATCTCTATTCATGTTTAGACCTTAACAAAACAATTATTAATCTGTTCTCAAATCGCGGTCGAGACTAGCAATAATTTGGTAGTACGCCCGATTAGGATGTTAATGATTCTTTTGCTAAAAATTATAAATTTTATAAGACTTAAAAGAAGTTTAAATACTTTCTCATACATTGTTCTACCGTAATCTTACGAACCCTAGCAAGTTAGGAATTACTCATACATATTTTGAGAAGAAGAAGAAAGGATAGTTAAAGAAATCATAATGCAGAAAGTAAAAATACAGAAAATAAATAATTAAAAAACATGATCTACCTTTATTAATCAACTTCACAAGTACGAATCCTACGAATTTAGATTACAAGAGGAAGAAGTTGCTCTCGATCTCTGCCTCGTAGGAAGTAGATACTCCGTTTATTTTCATGTCGTCCTATCACGTCGAATCGTGGACCTGTCGTGGATCTCTTGTTCTTTGACGGTGATTTACTTCGTGTAAAAGTGATGAGTTTCAACTTTAGTTCTCGGTCCTTTATATAGCCTTCAAAACAGAAACCCTAGATCTCATAGATTTAGACTTTCCATAACGATTCTCTTTCCAAGTTTTCAGATTCAACGGCTATGATTAAGCCACGGATCCACCGCAAATAGGGCTATTTGGCCGCGGAAGCGCCGCGCTATGGAGGAGTCAGGGTTTGGATTTTCTTTTGTGGCCTCTCGTTGACACTTGGAGATCTTTTCCATACTTGGATTCTTTGAATATTTCCTGAGTCTCTATCAGTATTGATTCTACTGTTTTGGCAGATTTTTGATCCTGACATCTTTAATATCTTGATCTCAATATCTCCATAAATAATGTTAGCACTATTTATTAAATTAGAGAAAATATCTTAATTACTTTATGTGGAAATAAATCTTTAAGAAACTTGCCTGGGAATATTTGATATGCTATTCATCTTTTAATTACTAAAATATTATGCAAATATTTTGAAACATTATTCTAACCATTCGTATGATATTATATCTTTTAAGAATTGTGATTAGAATATTTGATATGATATGCATATTTTAATTAAATATTATATAAATATTATATGCATATATTTTCCTTCATAATGTTAAATATAATGTATAAACATATGCTAAATAGTATTTTGCAGATAAACCCTAAATATGTTTTATATTTATAATAAACACCTTTTATTATTTAAGAAATGTAAGGAAAATGTTATATCAAAAGTGGAGTTTTTTCGACTGAACAAATACC
Organism: Agapanthus africanus; assembly: GCA_030015575.1. Classification (NCBI taxonomy): domain Eukaryota; kingdom Viridiplantae; phylum Streptophyta; class Magnoliopsida; order Asparagales; family Amaryllidaceae; genus Agapanthus; species Agapanthus africanus. The sequence goes on from CM057346.1 coordinate 523,342,856, forward strand.
TCCAAACTTAATTTTGATCGTCCCGAGCAAACTTGTTATTCAAGAGAGGGAGAAAGAAGAAAAGAAAAAGAAAAACTAACAAGCACACTTTCGTAGGCAACACGATTGCACTGAGCACGTGCAACAAGTCGTTAAACCTCTAGGTGTCCCTGGTAGGAGGAGTGTTGTCTTCTGGAGGTTTTCAGCGGATTACACACACAAAATCCCATAATAAAAGAAAGAAGATGAAAGTTATATACAATGATAAGGATATATAAAAGAAAGAACTTGAAAAGAAGAGTTTCCAACTACACTAGCATTTTAGTTACAATGAGCCCTATCTTAATGGTCGTGAAAACATGTTAGAAATCATATCATCCCTCAATAAAACATCGCCTTTAGTCTTCATCCCTACCTTTCTGTTAGTGTATATGCCCTAGAGGCCATTACTGTATCATACTAGATTGTATATTATTTAATGGAAGCTTGGGATATTCACAGTTGTATAGACAATCTTGCTCAAAATGGTAGTATGCTACTTGGTTTGTTTCTACTTCAATATGTGCATGTGTTTCTTTTAGCATATTGCTTATACATATTAGTAGAACCCTTAGGATCTTTGCTTGATTACCAGCGTTGTGATGGCAGTCATACTTGTGGGGGCTGGGTAATCTATAAGCACATCCTTATACAGGTCCCTAGTCGTAGGACTATCGAGACAGGGCATCGATACTCCGGAGTAGACTAGCGTATACGCTTCTCATCTCAGCACGGGAGGTGGTCTGTCCCACAGCCATCAGTACGTCGTACTGGAGATAGTATGCGGGTGCTCGTTAGGTTACGAGTATACTGGACAGGACTCGTCGGGAACTGATGGATGGTATTATACCTATCGTCAGTTATCAGTTCCCAGGTGACATGAGTACAGCTTAGTCCGCTGACTTGACACTGTCACTTCGCCTCGAGTGTGTTCCCACTGTACTTAGATTACTACCCTACCATGGCTCAAAGGAGTCGTGCAAACAGGTAGTAGTTGGGTGCAGTCCCGAAGCACTTGGAGGCAGTGACGGTTAGACAGGATTCGTCTCTCCCGGTATTGGGGGTTGACATCGCGCTGTGTCTAGGAGAGCCATTACACGAGTAGTTCCTGGCCAGGGCAAGCGAGATATACTGGTAGGTTTCCAGTGTTATCACAGGGTGTTCTGGGCTTCACTCCGACACGACTTGTACCGCTATTAGGGGACTGACGTTCGCCACCCCCTAGGCCCGCCATACGATGTATCAGACGAACAGACCGGACTGTACGGAGATTGTCACATACAGGCTCAGTAGGAGTTCGGATGGGTTTACCTCTTCGGCCTTCTTATCGACATCTACCTGGGGACCGTTACGTACAGCTAGTGCCGCTTGCAGTCTGTGGTTAAACCCACTGCCAGCGTAGTGTCGAGTCTTTAGAGTCCCACACAGAGAGCTTCCCTGCACTGAGCGAAATGTGTAGAGGCCGTATGGTTTTACGGCAGGGCTGCGATCACTTGCGTACACTTGTGTGCGTATGTTGTTCGGGCAGGCAATACTAGTGGGTTTTGGTTTAAGCCGGATCCTAGTATTGCACGGATGGATTTGTTTTGTCTTCAGTGCATTCGCATTCTACGAAGTGCGGATGAGGGTGTGTATGCACAGTTTTGAGGAGTGATGAAGGAGGAGGTGCCTCATTAGGATTTTTGCAGTTGGTTCGGCCAAAACCATTATGTGGCAGGCTCATTAGGGTTTTGGCAATTTGTTCGGTCAAAACCATTATGAGTCAGAGACATCGTTTACTAATCCTTTTAGTGATAATTTTATGATGGCTAATTGCATTGACTATTTGACCACCATGACCTCTCTTGACTTTGTTGACCGGTTGACCGGGGTTGACCATTGACCTTCATGAGAGATCTACACTTTTCTTTTGATTTTCTTTTTCTTTTGATTATGAAAATGGTCATTTCAATGTAGCCATCAACTTTATCTTGATGGGATTAGTAATGATAATGTTTTTGCATTATTGAACCATGGTTCATTTTCTTTAGTTCATAATTCATTCTCATTTCTCTCTCTTGCTCTTTCTCATGAGAAGAAAAGAAAATGAGCTCTCATGGTTGCTAAGTCCTCCTCCTTCTTCCTCCTCTTGATTCTATTTTTTGATCTCATGTGTTGAGAGAAAAAGATCCCACAAAGACAAACACATCCATACATCACTTCTACACAACCTAGGGCTTCTAGATTAGCGATCTCGTCGCCCTAGTTGCCTCGGCTCGAGGTGGAGCTCGGTGTACAACTCTCGGGTGGATCTTCTTCGACTCAAGAAGGCCGCGGAGGTGCCCAAGGTCCGGATCGACACTTGGAGCTTGGATGGACGAGCGAGACAGCGGAATGAAGACCCGAAGGACCGGTTTCGTGAGATATACTTTCTACAGCATAGTAGTTAAAGCCTCTAGTAGTTTACTAGTTACTAGTTTAGCAAAGATCCGTGCTTTAAGTCCATGTTGCCTTGCGCCAAATTATTGTTTTTCGTCGTTTCCGCCTCCCCGTAAGAACCGGGATGAGCAACGTGGACTTACACTTTCTTCCAAATATCGATCATATACCCCTATGTGTGTGTAAAAGACATCCCTACACTTAGAGAATCCAATTCAAGCTATCATACTCTTGTCCATCTTCCTTAGTACTTTTTAGTCGGTGAATATTTTAGATGGAATTGCTCACACATTCTTCATGTGACCGTTAATACTTCTTGAGGTACTACCCGACCGATTACCAAATGTGCTTGCTTATTTAGGCGTAATTTCTCGTCTTGCAACACCTAAGCCTTAGCAATGGCTCCCAAACCAGTTGGTCTAAGGCACTATGTGATAAAGCACCTTCGCTATATTGTCTTTTATGCTGCCTTAAGTAATTACAAAACCAGTGTTCATTTTTTTTTTCACCAAAGTTTTTTAATTTTTTAATTTTTATTATTCTTCATACCAAGGATTTTAGACAAGAGCATTTCAAGGTATCCTCTACTATCCCAAGTTTCAAGATGTGTGCAAGTGCGTATTGTAGGGTATCAATGTTCAGATGTTTAGCTCCAAGACCAGAGACTATTTTTTAGACTTGTTTTTATCATCAGATTAGTAATTTCCTTCATATTTCTAACCCTGGGGACAACAGCTCATAACTATTTATTACTAGTTTTGTTTAAGAAAACATCTAATTTTCTTGCTTTTCTCAAACTATTCTTATCTTTCATATATAATTTTTCATTCTGTAATCTTTTATTATCTCAAAAAAAGAATTTATAGTGCCTAGTGCCAAAAGATAATTCAATGAATACAAACCTTCCCTCCAAACTTGTTTTCAGCAGTGTCCTCACTGATGTTGTTCTTTGAGCGTATAGACCTGTAGACTTAGGGAGAGAAAATAATAGGGGTAAAATAATAGTTAAATGACTACCCCCAAACTTGTACTTTGGCACGCACGGATATTCAGTTAAGTCCTTTTTCACTCACCTCTACTCTTATGATTAAACCATGTTACTATGGAGGTGAGGCGGAGGAAATTTAGTTATAATAAATAGGCTCCTGTAAAAACAGGAGCTCCTCCGCTGGGTCAGCAGAAAAATACGGTTTCAATCTATGCCCATTTACTTTAAAAGTTGAACCGTTTTTAATATTTTCAACTTCTACTGCCCCGTGCGGGTATACATACCGCACCATAAAAGGTCCTTTCCAACGAGATTTTAGCTTACCCGGATGAAGATGGAGACGGGAATCGTAAAGAATGACTTGTTGTTCCAGAGTGAAGGTTTTTATAAAAAGGTTTTTATCGTAAAATATTTTAGTCCGGTTCATTACTATAACCGCATTATCGTAAGCTTCATCGCGGAGTTCACTTAGCTCATTTAATTGCAATTTCCGATAGCTGCTAGTTTGATCAAAATCGAAGTTAAGCTCTTTAATACCCACATTGCTTTATTTTCGATCTCGACAGGAAAGTGGCATGCCTTTCGAAACAGTAGGCGGTATGGAGACATACCAAGATATAAGTGGTACGAAATGCCCAAAGAGCATCCGTCAATATGGTTGACCAATTTTTACGGTTTTTAGAAACCGTCTTCTCCAAAATTTGTTTATTCTGCCTATTGAAAATCTAAGCTTGCCCGCTCGTTTGGGGATGATAGGGCGTAGAAAGTTTATGGTTGATTGAATATTTCCGCATCAAAGTCTCGAAAGACCAATTACAGAAATGCGTCCCGTTGTCGCTAATTATAGCACGAGGGTGCCCGAATCACGAAAAGATATTTTCTTTAAGGAACTTAATAACAACCTTGTTGTTATTAGTACGACATGGTATTGCTTCCACCTATTTTTAGACATAATCAACTGCTAGCAAGATATATATATTCCCAAAAGAGTTGGGAAAAAGGCCCATAAAATCAATACCCCAAACATCGAATATCTCCACAACCAAGATATGTTAGAGTGGCATCTCATTTCTTTGTGAAATCCGACCCATGTGTTGACACCGTGGACAAGTTTTGTAATAATCGTATGCGTCTTTAAATAATGTTTGCCAATAAAAGCCATATTACAAAACTTTCTCCGCCGTTTTACGTGGACCAAAGTGACCACCACATGCCTGATCATGACAAAAAGACAATATACTCTTGAATTCATCATTAGGGACACATCTTCAAATGATTTGATCGGAACAATACTTAAACAAATAATGTTCATCCCAGTAAAAGTGATTTACTTGGGATAAAAATCGAAGATTGTTTTGTTTCGACCAATCGCTAGGAATAAGTCCCGTCGCCAGATAATTCACAATATCCACAAACTAAGGTTCACAGGATACGGTCAAGAGCTGCTCGTCACGGAAGGAGCCGTTTATTGGCACGGTCAATGTTGGTGTAGAATTGATACGTTAAAATGGCCGGCTACAACGTTTTCATATCCACTCTTGTCTCGTATTACAAGATCAAATTCTTGTAACAATATGATCCAACGTATTAGCGTGGCCTTAGCATCCTTCTTCGATAAAAGGTGTCATAGGGCGGAGTGATCGGTGTAAACCACTATTGGTGAACCAATCAAGTAGGGCCTGAATTTTTCTAATGTAAATACAACCGCCAAGAGTTCTTTCTCGGTAGTTGTGTAATTAATTTGGGCATCGTTCAAGGTCCTACTTGCATAATAAATCACATGTGGCATCTTTTCAATGGGCTGTTCTAAGACTGCACCAATAGCAAAATCTGATGCGTCACACATAATGTCGAACGGATGGTTCCAATCCGGAGATGATAGAACGGGTGATGTAGTGAGGGAACTTGTAAGTAATTCAAAAGCAGTCTCGCAATTCGAATCTATGTGAAATGTTATATCCTTGGCCAAGAGAAGGGTTAAAGATCTAGCAATTTTGCTAAAATCCTTAATGAATCTCCTATAAAATCCTGCATGACCAAGGAAGGATCGTATTTCTTTGACGCATTTGGAAGGAGGAAGGTTATGGATGACATCAATTTTAGCTCTGTCTACCTCAATATCTTTTCGTGAAATGATATGTCAAAGGACAATACCTTCTTGGACCATGAAAAGGCATTTTTCCCAACTCAAAGTTAAGTTCTTATCCTTACAGCGGGTAAGAACCGTGTACAGATGACGTAGGCATTCCTCAAAGGAGTCCCCAAATATGGAGAAATCGTCCACAAATATCTCCAGAAAATTCTCCACATGTCTGAGAATATCCCCATCATACACCGCTGAAATGTAGCGGGAGCGTTGCATAACCCAAAGGGCACACGTCTATAAGTAAAAGTACCGAAAGGATAAGTAAATGTTATTTTATCTTGATCCTTTTCGGCTATAGGGATCTGTTTATAGCCAGATTATTCGTTCAAGAAATAATAGTATTCATGTCCATCTAATCGTTCTAACATCTGGTCAATGAAAGGTAGAGGGAAGTGATCTTTCATCGTTGCGGCATTGTACACATCACAACTAATATTAAGTGATCAAAGCCTAGTTTCAATCCAAAACCCTCACTTGAATTTCCAAACTTGCAACTAAAACCTAAATTAAATACTTAATTAACTTAGATTGAAGTAATAATCCAACAATTAAACCATAGGTTAAGATTTATACCTCACAAACAATAGATCTAGCTTACAATTTTGCCATCCCAAAATGCTATCTTGCTTCCAAAATCCATGCTAGAATAGGCCAAGGAGAAATGGGTAGAGATTGGATTTGGAGTTTGTGGGATTTTAGATGGATTTTTGATGCATTTTTGCAAGGGTTTTGACATGGAATGAGATGGGGAATTGGGAGGGCTGCTGCCTTGCTAGGCTCGGCCAAGGAGAGGGGAGGGGAGAGAGAGAATGTGGGTGTGGGTTTGAAGTCAAGAATTTTTCCATACCTCAAATATCTAACACCCCATACTTCATTCTTTATTAGTTTCTTTTTATTTTCTTTTCCATTTCCTTTTCTTTTTAACTTGAAATGGGGAAACTTGGGGAATGGGGCTGCCATGGGTTCGGCCAAGTGGTGGAATGGGTGAGTGTGGGTTTGGGTAGGAGTTTCCAAATCAATAAAAAACCCTCTTAGCTCAATAATGCAACATACAACCTAATTCTATTTTTATTTTATTTTATTTCAATTTCCCATTATCTTTTCTATACAAGTAAACTAGAATCAACCAAATATTTTTTTTGAAAGAACATGTTACCATATTTTTTTAGATGTGTCATGGTGCACTAAACTTGTATTAACCCATTCTAATTTGTAATTATCACTAATTAAATGTATTAGTGAAGGCTTAAAATAATATTAAAATAATTAATTTCGGAAAATATTTTAGTGAACTAGAAATTTTATAAGTGACTAAATAAATACCAACACTAGCCATTATATAGCTAGAATAGGTATATTTAATTCTATATTGAAAAATAATTATATCTTGATTTTTACGGAAAACCCAGATATTTTACCGATTATCCGAAATTTCACCTAAACGATTTTTAAAACGTTACAAAGGGTGGGCCCGGTTGCCTCTTGCGAGGGGTTTTGATCCATAAGGACTGGCCAAGCAGGGTTGCTTCCCGGTGCCTCTTGGCAAGGGCTTTGATCCATGGCGTTGTGGGGTAGGGAACTACCAGCCAGGGATAGCCGAGCAGGGGCTGGCCCGGTTGCCTCTTGGTGAGGAGTTTTATCCCTGACGTTGTTGGGTAGGGTGCTACCGGCCAGGGATAACCGAGCAAGTGTGGGCCCGGTTGCCTCTTGTGAGGGCTTTTGATCTTTAAGGACTGGCCGAGCAAGGTTGCTTCCCAGTGCCTCTTGGCGAGAGCTTTGATCCTTAGCGTTTTGGGGTAGGGAGCTACTAGCCAGGGATAACCGAGCAAGGGCAGGCCCGGTTGCCTCTTTCGAGGGCTTTTGATCCTTAGCGTGGGAGGGGCCGTAAGAGGCCTACTAAGGACGGGTCGAGCAGGGTTACTGCCCGGTGCCTCTTGGCGAGGGCTTTGATTCTTAAGGACGGGCCGAGCAGGGTTACTGCCCGGTGCCTCTTAGCGAGGGCTTTTGATCCCTGGTGTTTTGGGGTAGGGAGCTATCAGCCAGGGATAACCGAGCAAGGGCGGGCCCGGTTGCCTCTTTCGAGAGCTTTTGATCCTTAGCACGGGAGGGGCCGTAAGAGGCCTACTAAGGATGGGCCGAGCAGTGTTGCTGCCCGGTACCACTTGGCGAGGGCTTCGATCCCTGGCGTTTTGGGGTAGGGAGCTACCATCCAGGGATAACCGAGCAAGGGTGGGCCCGGTTGCCTCTTTCAAGGGCTTTTGATCCTTAAGGACTGGCCGAGCAGGGTTGCTGCCCGGTGCCTCTTGGCGAAGGTTTTGATCCCTGGCATTATAAGGTAGGGAACTACCAGCCAGGGATAGCCGAGTAGGGTAGCCGCTCGGCTACCTCTTGGTGAGGGATTTGATCCCTGGCGTTGCGAGGTAGGGAATGTTTCCCCAATCAGAGCAAGGATCTGTTTGAATTTCAAAAAATTCAAATTTTGAAGCAACGCTTCAAATCCCGTGCGCTGCGCGCAACGCGCCATGTGTCAGAAGTTGATACGACAGCGCAACGCCCAAGGCGGTGCGTCCAATCAGAGCAGGGCTCTTGTAAAAACTAAAAGTAAAAGAAACAACGTTCAGTTGCGCAAGCGCTACGCCGCGTGACACGTGTCTGCGCATTTGCACAAGCACAACTGCGCAAACACAGATGCGCAAACGCTGCGCCGCGCGACACGTGTCTGCGCGGCTGCGCAGGCGCAGCTGCCGCGCGACACGCGCTAAGGGAATTGCACAAAACAGAATAAACCTTTTCTGTTCTTGTTAAAACAAGAAGATTTTCTTCTGTAAAACAGAGGCCTTTGGATCAAAGATCCAACGGTGGGGAAAACTCCCCAAATCACTCAGAAAAGATCTTTTTAACAAATTTAACTAATTTATAGGCACTATAAAAGGGACCCCAGACCTCAATTCAAAGGCATCAACATTTTCTGAAAAAAAAGAGAACTCTGGAAAACTCCTCAAGAACCAAAAAGGTAATAACCTTTAGAAAAAAGAGAAAATTCTCTTAAAAGCAGATCATTGATCTAAGAACAAGATCAATGATCTTCAATAAGAAAGAAAACTAACTAATAACAGTGCCTTGCACTTTTTTATGAACCATTGGTTCTGGAATCTTAAAGATTCTTTTCTTGAATCCAAAATTGGATCAAGTTATTGAAACAGTGCCTTGCACTTGCGGATCTGCACTGTTGCGCTCCTGTGTTGGCGCAAGCCACCAGAGAGCGCCACGTGTCAGCAGCGCAACAGCGCAACGCATTGACACAGCGCACTGCGCTGTTGCGCTTGCGCTCACCAGAATGTGACACGTGTCACCTCCCCATGCGCTTGAGCTTAATAATTGGCGCAAAGCGCCTGACAGCACACTGTCAGAAGAGTAAATAATCTGCATTATTCAAAAAGGGCAGAGCCCAATTAAGAGGCCCAATGGACCAAAACAAATGCTCTGCATTATAAATAAAGAGACAGAGCCCAAATTAAAAAGGGCTGGCAGGCCTAATGCTCTGCAGTGCATTATTAAAAAGAGGGGGCAGAGCCCAAACAGGGGTCTGTTAGACCAAAACAAATGTTGTGCATTTAATTAAAAGCCTAATGCTATGCATTATTAAACAAAGGGCAAAGCCCAAGCTAAGGCCTAACAGGCCAACCACAAATAAAAACGTTGAATTTTCTCAACTGGACTTAGCCCAATCATGGCCATAAGTCCTTAAATTAAATTGACTGAGCACGTCGGCTCTCTTAAATTAATCTACCTCCGGTTCGAGGGTACATCTCCGAACTCCTCTGACACCTATCGTTATAATCCTTCAACGACGTCAGAGAGGTGACGAGTCCCGACAACCACACATCGATATTGGACCGAAACGTCCTTAAACTAATGTCGGACCGAAACGTCCTTAAACTAATGTCGGACCAAAACGTCCTTAAACTAATGTCGGACCACCACGTCCCTAAACTGGAACACGGACCACCACGTCCCTAAACTGGAACATGGACCACCACGTCCCTAAACTGGAGCATGGACCGCAACGTCCTTAAACTATCTATGGACCACTACGTCCCTAAACTGGAACAATAGAGCCTCCAAATGCTCTTTTGCCGGATCTAAACGATCCCGTTTAAGTTGATCTTAGCCCCAAACACGGCTAACGTATCCTTAAACATTCAAATGGACTATAAACTCCAAATCGACTGTGGTTCAAGGGTACATCTCTGAACTCCTCTGACACCTATCGTTGTAATCCTTCAACGACATCAGAGAGGTGATGAGTCCCGACGGCCATATATTAAATGGATCACCACGTTAAGTTGATCTTAGTCTCAAACAGGACTAACGTATCCTTGACGAACGTTTAAGTTGATCTTAGCCGCAATGCGACTAATGTATCCTTAAACTAAAAACACCAAACCCAAATTTAAGTAAATACGGATTTGGACTAATCCACGTCCTACGGACGACGGCATTACTCAGTCTCTGTATACAATCCACGGGCAACCACAAATAAAACAAACACACACGACACGAAGTGAAATTCTGGAGAAGGAGAAAGTGGCTACCGCGATGCGGTAGCGTAATTAACTACAGGGGCTTGCGCCTGCAGGGAAGAGCGTCCCCACAATCAAAAACCCCTCACCCCGAGGGAGAATCTGACGAAGTCTGCTACATCGGCCACATCCGTCTAAACCTCCGATACACGGTGCCATAAATCAACTTGGCATCTTCGGAGAGGTGGACGGATAAAACCATATAGCATCTGCCCCGAATCTCAGGCAAGACGCAAAGTCTAGGCCGCCTTTCGGAGGGGAACAGATTCTGGCACGCCCGGTGGGACCTTTTCCTCTTTCCACTCCACACTTCGTGTGTCGTCTTCGCGAACCAATCGCGGTTTGTTAAATGGTTGCCTTTGGATTTCAAGTTACTAAGATTTGGTCTTTTGCCTCGCGCAGAACTCAAGATTCAATGGCCTCTAGTTGCACCAATTGCTCGAAGTACCACTGCAACGGACGCTCCACCTCACCGGGAGGTGTAGCATATGGGCCCCAAGCGGCTTCCTTCCTCACTCTGCCGGTAGATCAGGTGACCCAAGCCACCACTGGTCTGTTCTTTGGGACCATGATCCCACCTACAAGCTTCCCTACGCCAATACCTGCACCGGAAGTGAACAAGAAGTCGGTCTTCGACCAGCTCACTGCTACGACGACCCCTGTCAACGGGTCGCCCACTACCAAACCGACAGCCTCTGTTTTCACCAGGCTAAATCAGAACTCTAAATTGGCTGTCTCGAGGAAGGCAATAACGGCTGCTCCAGAAGTCGTCAAGGCGGCTTCCCCTGTCAAAGAGTCAGTCTTTTCAAGACTGACGATTCCTGCCCCTGCCCGAGGATCTGTCTTCAACAGGTTAAATATCACCCCTCAAAAGACAACCTCAGTCTTTAAGAGGTTAACACCGGCGGCGCCTCATTCAGACAGGGGGCAAAAAGAAGATGTCTCAATCTCTGAGCCAATCCCAACGGCTCGCCGTGCTCGACGTCGCCATTGGCAACGAGTGAGGAAGGCAGGGGGCAACTCCCCCTCAGGGCTAACTCCACCTGCTCCAATGGTGGAAGCCAACGCTGCTGTTCCAACTGGGAACAGCTTTGAACTGCTGAGGAGGGTACGTAAGAACTCTCCAACCGCTACCTTGAAAAGATCTCCTCCACCTGCGGAGAGAGTTACGGAAACGAAGCAAGAACAGCCCCCTCAACGGCTGTCCTCAAGAATTTATAAAGTTTGGTGGAGGGTTCAAGACTCCGTGATTGACCCAGGTCACTCTCGTCACCAGAAAAATGCGAAGGTGGAAAAAGACGAGGACCGTCCCATTAAACAGCGGGGGACAGCAACTGCTAGGATGCCCACTTCAACGGTTCCTTCAACTTCAATGGCCCACAAAAGAAGGAGGCCGGAGAAAACTCCCACGTCAGCGGCAAAAGTTAAAAATGGTGAACCTAAACGCCCCAAGTCAAGGGGCATAACAGTTCATACGGTTTACATGGCATCGGGAAAAGAAGATAGCCGCATATCAACAGGTCATAGACCGCACACGAGGTCGGTGACTAAGGCTCAGGAGCAGCAGCAGAAGCTCCAAGAAATGATGAACGCTATGGCCGCACTTACAGGGCCAAAAGAAAACCTTGAAACGTTCTCGGATGAGCGTCAAGAACAAGAAACGGACGCTGAATTCCTTCGTCACGTACTGGAGAAGAAGGATAAAGAAGCTGCGGAGCAGGCAGCCAACATAAAGAAAATGGCCCTCCTGTTCCAGGATATGGTGGGTATGATGATTCAACAAGATCCACCTGCTGAAGATCCCCCGATCATCCTTGAAGACGATAGGGGAGAGACGTCGAATCCTCCACCAGTTCTGTCCACGACTAAAGAAGATACAATCTCCAAAGCTGATTTGGATGAATACATCGCCTAGCAAATACGGGTTCATCATGCGGCCGGTCAGGTCGTGAAAACGGGGAAACCATATCCGAGTTGGTACGATCAAATCAAATACCCGCCAGGTTATACGATTCCCTAGTTCCATATCTACAAGGGGGCGGGCAATCCTCACCAGTATGTTGCCCAGTTCAGGGCACTTTGCGGCAATACCGGTGGAGATGACAAGCTTTTACTTCGCCAGTTTGTTGGAAGTTTATCAGATACGGTGTTCGAGTGGTACTCTGAGCTCCCGAACGACTCTATCAAAACCTTCGCGAGATGGAGCTACTGTTTACTCAGCGTTTCGCAAGCGCCAGTGAACGTACCCCGATGACGGCACTGATTAACGCCAGGGTAAAACCCGGCGAGACATGGGTTCAGTACGCTATACGATGGCGGAACTTATGGTCGAAGTGTGAGCAGCGCATTGAAGAAGCTCCCGCGGTAGGTATGTTTGTGGGAACCCTCGATCCATAAGCAACCATCTCGCAGTTTATGATGTTTTTCAAGCCGACTACCTTCCAGGCCTTGATTGACAAACTAACGCAAATGGATCAAATGGGCCATAAACCCCCTCTTCTAAGGCCAGATTCCCGAAATGACAAAGGGAAGGGATAAGCGATCGTCGTCGCTAATGCTCAACAACAACCGAGCGACTCGAAGCCGGTTGCTCGTCAAAATAATATGCGCCCGTACGTACCCCTTGAGGATAGGATGGGACGTCCTTATTCCTTTCCCCGCGATAAAACGAGGAGGTTATTCGAGCAGGCGTTGCGCAATAGACTCATAAATCTGCCGGATCCAAAACGTCCGTTGCAACCAAGTGACGTCAACGAGCCCAACTACTGTCCTTATCATCGAGTACTAGGCCATCCGATCGAAGATTGCTACGTTTTCAAGAATTGGCTTGAAAACCAGTACCGACAGGGCAAGTTCGCATTATCTGACAAATGGAAAGTGAATCCCCCGCAGCCCCACATCTCTAAAGGGACGAATACGCCGAGGGCACCATGCTCCGTCATTGAAGAAGCTCCTTGGGAGGTTGTATTATCAGCCAAGACAAAGAGGATGCTAAACGATCTTCAGACATGTCCAGCGATCAGGTGGAAGAACCCGTTGCAACCGCAGGTCATTGAAGGGATGTTGAAACCACGTCTAACTCCAAAGACCGATGGTGGTGGTTCAAGCACTTGCAGCCAACCGTCAAAATCTTCGAAGAAGAAGAAGAAGAAATCTAAGAAGCCCGTGAAGCCTGGCGACAAGCGCACGGACTTACAAAGGCAAATTGACGCGCTGGATGAATACAACCAAAAGGCACGGACTCCCATTATGCTCCAAGAGTTCCTCAATCACGTCTTTCAAGAAGAAGATGAGGGAGAAAGTTCATCGGATGAATCCGAGGAATATGCGGCGAGCTGTCATATGATTTCCCATTCGATCACGAATGATGAGAAGACTCCTTGCACCGAAAAGCCGGGGGCAGATCCTGAACCAGAAGTTCTGGGGCCATCAGATGAAGTAATTGACGCATTCCTTAACGAAGCTCGATTAAAAAGCAGAGCTGATCGGGAGCGCGAGGCGGCTGTATTCGAAAGGGCCAAGCGCCAGCGACTTGGTGAAGGAGCTGAGACGATCCCATTGGAGCTAAACACCTCCGCTACCGACAAAAGCCAATTCAAGATGAGGAAAAAGTTTGCTAAGGCCATATCAATGGGCATGAAACTACCATCCTCTGAAGGAAACGTCACTAGTGGAATGGAAACGCACCCCTCCAATTGTTTATATCATCAAAAGATTTCGCACCCCACTCAAGAGTGCAAAGCTTTCGATAGATGGTGGCAAGGATATGTTGCTCATCGACAACACTTTAAGCGGGAAAAGCATAAAACTCCTCGAGAGCAAAGAAATACGACCGAAGGGCTTAAAAGAACTGCTGGCGATTGTTGCATGGTTAACACCGGTAGAACACAAGTACCCACATGCGGGAGTGATTCTGATGAAGAGCTAGAACTTGCCCCTCTCTTTAAAGAGTCCGCTTCAAGAAAAGAAGAAGAACTGAAGGTTTGCGAAAATATCCGGCTACGTAATCGCACGCTGCCCGAAAAGAACCTCGGACCCTCGAACAAAAAAGATAAAGGGAAGGAAAATGCCACTGAAGATATCGTCTTAGATGACCAAGTGGTGGAAGAGCTAGCTGCCAAAGACCCACCAAAAAAGAATAAGGTGGATTACAACGTCTTAGCACATCTGAGGAAGCTGCCCTCACAGCTCAGCATTCTTGACGCCCTTTTGCTATCAAAAGAGGCGAGAGATTCGTTGATTAAGGCGCTCCAAGACCCGGAACAATTCCAAGCATGCCTGGCCGAGGAAAAATGAAGGAGGAATTGGAGGAAGTGCACACGGCCGATGTCACTTTCGGCGACGAAGACCTTCTTCTTGGGACGTGCGAACACAATCGCCCCCTCTATGTCTCAGGATATTGCCATGATATAAAGATAGGAAAAATCTTGATCGATAACGGATCGTCTGTTAACCTACTCAACGTGCGGGTGTTGAAGGAAATCTGCATGAGCGTCCAGCACCTTGCTCGGGACAAGATCACCATCTCCGGGTTCGACTCCCAATCGTCAAAGACTCTTGGATCTGTGATACTGACGCTACGTTTCGGGCTACTCGTCACGGACATTAAGTTCCACGTCATAGACGCCAAGACATGCTACAACGCTTTGCTCGGCCGACCATGGTTACACGAGTACAACATCATCCCTTCTACACAACATCAGTGTATGAAGTATTTTAAGGATGGTTTCGAGTATACCGTGACGGGAGAACCGAACTCGTTCTCTGTGAACGAGGTCCGCAAATACGAAGATGCCAAATACTTCTTACCAGATTTCGAAGATACGGAGAAGTGTCACAAGCCGGAGAATAAAACTAACGCCACCATCCCTGTCTTCGGCAGTGATACCGAGGAGGAAGAGGAGATGGTTTATTCGGGTCCACCCCAACACAACAAGCCGGGACCATCAGCTCCTACGTTGATCTTTGGCAGCGACTCGGAAGATGAAGTCCATGCTGTATTCTCTGCTCGACCTTCAATACGAACGTTCGCTGATGAAGAGCAAAGTCTGCAAGTCGCCATGGTGCCGTTTAAACACCATAAAGAACTGGATGCACTTAATATTTACAACGTAGAAGAGCTACAAACATTCTACATCCCTCCCAGGCGAGAGAGCGAGAAAGTAATTCTGTTTTACCGCTCTGAAGAAACCAAGGTAGAAAAAGAAATCTGGCATTGCGCGGATTCTACGCTCGACAGGCTTCAGCCTATCCGTCTACCCAGATATTATACGAAGGTTTGAAAAAGCTGCTGAAACGCCAAGGGATACCCTTCAAACAGACCTTTAGAAAGGCCAAATTCTATGACAGGGTCTGGAACGTCCCCGGAACTCAGCACAAGCTGCCTAGTGGCAGGATGGAGACGATCGGGCTCGGATACACTCGCTCCAAGAAACGAGAGCTGCTCCGCGACTGTTACGTCGTACACGACTTCAATGAAGCAGATGCGCAACGGGAGGACACTAATCCTGAACCAGTAAAAGTTCATGATACAAGAGTGCCCAATCCGTCGTTTGAAGAACAAATGGACAGGCTTATAAGGGAAGCTGGTCAAAAAGTCCGAGACAATCATAACCGCGAAATGGTCATCTACGAGAAAGCTAGAACGCAACGCCTTCTCCAACAGGCCGTGAAAGATGAAAAGGCTGCTCCCTGTCAACCTGTTATAAACAAGGCTCGACGCAAAAGCAGAAATAAATCGAAAGGCCAAAAAGGCGCTCAGCAACAACAAAGCAAGGCTAAGAAGCCACGCCAACGGGAGACAAGCGTTATTGATTTATCCTTCATGAAGAAAATGGGTCGAGCGTACTCGTTTCCACGGGACAATACGAGGAAGATACTTGACCTCGCTCTAAAACATCAAATGCTTACATTGCCGAAGTCTAAAAACCCTGAACAAGTGGGCGAAGTCTCACACCCGGACTATTGCTCTTACCATCGAGAAATAGGGCATCCTCTTGAAGATTGCTTCACCTTCAAGAATTGGGTCGAAGATCAGTATCAGCTTGGCAAGTTCGCTCTATCCGACAACTGGAGGGTAGCACTGCCACAAAAGCACGAGCCCAAGGCCACGAAAGGAGAACCGGTTCCACATTGGGATTGGAAGCGAATTCGCACCTGTCACATGATTACAATATTAAAAGAAGAGCCCGAGGACATAGAGGAGCTCCCTTGGTGCTTCGAAAACAGCAGCGACGAGATAATCTCAGAATTCCCACCAGCGCCAAAAGAGCTGGAAGATGGAATCCATACCACTGCAGATAACCTCAAGAAGATTGAGTTAGGGACGGCAAACGATCCACGGCCGACATTCATCAGCGAGTTACTATCTGAAGAAAGGGTAGCTGCGTTAAAGGATGTGCTTCTGCAGCATAGAGATTGCTTCGCGTGGAACTATTCCGAAATGCCGGGACTAGATCCAGAAATTGCTGTACACAGATTGGCGATATCCCCGGACATCAAGCCAGTCAAACAGGCACCAAGAAGAATGCAGCTCGAGCTTGAAATGAGTATCAATGCTGAAGTCAAAAAGCTGATCGACTCTGGCTTCATCCAGGAGGTTCAATATCCGGATTGGATCGCCAATATTGTCCCGGTGATGAAGAAAAATGGGACTGTGCGGATATGCGTGGATTTTCGGGATCTCAATAAAGCTTGCCCGAAGGATGATTTCCCAGTGCCAGTCACCGAA
The DNA here is from genome assembly GCA_030015575.1 of Agapanthus africanus. Classification (NCBI taxonomy): domain Eukaryota; kingdom Viridiplantae; phylum Streptophyta; class Magnoliopsida; order Asparagales; family Amaryllidaceae; genus Agapanthus; species Agapanthus africanus. The sequence continues at coordinate 523,359,739 of CM057346.1, forward strand.
CTGATGATAGACAACACGTCTACTCACGAGGTTTTCTCCTTCATGGATGGCTCATCAGGGTATAATCAAATAAAGATGCATCCCGAAGACCAGAAGCACACAGCCTTCAGGACTCCTCTGGGTATATTCTGCTACAAGGTGATGCCCTTCGGTTTAAAGAATGCCGGCGCCACTTATCAGAGGGCCATGACGAAGATCTTCGATGACCTTATACACGAAATCGTCGAATGTTACATCGACGATCTCGTGGTTAAAAGCAAATCATATGAGGAACATCTCGAACATCTGAAGACCGTATTTCAACGCCTTCGACAATACAATTTGAAAATGAACCCGCTCAAGTGTGCATTCGGAGTTTCCTCAGGCAAATTCCTGGGATTCATTGTTCGACACCGAGGTATTGAAATAGATCCGTCAAAGATCAAAGCGATCATGGAAATGCCTCCACCAAGGACTCTCAAACAGTTGCGATCTTTCCAAGGGAAGCTCGCATACATACGGTGATTTATAGCCAATCTTTCAGGCAAGTGCCGTCCCTATAGCCACCTGATGAAGAAGGGAACCCCATTCGTCTGGGATCAAAAATGCCAAAGCGCACTAGACGAGATCAAGCAGTACCTGCAAAACCCTCCAGTGTTGGCTGCTCCGGTTAAGGGAAAGCCTCTCATTCTTTATACAACCGCCCTCGAAGGTTCTTTAGGCGCATTATAGGCACAAGAGAACGATCAAGGGAAAGAAAGAGCACTCTACTACTTAAGTCGAGTTCTACTGGGGGCAGAAAGCAACTACTCCCCCATTGAAAAACACTGCCTGGCATTGATCTTCGCGATAACAAAGCTTTAGGCACTATGCGTTGGCGCATGAGGTCTGTCTCATCTCAAAGGTGGACCCCCTTAAATACTTGATGTCAAAGGCCATATTGACGGGACGACTCGCTAAATGGGCCCTACTCTTGATGGAGTTTTCAATAACTTATCAACCTCTCAAGGCAGTGAAAGGCCAGGCCATCGCCGACTTCCTCGCTGAGCATCCCATACCCGTCGATTCTCCTCTAAATTGCGATCTTCCAGACGAACATGTGTTTGATGCGATCGATGGTGGTGATACCTGATGGGAGCTCTATTTCGATGGAGCATCTTCTGTAAAGAAGCGCAAACAAAGTACCCCTATAATCAAATCGGGGGTAGGACTCATCTTTGTAACTCCACAAGGAGGGATAATGCGCTTCGCTTTCTCCTTAACAGAGCCTAGAACAAACAATGAAGCCAAATACGAAGCTCTGATAGCGGGCCTCGAGATCGTCATCGACATGCGAATTGAAAATCTCCTCATATATGGAGATTCCCAACTGGTCGTTAGTCAAGTAAACGGCGACTACCAGACATGCAAACCAGAATTGGTGAAGTACGGGAAAATGGTGCAACAACTGTTGACCCAAATTCCCTCCTATACTTTGGAGAACATACCGCGCGCAGAAAACAGCAAAGTAGACGCGTTGGCTAAACTTGCTAAAGAGCTGGCTGACGAGAACCTCGATGACATTAGAATCGTAGTACAAAGCCGTCGAGTGCTCACCCCAGCAGAAATATCTCCGGAATTATTCGAAGAAAAGGGAGCGAGCGAGCAGACAACTCTGCAAATAAAAGACCCGGAAAAGGCCAAGGATTGAAGGGAAGTCTTCATAGACTACTTTAAGTCCCACCGAATGCCTGAAGAAGCGTCCCTAAGACATCAACTCATGAAACGAGCTCTGTCTTTCGCCTTCGTTAACGATACTCTGTACAAGAGATCATTTGATTCTTTGTGGCTGAGATGCTTAGGACCTGACGAGGCGAAAAGGGTCGTCCAGGAAGTTCATGACGGACTCTGCGGTTCTCACCAAGCAGGCCCAAAGATGAAGTTGAAGATCAAACGGATGGGCTACTACTGGCCCATAATGATCCAGGATTGCCTCGAATATGCGAAGCAATGCCAGTCATGCCAAATTCATGGGGATTTCATTCACCAGCATCTAAATCCACTACATCCAACAGTGGTTAGCTGGCCATTCGAAATGTGGGGGACTGACATAGTCGGCCCCATCGAACCAGCATCGTCTAGAGGACATCGTTTCATCCTGGCGACGACTGACTACTTCTCCAAATGGGCAGAAGCGGTACCACTGAGGGAAGTGAAGACGGAGAATATCCTCCATTTCTTCAAGACGCACGTCATATATCAGTTTGGAACGCCAAGACGGATCATCTCCGATAACGGGCCAGCCTACAGAAGCCACAAGATCAGTCGCTTCGCGCAACAGCACAATATAGACTGGAGATATTCCTCGGTTTATAATCCGCGAGCCAATGGTCTAGCTGAAGCTTTCAACAAGACCCTGACAAAAATCATGAAGAAAACGGTGTCCTGAAATAAGAAAGACTGGCACGAGAGACTGCAAGAGGCTCTTTGGGCGTATCGAACTACGTTCAAGACGGCCACGAACACAACGCCGTACGCGTTGGTATTTGGGACGGAAGCAGTATTCCCCCTCGAGATAGAATTACCCTCTTTACGAGTGGCAGTCCACCACGAGCTGACAGACGAAGAAAATGCTCACCTTCGGCTTGAGGAGCTTGACGCCCTTGAAGAAACACGGCTCATAGCGCAACAAAATCTGGAAGCTTATAAAGCAAAGATGACGCGCTCATACGAAAGATTGACCCGACCAAGGACATTCCGCCAAGGCGAACTCGTGCTAGTGGTCAAAAGGCCTATGATTCCCAATCGCGCCAAGCGGGAAAAATTTGAGCCAAACTATGAAGGCCCGTACATCATAGATAAGGTCTACCAGGGTGGGGCCTATCTACTCATGGATATGCACGGTGAAAGGCCTTTCAGGCCAATAAACGGTCGCTTCCTAAAGAAATATTATGCTTAATGAGCCACAGCCTAGGTCAATGGTAGATGACGACGACTATGTCCGCTCGCTATCTTCCTAAGCTCAAACTCTATCAGCAGTAGCCAGCCTTCTCAAACGCCGGACCGAAATGTCCTTAAACTAATAACAGACCGAAACGTCTTTAAACTACTACCGCAGCATCTTTTAGGCTAACGAGATATAAAAAAAAACATATAAAAATAAAATAAAAAAAACGGTATGTCTATAAGCAAAAAGGGCACGGATGAAAACCCGAAAGGGCTCCGTGAGTAAAAACAGCAGGGCTACCGGCGAGTGTTCGTGAAAACCCGAAAGGGCGCGACCCCGTAAAAAAAAGAGAAAAAAAATATATATATAAAAATAAAAAGAATAAAAAAAACGGTATGTCCATAAGCAAAAGGGCACGGATGAAAACCCGAAAGGGCTCCGTGAGTAAAAACAGCAGGGCTACCGGCGAGTGTTTGTGAAAACCTGAAAGGGCGCAACCTCGTTAAAGAACACTTACAAGATCCTCTCGACCTTGTAGGGAGAAACCACCCGCGTGAGATCCTTACGACTCACAAGGGAGCAACACACTTAGGGATCCCCACGATTCCTAAGGAGAAAGTACACTTGCGAGATCCTCACGACTCGTAAGGAGAACTCTCTTATGGGACCCTCACGGCTCATAAGAGTTGAAAGTCTTGAGTTACAGAGACCTAAACCTGTGCTTAAGCAACCCCCACAACTTTCGATATTGCCCTACAAGTGGTTCAATACTGACCCTTGTATACAATCCACGGGCGCGAATAAACATTTCCCTAATCAAGTCTCATCCGAGACTGGGGATATGTTCGCATGATGAACAACCCTTATAAGTCCTCTCGACTTACAAGGAGAAAACCCTCTTGTAGGATCCTTACGACTTACAGAGGAACATACACTTAGGAATCCTCACGATTCCTAAGGAGAAAATACACCTACAAGATCCTCACGACTTGTAGGGAGAAATACCTTTGTGAGACCCTTACGGCTCATGAAGTTAAAAGCCTTAGACGACAGGACCCTAACCCTGATCGCTAAGCCACCTTTGTTCAACATCGACAGAGGCAGATGATGATTCGCTCCTGGAAATATCCCAGTTGTAGCGGTGCTGGTGCCGAAATCGGTGTCTAATTCTAGGTTTACGGCGGAAAGCCAGTAGGCCGTACATGCATACGAAATAGCCGAAATGATAGGGCAACTTGTAATAAAAGCAGCAAGTAAAAATGTATGCATGCAAAATAGCCGAAATGATTGGGCAACTCACAATAAAAAGCAGCGAGTAAAAATAAAATAAATAGCCGAAATGATTGGGCACCGCGAAAAATAGCCGAAATGATTGGGCAATCGCGACCTTCGCGATAGAAAAGCTGAAATGATAGAGCATCGCGGAAATAAAACAAAAAAAAGGGGAAGATGATAAAACTTTGGCCCTACAGTTAAGATCACATCGATCCATGTAAACAATCCAAGGGCGTAAACAAAGAGGGAACCATACTTTCCCAACAGGATCCGCCAGAAAACGAAGCCAAATTCCGACGGTTCATCCCAACGCTAGGGAAACAAATAATCCCTAGCAAACTCCTCGACTCACGGATACAAACACTCCTTGACGAGAGCCTCCTGATCCGCGTCGACTCGCAGAGCCACCAGTGCCTCCGTGGGAAATTCTCGACTCGTTTCAAACCCTAAGGAAACAAATAATCCTTGGCGCTAGGGAAACAAATAATCCCTAGCAAACTCCTCGACTCACGGATACAAACACTCCTTGATGAGAGCCTCCTGATCCGCGTCGACTCGCAGAGCCAACAGCGCCTCCGTGGGAAATTCTCGACTCATTTCAAACCCCAAGGAAACAAATAATCCTTGGCGCTAGGGAAACAAATAATCCCTAGCAAACTCCTCGACTCACGGATACAAACACTCCTTGACGAGAGCCTCCTGATCCGCGTCGACTCGCAGAGTAACCAGTGCCTCCGTGGGAAATTCTCGACTCATTTCAAACCCCAAGGAAACAAATAATCCTTGGCGCTTGGGAAACAAATAATCCCTAGCAAACTCCTCGACTCACGGATACAAACACTCCTTGACGAGAGCCTCCCGATTCGCGTCGACTCGCAGAGAAACTAGTATCTCCGCGGGAAAATTCCCGATTCGTCTCAACATGCAAATGAAACCACAGGCAGCAGGGACAGAAAAACTTACTTCCTGAACCATGGGACCCTGCAAGTCAATCCAAAATGGTCTCTTGCATACTATTCACGGGTCTCACTCTCCAAAGTCGAATTTCGACGAGAAGGGAAACAACCGCTTATGGGTCCTCTCGACTCGTAAGCGGGAAAAATTCTCTTATAGGATCCTTACGACTTATAAGAGAAAACCACACTTAGGAATACACACGATTCCTAAGGAGAAAACCCACCTACGAGATCCTCTCGATCCGTAGGGAGAAAAGTCTCTGTGAGACCCTCAAGGCTTATAGAGTTGAAAAGTCTTAGGCAGCAGATCTGAACCGGCGGCCTAAGCCATTGCTATTTCTTAAGAAAGTCAGGATACTCGTTCTGATCATCCGTCAACCATGGTTACTAAAGTGGCATGCTGATAATGAAAGAAAGAAAAGACGGAGAAAATGACACATTACAAAAAAAGGTGTATCTTTTATTCATAAACTTGATTGGATACAGGATACATTATGTCAAAGAATAAAAATATATATATATATATATATATATATATATATATACATTCTTTTATCTACAAGCACAAACGATACAAGGATGGATAGCTACTGAGGAGGAAGTGTCTTTAATAAATTCACAAGCTGTTCTCGCACTTCCTTCAGCGCTTCCTCCTGAGTAACAGCCGCAGCCACCTCCGCCTCCACCTGGGCCCGCTGCTGCATGAAGGATGCAAGCTGTTCCTCAATGACCTGCTGAGCTGCTTCAGGCCTCGGGCATCACGCTCGGCGGCATCAAGCTTCCGCTTCAGTGCCAGCCCATTAGAAATACGCTCCAGAAGGCCTTCAAAGACGACTTTCACCTCAGTAGCATTCGTCCTAACTTCAGCGCGTAGGCGAGCAGTTGCGCTTGAAGATTCCTGACGTTCCTTCAACCGTAAAGCTGCTTCTTGCTCCAAATGGCGGAAATAAGAAGTGCTCGGTTGGGTGCTTATGGCCAAAACTTCAGGAGAAGGACGCGTCGACTCCAGCCGATGTAGGCAGGCCTCGACCTCCCTGCAGTGGTTAACCCAAGATTCGATGACGCCTTCGTTGTGAAAGTTTACGAGCGCCGCCAACATTGGGTTAACTTCCACAGCGAAATCTGCGGCAGAAGGGAGAGCGTCCGCGTTAAGCTCTTCGATATACCCGCTCAGCATACCCAAACTCATCACGGCACCCTTTAAAGATGGACGTTTCAAGAAAGGGCCTGCCAGTGAAAGGACGCGAGACTCAAGAGGGACCGGAGCCGGAACGATAGCTGCAAAACAAAACATGGTTAGACAATGGTTCAAGAGATGTTGAAGGGTCATAAAAAAAGGGGAGATTTACTATACCAGCTGCAACGGACGGTAAGACCGGAAGGGCCAGTGGCGTGGCAGGCCTTGCACCCCCTCCTTCGATTTGTGGCACTACAATAAAGAAGAGGAAAAGTTAGAAATAATCCTATAAAAAAAAGGGGGAAAAGAAAGACATCGAAATGAAAATATACTCACCGGCACCACTAGAAGGAGAAGCGAATTCGGATAGGAAGGAGAAGTGCGGGAGCAACACTTGGTATAGATGATCAAAGAGCACTCCTGAAAGGACACAGTGGTATAACGTTAGTACATAAGCTACACGTTTAAAAGATCAACTCATGAGTCATAAATCCATACCTTCCAACATCCGCGATGGCACAAGGGAAGGCTGGGAGATGACCACCGCCAAAGCAGTGGTTGACGGTGCTCCTTCGAGCAATGGAGCATCGGCACTGGCCGCGCCTGCGTTAAAAATAAAGACAGACTTGTTAGAAAAGATCGCAAGATATATATAAAAAAAAAAGAATGATGGTAACTCGAAATTTACCCGACGAGCTGCCAGCCGAAACTGAGGCAATTCCCTCCTCCATCGACATGAGGCCACCATCCGTAACCTCATCACCCGACTCGATAGGGACCGTCGTCGTGCTCGCGCGACCAGGAGACGGCAGAAGATCGTAGACGGGGAGGGCAATGATTGGAGCGTCGACGGACTCTTGGAAGGAAGCGTCTGACTCTTCCCCAAGAGTCGTGCCCATCTCACCCGCTACTTCCTCGGGCTCCGCTGTCTCCATCGGCTCATCTACCGTCACCACGAGGTCGCCAGTCTCAAGTGCCTCGTCCGCCATCACCCCGGACTCAGTTGTAATGATCGTTTCATCTGCCGCCACTTCAGGCTCGGCATCAACGACCTTCTCGGCTATAGGCCCCTCAACCTCCGCATCAGGCTCCATGGCCTCAACGATGTTGCCCACTGTCGGCTCGAGTTCGGCAGGCACCGCCTCCTCTGTTCCCCTGGGTTCAACGGTCTCCGCCTCACCCTCGGTCGGACTTGGCCCTGCAAAATAATAGATATAAGAACCGTCGGCATTATAACTCTCACAATAAAAATTCTGAAAGAAATGTTACCTGAAGTGGACTTATCATTTGCGCTTCGAACGGCGCGCGCCACTTGTCGGCGAGCAGTGGATAGGGCGACAGGGGCCTCTCCGGAAGGAGTATCTACCCGAGGGACAGTGCTTGGGCCTGCTCCCATAGCCAAAGCAGTCCGTCGCGCCTTCGCCTCGCGCCTCAGCCGCTTTCTCTCCTCCTGGGCCGTTGAGACGGACCTCACCAGAGCCTCTCTCATTGAGGCGTCTTCGTCCGTGAGTAGGGATGCCTCCAGGTGTTTCAAGGCATCCCTCGTCGTTTTGTCAAGTCGAGGCTCTTGCAGCAGCCCCGACAAGACCGGGACTTCAGTAACAGGCTTGGGGAGGATCCCCACATCAACTGATATAGCTCCTACAAAGAAACAAAAGAAGAAGGTTAGGTTGACCATCAGAAGAGATAACAATTTTTTTTCTTATAAAAGAAAAGGGGGTGGGACGCACCAACGCCTGCTAGAGCACGTTTCTCCTCCTCCTCTTGGAAAGTTTTCAAAGAGGCAGCAATAGCTTCTTCAGTAGAGACACCTGTTGAAAATGGGAAAAGTATTAGTCAAGAATAATGATAAAAAAAAATGCGATGAAATGATAAGGAAAGCGGCTAATGATCACCTGACTCCGCGAGTTTGCTTAACATCGCTTCGAGCCTTGCTGATCGCTCAGAAGCTGCAATAGCGGCCGCCAAATTGGTGTCTGCAGGGTCTACCAAGAAGCCCTTATTGCTGCCATATTCACTTATTCCTTTGGTAAGAGGGGCCTCAGGCTCTAAATTGAGGATCGCGTCGAGAGAAAGGATCGACTTCTTCTTCTTTTGCCCGCCAGCTCTAGATGCACCTGGAATTGATTTGCGCTTGGCAGTCACCTTGGGGCGGCGGGTCCCGATATACGCTCCTGCGCCGGACTCTGGCGATATTACATTAACCGTCTTTGTGGGAACACGGGGCGCCTGTGGTGCATTCACCGTAGCAGACAGCGGCAATCCACGCGGGGGGCTCAACACGCGTGGTCGGTCGACTCCAGCATCTTTTAACGGAGGAATGACCGGGATCCTCGGTTGCAGGGGGGCCTTGCGATCACCGCCAGGAGGCGCACCCCTACGGTCAACCAGTATACGCTTCTCCGTTAAGATAATTGGGCCCATCGCATGCGCATACCAAGCCACGTACGTGTTAAGTATCTTAGGGACACAACTGGGTTCACTAATGAAGAAATAGGAACCCGTGTTAAGCCGTGTGAAATGGTGCATTGCATTCTTCATCCCCTCTCGGCTGACCACGGGCTTTTCCAAGAAAGCTTCCATCGGGATCCCTTGGCTGTAGCTCGATTGCTGAGCAAAACGGTGCGGGTTGTACCTCATAAAAAGTGCTGTCTCATTCTGCCTAAACACTAGATAGCCCGGCCGAATGGAGTAGAGGTGGAGGATTTCCCGAGCCTTCAATACGGAAGCCCCGTCCTTGAAATCATCACGCAGTGGCACTACTGACTTAGTAGTCTCTGAGCCTATGGTTATAACCTTATCCACAAAGGAAATCTTCGCTCCGACCAGATGTGGACGAAGGAGCAGCCCCCTAGACTCCCGTGGGGGTGCAACCGCAATTGAAGCACCGACCAACCGCATGACTCTCGGGAGTCTGCACTTCTCAAAGAACGGAGGAATCTTATGGACACCGAACACCCCTTGCACGTGCATTTCCATCCAGGAGGTGAAATAGTGCGTCGGGAAGTTAGCGGGCTGCACCCCAGGCTCACTAGCGTCCGCCACTACGCTAAGTCCTTTATAAAAGTAGGCCAGCCCGGCAATTCCTACCGATAACTGCAAACCAGCCACCATCCGATGCGCTGGGTAAAAGACGGAGGGCAGCATGTGACGCGGGTGCATGGGGAGCACAAAGCTGCACAGCTACAAGCCCAAGAACCCAATAAAAAAGGTCTCCTCATCCATGCCCGGGATGGCGATTTCTGAGAAAGGGACGATGGCAGCGCCGGGGAGATAAAAATCCCTTTGATCATCCTCCGATACGGGTCGGCGGTCTAAGCCGAAACCGAAAGGGTCATCGAGCTGGGCGAACTTCTCACTCCGCTCTGATAGGAACTCCGGGCGAATGAAGCGGGCAATAAAATCTGCGAAACTGACGCCCCGGTCACCCGATTCCAGATGGAGTCCTTCATAGATCTCCAACATCTTCACTAGGCCCAGATACTGATGCTGAACGGCGTTTTCCGGAGTCAGGTCAAACACCAGCGGCTTGGTGACAAAAACGTATTCATCAGGAGGTAGCAACTCCTCGTAATGCTCCCCCCTCATCGGTAAACCCGAGAGCTCGGCAAACTCCTCCAAAGAAATTGAGACCTCCCTATCCGCCATCAAGAAAGTGTGGGTGGGGATATTCCATTGTTCGATGAAGGCCTTGATCCACCACGTTGGAGGAGAGGGATACTCGAAGAGCGAGACGTAGATGACCGAATATAATCCAATCTTTATTAGATGAGTCCTTTTCGCCGATAAGATGTATCGGGCCCACTGCAAGTATCCGGCGGGCGGTCGCGGTACCAATCCAATATTATAGGCCTGTCCCCAAGGGCGTGCTTCACCCTGACAGATTCGCCTTCTTAAAATATCTATTGCCGGCGGCAGCTGTACGGGAATAGCACCAATTGCGGGTTGGAGGAGGTCATTCGAATTCCAATTTTTAACCTCCACGGCATACTTCGCCGGGGGTTCGTCCGCATAGGGGATTGGAGTTATGGGTTCAGATGGCGTGGCAAAACTGAAACTGCGGCGACCCTGGATGATCTGACTGTACCACCTTCCCCACAGGTGGAGTTTTTTGCACTCGGGGTCATGATCTTTAATAAGAGCGAACGCCACCTGGTCCACTGGCGAATGAGGGAACCCTCCTTCCGAGTGAACAAAGGGGAAAGACAAGTCGTCAGACATGTTTCCTGTGGAAAGACAAAAATAACCGTTAGTGTTCTAACGCTTGGCATTTTAAAATCTTACTTCACACTGTGATGCAGTGGGTAGGGGACCAAAGGGGGACCCACAAAATCTGGATGATGGTGCATCATCATTAGATGAGACTGTCAATTCATGAAAAGATCCCCAAGAGAATATCCTCATTGATGGGAAACCCCTGGAAACAAGGAGAAAATCTCCTCTTTTAGAACAAAGCTCTGTCACAGAGTGACATTTGTCAAACTCTGGTCTCAGGGGAACAAGATTCCTCAAAAGAGCATAGCTCTTTCGTAATAATGGAAAGATCCATCAAATTTTTTTTTAACACACTTAAAAGAATTAAAATTTTGGAATCTTGAAAAATCCATGAAAACTTATAAAAAATTCTTCATTTTTCAGATCTAAAAAGATCTACATTTGATCCAAGAGCAAAGCTCCGTTTATGGGTTAAAACCCATGGACGAGATCTCTGTAGATCTGTAAGTTTTTTGAGAGCAAGGCTCTGTTGATGAAACCCTAAAGGGGTTTTCTTTAGATCAAAGATCTATAAGAGCAAGGCTCTGTTAATTAAATTTAATTTAATTTAAATTACCTAGAGTGATTCTAAGCTCTGAACTTTGAAGTTCTTAAGCAAGAGCAGGGCTCTGAGAATCAAAATTCTTGAAAGTTGTAAGAATTTTCTAAGGACCAAGGGTCCTATTTATAGGCGCCTGCGCCCCTTCAACTTATCAGTTGATCCAAAGGCTGGGATCTTGCCACCGCTGCGCTCACATGCGCGCCACGTGAGCGCAACGGTGGGGGGGCATTTGTTTCCCCAATCAGAGCAAGGCTCTGTTTGAATTTCAAAAAATTCAAATTTTGAAGCAACGCTTCAAATCCCGTGCGCTGCGCGCAACGCGCCACGTGTCAGAAGTTGATACGACAGCGCAACGCCCAAGGCGGTGCGTCTAATCAGAGCAGGGCTCTTTTAAAAACTAAAAGTAAAAGAAACAACGTTCAGTTGCGCAAGCGCTGCGCTGCGTGACACGTGTCTGCGCAGTTGCACAAGCACAACTGCGCAAACACAGCTGCGCAAACGCTGCACTGCGCAACACGTTTGCGCAAGCGCAGCTGCGCAAGCGCTGCACGGCGCGACACGTGTCTGCGCAAGCGCTGCACGGCGCGACACGTGTCTGCGCAGCTGCGCGACACGTGTCACGCGCTAAGGGAATTGCGCAAAACAGAATAAATCTTTTCTGTTCTTGTTAAAACAAGAAGATTTTCTTCTGTAAAACAGAGACCTTGGGATCAAAGATCCAACGGTGGGGAAAACTCCCCAAATCACTCAGAGAAAAATCTTTTTAACAAATTTAACTAATTTATGGGCACTATAAAAGGGACCCCAGACCTCAATTCAAAGGCATCAACATTTTCTGGAAAAAAAAAGAACTCTGGAAAACTCCTCAAAAACAAAAAAGGTAATAACCTTTAGAAAAAAGAGAAAATCTCTTAAAAGCAGATCATTGATCTAAGAACAAGATCAATGATCTTCAATAAGAAAAAGCTAAGAAGTAGGCTGAATGGAAAAAGGAAAGGGACAAGGGCGGTCGTCGCTTGGCGCGAAGGCTGCTGGTTCGGGGAAAACTAACTAATAACAGTGGCTTGAACTTTTTTATGAACCATTGGTTCTGAAATCTTAAAGATTCTTTTCTTGAATCCAAAATTGGATCAAGTTATTGAAACAGTGCCTTGCACTTGCGGATCTGCACTGTTGCGCTCCTGGGTTGGCGCAAGCCACCAGAGAACGCCACGTGTCAGCAGCGCAACAGCGCAACGCATTGACACAGCGCAACAGCGCAACAGCGAAACAGTGCCTTGCACTTGCGGATCTGCACTGTTGCGCTCCTGGGTTGGCGCAAGCCACCAGAGAACGCCACGTGTCAGCAGCGCAACAGCGCAACGCATTGACACAGCGCACTGCGCTGTTGCGCTTGCGCTCACCAGAATGTGACACGTGTCACCTCCCCATGCGCTTGCGCTTAATAATTGGCGCAAAGCGCCTGAGAGCACACCGTCAGAAGAGTAAATACTCTGCATTATTCAAAAGGGGCAGAGCCCAATTAAGAGGACCAATGGACCAAAACAAATGCTCTGCATTATAAATAAAGAGACAGAGCCCAAATTAAAAAGGGCTGACAGGCCTAATGCTCTGCAGTGCATTATTAAAAAGGGGGGGCAGAGCCCAAACAGGGGTCTGTTAGACCAAAACAAATGTTGTGCATTTAATTAAAAGCCTAATGCTATGCATTATTAAACAAAGGGCAAAGCCCAAGCCAAGGCCTAACAGGCCAACCACAAATAAAAACGTTGAATTTTCTCAACTGGACTTAGCCCAATCATGGCCATAAGTCCTCAAATTAAATTGACTGAGCACGTCGGCTCTCTTAAATTAATCTACCTCCGGTTCGAGGGTACATCTTCGAACTCCTCTGACACCTATCGTTATAATCCTTCAACGACGTCAGAGAGGTGACGAGTCCCGACAACCACACATCGATATCGGACCGAAACGTCCTTAAACTAATATCGGACCGAAACGTCCTTAAACTAATGTTGGACCACCACGTCCCTAAACTGGAACATGGACCACCACGTCTCTAAACTGGAGCATGGACCGCAACGTCCTTAAACTACCTATGGACCACTACGTCCCTAAACTGGAACAATAGAGCCTCCAAATGCTCTTTTGCCGGATCTAAACGATCCCGTTTAAGTTGATCTTAGCCCTAAACACGGCTAACGTATCCTTAAACATTCAAATGGACTATAAACTCCAAATCGACTGTGGTTCAAGGGTACATCTCTGAACTCCTCTGACACCTATCGTTGTAATCCTTCAACGACGTCAGAGAGGTGATGAGTCCCGATGGCCATATATTAAACGGATCACCATGTTAAGTTGATCTTAGTCTCAAACAGGACTAACGTATCCTTGACGAACGTTTAAGTTGATCTTAGCCGCAATGCGACTAATGTATCCTTAAACTAAAAACACTAAACCCAAATCTAAATAAATATGGATTTGGACTAATCTACGTCCTACGGGCGATGGCATTACTCAGTCTCCATATACAATCCACGGGCAACCATAAATAAAACAAACACACATGACACGAAGTGAAATTCTGGAGAAGGAGAAAGTGGCTACCGCGATGCGGTAGCGTAATTAACTGCAGGGGCTTGCGCCTACAGGGAAGAGCGTCCCCACAATCAAAAACCCCTCACCCCGAGGGGGAATCTGACGAAGTCTGTTACATCGGCCATATCCGTCTAAACCTCCGATACACGGTGCCATAAATCAACTTGGCATCTTCGGAGAGGTGGACGGATAAAACCATATAGCATCTGCTCCGAATCTCAGGCAAGACGCAAAGTCTACGCCGCCTTTCGGAGGGGAACAGGGAACTTCCAGCCTGGGATAGCTGAGCAGGATAGCCGCTCGGCTGCCTCTTGGTGAGGGCTTTGATCCCTGGCGTTGTGGGGGTAGGGGACTACCAACCAAGGATAGCCGAGCGGGGAAGCCGCTGGGCTGCCACTTAGTGAGGGCTTTGATCCCTGGCGTTACTGTTGGATATAGTGCCCTTAAAGTCAATTATTGGATCGCAGGCACGTGATTGCAATGATTGAGGGAGGACCTATGCCGGTAAGACAGTCTTACTCAAGATGATAGTATTCGATCTGGTTCATCTTTATCATCGTGTACAGCTTTAGGTGACCTTACAGATCACTATTACACATTGATAGAGCCCTCAGGATTCTTGCTTGACTACCAGCAGTATAACGGCGATCATATACGTGGGAGCTGTGGTCTATAAGCACATCCTTAAAGTGGTCCCTAGTCGTGGGAGTTTCAAGACTGGGCATCGATACTCCATTAGTAGACTAGTGTATACAGTCGAGACCCCGACGAGGGGCGGTGGCCGGTCTCACAAGCCATTGGTGTCAGTTGGATCACCTAAGATATATGCTCATTGGATTATGAGTACACCGGACAGGACTCGCCGGGAACATGCTAGTTGGTATTATACCTGACGTCAGATAGCAGTTCCCTGGTGACATGTGTACATGTTAGTTCATCGACCTGAGATCGTCATTTGTATCGTGTGAGTTCCCACTGTGCTTTGATTACTACCCTACCACAGCTCAAACGAGTCGTGCAAACAGGTTTTAGTTGGGTACAGTCCCGAGCCACATGGAGGCAGTGAGCGGATCGGCAGGGGTTTCGTCTCTCCCGGTATTGGGGGTGATATCGCGCTGTGTGTAGGAGAGCCATTACACGAAGTCCTTGGCCAAGGCAGGAGATTTACTGGTAGGTATTCCAGTAGTATTTCAGGGTGTTCTGGGCTACACTCCGACACGACTTGTACCGCTTTTGGGGGTTTGACTTTTACCAACCCTCTAGGCCCGACATGCGATACTCATAGACGAACGGACCGGACTGTACGGATATTGTCACTTACAGGCTCAGTAGGGTGTCAGGATGAGTTCGCTCATCGACCTCCCTTTTGGTCAATACCTGGTAGCCCGTTACGTACAGCTAGTACCATTGACATGCTAGTGGTTAAATCCATAGCCAAAGTATTGACGAGTCTTTAGAGTCCCCCACAGACAGTTTCTCAAGTTTCGGGCGAAACGTTGTAGAGGCCGTATGATATATGGCAGGGTTCGATCATATACGTGCAGTCGTGCACGGATCATGATCGGACGAATCATACTAGTGGGTTTTGGTTTAAGCCGAATCCTAGTATTAGATTTGTTGGATTACTTTAGTCTCATCGCATTCGCATTCAGTCGGAATGCGGATGCGGATATGTATATACAGGTGAGGGGTATCCTTATGATCCGTCATGAGTTTATTTTAGATGTTGCTATATCTTTTTATTATTGTAAACATTTGGATTAATGTTTACAAATGGAAATAATAAGCTCAAAGTAATGATTAGGAGCATTAATTATGACACATACATAAGTGATGACTCATGGTCTCTTTCTTTGTGCATGTGTCACATTATTTGATTGATTTATGAGTTGAAATGATAAGAAGAGAGAGAAGGGCAGCCATATGAGAGGTTAGCTCTTGTATTATTTGATCTCACTCTCATTTTTTATCATCTCACACAAGAAAGAAAAGGCTCTTCTTCTTCCTCCTCCTCTTGAGCGCACTATCTCCATTAATGGCATCATCTTCAACCTCCATCCATACACTCTCATGTGTTGAGAATCAATGGATGCTTGAGACAAAGTTATCACACACATTCTCTACATCGCCTTGGACACGTTGGCTAGCAAACTTTATGTCCGAATTACTTCGGACGAAGCGAGAGCCCGTAAAAGGATTCGAAGATGTGGTGCCCTTTCCGACGAGGAGACCGGAGATCGGAGATGCCGCGAGGAGCTTGGGTTGGTGGCCAAAGACCGAAGGACATGGATCGATCGGTATAACTTTTCTAACCCTTCTCTAGTTAGCTAGTTATAGGTTAATGGTTCGATCCGGGATTAAAGTCTGCGATAGCGCCGGTTTCATGTTTAGAAAAAGTTTTCGTTTCCGCATTTTGGCCTCGGATCGACGGCCGGGGTGCTACCGTAGACTTACATGGTATCAGAGCTACGCCATTAACCTTTACTAGCTTACTCTAATATGTTTAAAATATCGATCGAACAAAATTTCCGAAACCGTGATTCCATTTCATGAAGTTTCTGTCGAATTTTTTTTGTGGTCTAAAAATTATTTTGGGTACGTCAGAAAATCAGGCAGGCTTTTCTAAGACATCTGTGAAAATTTGGTAGCATGATGCTACAGTGACGCCGCGGAACCGCGGCAATAACCCTGTTTTGGCCGCGGTTCCGCCGCCATTTTGTGGCTTCTCTGCACCAAATTTTCTACAGTGGTCTTTCTCTTGGAATTGTGGTTTCTGGAATTTTTGTTTTTGGCCCAGATTATTTTGAGTGCAGCAGTTGTGCTTGGGGCCCACTTCGGGAAATTTTGTCGATCGAAAATTTATATAAGTTAGTTCACAGTGCTTACTTTATATCCGCGACCGTGAATGTCATTCGAGCGGTAAATCTTGTCTAATTGCTATAGCTCTTTTAGAAGGATTTGCGAACGTGACATTCACGTTGATGTTCTGTGTTGTGCTGTGATGTTGCGGATTTGTTATGGTGGATAGCCTGGAGCAATGCTAATACAGTTTGGTATTATTTGTACATTTGATATTGCGGGGCGAGCGTCCGACGTGTGGACTGTCGTCACTGCCTGTTTGTATATTATTCTTTTGGGGCACGACCGGGCTGAGGGCGATGTACCCGTTGTATATATTTTACTTTCTGTACTAGGATTACCCCGCGGTGGGGTGCACGGATAGCCGGGTTCTAAAGGGCAACGGGCCCGCATCTCATGGCTTTGAGACGGAGGGGACTTCACTCTAGAATTGGCGGGCTATTCGCCACACTCGCAGGGGATATAGGTTGACCTAAGAAGGGTACTCAGGTTACCGGATTCCGTGAAGTGCTGGGTGGTTCATTCACTTTGTTGAAGGGGGCTGCCTCGCTTCAGGTTTTGGCGGGTAACTTGTCGCACCCGTAGGGGTCTAGGATTTCATTGCACAGGCTATCCACACGACCAGGGGAACGTCGGGTTTCAGTTGCGGCTCTGTGAAACCCGGGGTTTCCAGATTATCTGTATTGTTCTGTGATGCTTATTACATTTCTGTGATGTTGCATTCCATGAGCGATTATTATATATTGATATATATACTAGTAGATGTTGTATATGTTTTACACCCGCGCTAGTCCAGTCCCCGCTCTGTCGTTAGTTAAGTAACCTAACGGATGATGACGGGACCCAGTGGCGAATGCGGATGGCATATACGTACATCATATTTTCGTTCTTTTGTGGTGTGATTAATTGATGGGACTGCATTGATTCGGATCAATGCAAGCTAAAAAAACCTATTCTGATGTTGTTGGAACATTTTTCAAAAAGCTGTTATTGCAAGGACGTTTTCTTTTGTTTTGCACAATGGTATTCGGTTATGAATATCCAGCACCTCAGTCGACGAGGCAAGGGCCGAGATCCCTTCACCGGGAGTGACCCCTTGGACAGAAGTTTGCGTTAGGGGAATAACTTCACTATAGTCGATTACTTTTTGCTTTGCATCGCAGTATTCAGCTGGAATATCCTGCACCTCATTCTACGGGGAAAGAGCCGAAATCCCTTCACCGGGAGTGACCTCTTTAGCAAAGGTTTTCGCCACTATATTTTTATAAAAAGCTATCCGGTTCCTTCAACGATATCAAGTTCATTACGTTAAAGGTTTTTCGCCAAAAACCATTCGTAGCCCTCCGTCATTTCAGACGGGTAGCACTTAGTATCCACGCTATGTTTGTTGGCCTTCGTCATGGTATAGTGTATGGTAGCTATTTGTTACTTTTCTGCTGCATAGATAGATGCGTTGGTTTGGGACATTCGTACAGCCTTGTTGGCCCTAGTCAAGGGCTTGTACGGGTGGATTCAAATTAAACTGGACAATGACGGGTAGAACTTGACATGTGACTTATGATTTGTTGGCCTTAGTCAAGGTCATAAGAGCATGGGGTAAAAATCACATCGGGAGTTTCTAAAGAAACTGAAACTTTCCAGATATGCGCATACCTTCTGGAGTGTAATAACGTGAGTAGATTCCATCACGTTATCATGCGATGATAGTTGGATCCCGATTCCCACTGATGAGTTGGTTTACTCATCGGGTGATCCCGACTAATTCTTCTTTCAGGTTTGGAGGAGAATTTGAGATTACAGTGGGAGGTTTCCTGATTAGATAAATTGATAACCATTCTGATCTAGGTTAGAGTGCACGCAGAGTGTTTCTTTTCTCTCTCTCTTTGGCAGCGACCATGGCCCGACCCTAGACTATGACTCAGTGACCAAATTAACCGAACTTTCTAAAAACACTGGCTTTTGGATTGTCAGAGTTGCATACCTCATTGCCACTCCTACTTTTACCATTTTTTTTCCAGAACATTTCGTATCACTACGAACGTCTACTTCCATTGGATAAAACCATCGTATGGTTATATACGAACTCGAAGGAACTTGTTCCAGATTCGAGAATGGTTTCCGGTTCTGGAGAAAATGAATAGGACTATTCGGTTGTCTTTTCCTTTTACCTTCTCTCAGGTTGCGAGTGCTCCTTGGATTAGGACGGTACACCTATTACGCTAATTGGATAGTCTTCATCTAAACCATAGGCAGGTGCCGAAAGGTAGGGAATGAAGAAAACCATTTAGCCTAAAAGGTGTACAGAAGGTATTAAGTAAAGACAAATAAAGGGATTAGAAAGAGGGTAAAGTAAATTGCGACTGCTATTCACGACCAAACCAAGTATTTCATCGGCACTCCTACTTCACCTTTGTATTTCTCTGGAACACCCCGGATCACTACGAAAATCCACAGTTTATTGGATAATCCATCGTATGGTTATATACGAACTCGAAGGAACCTGTTCCAGTTCGAGAATGGATTCTGGTTCAGGAGAAATAGGAATAAGGTTTTATTCAGTTGTCTTTTATCTTCACCTTCTCTCAGGTTACGAGTACTCCTAGGATTAGGAGAGTACACCCATTATGCTTATTGAATAGTCTTCTTCCAAACCATAGGCTGGTGCCGAACGGTAGGGAAGGAAGAAAACCGTTTAGCCTAAAGGGGTGTACAGAAGGTAATGACTAAAGACATATAAAGGGATTTGGAGAGATGGAAAAGAAATATACGGTTACAGTTGTGAATCTGATAGTGGAAGAGGCATTACTAAGAATACCCGGATACCCCTTTGAAACATTTACATGTTTCAGTTTCACTGTGTATTGTTAAAAGAAAACTGATTTCCTAATTAGCCCTTGCTCCAGGGTATGTATTTACCAGGTTTGATTCTCACATCTGTATGGTTTTACAGATGATGAGTGGGAGTAAGTTATTGGGAATTGGGTGATCATCTTCATTATATCGGGATTCGTTGTAATTGGTGATATTTGAGGAAATCGCCTGGGCTGTTTGCCGGACGACATTTATTTGGTTTTGAATATCCGTTGTTATGCACCAATTTCAAATTGATATATCTGTACGTTTATTTTTATAAAGTGAGATATAACTTTTTGAAATTATGTCCATAACATTTACCTATATCAGTTGATAGTTAGGTAAGGAGTATTAAACAGCGGTGTAATTCTTCTTAACCATAAGTACAGTTTTCAACCTACAACACACAGGGAATGAGTTATTAGACTCAGGGGACTTATACAGAGTATTGTATGTTGTCCAGTGTCCATTTGGACAAAGGGGTTGGTCCTCGTACTATATTATGTTTACTTGTAACTTCTCTAGTTCTTGGACATGTGTTTCATAGAAATACAAGATCCAAGTTTTGAGAAGTTTTGGTATATAAATAAAGTAGAGAACTAGGTATTGCAAATATCAGGATTCTTCAAGGTGATCGAAAATGTAGATACTTGTGTATGGTATTCAGTTGATAGTAATGATTATGAGAACTTGCTTCTTTTTCAGGTTACTTGCATTTGGATGTATTCCTAAGTTGAGTAATGCTGATCGGCCTCTCTCCATTTAGTTGACATGCACTAGAGACAGCTGCATGATTTGAATCTGGTTCCAATTAAATCAATGCCTCTGTTTCTATATTGGATATAGAATAGTTCATATCTTAACAATGTTAAGGTATGGGAAGTTGTCTGACTTATGCTTAAAACCAAACTCTGGATAACTCAAGGCACATTTCTGTAATAGCAGTTTGTGGGTTGAGCCGTGCTATGACGAGGGTTGACTTTCTACCATCTGGAAAATCAATAGTGATATTGTTCTTGACTCGCCACAGTTTTGATAAAAATGGATTTTTTTTCAAAAAACAGTAGTGGGGGTATGGTAGAACTGGAAGTGATTCCAGAACCATAAACGATTACTGGAAATTTGATAAGAACCTAAAGATTCAGTCGGGTTTGACATTCCGTTAGCCATTCCGCAGATATGGTGGGTAACCTCAGGCACTCGAGAGATATTTCGGTATGCTCAAGGATGGTGACAGGGAGGTTCTTGTTTACCCAGACTTGACACTACTGTTGTTCCAGACTATGAGACCCGGCAGGAAGATGAGTATAGCGTCGTTCTAAACTAGCTCTAGAAGTGCACGGTTATATGACTCTGCCAGATGGTTGTCGTAGTCGGTGGGAGCAGCGGAAACATAGTGGACAAGTAGCTTATGTCTATGGACTAAAGCAGATATAGCGGAGAGAGATCATCTATTTCTGATGTGACAGTCATAGGTTTGACTTTATCAGAATAGGGGATGGATCTGTTAAGAAGGTAGTAGGGTGTGATGTCGTGGTATATGGATGACATACATATAGTAGAAAATGAAATTCCTATACTACGATCAGTTATACTTTGGTTGTCACACAGTGGTTTCTCCACATAGGATATAGATATAATATCAGGCATTCTGGTTACTAGATCTATGGTTTTAGATCTAGATTTGGGTAGTTTCCCAATCTGGGTACTTAGACAGTATTCTAAAGGTGTTTTAGAATGGACGACTCCTGGCACGGTAGTGTGCCTGCAGGTGATGGAGTCACCCTCTCTAAAGATGTCTTACAGACTAAAGGGGAGAGGGATGTGCATGATTGACATATCATTTGCTGGGACAATTGAGTCAATCATGAGGTGTCAAGTACCACACCAGACGTTGTTTTTTGCATTAGATGCAATAAGTTGATATTAATCCTATCCTGGAAAAACGTTCGGAAGTAGTTTTAGAACATAAGTGAATATTCTAGGGATATGATAACAACAGCCTCTTTTAGGAGACGGTTATCATTCCAGGCTTCCAAGGTGACCTGGATGACAGAGTGACTGTCAGAGTTATAGTTTTCCCTCTGACGAGGGGCAGTGTTTTGGACAGATGATCCAAGCGGACACTGACGGAGGCATGACGCAGGATATTGATTAAGTTCAGTTGACGATACAGTCTAAGAAGTTTGGATTTGAAGTTCATTTATGAACTAGGTCCCATCAGATATCCAAACATATTCTAAGACAGGTATTGCTCATTTTGGGAGATAGCTTTCTCCGCGAACTTGAGATAAAGAGAGACATAGAAAGAAACATTAGGGCGGATCCACTCACTGAGGCTATTCCTCGAACGCAATAGTTTCGTAAATGGGCTTTGTGAGACTGATCAGTAGAGGAGTTGGGTGTTCGGTTTCACACGGACTGTGAGTATGTGACATCGCAATAATTAGCCTTGAGTGCAAGTGGGAGATTGTTGGATATAGTGCCCTCAAAGTCAATTATTGGATCGTAGGCACGTGATTGCAATGATTGAGGGAGGACCTATGCCGGTAAGACAGTCTTACTCAAGATGATAGTATGCTATCTGGTTCATCTTTATCATCGTGTACAGCTTTAGGTGACCTTACAGATCACTATTACACATTGATAGAGCCCTCAGGATTCTTACTTGACTACCAGCAGTATGACGGCGATCATATACGTAGGAGCTGTGGTCTATAAGCACATCCTTAAAGCGGTCCCTAATCGTGGGAGTTTCGAGACTGGGCATCGATACTCCATTAGTAAACTAGTGTATACAGTCGAGACCTCGACGAGGGGCGGTTGCCGGTCTCACAAGCCATTGGTGTCAGTTGGATCACCTAAGATATATACAGGTGCTCATTGGATTATGAGTACACCGGACAGGACTCGCCGGGAACATGCTAGTTGGTATTATACCTGACGTCAGATAGCAGTTCCCTGGTGACATGTGTACAGGTTAGTTCATCGACCTGAGATCGTCATTTGTATCGTGTGAGTTCCCATTGTGCTTTGATTACTACCCTACCACGGCTCAAACGAGTCGTGCAAACAGGTTTTAGTTGGGTACAGTCCCGAGCCACATGGAGGTGTTTCGCCCAATCAGAGCAAAGCTCTGTTGAAATTCAAAATTCAAAAATTCTGAAGCAACGCTTCAAGTCTCGAGCGCAACGCGCCACATGTCAGGCGCTGATACGTCAGCGCAGCGCCCAAGAAGGCGCACCCAATCAGAGCAAAGCTCTATTAAAGGAAGCAGCGCTTCAGTTGCCCAGGCACTGCGCTGCGCGACACGTGTCAGCGCAGATGCGCTAGCGCAGTTGCGCTGCGCTGTGCGCTGCGCGACACGTGTCACGCGCTGGGGTATCTGCGCTAAACAGAATTAAAATTTTAAGAAATCTTTTCTGTTCTTGTTAAAACAAGAAGATTTTCTTCTGCAAAGCAGAAGCCCTTGGATCAAAGATCCAACGGTGGGGAAAATTCCCCAAATCACTCAGAGAAAGATCTCTTTAACAAATTTAACTAATTTATGGGCACTATAAAAAGGACCCTAGGCTTCAATTAAAAGGCATCAACATCTTTCTAAAAAAAAAGAAGGAGAGAAGAGAACTCTGAGAAACTCCTCAAGAATAAAAAAAGGTAAAAACCTTTAGAAAAAAGAGAAAATTCTCTTAGGAACAGATCATAGATCTAAAAACAAGATCAATGATCTTTAATAAAAATAAAATAAAAATAGTGCTTTGCACTTTTCATGAACCTTTGGTTCTCTGAGATAAGAAATACAAGAAAAAACTTATTTTTCTTTGATCTAAATTAGATCAAGAAATCAAATAGTGCTTTGCGCTTCTGTTCTTGAATCTAAAAGATTCTTGGTGCTTTGCACTTGCAAACTACGCTGTTGCGCTCTTGGGAGAGCGCCACGTGTCAGCATCTAAACCACTTGCGCTATGCGCTCTTGAAATAAGAGCTTTGCTCTCTGGAGTTGGCGCAACTCACCAGAGCGCGCCACGTGTCAGCAGCGCAACAGCGAAGCGCACGAGCGTAGCGCACTAGCGCAGCGCACTGCACTGTTGCGCTTGCGCTCACCAGAGCATGACACGTGTCTTCACCACAAGCGCTTGCGCTCAGTGAGTGGCGCAAAGCGCCTAACAAATGCAATGCAGGGCCAAGCCCAATTAAAAGACCAAACAAGCCTAATTAAATTGATGCTCTGCATCATTTATAAATGGGCAAAACCCAAACAAAAATAATAAAATGCTATGCAGATGCCTTGCAGAGCCCAAAATAGATTGATGCTCTGCATCTTTTATGGGCAGAGCCCAAACAAGAAAATAGAAGTAATGCAATGCATTATTTAAGTGTGGACAAAGCCCTAGCACAGGTCTAATGGACTAAAAATAAATAAAATGTTGAACATTTTCAACTGGACTTAGCCCAATTCTGGCCGTAAGTCCTTAAATTAAATTGAACTGAGCACAAATGCTCTCTCTCAAATCAATTTATATCCGGTTCGAGGGTACATCTCCGAACTCCTTTGACATCCATCGTTGTAATTCCTCAACGACGTCAAAGAGGTGACGGGTCCCAACGACCACACATCAATACGGACTGCGGGGTCCTTAAACTCGTGGACCGAAACGTCCCTAAACTAATGTTGGACCGAAACGTCCCTAAACTAATGTTGGACCGAAACGTCCCTAAACTAATGGCGGACCACCACGTCCCTAAACTGGAACATGGACCACCACGTCCCTAAACTGGAACATGGACCACCACGTCCCTAAACTACCTATGGACCATTACGTCCCTAAACTGGAACAATAGTGCCTCCAAATGCTCTTTTGCCGGATCTAAACGATCCCGTTTAAGTTGATCTTAGCCCCCAAACACGGCTAACGTATCCTTAAACATTCAAACGGACTATAAAACTCCAAATCAACCTTAGTTCAAGGGTACATCTCTGAACTCCTCTGACATCTGCCGTTGTAATCCTTCAACGACGTTAGAGAGGTGACGAGTCCCGATGGCCAGATATTAAATGGATTATCACGTTAAGTTGATCTTAGTCTCAAACAGGACTATCGTATCCTTAACGAACGTTTAAGTTGATCTTAGCCGCAACGCGACTAATGCATCCTTAAACTAAAAACACCAAACCTAAATCTAAGTAAATACGGATTTGGACTAATCCACGTCCTACGGGCGACGGCATTACTCAGTCTCCGTATACAATCCACGGGCAACCACAAACAAAACAAACACACACGACACGAAGTGAAATTCTGGAGAAGGAGAAAGTTGTTACCGCGATGCGGTAGCGTAATTAACTGCAGGGGCTTGCACCTGCAGGGAAGAGCGTCCCCACAATCAAAAACCCCTCAAGCGAGGGGGAATCTGACGAAATCTGCTATATCGGCCGCATCCGTCTAAACCTATGATACACGGTGCCACAAATCAACTTGGCATCTTCGGAGAGGTGGACGGATAAAACCAAATAGCATCTGCCCCGAATCTCAGCGTCAGGACATCGCAGTCTTATGCGCCGTCTTTCGGAGGGGAACAGATTCTGGCACGCCCGGTGGGACCTTTTCCTCTTTCCACTCCACACTTCGTGTGTCGTCTTCGCGAACCAATCGCGGTTTGTTAACGGTTGCCTTTGGATTTCAAGTTACTAAGATTTGGTCTTTTGCCTGACGCAGAACTCAAGATTCAATGGCCTCTAATTGCACCAACTGCTCGAAGTGCCACTGCAACGGACGCTCCACCTCACCAGGAGGTGTAGTATATGGACCCCAAGTGGCTTCCTTCCTCGCTTTGCCGGTAGACCAGATGACCCAAGCCACCACTGGTCTGTTCTTCGGGACCATGATCCCACCTACAAGCTTCTCTGCGCCCATGCCTGCACCGGAAGTGAACAAGAAGTCGGTCTTCGACCGGCTCACTGCTACGATGACCCCTGTCAACGGGTCGCCCACTACCAAACCGACAGCCTCTATTTTTACCAGGCTAAATCAGAACTCTAAATTGGCTGTCCCAAGGAAAGCAATAACTGCTGCTCCAGAAGTTGTGAAGACGGCTTCCCCTGTCAAAGAGTCAGTCTTTTCAAGACTGACGATTCCTGCTCCTGCCCCTGCTCAAGGATCCGTCTTCGGCAGGTTGAATATCACCCCTCGAAAGACAACCTCAGTCTTTAAGAGGTTAACGCCGGCGGCGCCTCATTCAGACAGGGGGCAAAAAGAAACTATCTCAATCTCTGAGCCAATCCCAACAGCTCGCCGTGCTCAACGTCGCCATTGGCAACGAGTGAGGAAGGCAGGGGGCAACTCTCCCTCAGGGCTAACTCCACCGGCTCCAGTGGTGGAAGTCAGTGCTGCTGTTCCAACTGGGAACAGCTTTCAACTGCTGAGGAGGGTACGGAAGAATTCTCCAACCGCTACACTGAAAAGGTCTCCTCCGCCTGCGGAGAAAGCCCCAGAAACAAAGCAAGAACAGCCCCCTCAACGGCTATCCTCAAGAATTTATAAAGTTTGGTGGAGGGTTCAAGACTCCGTTATCGACACGGATCACTCCCGTCAACGAAAAAAGGCGAAGGTGGAAAAAGACGAGGACCGTCCCATTAAACAGCGGGGGACAGCAGCTGCTAGGATGCCCCCTTCAACGGTTCCTTTAACCTCAACGGCCCACAAAAGAAGGAGGCCAAAGAAAACTCCCGCGTTAGCGGCAAAAGTTAAAAATAGTGAACCTAAACGCCCCAAGTCAGGGGGCATAACAGTTCATACGGTTTACATGGCATCGGGAAAAGAAGATAGCCGCATATCAACCGGTCATAGACCGCACACGAGGTCAGTGACCAAGGCTCAGGAGCAGCAGCAGAAGCTCCAAGAAATGATGAACGCTATGGCCGCACTTACAGGGCCAAAAGAAACCCCTGAAACATCCTCGGACGAGCGTCAAGAACAAGAAACGGACGCTGAATTCCTTCGTCGCGTACTGGAGAAAAAAGATAAAGAAGCTGCGGAGCAGGCAGCCAACATAAAGAAAATGGCCCTCCTATTCCAGGATATGGTGGGTATGATGATTCAACAAGATCCGCCTGTTGAAAATCCCCCAATCATTCTTGAAGACGATAGGGGAGAGACGTCGAATCCTCCACCAGTTCTGTCCACAGCTAAAGAGGATACAATCTCCAAAGCTGATTTAGATGAATACATTGCCCAGCAAATACGGGTTCATCATGCGACCGAAACAGCCGGCCAGGTCGTGAAAACGGGGAGACCATACCAAGTTGGTACGATCAGATCAAGTACCCGCCAGGTTATACGATTCCCAAGTTCCATGTCTACAAGGGGACGGGCAATCCTCATCAGCATGTTGCCCAGTTCAGGGCACTCTGCGGCAACACCGGCGGTGACGACAAGCTGTTGCTTCGCCAGTTTGTTGGAAGCTTATCAGATACGGCGTTTGAATGGTACTCTGAGCTCCCGAACGACTCTATTAAAACCTTCGCGGAGATGGAGCTGTTGTTTACTCAACGTTTTGCAAGCGCCAGTGAACGTACCCCGATGACAGCACTGATTAACGCCAGGGTAAAACCCGGCGAGACGTGGGTTCAGTACTCTATACGATGGCGGAACTTATGGTCGAAGTGTGAGCAACGCATTGAAGAAGCTCCCGCGGTGGGTATGTTTGTGGGAACCCTCGATCCACAAGCAACCATCTCGCAGTTTATGATGTTTTTCAAGCCAAATACCTTCCAGGCCTTGATTGACAAACTAGCACAGATGGATCAGATGGGCCACAAACCTCCTCTTCCAAAGCTGGACTCCCGAAGTGATAAAGGGAAGGGAAAAGCGATTGTCGTCGCTAATGCTCAACAACAACCGAGCGACTCGAAGCCGGTTGCTCGTCAAAATAATATGCGACCGTACGTGCCCCTTGAGGATAGGATGGGACGTCCTTATTCCTTTCCCCGCGATAAAATGAGGAGGTTATTCGAGCTGGCGTTGCGCAACAGACTCATAAATTTGCCGGATCCAAAACGTCCGTTACAACCAAGTGACGTCAACGAACCCAACTACTATCCTTACCATCGAGTACTAGGCCATCCGATCGAAGACTGCTACGTTTTCAAAAATTGGCTTGAAAACCAGTACCGACAGGGCAAGTTCGCGTTATCCGACAAATGGAAGGTGAATCCCCCGCAGCCACACACCTCTAAGGGGACGAATACGCCGGGGGCAACATGCTCTGTCATTGAAGAAGCTCCTTGGGAGGTTGTATTATCAGCCAAGACAAAGAGGATGCTAAACGATCTTCAGACATGTCCAGCGATCGAGTGGAAGAACCCGTTGGAACCGCAGGTCATTGAAGGGATGTTGAAGCCACGTCCAACTCCAAAGACCGATGGTGGTGGTTCAAGCACTTGCAGCCAGCCGTCAAAATCTTCGAAAAAGAAGAAGAAGAAATCTAAGAAGCCCGTGAAGCCTGGCGACAAGCGCACGGACTTACAAAAATAAATTGACGCGCTGGAGGAATACAATCAGAAGGCACGGACTCCCATTACGCTCCAGGAGTTCCTCAATCACGTCTTTCAAGAAGAAGACGAGGGAAGAAGTTCATCTGATGAATCCGAAGAATGCATGGCGAACTGTCATATGATTTCCCATTCGATCACGAACGATGAGGAGACTCCTTGCACCGAAAAGCTGGGGGCAGATCCTGAATTAAAAATTCTGGGGCTATCAGATGAGATAATTGACGCATTCCTTAATGAAGCTCGGTTGAAAAGTAAAGCTGATCGAGAACGCGAGACGGCTATATTTGAAAAGGCCAAGCGCCAGCGACTTGATGAAAGAGCTGAGACGATCCCGCTGGAGCAAAACACCTCCGCTACCGACAAAAACCAATTCAAGATGAGGAAAAAGTTTGCTAAGGCCATATCAATGGGCATGAAGCTACCATCCTCTGAAGGAAACGTCACTGGTGAAAGGGAAACGCACCCTTCCTATTGCTTATATCATCAAAAGATTTCGCATCCCACTCAAGAGTGCAAAGCTTTCGATAGATGGTGGCAAGGATATGTTGCTCATCGACAACGCTTTAAGCGGGAAAAGCGTAAAACTCGTCGGGAGCAAAGAAATACAACCGAAGGGCTTAAAAGAACTGCTGGCGATTGTTGCATGATTAACACCGGTAAACCACAAGTGCCTACATTTGGGAGTGATTCTGATGAAGAGCTAGAACTTGCCCCCCTCTTTAAAGAGTCCGATTCGAGAAAAGAAAAAGAACCGAAGGTTTGCGAAAATATCCGGCTACGTAATCGCACGCTACCCGAAAAGAACCTCGGACCCTCGAACAGGAAAGATAAAGGGAAAGAAAAGGCCTCTGAAGATATCGTCTTAGATGACCAAGTGGTGGAAGAGCTAGCTGCCAAAGACCCACCAAAGAAGAATAAGATGGATTACAACGTCTTAGCACATCTGAGGAAGCTGCCCTCACAGCTCAGCATTCTTGACGCCCTTTTGCTATCAAAAGAGGCGAGAGATTCGTTGATTAAGGCGCTCCAAGACCCAGAACAATTCCAAGCATGCCTGGCCGAGGAAAAGATGAAGGATGAATTGGAGGAAGTGCATACGGCCGATATTACTTTTGGCGATGAAAACCTTCTACTTGGGACGTGCGAACACAATCGCCCTCTCTATGTCTCGGGATACTGCCATGATATAAAGATAGGCAAAATCCTGATCGATAACGGGTCATCTGTTAACCTACTCAACGTACGGGTGTTGAAGAAAATCTGCATGAGCGTCCAGCACCTTGCTCGGGACAAGATCACCATCTCCGGGTTCGACTCCCAATCGTCAAAGACTCTTGGATCTGTGATACTGACGCTATGCTTCGGGCTACTCGTCACGGACATTAAGTTCCATGTCATAGACGCCAAGACATGTTACAACGCTTTGCTCGGTCGACCATGGTTACACGAGTACAACATCATCCCTTCTACACAACATCAGTGTATGAAGTATTTTAAGGATGGTTTCGAGTATACCGTGACGGGAGAACTGAACCCGTTCTCTGTGAACGAGGTCCGCAAATATGAAGATGCCAAATACTTCTTACCGAGTTTCGAAGACACAGAGAAGTGTCACAAGCCGGAGAATAAAACTAACGCTACCATCCCTGTCTTCGGCAGTGATACTGAGAAAGAAGAGGAGATGGTTTATTCGGATCCGCCCCAACACAACAAGCCGGGACCATCGGCTCCTACATTGATCTTTGGCAGCGACTCGGAAGATGAAGTCCATGCCGTATTCTCTGCTCGACCTTTAATACAAATGTCCGCTGACGAAGAGCAAAGTCTACAAGTCTCCATGGTGCCGCCTGAGTATCATAAAGAACTGGATGCACTTAATATCTACAGTGTAGAAGAGCTGCGGACATTCTATATCCCTCCCAAACGAGAAAGCGAAAAAGCAATTCTATTTTACCGCTCTGAAGAAACCAAGGTGAAAAAAGAAATCTGGCATGGCGCGGATCCTGCGCTCGACAGGCTTCAGCATATCTGTCTTCCCAGATATTATACAGAGGGTTTGAAGAAGCTGCTGAAACGCCAGGGGATATCCTTCAAACAGACAGTTAGAGAGGCCAAATTCTATGACAGGGTCTGGAACGTTCCCGGGACTCAACGCAAACTGCCTAGTGGGAGAATGGAAACAAAAGGGCTTGGATACATCCGGTCAAAGAAACGAGAGTTACTACCCGGCTGCTACGTCGTGTATGACCTTGATGAAGAAGCGGATACTCAATGGAAGGACGCTAATCCTAAGCCAGTGAAAGTTCCAGATGCAAAGGAGCCCAATCCGTCGTTCGAGGAACAAATGGACAAACTTATAAAGAAAGCTGGTCAAAAAGTCCGAGATGATCACAACCGTGAGACGGCCATCTACGAGAAAGCCAAGACGCAACGCCTTCTCCAACAGGCCGTAAAGGATGAAAATGCCGCTCCTTGTCAACATGTTATAAAGAAGGCTCAGCGCAAAAGCAGAAATAAGTCGAAAGGCCAAAAAGGCGCTCAACAGCAACAAAGCAGGGCTAAGAAGTCACGCAAACGGGAGGTGAGCGTTATTGATCTATCCCTCATGAAGAAAATGAGTCAAGCATACTCTTTTCCTCGGGATAAGACGAGGAGGATATTTGAGCTTGCTCTAAAACATCAGATGCTCACACTGCCAGAGTCCAAGCACCCCGAACAAGCAAGCAAAGTCTCTGACCCAAACTATTGCTCTTACCATCGAGTAATAGGGCACCCGCTCGAAAACTGCTTCACCTTTAAGAATTGGGTCGAAGATCAGTACCAGCTCGGCAAGTTCGCTCTGTCTGACAACTGGAAGGTAACGCCGCCACAGAAGCACGAGCCCAAGGCCACGAAAGAAGAGCCAGTTCCGCATTGGGATTGGAAGCGAATTCGTACTTGTCACGTGATAACGATATCAAAAGAAGAGCCCAAGAATATGGGTGACCTTCCCTGGTGCTTCAAAAACAACAACGATGAGGTAATCTCAGATTTCCCACCAGCGCCGAAAGAACTGGAAGATGGAATCCATACCACTGCAGATAACCTTAAGAAAATTGAGTTGGGATCAGCAGACGATCCGCGACCGACATTCATCAGCGAGCTACTATCTGAAGAAAGGGTAGCTGCGTTAAAGGATGTGCTTCTGCAGCATAGAGATTGCTTCGCGTGGAACTATTCTGAAATGCCGGGACTAGATCCAGAAATTGCTGTACACAAATTGGCGATATCCCCTAACATCAAGCCAGTCAAACAAGCGCCGAGAAGAATGCGACTCGAGCTTGAGATGAGCATCAATGCCGAGGTCAAGAAGCTGATCGACTCTGGCTTCATCCAGGAGGTTCAATACCCTGAATGGATCGCCAACATCGTCCCGGTGATGAAGAAAAACGGGACAGTGCGTATATGCGTAGACTTCCGCGATCTTAATAAAGCTTGCCCGAAGGATGATTTTCCAGTGCCAGTCACCGAACTGATGATAGACAATATGTCCACTCATAAGGTTTTCTCCTTCATGGACGGCTCGTCAGGATATAATCAAATAAAGATGCATCCCGAAGACCAGAAGCACGCCGCCTTCAGGACTCCTTTGGGTATATTCTGCTACAAGGTGATGCCCTTCGGTTTAAAGAATGCCGGTGCTACTTACCAGAGAGCCATAACGCAGATATTTGGTGACCTTATACACGAAATCGTCGAATGCTATATCGACGATCTCGTGGTTAAAAGTAAATCATACGAAGAACATCTCGAGCATTTGAAGACCGTATTTCAACGCCTTCGGCAATACAACTTGAAGATGAACCCTCTTAAGTGTGCATTCGGAGTTTCCTCGGGCAAATTTTTAGGATTCATCGTCCGACACCGGGGTATCGAAATAGATCCGTCCAAGATCAAGGTGATCATGGAAATGCCTCCGCCGAGGACTCTTAAACAGTTGCGGTCTCTCCAAGGGAAACTCGCATACATACGGCGATTTATAGCCAATCTTTCAGGCAAGTGCCGTCCTTACAGCCACCTGATGAAGAAGGGAACCCCGTTCGTCTGGGATCAAAAGTGCCAAAGCGTACTAGACGAGATCAAACAGTACCTGCAAAACCTTCCAGTGTTGGCTGTTCCGGTTAAGGGAAAGCCTCTCATTCTTTATACAGCCGCCCTCGAAGGTTCTTTAGGCGCATTATGGGCACAAGAGAACGATCAAGGGAAAGAAAGAGCACTCTACTACTTAAGTCGAGTTCTACTGGGAGCAGAAAGCAACTACTCCCCCATCGAAAAACACTGCCTGGCGTTGATCTTCGCGATAACAAAGCTCAGGCACTACGCGTTGGCGCATGAGGTCCGTCTCATTTCAAAGGTGGACCCCCTTAAATACTTGATGTCAAAGGCCATATTGACGGGACGACTCGCTAAATGGGCCCTACTCTTGATGGAGTTCTCGATCACGTACCAACCTCTCAAGGCAGTGAAAGGCCAAGCCATCGCCGACTTCCTCGCTGAGCATCCCATACCCGCCGATTCTCCTCTAAATTGCGATCTTCCAGACGAACATGCGTTTGATGCGATCGACGGTGGTGATACCCGATGGGAGCTCTATTTCGATGGAGCATCTTCCGTAAAGAAGCGCAAACAAAGTACCCCTATAATCAAATCGGGGGTAGGACTCATCTTTGTGACTCCACAAGGAGGGATAATGCACTTTGCTTTCTCCCTAACAGAACCGAGAACAAATAATGAAGCCGAATACGAAGCTCTGATAACAGGACTCGAGATTGCCATTGACATGGGAATTGAAAACCTCCTCATATACGGGGATTCTCAACTGGTCGTTAATCAAATAAACGGCGACTACCAAACATGCAAACCAGAATTGGTAAAGTACGGCGAAAAGGTGCAACAACTGTTGACTCAAATTCCCTCCTATACTTTGGAAAACATACCCCGTGCGGAAAACAGCAAAGCAGACGCATTGGCCAAACTTGCTAAAGAACTGGCTGACGAGAACCTCGATGACGTTAGAATTGTGGTGCAAAGTCGTCGGGTGCTTGCCCCAATAGAAATATCTCCGGAATCATCCGAAGAAAAAGGAGCGAGCGAGCAGATGGCTCTACAAATAAAAGACCGGGAAAAGGCCGAGGATTGGAGGGAAGTCTTCATAGACTACTTTAAGTCCCACCGAATGCCCGAAGAAGCGTCCACAAGACATCAGCTCATGAAACGAGCTCTGTCTTTCGCCTTCGTCAATGATACTCTGTACAAGAGGTCATTTGATTCTCTATGGCTGAGATGCTTAGGACTTGACGAAGCGAAAAGGGTCGTCCAGGAAATTCACGACGGACTCTGCGGTTCTCATCAAGCAGGCTCGAAGATGAAGATGAAAATAAAACGGATGGGCTACTACTGGCCCACGATGATTCAGGATTGCCTCGAATATGTGAAGCAGTGCCACTCATGCCAAATTCATGGGGACTTCATCCATCAGCATCCAAACCCATTACATCCAACGGTGACTAGTTGGCCGTTCGAAATGTGGGGAACTGACATAGTCGGCCCCATCGAACCAGCATCGTCTAGAGGACATCGTTTCATCCTGGCGACGACTGACTACTTCTCCAAATGGGCAGAAGCAGTACCGTTAAGAGAAGTGAAGACGGAAAATATCCTCCACTTCTTCAAGACGCACATCATATACCGGTTTGGAACGCCAAGACGGATCATCTCCGATAACGGGCCAGCCTACAGAAGCCACAAGATCAGTCGCTTCACGCAACAACACAATATAGATTGGAGATATTCCTCGGTTTATAATCCGCGAGCTAACGGTCTAGCTGAGGCCTTCAACAAGACCTTGACGAAGATCATGAAGAAAACAGTGTCGCGAAATAAGAAAGACTGGCACGAAAGACTGCAAGAGGCTCTCTGGGCATATCGAACTACGTTTAAAACGGCCACGAATGCAACACCATATGTGTTAGTATTCGGGACAGAAGCAGTACTCCCCCTCGAGATAGAGTTACCCTCTTTACGAGTGGCAGTCCATTACGAGCTGACGGACGAAGAAAATACTCACCTTCGGCTTGAGGAGCTTGACGCCCTTGAAGAAACACGACTCATGGCGCAACAAAATCTGGAGGCCTATAAAGCAAAGATGACGCGCTCATATGAAAGACTGACCCGACCGAGGACATTCCGCCAAGGCGAGCTTGTGCTAGTGGTCAAAAGGCCTATGATCCCCAATCGCGCCAAGCGGGGAAAATTCGAGCCAAACTATGAAGGCCCGTACGTCATAGATAAGGTCTACCAGGGCGGGACCTATCTACTCATAGATATGCACGGTGAAAGGCCTTTCAGGCCAATAAACGGTCGCTTCCTAAAGAGATACTACGCTTAATGAGCCACAGCCTAGGTCAATGATAGATGACGACGACTATGTCTGCTCTCTGTCTTCCCAAGCCCAAAACTCTATAAGTAGCAGCTGGCCAACGGACCGAAACGTCCTTAAACTAATAACGGACCGAAACGTCCTTAAACTAATAGCGGACCGAAATGTCCTTAAACTAATAGCGGACCGAAACGTCTTTAAACTAATACCGCAGCATCCTTAGGCTGACGAGATGAATAAAAAAAAATAAAAAATAAAAAAAATATAATAAATAAAGACGGTATGTCCATAAGCAAAAAGGGCACGGATGAAAACCTGAAAGGGCTCCGTGAGTAAAAACAGCAGGGCTACCGGCGAGTGTTCGTGAAAACCCGAAAGGGCGCGACCTCGTATAAAAAAAAAGAGAAAAAAATATATATAAAAATAAAAAGAATAAAAAAAACGGTATGTCATAAGCAAAAGGGGCGCGGATGAAAGACCCGAAAGGGCTCCGTGAGTAAAAACAGCAGGACTACCGGCAAGTGTTTGTGAAAACCTGAAAGGGCGCAACCTCGTTAGAGACCACTTATAGGGTCCTCTCGACCTTGTAAAGGAACAACCACCCGCGTGAGATCCTTACGACTCACAAGGGAGCAACACACTTAGGGATCCCCACGATTCCTAAGGAGAAAATACACTTGCGAGATCCTCACGACTCGTAAGGAGATCTCTCTTATGGGACCCTCACGGCTCATAAGAGTTGGAAGTCTTAAGTTACAGAAACCTAAACATGTGCTTAAGCACCCCCCACAACTTTAGATATTGCCCTACAAGTGGTCCAACACGGGCTCTTGTATACAATCCACGGGCGCGAATAAACATTTCCCTGACCAAGTCCCATCCGTGACTGGGGATATGTTCACATGGTGAACAACCCTTGTAAATCCTCTCGATTTATGAGGAGAAAATCCTCTTGTAGGATCCTTACGACTTACAGAGGAACAAAACACTTAGGAATCCTCACGATCCCTAAGGAGAAAATACACCTACAAGACCCTCACGACTTGTAGGGAGAAATACCTTTGTGAGACCCTTACGGCTCATAAAGTTAAAAGCCTTAGACGACAGGACCCTAACCCTGGTCGCTAAGCCACCTTTGTTCAACATCGACAGAGGCAGATGATGATTCGCTCCTGGCAATATCCCAGTTGTAGCGGTGCTGATGCCGAAATCGGTGTCTAATTCCAGGTTTACGGCGGAAAGCCAGTAAGCCGCACATGCATACAAAATAGCCGAAATGATTGGGCAACTCGCAATAAAAAGCAGCGAGTAAAAATAAAATAAATAGCCGAAATGATTAGGCACCGCGAAAAATAGCCGAAATGATTGGGCGATCGCGACCTTCGCGATATAAAAAACTGAAATGATAGAGCATCTCGGAGATAAAACAAAAAAAATGATAATAAAACTTTGGCCCTACAGTTAAGATCACATCGATCTCTGTATACAATTCAAGGGCATAAACAAAGAGGGAACCATACTTTCCCAACAGGCTCCGCCAGAAGACGAAGCCAAATCTCGACGGTTCAGTCCAATTCCGAAGAAACCAATGTCTTCAGCAAATTCCTCGACTCACGGATACAAACACTCCTTGACAAGAGCCTCCTCATCCGCGTCGACTCGCAGAGCCACCAGTGCCTCCGTGGGAAATCCTCGACTCGTTTCAAACCCCAAGGAAACAAATAATCTTTGGCGCTTGGGAAACAAATAATCCCTGGCAAACTCCTCGACTCACGGATACAAACACTCCTTGACGAGAGCCTCCTGATCCGCGTCGACTCGCAGAGCTACCAGTGCCTCCGTGGGAAATCCCTGACTCGTTTCAAACCCCAAAGAAATAAATAATCCTTGGCGCTTGGGAAACAAATAATTCCTAGCAAATTTCTCGACTCACGGATACAAACACTCCTTGATGAGAGCCTCCTGATCCGCGTCGACTCGCAGAGCCACCAGTGCCTCCGTGGGAAATTCTCGACTCGTTTCAGACCCCAAGGAAACAAATAATCCTTGGTGCTTGGGAAACAAATAATCCCTGGAAAACTCCTCGACTCACGGATACAAACACTGCTTGATGAGAGCCTCCTGATTCGCGTCGGCTCGCAGAGAAACTGTGTCTCCGCGGGAAATTCCCAATTCGTCTCAACATGCAAATGAAGCCTCAGGCAGCAGGGACTAAAAAAACTTGCTTCCTGAACAATGGGACCCTGCAAGTCAATCCAAAATGGTCTCTTGCATACTATTCACCGGTCTCACTCTCCAAAGTCGAATTTCGACGAGGAGGGAAACAACCGCTTGTGGGTCCTCTCGACTCGTAAGAGGGAAAAATTCTCTTATAGGATCCTTACGACTTGTAAGAGAAAACAACACTTAGGAATCCTCACGATTCCTAAGGAGAAAGCCCACCTACGAGATCCTCTCGATCCGTAGGGAGAAGAATCTCTATGAGACCCTCACGGCTCATGGAGTTGAAAAGTCTTAGGCAGCACATCCGAACCTGCAGCTTAAGCCATCGCTATTTCTTAAAAAAAG
Source organism: Agapanthus africanus (assembly GCA_030015575.1). Taxonomy (NCBI): domain Eukaryota; kingdom Viridiplantae; phylum Streptophyta; class Magnoliopsida; order Asparagales; family Amaryllidaceae; genus Agapanthus; species Agapanthus africanus. The sequence continues at coordinate 523,396,721 of CM057346.1, forward strand.
TCCGGATACTCGTTCTAATCATCCGTCAACCATGTTTGCTAAAGTGATATGCTGATAGTAAAAGAAAGAAAAGACGGAGAAAATGACACATTACAAAAAAAAAGGTGTATCTTTTATTCATAAACCTGATTGGGTACAGGATACATTATGTCAAAGAATAAAAATATATATATATATACATTCTTTTATCTACAATTACAAACGATACAAAGAAGGATAGCTACTGAGGAGGAAGTGTCTTTAGTAAATCCACAAGTTGCTCTCGCACTTCCTTCAGCGCCTCCTCCTGAGCGGCTACCACGGCCACCTCCGCTTCCACCCGGGCTCGCTGCTGCAAGAAAGATGAAAGTTGCTCCTCCGCCGCCTTCTGGGCTGCTTCCTGGCTGGGTGCATCTCGCTCGACAACATCAAGGTGTTGCCTCAGTGATAACCCTTCAGAAAGACATTGCAGAAAGCCCTCAAAGACAACCTTCAGCCGTGCGGCGTTGGCCTCCACCCGAGCATGCAGTTGGGCAGACTTGCTCGAAGTCTCACCTCGCTCCTTACGCCTTGAAATGACTTCTTGTTCGAGGTGGTGGAAGTAAGGAGCGCTCTGCTCAATCCACGCTGTTCTTTGATTACTCGCAGCCAAGGCCTCGGGAGCGGGACGCAGCGACTCCAACCGATGCAGGCGGGCCTCGATCTCCCTGCAATGGTTAACCCAAGATGCGATGATACCCTCGTCATGAAAGTTCACGAGTATCACCAGCATCGGGTTAACCACTATAGCAAAATCCGCAGCAGAGGTAGGGGTCTCGACGTCGAGCTCCTCAATATAATCGCTCAACATACGTAAGCTGTTCACGGCGCCTTTCGAAGATGGACGTCTCAGGTAAGGACCCGCCGGCATTATGATGCGAGATTCAAAGGGCGCCGAGACCGGAACGACAGCTGAAAAGAAACAAGATGTGATCAGATAACAGTTCTGAAAATAAAGAAGGACGACTTTATCAATGCGATAGTCACTGTACCAGCTGAGGCAGGTGGCAGAGCCGGAAGAGTCGGCAACGCAGCCCGTCTTTCATCCCCTCCTTCGATTTGTAACACTGCAGTCGAGATAAAAAAAAAGGGGTTTAGAAATAATCCCATCAATAAAGAAAGAAGGATGTCATTGGAAATCATACCCACCAACGCCACCAGAGGAAGAAGCAAGCTCGGATGGGAAGGAGAAGTGTGGGAGCAACATCTGGTAAAGATGGTCAAAAAGTACTCCTGAAAAGACACAACAGCACGACTTCAGTACATAAAAACTATACATCTGAAAGATAAGACTAATAAGTTGCGGACCCATACCTTTCAACATCGTAGATGGTATAAGAGAGGGTTGAGAGGTGACTGCCGCCAAGGCAGTCGTTGAAGGCGCTCCTTCAAGCAGTGGGGCATCGGCGCTGGCTGCACCTGCGTTACAAGAAAGGTGAACTTGTCAGAAAGGATTGTAAAATAAGAAAGACAGTAACCTAAGGTTTACCTGAGGAGCTCCCGGCCGAAACAGAAGCGACTCCCTCCTCTATCGACATGAGGCCACCGCCCGTAGCCTCATCACCCGACTCGATGGGGACCGCCGTCGTGCTACCGCGACCAGGAGACGGCAGGAGATCGTAAGCAGGGAGGGCAATGATTGGAGCGTTGCCGGATTCTTGGAAGGAAGCGGCTGACTCTTCCCCGAGAGTCGTATCCATCTCACCCGCAACTACTTCGAGCTCCGCCGTCTCCATCGGCTCATCCACTGTCACCACGAGGTCGCCGGCCTCAAGCGTCTCGTCCACCACCACCCTCGGTTCAGTTATAATGATTATATCATCTGCCACCGCTTCAGGTTCGGCATCAATGACCTTCTCGGCTGCAGGCCCTTCGACCTCCACCTCAGGCTCCAAAGCCACAACGACGTTGCCCACCGTCGGCTCGAGTTCGGCAGGTACCGCCTCCTCTGTTTCTTTGGGATCAACGGTTTCCGCCTCTCGATCGATCGGACTTGGCCCTGCAAGATAAGGGATATAAGGACCAATGACATTAAAAATTCTTATAACAAAAAACTCTGAGAGAAATATTACCTGAAGCGGATCTACTGTTTGCGCTCCGAATTGCGCGCGCCACCTCTCTGCGGGCAGTGGATAGGGCGACAGGGGCCTCTTCAGATGGAGTATCAGCACGAGGGGCGGTGCTGGGACCCACTCCCATAGCCAAGGCAGCCATGCGCGCCTTCGCCTCACGCCTCAGCCGCTTCCTTTCCTCCCGGGCTGTCGCGATGGACCTTAGTGACGCCTCCTTCAAGGCGTCGTCATCCTCGTTCAGGGATGCCTCCAGAGCCTTTAAGGCATCCTTCATCGGCTCTTCAAGACGAACCTCCTGCGGTGGCCCAGAGGAAGCGGGAACATCGGCAGCTGGTTAAACATATGCGTCGCTTGGTGGGAACGGCATTGAGGTTTCTGCAATAAAAAGAGAGAGGTTAGATCGACCATAACACGAGGGAGATGGAGACTTGATGGATTAAAACTTACTAAGGCCCATAGACGCTCTAAGACGTTCCTCCTCCTGGAAAGTCTTCAAAGAAGCGGCGATGGCTTCTTCATCAGTGATGCCTGTTGGAAGGAAGGAAAGAAAAGTGTTACTCAAAAGCAATAAGGAAGATATGTTACAATAAAGAAAATGTGACTTGTAGTTACCTGATTGCGCAAGCTTAGCCAGCCACGCGTCACGCTTCGCCAACCATGCCGAAGTTTCGAGAGCGGCTTCCAAGTCTGTATCTTCCGGCGGCGGCATCACTAGTCCTTCGTTCGTCCCGTATTCGATCAGGCCCTCGGCATAGGGAGCATGGGGTTCCTGGCCGAACACGACATCTGCAGCGAAGAGAGATTTCTTTTTCTTCTGCCCTCCGCCCCTAGGCTCACGTGAGATCGACTTCCGTTTAGCAGCCACCTTGGGACGACGGGTCCCGATGTCCGCACCCACGCCAGACTCCGGCGAGGATACAACCACTGTCTCCGCCGGAGCACGGGGCGCTGCAGGTGCATCTACGACATCAGGGAGCGACGAGCCACGTGGAGGGCTTCGCGCACGCGATGGTCCGGTTCTGACCTCTTTTAAAGGGGCAACTACTGGGGTCCTTGGGACCAAAGGAGCGTTGCGATCGGTACCTAGAGGCACACCCTTACGATCGACCAACAGTCGCCTTTCCTCCTTTATAACTGCTCCTGTTGCATGATTGTACCGGTCTTTGTACACATTGAGGAGTCTCGGAGCATAAGCCGGCGCATTGATAAAAAAATGAGAGCTCGTATTCAGGCGCATGAAATGGTGCAGTGCGTTCTCCATCCCTTCTTCAGTGGCAGTGGGTTCCAGCAAGAAGGCTTCCAAGGGGACCCCTTGATCGTAGCCCAGTTGTTGAGCAAAACGATGCGGGTTATACCTCATAAAAATTGCCACACCATTCTGCCTAAAGACTAAGAAACCCGGTCTAATGGAATATAAGTGAAGGGTCTCCCGAGCCGTCAAAACTGAGGCTCCATCTTTAAAGACATCTTGTAATGGCCGCGTCACAGTGGTAGACACCTTTCCAATGGTCAATACCTTATCGACAAAGGACATACCGGCTCCAACGGTGTGAGGGCGAAGGAGTAAGCCCCTGGCGTTCCGCGGTGATGGGGTTACAATTGATGCGCCGATCAGCTGTATAATGCGGGGAAAACCACACTTGTCAAAGAACGAGGGCCTTTTATGCATGCCGAAGACACCCGCTGTGTGTAGCTCGAGCCACGATGCAAAGTAATGCATCGGGAAGACCACATGCAGTACCCCGGGCTCATTAGCATCCGCTGCTCGACTGAGGCTATGGTATAAGTGCGCCAAGCCAGCAATCCCAACAGCTACCTTTAACCCGATGACCATCCGGTGGGCTGGGTAAAAGACAGAGGGTCGCATCCGATAAGAGTGCATTGGGATCGCAAACCAGCTCAGCCACAATCCAAGAAATCCTAAGAAAAAGGCCTCCTCATCCATTCCAGGGGCCGCAATTTCTGCAAATGACATAGTAGGGAAGTCCGGAAGAAAAAACCCTTTTGATCTATATCCTTCTCCGGTAGGTTGTCCACACCTAGACCGAAAGGGTCATCCAGGGTGGCGAACTTGGCAGCTTCCGATGAGATGACGCTTGGACGAAGGAAACGAGCAATGAAGTCCTCAAAGTTAACTCCCCGACCCCCATGTTCGATGAAGAGGGACTCATATATGTTCAACACTTTAATCAAGCTTAGGAATTGATGTTGAACGGCATTCTCTAGTGTGACCCCCCTTACCATCGGCCTAGCACCAAAGACGTACACATCTATCGGGAGCAGCTCCTCATAATGTTCCCCCATCACTGGTAAACCGGATACCTCCGCAAACTACTCCAAGGAGATTGACACTTCCCAATCCATGGCAAGGAAAGTGTGGGTAGGAATATTCCATTGCTCCAAGAAAGCTTTGAACCACCAGGTGGGGAGCGTGGGATACTGGAAAAGAGAGACGTAGACCGCGGTGTACAGTCCTAATCTTATCAACTGCGACTTCTTCGTCGACAGGATGTACCGGGCCCACGGCAGATAGCCAATCGGGTGGCGGGGGATCAGACCAAGGTTATACGATTGCCCCCAAGGTCGTGCTTCACCGTGACAGATACGGCGCCCTAGAATGTCCAAAACCATAGGACGCTGAACCGGTATCGCATCTATAGCGGGATGTAGAAAGCCCTTCGATGTCCAATCCACCAACTCCACGGCATACTGCACCGAGGGTGGGGTAGCATAGTGAATCGCCGTGATGGGTTCCGACGGCACCGCGCATGTGAAGCTCCGGCGGCCCATGATGATCTGATTATGCCACGATCCCCAAAGGTGGAGACTCTTGTATTCCGGGTCGTACTCCTTAATCATGGTCAGGACCTCACGGTCCGAGGGTGCCTCGGGAAATCCCTCCTCCGAGCGGACGAAAGGGAATGAAGTGTCTGAAGACATGATCGCTGCAAAGGAACAATTTAGCCATTAGTGTTGTAATTCCAACGTTGGCATCAAAAAAAAAATGCATTAAATTAAAATTAATTAATTACACCACACAGCAGTGCAGTGAGTAGGAGACCAAACGGGGACCCATAAAATCTGGATGACAATATGTCAGTTAATAAGACAACCTCATCATTGGATGAGATTGTCAGTTGGTCCCCAGGAAAACATTCCCATTTATAAAAAAAAGGGGAGGGAAGAATCCCTAGAGACAAGGAGAAAATCTCCCATTTCAGAGCAAAGCTCTGTCACAGAGTGACACTTGTCAAACTCTGATCTCAGAGAAATAAGATTCCTTAAAAGAGCATAGCCCTATGGTCCATCAGAAAATGTTACACCTAAAAGAATTAGAATTTTTGGAATCTTGGAAAATCCATAAAAAAAAACTTGTGAAAAAATTTCATTTTTCAGATCTAAAAGATCTACAGATGATTCAAAGAGCAAAACTCTGTTCATGGGTTAGAACCCATGAACAAGATCTCTACAGATCTATAAGTTCTTAAGAGCAGAGCCCTGTTTATGAAACCCCAATGGGGATTTCTTTAGATCAAAAGATTTGTGAGAGCAAAGCTCTTTGGTTAAGATTAATTTAAATTAATTTGATTTAAGTTAATTTTTACCTAAAGTTTCTAACTTTGGAAAGGAGCAAAGCTCTGAAGTTCTTAAGAAAGAGCAAAACTCTGTTGAAATCAAAAATCTTAAAACGGTAAGATTTTTTTTAAGGGCCAGAGGTCCTATTTATAAGGCGCTTGTGCCCCTTGAGCTCACCCCTTGATCCAACGATCAGGAGTTTGCCACCGCTGCACTCACGTGTGCGCCACGTGAGCGCAACGGTGGGGGGGCATTTGTTTCGCCCAATCAGAGCAAAGCTCTGTTGAAATTCAAAATTCAAAAATTCTGAAGCAACGCTTCAAGTCTCGAGGGCAACGCGCCACATGTCAGGCGCTGATACGTCAGCGCAGCGCCCAAGAAGGCGCACCCAATCAGAGCAAACCTCTATTAAAGGAAGCAACGCTTCAGTTGCGCAGGCGCTGCGCTGCGCGATACGTGTCAGCGCAGATGCGCTAGCGCAGTTGCGCTAGCGCAGTTGCGCTGCGCTGTGCGACACGTGTCAGCGCAGATGCGCTAGCGCAGTTGCGCTGCGCTGTGCGCTGCGCGACACATGTCACGCGCTGGGGCATCTGCGCTAAACAGAATTAAAATTTTAAGAAATCTTTTCTGTTCTTGTTAAAACAAGAAGATTTTCTTCTGCAAAGTAGAAGCCCTTGGATCAAAGATCCAACGGTGGGGAAAATTCCCCAAATCACTCAGAGAAAGATCTCTTTAACAAATTTAACTAATTTATGGGCACTATAAAAAGGACCCTAGGCCTCAATTAAAAGGCATCAACATCTTTCTAAAAAAAAAAGAAGGAGAGAAGAGAACTCTGAGAAACTCCTCAAGAATAAAAAAAGGTAAAAACCTTTAGAAAAAAGAGAAAGTTCTCTTAGGAACAGATCATAGATCTAAAAACAAGATCAATGATCTTTAATAAAAATAAAATAAAAATAGTGCTTTGCACTTTTCATGAACCTTTGGTTCTCTGAGATAAGAAAAACAAGAAAAAACTTATTTTTCTTTGATATAAATTCGATCGAGAAATCAAATAGTGCTTTGCACTTCTGTTCTTGAATCTAAAAGATTCTTGGTGCTTTGCACTTGCAAACTGCGCTGTTGCGCTCTTGGGAGAGCGCCACGTGTCAGCATCTAAACCACTTGCGCTATACACTCTTGAAATAAGAGCTTTGCTCTCTGGAGTTGGCGCAACTCACCAGAGCGCGCCACGTGTCAGCAGCGCAACAGCGCAGCGCACTAGCGCAGCGCACTGCACTGTTGCGTTTGCACTCACCAGAGCATGACACGTGTCTTCACCACAAGCGCTTGCGTTCAGTGAGTGGCGCAAAGCGCCTGACAAATGCAATGCAGGGCCAAGCCCAATTAAAAGACCAAACAAGCCTAATTAAATTGATGCTCTGCATCATTTATAAATGGGCAAAACCCAAACAAAAATAATAAAATGCTATGCAGATGCCTTACAGAGCCCAAAATAAATTGATGCTCTGCATCTTTTATGGGCAGAGCCCAAACAAGAAAGTAGAAGTAATGCAATGCATTATTTAAGTGTGGGCAAAGCCCTAGCACAGGTCTAATGGACTAAAAATGTAACACCCAACCCTTTTTATACTAATAGCTGTATTTCCATTTCATTTATAAAATTTATTTAAATTTTCTTATAATTATTTACTAGTTTATTTATTTCAAAACCCCAAAACCCAAATCCTATTATATTTTTCCAACAAATTCCCTTAGCCAACACCATTTTCTTTTAACAGAACCCCAATTCCCATTCCTTTATTTAAATTCATTTTTCTCTTTTAAACCCATTTCCCTACCAAAATTTAACCCAAAACTTTAAAATTCCTGGCCTATCTTTTATTAAATCTTAATCATCCCAAATTATTTCCCTCAACCCAGCAGCCAAATCTCTCGGCCTTATTCCATTTTTCCCCTCTAATTTATTCCTGCGGCCCAACATTAATTTCCCCAGTACATTCATTTTTCTCCATAAAGCTTAAACCTATTTTATTCCTCCCCAGCCCACTGCTATTTTCTTTCTTCTTTCTTTAAAATATTTCCTTTGGTTTTCTCGGCCTTTCCACCCCTTTTATTATCATCAAAAAATTTCCTTTAATTCCCATAGTCCAAAACCTCAGCCCACTCATGTTTAAATAAATCCCTGATTAAATTTAACCCCCGGCCCACAGCGTTCCCTTCAGCCCAGCAGCCCACTTCACTTATATTTTCCATTGATTTTTCTTTTTAATCCTTAGCCCGGCCCGTTCTAAACTCCTCACTCCTTTAGCTTATTTTTTTCTTTTTCCTTGGCCAGCCCTTCACCTTTTATTATTTACTCCTAATTTTTCCTGGCCCGACTCAGCCCACTCCACTAAATTCTTTATCTAAAATACTTTTTTTTTTCTCTTCAATTATTTCTGCAGCCCGAGCCCAGGGAAGCCCACATTCCTTCACCATTTTTTTTTCTTATTTCTCTGGCCCATTCCAACCGGCCCGCTCCCGCGCTTCCTCTCCACGCCCGCGCCCGCTTCCTCCTTACCCGACCCGACCCCCACTCCTGTTCATCTTCCTTCAAAATTCCTCCAACGGCTCTCTTCCTATTCTCGCGCGCCCGTTCCTCCTCCGCCGCCTCCGCCCTCGCTCACGCTGCCGTTACCCCACGACGCGCGACCCCGTCTCCATATCCCTCCTCTCGTACACACCCACTCACTTTTCCTCACCTCACTACCTCCATCTCCCTCGTTCTCCTTCTTCCTCCCCTCTCGACCCGCACCCACAACGGCCACCACCGCCGGCATCACACCCCCTCTCGCATCTCCCTCCTCTTCAGACTCTACTTCTCTCTCTCACCGACTGATCTCCCCATCAACTGACCCTGCTCTCCGTCTTTTCCCTCATTCGATTCTCACGTCGACGGCGGCCACTGTTTCCCGTCGACCCCACCGTCATCATCATCGTCACCGTCGCCACCATCTTCGACTCTCTCTCGTTTTCTTCCTCACTCCCACTCGACTGGCACCCATCGCCGCCGGCCCCCACAGAGCCCTGCTCTCGAGCTTGGTGCCCCGGCGCCCTCTCGTCGGTGAACCCCTGCACCCTTATCGACTGCACCATCATCATCGCCGTTGTCGTCATCATCATCTCCATCAGCTCTCTCTCTCTAACTTTCTCTCACTCTCTAGCTCTGCCTCTCACACCTCCTCACTGTCTCTCTCTCTCTTCCTACATCTCTCTCTCACTCTGTCTCGTTCTCTCTCTCTCTCAATCCCTCTACCTCTCTCACTGCTCCTTCCCTCTCTCTGGCTCCCTCTAACTCCCTCTCACTGCCCCTCTCAAACTCTCTCTCACTCACTCTCTTTCTCTCTCTCTGCCCAATCTCTCTCTCTCATTTCTCTCTCTCTCTCTCTAAACCCTCTCTCTCTCCTCATTTCAACCCAAGCCTCCCCTCGTCGGCCACCCTCCAAGCTTCGGCCACCCGTCGCTGCGCTCACCCCCTCCGAAGCTCGAACAGCCGACCTCCAGTAACCAAGCCACCGCTGCCGAGACACGAGTCCGAGCCAAATCAAGTTGCCGTGCCGCGCGTGTGTCGTGCGTTCGTGACGTCACAGCCACCGTACATCCCCGGGACGTCTCCAGGCAAGTTTTTTACTTGCTACATGCTATTTATTATTAGTTTACAAATCAAAATCGTGTATATATTTCATGTTTTGCCTTATGCTAAAAATTACAACAAAACTGTTCGATGCTTGTCTTCTTAGAAAATCATTATCACATTTGACGGAATTGAATATCATTGCTTGGCCCGTATTGCTGTGGACCTAATGTGTAAATTTCGCTGGAAAATTTGATCGTTTATGACTAAAACAACTGCCCCCAAGTTTAACCGTAAAAATGTAATTCTGTTACACCTAAAAACCGTTAAATTCACCATAAATCATATACATAGTAGAATGTTGCGTTCAAGGGCTCAAATCGAATCCGACTCGATGAACTTTGACCCTATACCAATTTCCAGACATTTCTGTATTTAAACCGAGATGATAATTGTATCGGAGTGCGATTCTGGACTGCAGTCCAGAGCTACTCCAATTGTTGGTTGCTGTACCGTATTGGATACCACAGGATTTCCTTCACTCTTAGGTTGCGGAACTCCACTGTTTATTATAGACAAATCTGTTAGCTAGACAACACAATTGGTTTCGTTCTGTTTCGTTACCGTTTGATATTTAATATGTAATTTAATAGATCGGGACACATAACAGTCCCAGCAGATTCAGAATTGACATGTTAATATTAAACAGACTATAACTCCTAACGTACAGACGCGATTGAAGATCCGTTTGTTGCGTTGAAAACCTTACTGAAAACCCCAGAATTCATCCAACTGTAGCGTCGCTAAAATCTGATCCCAACTGGGATTAAAATGCGTTACAAAACGGACTTCTGATTCTGAAACCGGATTTCCAGCCGCGAGCGCTTAAAATGAAATGGTTATAATTAATGATTCTGGAACCCGATTGGCTTGAAACAAAATTCTATGGATGGATAACTGAACATATTAATTACTACCTGTTTATCGTTTCGCTAAATTATATATGTACATTTCATGATAAATCGTGCAAGTGATAGAATACTGTTTCATAACATCTTGATCATGTTCATATACTATTCACGCATCATATCATGCCCATAACATTGTAGTGATAACCTAGTGATATCGTGTATTCACCCAGTGTTAGATTTTAGTGATGATTGTGGCAAGTACGTCAGTGTTCGTGTATTCATGGTTAAGTGGAAGTGATGAGTACTTGTACACAATCAGTGACCTCATTGTTCTATTGCATTGTCGACGTCTGTGGGATGCGTGTACGTATGACTATAAGTGGTATGGGACACTTATGGAAGCGCTTGCACGGGTGTCACAGATAAGGCATCCGACACTGCCATTTATCTTAGGTATTAGTCGGGACGTGCTTGATGGAGGTCCTGCCTCCAGTTCTCGCGCAGACTTGTCACGGATCGATTAGTATTTAGGGTTATGGTTAGCGTTTGATGTAGACCACGGGGTGTGGGGTAGTCTAAGTGTGAGTTCAACAGAATCTCGGGAGTCCCATGCCGGCTTATATATTTAGGGAGTTATATGGAGATTTACAGGGTACGTGATATATACACCGTGATATTCTTGTTACATGTTGGGCCCGTGGTCCCTTGCCCTTGGGTTCTACCCTTGGGTGGAGGACACTCGCGAGTGGTTGACTCTCACACTTGGACTGACGATAGGCTTAGTGACCTGTACAGTGAGACTTAGAGACTGATAGAGATACTGGCATTTTATTCCTGATATACTGTGTGGCATACGTGACATATCGTTATACTGATTTACTGTTCCGCTGCATTGATTACTGCACATCCATATTCATGTTGTCGTTGATTTACTGTTATTCATATCCATTACCACTGTTAGAACTATCACTTGATTATATATATATATATATATTATTGCTATTGTGTCGCTCTGACGACCTGAGTATGCATGCTCAGTGTGAGGAGAAGATTTAGCTTGGATCAGAACTAAACGTGCTTCACAGACTTCTTGACTTGCTACTCCGAGTTACTTTCGTTTGTTCCACTTCAAGTCAGTTTATATTATTGTATCTTTCAGTCACTGCATTTCTCATTACCTGCGCATCATTTACTGTTTACCATGATAAACTAGAAGCCGATGTGTGACTACGGCAGAACATTTTCTTGACCGTAGGAGCATGGCTGGCCTTGTCTACCCCTCGTATTCCGTATTGTGGGAAGCGGGGCGTGACAAAAAATAAATAAAATGTTGAACATTTTCAACTGGACTTAGCCCAATTCTGGCCGTAAGTCCTTAAATTAAATTGAACTGAGCACAAATGCTCTCTCTCAAATCAATTTATATCCGGTTCGAGGGTACATCTCCGAACTCCTTTGACATCCATCGTTGTAATTCCTCAACGACGTCAAAGAGGTGACGGGTCCCAACGACCACACATCAATACGGACTGCGGGGTCCTTAAACTCGTGGACCGAAACGTCCCTAAACTAATGTTGGACCGAAACGTCCCTAAACTAATGGCGGACCACCACGTCCCTAAACTGGAACATGGACCACCACGTCCCTAAACTGGAGCATGGACCGCAACGTCCCTAAACTACCTATGGACCACTACGTCCCTAAACTGGAACAATAGAGCCTCCAAATGCTCTTTTGCCGGATCTAAACGATCCCGTTTAAGTTGATCTTAGCCCCCAAACACGGCTAACGTATCCTTAAACATTCAAACGGACTATAAAACTCCAAATCAACCTTGGTTCAAGGGTACATCTCTGAACTCCTCTGACATCTGCCGTTGTAATCCTTCAACGACGTTAGAGAGGTGACGAGTCCCGATGGCCAGATATTAAATGGATTATCATGTTAAGTTGATCTTAGTCTCAAACAGGACTATCGTATCCTTAACGAACGTTTAAGTTGATCTTAGCCGCAACGCGACTAATGCATCCTTAAACTAAAAACACCAAACCCAAATCTAAGTAAATACGGATTTGGACTAATCCACGTCCTACGGGCGACGGCATTACTCAGTCTCCGTATACAATCCACGGGCAACCACAAACAAAACAAACACACACGACACGAAGTGAAATTCTGGAGAAGGAGAAAGTTGTTACCGCGATGCGGTAGCGTAATTAACTGCAGGGGCTTGCGCCTGCAGGAAAGAGCGTCCCCACAATCAAAAACCCCTCAAGCGAGGGGGAATCTGACGAAGTCTGCTACATCGGTCGCATCCGTCTAAACCTCCGATACACGGTGCCATAAATCAACTTGGCATCTTCGGAGAGGTGGACGGATAAAACCAAATAGCATCTGCCCCGAATCTCAGCGTCAGGACATCGCAGTCTTGTGCGCCGTCTTTCGGAGGGGAACAGGAGGCAGTGAGCGGATCGGCAGGGGTTTCGTCTCTCCCGGTATTGGGGGTGAGATCGCGCTGTGTGTGGGAGAGCCATTACACGAAGTCCTTGGCCAAGGCAGGAGATTTACTGGTAGGTATTCCAGTAGTATCTCAGGGTGTTCTGGGCTACACTCCGACACGACTTGTACCGCTTTTGGGGGTCTGACTTTTACCAACCCCCTAGGCCCGACATGCGATACTCATAGACGAACGGACTGGACTGTACGGATATTGTCACTTACAGGCTCAGTAGGGTGTCAGGATGAGTTCGCTCATCGACCTCCCTTTTGGTCAATACCTGGTAGCCCGTTACATACAGCTAGTACCACTGACGTGCTAGTGGTTAAATCCACAGCCAAAATATTGACGAGTCTTTAAAGTCCCCCACAGACAGTTTCTCAAGTTTCGGGCGAAACGTTGTAGAGGCCGTATAATATATGGCAGGGTTCGATCATATACGTGCAGTCGTGCACGGATCATGATCGGACGAATCCTACTAGTGGGCTTTGGTTTAAGCCGGATCCTAATATTAGATTTGTTGGATTACTTTAGTCTCATCGCATTCGCATTCAGTCGGAATGCAGATGCAAGTATGTATATACAGATGAGGGGTATCCTTGTGATCCTTCAAGAGTTTACTTTAGATGTTGCTATATCTTTTTATTGTTGTAAACATTTGGATTAATGTTTACAAATGGAAATAATGAGCTCAAAGTCATGATTAGGAGCATTAATTATGACACATGCACAAGTGATGACTCATGGTCTCGTTCTTTGTGCATGTGTCACATTATTTGATTGATTTATGAGTAGAAATGATAAGAAGAGAGAGAAGGGCAGTCATATGAGAGGTTAGCTCTTTTATTATTTGATCTCACTCTCATTTTTTATCATCTCACACAAGAAAGAAAAAGCTCTTCTTCTTCTTCCTCCTCTTGAGCTCACTATCTCCATTAATGGCATCATCTTCAACCTCCATCCATACACTCTCATGTGTTGAGAATCAATGGATACTTGAGACAAAGTTATCACATACATTCTCTATATCGTCTTAGACACGTCGGCTAGCAAACTTCGTGTCCGAGTTGCTTCGGATGAAGCGGGAGCCCATAAAAGGATTCGAAGATGTGGTGCCCTTTTCGACGAGGAGACCGGAGATCGGAGATGCCGCGAGGAGCTTGGGTTGGTGGCCAAAGACCGAAGGACATGGATTGATCGGTATAGCTTTTCTAACCCTTCTCTAGTTAGCTAGTTATAGGTTAATGGTTCAATCCGGGATTAAAGTCTGCGATAGCGCCGGTTTCATGTTTAGAAAAAGTTTTCGTTTCTGCATTTTGGCCTCGGATCGACGGCCGGGGCGCTACCGTAGACTTACATAGTATCAGAGCCACGCCATTAACCTTTACTAGCTTGCTCTAACGTAGACTTACATGGTAGGAGGCCTGCTAAGGATGGACCGAGCAGTGAAACTGCTCGGTCGCCTCTTGGTGAGGGCTTTGATCCCTGGCGTTGTGGGGTAGGGAACTACCAGCCAGGGATAGCCGAGCAGGGTAGCCGCTCGGCTGCCTCTTGGTGAGGGCTTTGATCTCTGGCGTTGTGGGGTAGGGAACTACCAGCCAGGGATAGCCGAGCAGGATAGCCGCTAGGCTGCCTCTTGGAGAGGGCTTAGATCCTTTGCTCGGGAGGGACGGTAGGAGGCCTGTTAAGGATGGACCAAGCAGGGAAGCCACTCGGTTGCCTCTTGGCGAGGGCTTTGATCCCTGGCGCTATGGGGTAGGGAACTACCAGCCAGGGATAGCCGAGCAGGGTAGCCGCTCGGCTGCCTCTTGGTAGGGACTTTGGGAAGAGGGACAGGCGCAGGTGACACGTGCCGTGAACGCGTATAGGAGGCGAAGCGCCGGAGCTGCGTCGTTTCGATTTCGTCAAGAAAGGCTCGAGGTTTGCCGTGTAGCGGCACAGCTGTGGGTGAAACGGGCGACTGTTGAATTTTCGAGGGCGAAGCGGGCTATAAAGCGGAGGGAGTGTTGATCACTCCTTTCTTCACACCCAAACGTGAGAATGGAGGACTTCCCTTATACGATCCCCGACATCGTGAATTTTGAGGACGTGTACCTCTATGACCAGTACTGCACCGAGGACTTGGTGCAGCTAGTGGTTGGCCGCATTGAGGACCATTTCGGCCAACTGCTCCCCCGGCGCTCCTCCCTGCTCCAGCTGCTGATGTACTTTATCTGAAGGGCGTCGCCTGGGCTCTACAACCCCTTGTCCGAACAGCTGAGGGACAAGGTGGTTGGCAATCTAAGGTCCTTGCGGCGCTTCGGCCTGATCTCTACGGGTCGGCGGGACCGCTCGGTGGCGCTCATCCTTGAGTGTTATCAATTGAGGAATGACGCCGACGTCCGCGGGCGGCACCAGGGGCAGAGGTCTGAGGCTGCGAGGGCTCGGTTAGCGGAGATATCCTCGGAGTACCACGAGCAATGTTTCTTGCACCCCTTCTCCCGCTACTATAATTTTTATTTTTGGATGTACGGTTGAGGAGCCCATAGTACCTATTTGAATAAATAAGACTCTTCTTTTGCAATGTTTTATTGATCCCTTTATTACATAAACAAAAGTTCTCAAAAAAGGTTTACATTGCCTTGAAAAGAAGTACACGTTAGTAGATACTCTTATTCGTGCAGCTTGAGCCCCTTGGATGTCTTTTGGCCTCTATGCCCGACATAGGGTATTGAGCTTCGTAGGTACCTGACGTACCCCCCGCTGATACGACCATGATTTGGCCGATTGTCAGCTCGCCGGGAGGGGGACGCTGCTCCTGCTCACGGTCAGCTTGCCGCTTGTCTCGCAAGTACGCTGTGAGGTGTCCCGAACGGATGAGCTCTTCGATGTAGTCTCGGAGCTGCTTACAGCTTTCCGTAGAGTGGCCCTACGACCTGTGGATCCCGCAGTAGGAGCCCCGGGTGTGCTTTGAGGCTATGTGCGTGATCGGGGGAAGCTTGAAGAACCCCTCGCCCTTAGCCTCCTCTAGCAGGGTGTACTCTTGAAACTTCGGAGAGTACTCAAGCGGTCAAGGCTCGATCTGGGAGACGTTGAGCGGGGTGTACTCTTGAAACTTCGGAGAGTAGGGCTTTGACCGCTCGAGCCTCCTTCTCTCTTCCCTTGCCCTTTTCTTCTGGTCGGTTTGCTTTGCCCCAGGGAGATTTGCGTTCACCTCATATTTGAGCTAGACCTCACGCTCGGTCCAGGCCTTTACATCGGCCATGGTCTTAGGTTGCACTAATACAAAGGAGCGTAACCACTCCTTGTGCCTAAAACCAGACCTAAGCACCGTAATGAACGTCTCATCCCGGTGCTCTGTGACCTCGAGAAAGGCGTTGTAGAAGCGGGTGACATATGCTTTGAATGTCTCTTTGTCTCTGCTCTTGATTGTGAAGAGATGGTCGACTATGTGTTTTTGCCGCCTGTTCCCGACAAAGTGGCCAAGGAATTAGGTGGCCAGCTCGTCGAAAGTTGAGATTGAGCGTGGCTCGAGTCCTCGGAACCAGTCTCGTCCCGAGCGGATGAGAGTGGCCGGGAAAGCTCGGCATTGGACGGCATCGGAGTTATCTTGGAAGCTCATTCCCACGGTGAATGCATCCAAATGGTCCTTCGGGTCAGATTTTCCGTCAAAGAGGGAGACCTTTGGGGGTTGGTTGCAAGAGGAGACGTGGACGGCAAGCAGCTCCTCGGTGAATGGTTTGGTGAGCATATCGGCGGCGTACTTAGCCCCGTCGCTCGAACGGTGACCTTCCCGATGCATACCTTCGATCTTCTTCTCGAGGGTGTCGAGCCGGCTGTGGTATCCCGTCGATTCGGTACATTCTGATCTTTGGCCTCAGTTGTCGGTGGTCCCTGTCTGGCCGCGGCCCCGGTTCCTTTCCATGAGGTTCCTTAGATTCCAGGCGAGGTAGTCTTTGAGCTGCCGTGACGAGCCCCATACGCACGACCCCGTCGAGGGAGGGGGTGTCGGTCATGCCCGGTAACAGGCGAGCTGACCGACATCTCCTCGGGAGGGACAGGTGCGCAAAGAATCTCGGGGCAAGGCACTCTGGCGACAGACCTCGGTGTTGAACTGTGGGGCGCCCAACAGGTCGCAGAATATATCGGCCCGGGGGATCTGCGGCCGTGGGAGGCAGCGCGGCGGTGGTCGGCGGTACCGACGCGAGCGGAGTCTTCTCTTCCTCTGCAGGGGTCCTGGTCTCGAGGTGAGGGAGCAGCGGCCTGGGGAGCTTGCCTCGCCGTTTGGACACGGACGCAGGTCGGTCTATCCGGACGGCTAGGGCGTTGTAGACGCTCGTCGGAGGAGGGAACTCGTCCGTGTCTCCGTTGAGGGGGAGGCGGCGGCTAGTGCTTGGATCGTCGTGATGACCGCTCGCCATTGGGTTAGGATCGGAAGATGAACTTTTCGTTTTTATGGACGCGGGTCAGATCGCGTCAAGATGTTACCTTCCGTTGATCTGCTGATGGCGGCGATAGACGACTGATATTGGATCTGTAGGCTGGCTCCTGAAGCGTGTGGATCTCAATGGGTTTGAGGTTGTTTGGGCCGAGCTACCTGCAAGGAAGTCCTGGGGTGGTTGTACCACCGAGAACCCTCCGGCGGTCAAGTTAGAGAGGAAATCCGAGCAGAGTAACGGCTTAATAGAGTCCAAATGGCTTACTTGAACCGTCTGAATGAGGGGTTTATATAGCAATGGCAGCAGGCGGGCAGACGCGAGAATCACGCCGGCCGTTACGCTCCCGACGTCACGCTCGCGTGATGAGCGGGATCCCGCATTAATGGTGAGACAGGCTCGTTAATAAGGGGCCGTGATGGCGTGGAACGTGGGATGTGGCCGGCGGATATCTCGCGCATGGCGAGATTCGCGAGATGGCGGTTGCGCCTGTGAGTGATGCCGTTGGTCGGTCGATAAGACCGAGGAAGATGACCTCGGTGGGAGAGCTCACGGACGAGCGGGAGAGCCGAGATATCTTGGTTCTGCGGTAGCCCGGAGACGAGCTGAGAGGCCGAGGAGGCTAATTGTGCAGGGGGCTCAGAGGTGAGCCAGCGTTTGTTTGTGGGACGGGCACAGGAGTGGCCTGGTTGGCCACCGTAGGTCCTTTCTTGTGAGCTTTGGGACACGTCATCAGCCACGTGTCATGATCTGGGAGATCACCGATATCGAGCATCATCAGGTGCCGATCGTCGAATAAAATGGTGGAGAACGTGATTTGTACCGCCACCTATGCAAAAAACCTCCTAGAACCTCTTTCCTCCATTATTCTCTATTATTAATCGGATTCCATCAGCAAAATAAGAAAAATGCTTGATGCTCATGATGAAGAAGGCATGCTATCAAATACTTGTTACTTTTTTTGAGATAATAGGTGGAACAAATTAACCATCCATATCACATGCATGATATTGATGAGTCTTATATCCGTCTTTGAGTTTACCGTCATTCAAACCGGTCCTATTATACTTGAACGTTCAAATAACAAGTTTGTTCTTGTGTGTACAAGTTTGTTGTCAATAATGATGTGACAAGCATTTTTGAAATTGGTTGTGATCCATGGATGCTTTGAAAGAAAGGAAGGTTACCAATAATACGGGGACTGTGAGGAAGAAGATGATGAGACATAAGGATAATGGTAATGACAAGCAGTCAGAAAAAGCTGCAACACGACAAATCTCGGATCTTTGGCCGCAGCGGCGACAATGTGCGACAAAGATGCTGATCCAAAAAGAAAGAATAACGGTAGAGGAAAACACAGTTTTGGCAACTATAGATGGCATAGTTTGAAAAGCGCCGCAGCATGTAAAGATGACAGTAGCGGTGAAAGAGGGATGATGAAAGAAAATAGAAAGAATATCAGGGAAAGAACGCAGTATACCGTCCAAGCTTCCCATCATCTCAAGAATGCTACTTATGTTCCTCATTGTGATTATACCGTCAAAAATCACTCTTGAAGCTTCAGAAACAACACTCTTAAACCGAACGATTTTTAATGCAAAATAAAAGAAGGGGGGCGTTGGATGCCCATGAAGAATGTACGACATCTTGTACATGTTATTGATGAGTCTTATTATAATCTCAGTCTACACTCATTGAAACCGGTCCGGACACGCTTGAACATCCAAATAAAACAACAAGTTTGTTCGGATGGGTTGTCCATGGGTCCCACAGGTTGTAGCTGGGTCCCACATCGGCCCCACCCCTTACGGAAGCGACGACGGTTGTGTCCCGTAGCGGAGGTTGGCAGGGAGAAAGCCTTTCTTTCCACTCGTCAGCAAGCATGAGCTCGAGGCCCGAGGCCTTCGGGACACGCGCCCCTCCCCGCCCACGTCACCGCCTCTCTCCGCTTCCCTCCTACACTCACAACCCATACGTTACCCCCACACCCACACCCACGCGGGCCCCACCCCCCAGCCCGACACGTCATTCCCCATCGCCCCCCTCCCTTCCCCCTATGTTGCTCGGCGCTGAGCCCCAGAGGCCCACTGTCTCAAAAGCATCTCGACACGTTCCCCCTTCCTTTTCATCCCATCCCTCCACGTGTCCCTCGCGGACGGCCAGATTTCCCTATAAAAACCCCCCAAGCTTTCCCCAAGTGAGGAGGCAAGAAGCGGTAGAGAGAATCGAAGAAGATGAAGGGCGAGGGTGCAAAAGAGATCACAGAGGGCAATGCTGACGTGGCGGACCCCTCGCCGTTCTCGGTGGGGTCCTCGTCGGTGATCGGGAGGCGCGCCGAGATGGAGGACACCGTCGCGGTGGTCCCGGGGTTCGCGACGATCGCCGGCGAGCTCCACGGCTTCTTCGCTGTGTACGACGGACACGGAGGCAGCGCCGACGTGGCCGTGGCTTGCAGGGACAGGATGCACGTGGTGGTGGCGGAGGAGGCGGCACGGTCTCCGCCGCCGCCGCCGCCGCCGGGATTGGAGGAATGGTGGAGGGCGGTGATGGAGCGGAGCTTCGAGCGGGTGGACGCTGAGGTGGCAGTGGTCAACAGGAGGGTGGGGTCCACCGCGGTGGTGGCGATGGTGGGCCCCAGGATGATCGTGGTGGCCAACTGCGGCGATTGCAGGGCGGTGATGGGGAGGGATGGAGAGGCCCTTGCGCTCTCGTCGGATCACAAGGTATAACATTCCCATTATTTAATTGATTGATTGATTATAATAATGGCTTTGATTAGTTAATTAATTATATGCTGATTTTGTTCTTAGTTATTTCCTTTTAATTGCATTATTTTAGCTAGGTATATTGATGGCATGTGCTAGTAAATTAGTATTTGGTCTTAGACGTAGGAATGATGAAGGAATTGCATACAAATTGGGGAATTGGCGGCTCGTTAGGGGATCATAATAGGAGATGACAAGCAATACTTTGATGACAAGCTTTTGTAGAAAATTTATATTAAATATGTGTGAGAGATGCATATATAAAAGGAAAGACCAGATCCGAGTACCCGGATCTAGTGTGTTTTTTTTTGGGCCAAAGGATCTAGTGAATGTTGAGTATGTGACCGAGTTATTTCACTGTATCCATCATATATGAGTAATAAGAATATATGATGCTCCAATGCAGTTCCTTGATAAGCAGAACAAGTCAAGATGATATGGCAGAAAAACTTCCAGCCGCTTCAGATATACTGTACTTTAACTATCATTAAATTGCTTTACGCCATTTAATTTATAGGAGTGTGCTAAACATGCAAGAAATATTAAATTGCTTTACTCCATTCAATTTATATAAGTGTGCTAAACATGCAAAATTTCTTGCATAAATAACGATCAAGATTGCTAGGAAGAAAAGCAAAATCTAGCTAGGTTGTCGTTTTTAAGGAGAAATGGCATCCAAATAGTCGATTAACGCTGAATATGTGTTATGATTTATTTTCAAAATTTTGACATATTTGATTATTGTTCATTTATTATCATCGAATATAGATTTCTTCACAATCCTTTAGATGTTTAGATTTCGTTAATTGGTTTGTGTGATTAAAAAAGAGGAAATGTGTGCGACAGACAAGATTATATCCCCCATAAATAACGGTCTTGACCGTTAGTAAGCAAACTAGATCTGTCTAGGTTGTCGTTTCTATGGAGAAGTGACATCCGATCAACCGATGAATTCTGAGTACATGTTATTTCTTTTCACAAATTTGTCGTATTCGACTGCTATGAATTTATGATCTTCGAAAATAGGGTTTTTTAGAAACATTTAAATGTTAGATTTAATGAATTGGTTTGTGCGATTAAAAAAGAAGAACTACGTGCCACATTCAATATTTTATCCCCATAAATTACGGCCGAGACCGTTAGTAAGTAAACTAGAATCCATCTAGGTTTTCGTTTTTAAGAAGTGGCATCCAAACAGCCGATGAATGCTAAGAAACGATTTATGATTTGTACACAAAAGTTGTCGTATTATACTAAATGCTTAGATTTCATTAATTGGTTTGCTTGATTAAAAAAGAAGGAATGTGTGTAACATTCAAGATCCCGATCGCCCCACCCCACCCCCAAAAATAAATAACGATTGAGACCCGCTAGTAAGTAAACTAGAATCTATCTAGGTTGTCGTTCGTAAGAAGTGACGTCCAAACAGCCGATGAATGCTGAGAACTTGTGATTTTTTACGTAAAATTTGTCGTATTCCATTGCTATTAATTTATTATCTTCGAAAATAGGTTTTTCACAAAGGCTTAGATTTCATTAATTTGTTTGTGCGATAAAAAAAGAAGAAATGTGTGCGACATTCAAGATCCCCCCACCCCATAAAAAATACGGTTGAGACCGCTAGTAATCAAATTAGAATCTAAGTTGGTTTTAGGGAGAAGTGACATCCAAATAGCCGAATGATAAGAACATGCTATATGTTTTCTACAAAATTTATCGTATTCAACTGCTATTAATTTATTATCTTCGAAATTAGGTTTCTTCACAAACCTTTAAATGCTAAGATTTCATTAATTGATTTGCATGATTAAAATAGGAAAAAAAATTGTGCAACATGCAATATCCCCCCCCCCTCCCCCAAAAAAATCAATAACAGTCACAACCGCTAGCAAACTAGAATCTATCTAGATTGTCGTTTTAAGGAAAAGTGACATCAACACCAATGAATGTTGAATACATGGTAATTCTAAGATTTCACACTACATTTATCTTATTTGACTACTAGGAATTTATTATCTTCTTATATAGTTTGTTTTAAGTGCCAAGGGATGTGATAGTCGGTTAGGACATAAGAATTGTAGTGTGGAGGTAACGAATTCAAGGATGGGAGAGTAGAACAAACATGTACTTCAAATAAGGGAGGGGATGGGTCCCATATGGTTCCAACCTCATAACTCAAAAAAAATGTTATGTGTGCCACTATAGCTTAGTGGTAACATCTCTTTGCAATTGAGCAAGTTGAGAAAGAGGTCTAGGTTCAAATCCCACCTGTATTAGGTTACAACCTATTATTCTTTACTAAAAATAATACTTGTTCGTTGACAAAACTTTAAATGCTTAGATTGCATAAATTGGGTTCCCTTGTTAGAAGTGTGTGCAAGATGCAACTTTTTGCTTCAGTAACGATTGAGGCCGTTAGAAAGCATATCAGAATCTATCTAGGTCGTTTGTAAGAAAAAGTGACTACCAATTAACCGATGAATGTGGAGCACACAGCATTGGTATTTCTCATCTATTCTATGAGACTATTATTGATATACATTTCTTGTGAAATAGGTTTGTTGACGAATGTTAAACTATGCTTAACTTGCATGTATTGGTTCCCCTTATGAAAAGAAAGAATTGTGTCACGGTATACATCTTGATTGTTGCTTTTATAAGAAAAATTACATTTGATTAGCAACTACGTACATTGAATGCATTATATTGGTGGCATTTCTCACCTATTATATTATTATCAACTATTTTGAATTTATGATGTTCCAATATAAGTCCGGTAACAAACCCTAGTATACCTAACATAAATAATGATGGTCCATGGCGACCGCTAGGAAAGGAGAATCTAGCTAGGTTGTCGTTATTAAGGAAAAGCGATGTATGATTAGCCAGTGAATGTTGAGCACATAGCATTGGTAAAGTTCTTACCATATGAATTTATTTAATCTCCAATCACTAAATATATATTTGGTAACGGTTTAAACCGTTATCAAAACCCAATTTGGTAACGGTTAATCGTTACAAAAAAAACCCGTCACTAGAAGCCTAGTAATAGTTTGATAAGTTACCATAGCTACATTTTGGTAACGGTTTAAACCGTTACCAATTTGATGCATTACGGAGAAAAATAAAATTCCCCCCTCCGCCTTCCATCAATTTCTGTCTCAATTTCCAATTCAACACCTAAAATTTAAACTTAATATCTTTTATCAAACCAATCAAGAAACAACAATATTAAGCAACAAAATTAGGGTTAGGGGTCTACCAACCTGGAAAGGATTTGTTGATCAAGATCTATATAGAGATTAGACGCAGATCCGTACGTGAGATCGAGAATCATCCTCTTCTTCTCCATTCTTCTCCATCATGTTCCTATGATTCTAAACCACCAAACAAACCAAGTTAGGGTTTGATCTTTAAAAAAATGAACTTTCAAAAAAAAGTAAGGTTTTTTACGATCTTGCGAATGGATTCGAGCGGATGAGCACCGACAATCTGCCCCTTGGCCCCATCCAATCCGAACCAGAGCGCATCGTGGCTCGCTGCAGCATCAACAACAACAACAATTTTAATATTTGGGATTGAGCACAAAAATTAAAATTAAACAAAAAAAATTAAAATTATACTTACCTCTTGACAACCGGCGGTGAGAGCTTCAACAGGGGCTCGACTATGGAGGCGACGACTTTTAGTGACGGCGAAGACCTTCAGCAAAGCTCAGCGGCGCCGAAGCGACAAGATTGAGCTCGAATGGCGGTAACGAAGGCGACGCGATGGCCACGGAGGCGGCGCTATGGCCACATAGGCATAGTGATGGCTAGGAGGAGAGGAGAGTAGGCCTGCAACGAGAGGAGGCCGGCAACGAGAGAGGAGGCGACAATGAGGGGATCAAGGGAGGTGATTTGGGGGGAATGGTTTTGGTCGAGTAAAATTTTGGAGCGGGAGAAGTTTTTTATCTCGTGAGGGAAGTGGGCCTATGTTGAAATTGGTAACAGTTTAAACCGTTACCAAAACCATTACAACCGTTACTACATTTTGGTAACGGTTTAAACCGCTAACATTTCCCCATTACTTTTGCCCACTTTTGCAGTAGTGAATTTAGGTTCCTTCATGATTCTTAGTGTGCTTAGCTCACATGTATGGTTTGCCCTTTCTAAAAGAAAAGAGTGATGTGTCACAACATTCAAGATTTTCTTGCATAAATAATGGTCGGTTCCATTAAAAGACAAGCAATATCTAGCTAAGTTGTTGTTTCTAGGAAAAGCGACATCCAATTAGCCGATGAATGTCGATTACGTGGCATTCTGATATTTCCCACTACCAACTGTATCCACCTATTATCGTTATGATCGAATTTATCGTCTTTGTCTTCCAATATAGGTTCTCTTACAAACCTTAATAGACTTGCATAAATTGTTTTACTCGGTTAATAGAAGATTGTGATTATAATGGTTGTAACCACTAGGAAACAAAGCAAATTTAGTCGGTTAGTCTCTTATAAGGAGATGGGCAATAATAACCTTACGAAGGGTACATGGTAATTTAGGTACTCGTGGACCATTTGTTGTTTGGCCCTTGGTTGGTTTGAAAAGTACACTTCATATAGTATTTTCTTCTGTGTCCTAATTGTGAATGCTCACCATATGATTGCAAATCAACAGTAATATAATATGTGAGGACGGAGAGTAAGGTAATCAAGTTTGTATTGTGCTTAATTTCCTTCTATAAATTGATTTTAATTTATTTAATACGGTTCCATGAAAATGCTCCGAAATCATGGTTTGGACCCAAATCATGATGTTACGTACTCTTTATATTGATTTCATCCTCCCCCTCCTCCTCCCCCCTCCCCCACCCCCAACGCCAACCCCAACCCCCACCCCGGCCAAACAGAAAAAAAAAACCCAAATACCTTTCCTTGATAGCTAGAACACGAGAATTCCATATATAGGAAGTCCTCACCCTTCGATGTGATACTGAATTTTAAATGTTCAGCCAACGTCGTAAACAACGGACTAGTTGTTTGTTTCGTGCAGTATGCTTTTTTATTGCAACAAATTTCATTTCATTGACGACAATTTGATGCATTGTTCATATTTGGACAGCCCAACAGGGAAGATGAGAGGGAAAGAGTTGAAAAAGGCGGTGGATGGATTGTTGATTGGCGTGGTTTTAGGGTATTGGGGGTGCTTGCCATATCAAGATCCCTAGGTATGTGCTTTTTATGTAGCATTTTTTTTTTCTAATAAGCTTCTATACAGCATTTTAGATGAATACACTTAAAAAGAAATGGATTAGACGAGCACAATCAAGGGCAGTTTCTCTACTATGTTTTATTTATCGAAAACCCCTATCGATATCAAATTTTCATTGGCCAGGGATTTGGCTCCAACCTATTCTTGATTTTAAGTTGACAGGAGAGGATATACAATTTTTCCATACCTGACCCATTCTGCTTGAAAAACTTAGAATGCTTGACCAATCTATTTCTATCGCCCTAATTGTCCTCGTATAAATCCAAGCAGTTAAATTAGTGAATATCTGGAGAGAGAAAATATAGGGCATGAGCTTATTTTTACTTTTAAAGATTCTACAAATTATTGCGGGCTTACAATCGATCATGATCCTCAGTACTGATAAAATTAGTGGATACAGCATAGATACACCTATCAAATCCGACCCTTCGTTACCAGATCAAAGACCAACCACAACATGTACATATTCCCCTTGCCCTTGTCATAAATCGTTGTATATGCACCCATGCACTGATTTTATTAGTGTAGAGAATTTAAATCCATACCCTTACCAATTTAGCATAACCGCAAATTATTCTAAATTATTAATTGCTTCTCTCTGACAACATTAAAACATAATATGTACTCAAATGCTAAAAACATGAACCCCCAAGCTTCGTCAATGGCAGGAGACTATGACCTCAAGCCATTTGTGACCTCGACCCCTGAGCTAACCTTCATTGACCGCACCGAGAACGACGAGTTCTTGATACTGGCGAGCGACGGGTTATGGGACGTTGTTTCAAACAGCTCAGCCTGCAGGGTCGTCAGAAACTGCCTCACTGGGCGCACAGCCAAGAAGTACCCGGACCACATCAGCAGCAGCAGCGCTGACATGGCGGCCGCTCTGTTGACCCAGTTGGCTTTGTCAAAGGGCAGCACGGACAATGTGAGTGCTGTTGTGGTTCAGTTCAAAGATTTGGTGGAGAGTGCTCCTGTTGAGGATGCTGATTTCTAGTTCTATTTATCGATGTTATGTTTTATCTTTTGGTATATCAGGTGATGCAATATAGTATAGGTAATCAAGAGCGTAATTATGTAGCAGAGTAGTGGGGGGGGGGGGGGGGGGACTGGTCTACTTGATGTAAAAGCTTGTAAGCGAATAAAGTTGTTCACCGGACATGAAAAGAAAGGTCAAAAAAATGAGGATTTCATGAAATTGGCATCTCAGTTTCTTTCTTATCTGGGTGTTGTTTTAATTTCTTTTTTGTCGTGTTTAAAAATATTATATAGAAAATATAAATGCATGAATACCTACTTAGAGCTGTACCTCTCTAGATTTATTTTGTTTGTGTTTTTTTATTTTGTTGATATATTCAAGATATTTTAACGTTCATAATCTCTTTGACCTAGCAATCCGAATCGAGAGACTATAAGATGAAAAAGATTCAGATGGAATTTGATTCTCTCCTCAGAATTGATTTCGATAGTTTACAGGCAATGCTAGGACAAGTAATTATGCTGTAGGTGCACTTTTAGGTAGTGAGTATGCCTTTAGTATTTTTTGGTACCGCACTTGTATACATGTATCCATTGTTTATAACATTGTTTATAATGAAGGCGATTTTTCCTGCTGCCCTTGAAGTATTCTGGTGATTTGTGTCATCTTCTATTATTTTAGATTTACAGTGACGTGGATATAATTTGATTATATATTATAAAGAAAAATTGATATCAGTTGTCATAAAAACCATATAACATAAAGAAAACATCTTCATCTAAAATTTTGTATATTTTCAGTTGGAAACTTGTTGAAGGAGCAGTGGCAGAGCACATAGTGCAGAGCTGAAGAAGATTTGTTTCCGGATAAATGCATTTGATGTCATTTGCCTGCCATCTTGCTGAAGGTATGGAGTTGTTTCAGTCATTTATTTAATCTGATTATGTCTCGCATATTTCTGTATGTGATCATAGATTTTATCAAATTCTAAGCAACCGAGATTTAATTTCCAAAAGAATTAGGAAAATACAGTTAGATGCTTGAAAAAAATTCTTGATACTTCAAAACATCATAGGAAAAACATTAGGGAGCAATGAACAGAACACTTGCTACTAAAACTTCAACAAGTACATCCTCTGACACAAAATTTCTGGATATTGAGAAGAATGCACGTCCAAAAGCTTGCAGGATGCATGACACAACCAGTGGTTGCTCACCAAATCATTCAAAAAACAAATTAAACCCAAATTGAACATGGTTGAGATGCTCAACCACAACCCAAATTGTTTCCTATATAAAACTAGTAGCGGTCAAGGAGAAAGAGGATGGGCACCTTCATTTTCATCCCTTCGCCTCCTTTCTCCTCATACCTGCTTGCATACTTGGCAAAATATATACCAAACAGTGGAAAAGGCGGCAAAAAACCCTTTCTCGACTGTTAACGATATAACTAATATATTATAAACTCTTCAGACGAGTTTATAATCCGAAACCGAGACTTCTGCAGGAGATGTAGAGTGAATGTACACGAACTCGAGGCTTTTCCCGGCTGGGAGAGAGTTCAGCCATTTTGGGAAGCCATAACCATTGGTAGATTTGTTGAGCCCCCATAGAGGTCCATATAGCTTAGAAATGGTGAGATTGAGGTTCTGCACGGTTTGTGAAGATTTGTTAGTTACTATGACGGAGTATCGATAGTAAGTTTTCCCCTTCGATGTCCATGATGTCGTCGCCTTTTGTTCGATTGTGAATGGGGACGAAGATTTGGCAACTGTAGAAAGAAGAAAATAATATATATAAGCTTGACAGCTTTGTTGTGGGGATGAAGAAATTAAGCAAGAAAACAAGAGTAGTGGTTACTATTGGAATGCAATTCGAGCCGAGGTCCCATGCCACAAAATAACAAGTAAAACTATATTTGTTTCTTCTTGCAAACAACACTAAAAAAAATTATAAATTTGTATTAAAAATCGTGTTGTATCATACTTTGGGCTGTGTGGGAAATATTCCAAACTTGTTTTTTCTAAGGGGGGTATAAGTTAATGCAAAAATTTCCTACGATTGAATGTGAAAGGAGTCAATGATGCATAGCCATCATCTGAAGAATTCTATGGTTAAATTAGATAACTATACAAAATTGTGTTACGAATTATCTTCAACTTTATATCCAAAATTAACCAACAAAGAGCCAAATTCAATACGTGGTGCTGGAGATGGCTTGATCTGAGGCGTCTCCTTCACCACAGGTTCATTAGGCAACGAAACAACTCCTACAGATAAAAACACAAAGTCATCACCTACACAATTCTAAACTCAAACGAAATAAACGCTAGAAGTAAATTTGCACAAAACAACACTGTAGTTCAACATGTATATAACACTACCCTATCAAGTGATTAATTAACACAAACACCCTGTCTGCGCAGGAACGAAATCATGAAGGAAACACTCAAATTCTACTTCAAACAAACACAAACAAGTTCTAGTGTTAAATGAGATGATATGTTAAGTAGTTTAGAATTGAATTTGAGCGTTTTTAAGGGTTTTGGTCGATGAATAGAGATGGTGTTTGCGCTATTGAAGGGTATAAGTGTTACACAAGGTAAACCTGAAGGGGGTCATGTGCAAGTAACGAACAAAAATTTTACCAGAAAGAAGCTGGCTGAAAGCGCTCTGTCCCCTATTAAGTCTTGCCAAGACCCCAAGAATTGGAGCATTGTTGTAAGTTGCAGGCTCGGTCTGCTCATAGTTGTCCCTTTCGTCGGCGAAGTTGTCATAAGCATCGGGCCCGCCGACAATGGCGCCATCCAAGAGGTTGGGGTCACTGGCCTTGCGGCTGTACCAGGTGGCGTATCCACCCCTGCAGCTGACGAAGGCAGAGTCGGTCTTGATGGAGACGATGGAGGAGCCACGGTGGTGGACTTGTTGCGGGTAGGCGGTGCCATAACCTACCATGTAGCTTGTTGCCCTTGGATTGTCTCCAAGGATGTAGTCAACCTAATAAAAATGGAATAGAAATTGGTAGCATTGAGAAATCGGGATGAAGAGAAATTCCTTTCAAAAATTAAGTGTTTTATGTATCAAAGCGTTTCGATGATGACAAAGTTATACATGTGGACACTAGGCAAAGATACCTGAGACTTGGCAAAATTGAGGACCTCAGAAGATGAAACGGTGCCAGAAGCGCACTGAATGTTCCTTCCGGCAGACTGAAGATAGTCAGAGTAAACAGTTAAAATGAACGAAGCACTGGTCACAAACTGGAGGTTATTCCACTTTTGTCGGTATAACAAGCCGCCAGGGGTCTTCTGAACGTTGTGGTTGCCCTTTCCAATGCAGGAGCACATGAAGTTCTCTGCGTTCTGCTGGTACTTTTCGAAGATTGGGGAGTGCTGGGCTGCTTTCCCTTGGAGCAGGAACTAATAGTGAACAAAGAAAGGGTTTAGTATGAAATCCACATTTAGGGATGAAAAAGTGTTCTGTCGCGAAAATCCAAGGAAAAATTTAGGGACAGAAATATGTCTTCCTTACTTTAAAGTTAAGCACCAGAAATATGTGAACAATTAGGTTCATGAAATGTTTAAACTTTTGAGTTATACTAACAAGCATTTATGAAGCAAACATAAGCTTTTAAGAAACGTCGAGTTATAGACTAAGAGTGTATATTAACCAAGAGTGTATATTAACCGAAATGAACTCTAAAAACAGATGCCGGAAGATTACCTTGGCTACAAGAACCTGTGCACCGGCATACTTAACATCCCAACCGAACTCGGTCATGGACCAGCCAGTCCCGCCAAGAGCATCACCATTGTTACCGAGATAGTCGAGGTAGTAATTGTCATTGGTGGCCTGATACAACCAGGCTGCGGCCCATAACAGTTCGTCCTACATTTCAATCAAACACATATTTTAACTGCTAGTTTTACATTTTAAGCATCCTTTATTAATAATCCAAACACTTGAAGACTTACGGCGTATCCGCTGACGGATTGGTAGTATTTTTGAGCTACGGTGATGCTGCTGTCATATTTCCCTCTGTATTTGTCAGCAAAATCAAAGAGCTGTGCATCCACAAAAAAAATACAAAATTAATTATTTTTCCCCATATTTCCTTTCATGGAACATTATTTGAGCAAATTTGCCATGAAAAATGTCATAAAAGAGAATTTTATAAGTATTTAATTTATTTATTTTTCTGCTTGGGGTGGAGGCCCAAACAGCTATTGGGCTCAAATTATTATCAACCTCCTCTGTGGAAGCACAATCTACCCAAATTGTAAGCCCATTTGCTGCATATTTGAGCCAGGGTCCATTTAGTATATGTTCTCAAGCGATTATTTAGGCGGGCCATTCGTGGTTAATTACAATTTTATAAACTTGATAGGAGTTACGAACCCCTTCGCTTTTTACCGAAAATCAGAAACCCTCTAAACTTGAAAATCACTCAGTTTATCACAACAGATTTAACACTGGTAGCATTTCCGGTGTATTTTCCCCAATATGCCCCTTCAAGCCTTTTCTTCTTCAAATTCCTTCCGACTCTCCTCTAAATTTCTTTTCCATCCAAACCTTTTTTTTTTCAACTTTCTTTACCAGAGCCTCCAATATCAACCCCCAACTTCTCATCCGAGGATGGATTCAAGTGAGTATAAATTTGGGAAAGATAAAGAAAACGGATAGGGAATAATTAAGTAGCCAATTAAATTTATTAGAGGAGCATTTTTTTTGGTATAGTAAAGCCCTGTGGGGTTAGAATATAGGTTTTCCCGAGCTCAAAGGGTTTCTGCTTTTGAAGATTCCTGTATTTTAGCCCAAATAATTTGCTCTTTTGGATGATTTTTTTTATCTTTTGATATATTGCAACACAAAACTTTTAACTAATTATTTATTTACAAAATCAAAGCCATTTGGTCATGGATCACGACACTAGCTCACTTACAATAAGTTGTTACTCAAGTACGCCACTTCCATTTATACCCTAGTACTTGACGGTTGAACTGCCGCAAGACAACATAAAGAACGAGGGGTAAAAGCGTCACATGAATGCGGGGCCCATGATCCAAGGCACCGACGCAACAGCCCACGTGACCCAACGGCCCATAATTGAAGCCATTAATGCGGATCCAAATCCGAACGGCTGAAGATCCGCTAATCACGCGGAGGTTGAAAGGTCCTCAACGTGCAGTGGTTTTATTATGTGGCCCCATAAATAATTATTTATTTATACTACCTAACTTCTCTTTTGGTACAAGAGGAATTTGTTGAAAAAGTAAATAAATAAGAGAAATAAACTTGGGAATTAAATCAGACCTGCTTTGCATGGTTAAGCAACTGGTTTGAGTAGGCCGGGTCAGACCGTCGGAACACAATGGAGGCAGATGCCATGGCGGCGGCGGTCTCTCCGGCGAGGTCCGAGCCAGGATGGTTCACATCGATCCGATAAGCCTGTCGGCTTGTCGTCATATCCTCGGGCCGTTGCCAGCAGTAGTGATCCGTGATTCCATCTCCCACCTGCAAGTGTTTTACCATATTAGAGGAGTTGTATGTTGGGATTAATCATGAAGCATTCCTTTAAACATAAGAAAGCTAATGCTCTTGTATATAGGATTGGACTAAATTGCTTATAGATTGCTGAACTTGAATTTTTTTTTAAAAAAAATAAATGTTGAGACTGATTGTTCGGCAAATGTTAAATATTTAAACGGTATTATCAGGTATGATAAGATTATTCTTTTCGAAATCTCAGTACAGCAGACCCTAATTGCTAAGAAGTCTTTCAATATTTAACAAGAAAAATAGGATTGGTACATGTGTGTTGGTAATAATATAATATTATTAGGGACTAAGTTAGTCACATTCACAAGGCAATTTTCAAAAGCTCAAAATCTTAAAATAAATCATGCATGTCTTTATTTTAACATACTTTATTAAGGGGCAGGGAGTAAAAAGTGCTCCAATGGTGGGGCCATACTCAAGCAGTCAAACACCCAAAGTGCATGAAGAACAAGACAGAGTGCAGGAGAACCACTGACAAGATAAACCTAGGTAGCTAGCTTAGGTTGAACCTATTTTTAACCATGTAACTTTTTTTTCACATTTTATAATATCAAATACCAAATCATGCTTTCCCTTTTTCTTTTTTACCCCCATTTTACATAGTAAAATGGTAATTCTTATCAAGTTTGTAACTAATTAACATGGGCATTCAGAACCGTTCTTAATAGTTTACCACTAACGAGAAATCCTGCATCGACGTCAGTTCGATAGCCAATCGTAAAATCCACCGTCTTCTTTCGTAATAATGTATGTTTGAGTTAAAAGCAATGGTAGCAATTTTTATCAAAGTAATGAGGTTAGAAGTGATACAAACCTCCCCATAGAGGACATAGGGCTCAGGATGAGCTTTGATGAGATAATCAGTCCCCCATTTGACTGCATTCATGGCATGGCCCAGCTCCCCACTTGAAGCCATTTGGCTGCCATATTCAACAATGCTCCAAGACATCATGGTGATGGTGAAGGCCATTGGCAGCCCAAACTTCACATTGTCACCTGCATCATAGTACCCTCCTACTAGATCAACCTACAAAAACCACACACAAAAATAAAAAAATCCACCTTTTTGTCAATTGTCATTGTAGAGAAAAGCCTACTCATCCAGCAACTTTAGCCGCTCAACTCGTTTATTAACACTCTAGAATATACTTCTGGAATCGGTATCGGTCGGCTCTAGAATATAGAATTTGACATAGTTGTTGGCATTCCGACGTTGTCTACTTTGAAAATGCAGAATTTTTTATCGAAAACGTTTGATATTTGACATGGTTGTTGGCATTCTTGAAGTTTGAATAATTTTCATGTTAATCCTATAATCAGTCATGAATAGTTAAGGCTTAATAACCTTGAATTTGCATCATAGGTTTTTCCCCCCGTAAGTTAATTTAAAAACAGGGGAAGGTAGTTGAGCTAATTAACAATTCAGCATCGATGCATCACAAGTTAACCTTTTTTTAACTAGCTCTTTCCAAAACCAACATTATGCATTAAAAATCACAACAATAATAAATATAAATAGAGTAGAAAAGAGAAACTTTATCACATAAACCATTTTGGAGTTGAGATAAGCACGGTTATCTCATTCTAAAACTTGAGATAACTACGGTTATGTTAACTCCAATCTAACCTAAGGTTTGTAAATTCTAATTTTTGAGTTTGGGGGCTTGCAATTCATAATTTGCATCCTCTCTGTCTCCGCTTAGAAATAAACCAGGGTTATCTTAACTCCATATCCAAACAGGGCCGTAGTGGCTATTAACATAAATAAACCAAGCAAATAAAAGAGAATGACAGCAAAACCATTCACAAATGCAACAAAAATTTAAGGGAAAAACACAAAAATGAAGAGCATTACCCCATTGGCCTTGCCATCTTCAAGCCCAGAGTTAGATCTCCAAGTGATCCTTTGATTTTGAGGAAGATACCCTGATCTCTGAGCCTCAAAAAACAGAATGCTCTTGCTCAAAGCTTCACCATAGTCATGCCCAGCTGAAGCAAATGCCACTACCAAAGCTAGCAACAGCACCACATTCAACGCTACCCTCCCCATTAAATTTTATTTCTCAAAAAAAAACCCAATGCTACAAAGAAATAAGGGAGATAGAGAGAAAAATGAGGAGGAAATGGTGAAGGGAGTGAAGCTGAAGAGGCCCTCTATATAATGGAGAGTGAGCAAGGGGGTCTTTTAAGAACAATTTTGCAAATAATGTTTTTATGACATAAAAAAAAAAGTAAATTACCAAATGTGGGAGCATGTCATGTGCTGCTTCAGCCTTTTCCTCAGACTGCGGTCGGTGAGGCTGTTTCTGCAAATATTTAAATTTGCATTTTTTGTTTGCATGACCATTGAATGCTTCTTCTTTTTTCAACTGCTACAGCATTGATAAATGAGGGAAGTAATGGCAACTAGAAAGGTCGTCCTTTGTGAGATGATAGGTCTTGGCCTTACCCTTGTTTTTTCCTTTTTCTTTTCTTTTTTGAGGAAAAAAATAAATAACTAAATAATCAATAATTTCCTCTTTTCCTTCACCTATGTATTGAGGGAAAAACAAGAGGCAAGAAAACATGATTTTATTAGAGCACACTTGTAAAATGCGAAATGAGGGTAAAATTAAATCCAATAAAAAGAAAAAGAGTCAAAGCATTTGTTTTAGGAGCTGTCCAGACGTGGGGAAAGACGGGACGGTCTGTCTGCGGATGGGTTATTAAGTATAAATATCCAAGCTTCATACTAGATGTGCTGAAATAGGTATACAGTTCATATCATATGAATTTACGCATGTCAAAAATCATGTTTTCTTCTCAGTTGCGACGAGAAAACCAGTTATCTAAAACTTTTTATACAAGCTTGTTCTCGTATATCAAAATAGCCAGAGCTAGAAGAGTTAATTATGTGTGATCTTTCGTCCTGCTTTTGCTTTGTTATATCTCAACCGTTCATTGCAGGTATACGGCTTTTCATTGTTTTCTCTTATCTCGGAGGTTTGTTGACTCGTTCTCTCCATTTTCAGGATTCGTAATAATTCCTTTCGGTTTCAATAAAATTTGCATGAGACGGGCCTATAAACCCAGCTCTTTTCTGAAAAGAAGGAGAAAAAGATGCATGATCTTTGACCGTATAGTCCATACATGATCTTACTAAAACACCTTTTGAAACGGTGAATTGAATAAAACGTAAGCGATATTAATATCATTAACTCTAAGCATCTTAGTCAAATGAAATACTCCACATGTTTATGCACATGATAATTATCATTAACGCTCTGAAAAGAGTCCAGAATTTAAAAAGCTTGGGACAATTAGCATACTAAACTGAAAGTAATTACCGCAAATTAAAAAATAAATAAAATTTACCGACCGACAAAAATATTACAACAGCGGCGGCTTCGAAGTCTCATGAAGTCAAAAGGGTTTAAAAAAACCGCAATTAACGGCCAATCCACGCCGAAACTTGGAATAGATTTCTCGAGAACTGCGCGAGTTTAGGAGAAGGACACGTGCATGACCGGCACGTGGCGCGCAATTACCGGGAACGACCGGTTTCAGTCACGGCGACGGCGCTTTGCCTGCTGGGTTTCCACACACTGCAGAAAGACTTTGGTTTTAACTGGGGGCCCCTACGGCACTTTTTCTTCTTCTTTTGTCCCTTTTTTTTAATTGGGTTTTTATATCCTGGTCCTCTAAAGCATTGCTATTTTGAAAATAACACCCTCTAAAACTTCATATTTTTAAACACACCTCTTAAAACTCTTAATTAAACTAAATTGGCCCATATGTTTAACTATCATCCCTAACACCTTTAGAAATCTTAGTTAAGAAGCTAAAATGATAGCTTAAATATGAGAATTTGGAAGATTGAGACTAATGGGTTTTACACAAAAATGAAAAAAGGCAAGGGATTAGATGACACACAAGACATTTTATTTCACAATTCATCATATTAGCTTTAATCTAATTATTAATCCTAATTAACTTCAGTAAAAGGGTATTTTTAGTTAACGGGAAGGTTTTAGGGATATATTTAAAAAATATAAAGTTTTAGGGGGATGTATTTTAAAATACAAATGTTTTAGAGTAACTATAAAAAAAAAACCTTTTTCATTTTTCCTTCTCTTCCTTTTTTTTTTCCTTGCTCAAAGTTGGGCGCCCTTTTGTTTTTGCGCTTTCCGGAAGTCAAACAGGATTTTCCGGGGCGCAAAACGAGGGGTCCGATTTTTTCTCGCTATCCGGAAGTCGAAAACGACTTGCCGGGACGAGAAAAAGGGTCGCTGATTTTTATGCGCTTCCCGGAAGTCGATTACGACTTGCCGGGGCGATAAAACGGCGCCGAAATGGGTTCACTGGACCTTTCGAGTAGCTAGAAGTCACTTTTGACTAAGGACAGGTTTGGACGGAAAATATCAGAAGTAAGCCTATTTTCGATATTCCGGTTGTTTGTTTTGATGGAAATAGAGCTTGAAAGTTACTTCATAGTGATGAGATAGATTCTATATGGCATGGTTGTGTCCAAAATTTTCTCTCTCTCATTTTGGATGGAAAATAATCATGGAGCACAAAGAAAAAAAATTAATTATTTAATCCTTCTATTTATTACTTCCAAGAGGTAATAGTATCTTACTATTAAAAAAAGTACTTTTTGTGTTTCTTTTCTTTTCTTTACGAAAGAAACTCACTAAGTTGCTTCATTTTTTACTTCTTTCTTCAAAAAACATACAAACAAACATTAGAACTAAGATTTAGATCTACTTTTATGACAAATTTTTTTTGAAGCTATTTCAACATTACTTCGACTCTTCCGGTACTTCCGGATAACCAAACATGCCCTAAGTGAACCAGGTCCTTAGTCCCTCCTTTTAAGTCACAAAGGTCTTCTTGATTTTTCTTTGAATAGAATGAAACCCATTACTATATATCTTTGTTAACAGCCTGTTCCAATACCGAGTTTGCCATGTTCTTGAGGTAAATATTCTTGTGTTTCTAGTGATGTGTATATATGAGTCGAGAAAATCATCGTCTAGACTACCAATATGCGTAAAACACTATCTGATATTTCTCTTTCTGTTGGACTTTTTCTTTCACTGTTTACACATGTATGTGCATGCTTTTCATCAACATTTAGTTCTTTCAATTAGGTTTCCCTTGTTTAATGTTTATGCGCACTAGAGGTTTCTAGTGTTCACACTGGAATGATAAAAAATGACAAATTGATTTTGGTATCCTTTTCATTTTTGCATATAATATAACTTTTAAATTAATTTCAACAGTTCATATGAAAGCATCACCGAGTAGGTGTGAAACCGGACAGGGCTGAGCAGGTATTTTATGTAGAGAAAACCGGACCTGTAGAGACCCTGCATGCCCAAAACCGCAGTGGCCTTTCACATGGTCCAATGGGGTTCAGGAGCCTAAATGCAAATAGCCAGCGGACCCTACTGACCATGAAGAGGCCACTGCAGTTTGGGCCTGCAAACCCCGTCCTCTCTTTTATATATGCTTGATTCAAAGTTTCAACCCTAAACCCAACATCCTACTGAATCCAACATATCTACAATAAATTATACGAAAACCGTAAATTCAGATTTTCGACCGTTTTCTGGGTTTAGACGGACGGTTCGATTTTTGCTGGTTCTAAGGGCTTGGCCCGTTATTAACAAATTAAAATTTAAAAAACTTGAGCTTAATCCATAGGCACAAATTTATAATTTTACAAAACCAGATTAAGTTCTGTTACAGATTTATAAACAAAAAATAAGAATTGAACCAGCTAAATATCCTACAATAGAGTTCAATATGTGCATTACAATATTTAAAATTGAATATATATATATATATATATATATATATATATAGAGAGAGAGAGAGAGAGAGAGATATTAACGGAGGAAAGAGGCCATAGGAGGGGATTTCCTCCTATGGCGTGGAAAAAATACAACCGCCGCCATTTTTTCTGACGATCGGCACCCATCATCATCATCGTTATCATCTAAGATGCGCGTACACCAAATTTCATGTGATTCCACAACTTTTTCACCATTGATTTAGTGGGTTCAAAATTAACGGTTTACCGACAATAGAACTTTTTACATTGCTAAATCAACAGTGAAAAAGTTGTAGAATCAGTAAAATTATAACAGTAATAGTGCCTTCTGTCCCACTTGGCTCAATAGCCGGAGATGAAATAGCAGCTTATTCTATCACCCACATCTTAGATGATAACGATGAAGATGATAGCGGGCCGATCGTCGAAAAAATTGGTGGAGGTTGTATTTTTTCCACCCCATAAGAGGAAATTTCCTCCTATGGCCTCTTTTCTCCATTATTCTTATATATATATATATATATATATATATATATATATCAAGAGGTTCATATAGAGGGGTTTGGTTTTTACGGGGTATGATTTTGGCAGACGAGTTTTATATTAAACCCATATCCGAAGAGAAAATTTTCATATTTAATGTACCATCTCTCGGATCGATATAAACATACATCAAGAGTGGGAAAAATCCAGAAATATCACATGGTTTACCCAATTGGTTTCGGATCAAACCCGACCCGTCTTGCACCGGGGGCGATGGACCAAACATATTAAATGGGCACAACCACAAGTGAAGTAATCCGATTGAGTTGGAAGCCATGTCACCATCAAGGCTGGCTCATGCACGTGCATGCGGGACAAAAGGAGGGTGGTCCGCACGTGATGAAGAGATATTGTTGGAAATCTTGAATGTCCTCTCCTGAAACAGATGGTGTGCCGTTGAGGACACATGGGCTCATTCAATGTTACATCTTGCAGAGGTCCCTCCTACTTTTTTTCCCCCTTTTTTCATGAGGTTTTTTAAAAAAATTTTAAAAAAAATCATTTAAATCTGAAACTTCACCTTTTAATTTATGTATTTATTAATTTCTCCTGCCACCGCAACGAATTTTGGTTTTGAGATCTTGGGTAGGGCATGGGAGTGTAACTGGTTTAGATTTGGGTAAGCTGGATTGGTCTGGATTCTCAATGCGTGCAAGTTCGATTTGGTTTGGAATTAATGGCTCTATGTAGGGTTGCGTCTAATTTATGCTAGTATCATGTACATGTAGCTGCATGTGGCATGAACGTACATAACTCGGTCGTGCCTACTTAACCTTTTGCTTTATCTACAGTTATGTAATATAGATTTTCAAACTCCGAGTAAAAATATTTTTTAGGATGAAAAAAAGATATATAATGATGATCCTTTAGATCGAACCACAGCCACCGTCACAAAATCTTAAGCTATAACCATCAAGCTATTTAGGACATTATTTTCAAATAAATCTAGTCTCTTCGGATGTTAATATGATAATAAAAAAGCGGTAGAAAGGATCAACAAACCAAACAATTGACTGACTATTTGAGTTCGGTCCGTATATAGTTTGCAATGAGACAAAATCCAAAACTAAGATAATAAAGCACAAAAATAATAGCCAAGAAATAATAGCCAGGAAAGATATTTGAAGGTTCACACAAATAAATAGACAAACTAATTTTCAAACTCATCAATTAAGATTTCAAACTAAATTGAAGGTCCATTCGATGGATCTATATCTTTAAAATTTACATTATAAGACAAGACGAGAGATATCCTAACTTTTTTTTAAGTTGCATAATTGCTGGTGCTAAAGATATCATTTTTTTCTTTTCTTTTTAATTTTTCCATACTGTTTTTTCTGAAAGATTGGTTGAGCTGTTGCGAAAAGAGCTTTTAGCAAAAGTGCTATTGAAGAAAACTCTTTAGACAAAAGTGTTGTTGTAAAATGTGCTTTTTGATTTGAAAAACTGTTAGGTATTGCAGAAGTGTAGTCTGTTTAAATAGCCATAAAGCGCATCATTTTTTCTTAATATTTGAGAGAAACCAATGAAAGAAAACATCATTTTTAAATTTACAATTTACTTTCAAAAAATTCACAAAGATCAAAAGATCTGCACAAATATATATGTAAAAAAATATTTGAGATATATCCTATCGATCCATGGACTCTTCGTCAAAGTCGAGAGCCTTCGATTGCCTGATGCATGAAGCTCAAAACTTTAATCTCATCGATCAACCTCTCGATGATCGCGTCGAGCTCAGGAGCCTCGATCGCCTAAAGTTCTTCGTCCTCATCATCTTTTGGGGTTTCAATCTGGGATGATGATGCTCAATAACGGTAATTCCTTAGATCATGACACGTGGCGGATGACGTGTCACATGCATAAGCCAGTTAGGCTCCTGAGGGCCACGGAGGGAGAACCAGTATGCTACAGTGGGGGGCTTCCCTCAAACCCTGTCTCCGAGGTTGCACCCCACTCCTTGCCCCCGATCACCTCAGCAGCCAAGCCAACTGTCCCTTTGCTCTACTCCGAGCTATCACAGGCCCGAGCCTCCTCGGCCCTCTCAGCTCGTCTTCGGGCTACCACAGAACCAAGATACCTCAGCTCTCCTGCTCGTCTGCGAGCTCTCCCGCCGAGGCCATCTTCCTCGGTTTCATCGACTGACCAACGGCACCGCTCACAGGCGCAACCGCCATCCCGCGACTCTCGCCATACGCAAGATATCCGCCGGCCACATCCCAC
Source organism: Agapanthus africanus (assembly GCA_030015575.1). Lineage (NCBI taxonomy): Eukaryota > Viridiplantae > Streptophyta > Magnoliopsida > Asparagales > Amaryllidaceae > Agapanthus > Agapanthus africanus. Next base: position 523,436,966 of record CM057346.1, read on the forward strand.
GTTCCACGCCATCACGATCCCCCATTAACGAGCCTATCTCGCCATTAATGGGAGATCCCTCTCATCACGCATGTATGATATCGGGAGCGTAACAGCCGGCGTGATTCTCGCGCCATCCTTGCCTGCTGCCACCACTATGTTGGATATAGTGCCCTCAAAGTCAATTATTGGATCGCAGGCACGTGATTGCAATGATTGAGGGAGGACCTATACCGGTAGGACAGTCTTACTCAAGATGATAGTATGCTATCTGGTTTATCTTTATCATCGTGTACATGCTTTAGATGACATTACAGGTCACTATTACACGTTGATAGAGCCCATAGGATTCTTGCTTGACGGCCAGCAGTATGATGACGATCATATACGTGGGGCTGGAGTCTATAAGCACATCCTTAAAAGGTCCCTAGTCGATGGAGTTTCGAGACAGGGCATCGATACTCCAAAGTAGACTAGTGTATACAGTCGAGACCCCGACAAGGGGCGGTGGCCGGTCTCACAAGCCATTGGTGTCAGTTAGTTCACCTAAGATGTATACATGTGCTGTAACGACCATGTTTTCTAATACCTAATAAAATATATTTTATTTATATTTCTACTATCAAATAATTATTTACGTGTTTCTTTTATATAATAATAATTTTTAAAGTAGTGTTAATAATTTTCAAAGCATTGAATATGATTAAAGGAATTTTTCTAAAATCTATTTATTGTTTTATAGGCTTAAAATGTTTTAATAAAATTTTATAACGCCTTAAAATAATCTACATATTTTTATTCGTAATTAAAAATATTTTAAAGATGAACTAGATATTATATAATTATTATAACTAGCTAACAATTTAGAAATAGATATACTAATTGTTTTTAGCCCAAAATTATTTTAATATTAAAGATAATAATAAAATATATTTTCTGAAATTTTTCCATAATTTTCCCGTATTTTTAACAAATTTTTCAAAGCCAAATCAATATTTTAAATAATCTGTTGTTTTATTTAATTTTATTAATTTTATTTTAATTTTTTAAAAGCCTTTTAACCTGGACCGTTGGATCACGAGATCCAACAGCCCAGAAACCCTGGCGGCGCCCGCGTGGTGGGGACCACGCGAAAGCGCGTGATCCCCACACACAGCTGCGGGCGAATCACATGGCGACACGTGGAGGCGGCGCGATCCAGGCCATTGGATCTCAATTCAACGGCTGAGATTTAAGGCGGCGGGCGCAATCATGAGGAAATCATCAGCAATCATGGCCGGCGCAGATTTTGAGGATTTTTTAACGTTTTTGGATTTTTTTGTTACCATTTGAACCCTATAAATAGACACTTTCAATTCTAAATTTCTCACACCACCGAACTCAAAAAATTCTGAAAAAAATATCGGTGCCTTCGTACTGACGACGCCGACGCTACGGCTCCATCCAATCGCAGAGGAAAAATCAGGATGCGGAGTTATTGAGGATTTAGTACAAGACTACGTTTCCAACCCTTCGGCAACCGACTCAAACAAAAAGTAGGATCCGTCTCTCTCTCCTTTTCCTGTCACCTTCTTCCATCTCAATAACCTAGTTCCAACTTCTAATCATCAACCCCCATTTAAAATGGTGTTATAATATTTGTGCATACCCTTCTTCCTTGTACCTTTAATCATGATAATGTTAACCCATATTTAAAAACGGTGTTTAAATTTCCTCTGTACATAGAAGTATATTGCATACCCATAATACCTGGAATCTGATATAACTCATGAATTGTCATTTCACCTCTGACATACCCATACTATAAAAATGATCTCGAAATAGGTTACTTCCACAAGATACCCTTGTTTAATTTAAATATTGTATTTGTTTAAAATATCTATAAGAAATAAAATTCCGTGAAATAAATATTTTAGATACAGTATACGTATATTTTACTTACAAATATTTTTAAAATCCCCTCAACTTTTTAAAGAAGAAAATATTAAATTTAATTAAACGATATCTTTTTAAAAAGGGAATATTTTGTATCTTTTAAAAGGTAATTTTAAAACAAAGCCAATTTAGGATAAAGGAAAGGTTGTAGGCATCGATCGTTTATCAAAACCAGACTTTGTGGTGCCTAGGTTAGACAAGTGAGAAAGGTAACTTTAAAAGGCCCGTCTCACGGTGATTCGTGAGCGGATCCCTCCTTTCCTTACTTGTGCTTACCTGGCCACAATTGGCAGTGAAGAGGCGATTTGAGAACCTCATAACTTGTCCTTTTGGAATATTAGGAGCAGTCTAGATTTTCAAATAAAAACCTCTTGTAAAAAATTTTCAGATAAACACCACATCCTTTTATCAAATGGATATTTTCTGTAAAACATTATGCTTTTCCAAAATAATAAATATCCCAAATATCATGGTTTTTCTTAGAAGTAATAAAAGATATTTAAACCTTATTATTTTAACTAAGCTTTCTCTAAAGGACACGAAGTACTTTACAAATTCTAGAAAATAAAACGAGTGGTTGTGGAAGGCCATATTAAACGAGATCAATACGTTTTAAATTCCAGTTTATGACAACATGACAACATACAAAACATGATACGGTTAGGATTAGAATGCGCGGACCTAGGTATGGAATACTTTATGAAGATCCCTGCAGGCAAGGTGAACAGTCCAAAGGGTGGACGACTATACAAATATGAAGATCACGATATTCCGGGTGAACAGTCCAAAGTGTGGACGACTATACAATATGAAGATCCCGATATTCCGGGTGAACAGTCCAAAATGTGGACGACTATACAATGTGGAAATTCCATGCCTAGAGGTATACGCACTAACTCTAATTCGTCCAAACCCTTATACCGAATCACGGGGATGGGTAGTTTGATTAGGCAAGGGTAATTCGGAACTCGGATTCACTTACTACTCGATCATGATCCCGAGAAGTGAAACGGTATATTTCACTTCCCCAGTTGTTGTTCCGTGGCCACAACGGAATAATCGCGAGTATCCGGACCCTTGTTTAACAAACTAAAACGTTTACAATACCCATTCAACACTAAACCCACATCATGTGATACACCTACCTGTTATCTTATTTACCTTTCTTCATGACTCGAGTTATTCAGTATCTTGGATGTGGATATTTTACCAGTTTAGACTTGTTGTTTATTATGGAACTGAAGGGTGGTATTAACTGTGCACTTGAGTGATATTCACGCTAGACAAAGCTCCATCGTAGTCATGGGACACCTTTCGGGGATGTTCACGCTACCACATTGATTGCCATTTTAGGCACGAGCACCAGCTCATACTGCTTCCAGCTAGTCATGGGATACCTCAAGGATGCGAGTATGTTCACCCGTCAATTCCATCCATACACACCTTGTTTAACCTGAACCAACTCTTAGACTGAATATCCGTTTGACTTGACTTGAACCTTTACCAAACATATACAACCTACTCATATTCACAAATCTAATTGGTATATAACCGCATACCTTTATACACATGTACATCATATTCATTATATACACCTGTTCGTTTCTATACCTTTACTTTCTTATGAGGCAATCCTACCCGAGTATAACTCGCTGACGGACCTTCCTTTTCTTCCTATATCTTTGGAATGTCCGTCAGATAAAAATGAGTATTATAGCGAAGATCAAGGTGTGAAGCCAGCTTATGAAGATTATGCAGACTGGACGATGGAAGATTAGCTAGTTTTAATTTTTTGTTGTTGCCCACATGTTTAGGGCTTTTGTTTCTCCTTTGATGTAATTAAACTACTCAGTTTATTTTACTCTTTCTTTTGGGATGTAATAAAGTTTGGTTAATGGAAATAAAATGCCTTTTGCTTTTATTATTTTTGTTTTGGTACACATCTTACATGTTATATATTCATACGCTTAACGTAACTGTATTGAATGGACCACCTTCAATACAGTTAGGTTGCGGACTTTGCCATGTCATCCTTCACCTTCTTTTGGGAAGCGGGGCGTGACAGGCGCTCATTGGGTTATAAGTACACCGGACAAGACTCGCCGGGAACATACTAGTTGGTATTATACCTGACGTCAGATAGCAGTTCCCTGGTGACATGTGTACAGGTTAGTTCATCGACCTGAGATCGTCATTTGTCTCGTGTGAGTTCCCACTGTGCTTTGATTACTACGCTACCACGGCTCAAAAGAGGCGTGCAAACAGGTTTTAGTTGGGTACAGTCCCGAGCCACATGGAGGCAGTGAGCGGATCGGCAGGGGTTTCGTCTCTCCCGGTATTGGGGGTGAGATCGCGCTGTGTCTAGGAGAGCCATTACACGAAGTGCTTGTCCAAGGCAGGAGATTTACTGGTAGGTATTCCAGTAGTATCTCAGGGTGTTATGGGCTACACTCCGACACGACTTGTACCGCTTTTGGGGGGTCTGACTTTTACCAACCCCCTAGGCCCGACATGCGATGCTCATAGACGAACGGACCGGACTGTATAGATATTGTCACTGACAGGCTCAGTAGGGTGTCAGGATGAGTTCGCTCATCGACCTCCCTTTTAGTCAATACATGTTAGCCCGTTACGTACGGCTAGTACCTCTGACGTGCTAGTGGTTAAATCCACAGGCAAAGTATTGACGAGTCTTTAGAGTCCCCCACAGACAGTTTCTCAAGTATCGGGCGAAACGTTGTAGAGGCCATATGGTATTATGGCAGGGTTCGATCATATACGTGCGGTAGTGCACGGATCATGATCGGACGGATCATAGTAGTGGGCTTTGATTTAAGCCGGATCCTAGTATTAGATTTGTTGGATTACTTTAGTCTCATCGCATTCGCATTCAGTCGGAATACGGATGCATGTATGTATATACAGGTGAGGGGTATCCTTGTGATCCATCACGAGTTTACTTTAGATATTGCCGTATCTTTTTTGTTGTTGTAAACATTTGGGTTAATGTTTACAAATGTAAATAATGAGCTAGAAATCATGATTAGGAGCATTAATTGTGACACATGCACAAGTGGTGACTCATGGTCTCTTTCTTTGTGCATGTGTCACATTATATGGTTGATTTATGGTTGATATGATAAGAGGAGAGAGGAGGGGCAGTCATATGAGAGCTTTGCTCTTGTATTATTTGATCTCTCTCTCTCTCATTTTATCATAGATAATAAAAGAAAGAAATGGCTGCTTCTTCTTCTTCCTCCTCTAGCTCACCATTTCCATTAAAGGCTACATCTTCAACCTCCATCCATACACTCTCATGCGTTGAGAATCAATGGATGCAAGAGACAAAGTGATCACACACATTCTCTACATCACCTTGGACACGTCGGCCTTCGTGTTCGAGTTGCTTCGGACGAAGCGGGAGCCCGTAAAAAGACTCGAAGATGTGGTGCCCTTTCCGACGAGAAGATCGGAGATCGAAGATGCCGCGAGGAGCTAGGGATGGTGGCTGAAGACCGAAGGACACGGATCGATCGGTATAGCTTTTCTAACATTTCTCTAGTTGCTAGTTGTAGGTTAATGGTTCGATCCGGGATTAAAGTTTGCGATGCGCCGGTTTCAAGTTTTGAAAAAGTTTTCGTTTCCGCATTTTGGCCTCGGACAGACGGCCGGGGCGCTACCGTAGACTTACACACTATATAAACCCCTTCATCAGACGGTTCAAGTAAGCCATTTTTACTCCACTATGCCGTTACTCTGCTCAGAATTTCTCTCTAACTTGACCGTCGGAGGGTCCTTGGTGGTACAACCACCCCGGGACTTCCTTGCAAGTAGCTCGGCACCAACAGTCTCAAACCCATTGAGATCCACACGCTTCAAGAGCCTGCCTCCAAATCAAACATCAGCCGTCCATCGCCGCCATCAGCAGATCAATGGAAGGTAATATCTTGGCACGATTCAGGTCGCGTCAGGGGGCCTCAATCACTCTGAGGGCCTTGATCGTCTAGGATTTCGAATTAGGGAGATGATGAGGAGAGAAATCAAGTGCAATGGTCAGGCTGGATGATGAGAAGGAGGAGATGATAGAAATTAAAAAAATTTAGGAAGATATTTTTCCCAAAAGTTTCATTTTTTAGCTTCTAAAAAAGAAAATTTTCTTCTTCTTTAACTCCAAAAAAGCTTTTGGACATAAGGCATGTTTGGTATTTCTTTCTTCAAAAGTGTTTTTTAGCTCCAAAAGAGCTTTTGGGAACTCAAAACGCTCAACCAAATGAGAAATTATTTGGTGTGCCGGATGTAATACATCCGAACAAGGGGTGAGAGAGGGGGAAATTTCGGGCAGCTTTGGACAGCGTGTGGAGGCCACACTTCTATTACTTCTCCCTCTTGCCCGTGTGTATACGGCCGGCACATGGAATAATTTTTCTAACCAAACCGACCCTTGATTATCTTTATTATTTTAACTTTAAAAAGTGTTCAATGTTAATAACTTGATATAATGTCAATATCATCGGTTTCTGCCTTCCCACTCATGAGCATTGCATGTGTATGAAGACTAGAAATTTAACCCTATTTATCTTATGAGAATAATGGATGAAAGATGTCATGGTAGGGAATTACCTCCTATGGCGTCGCAAAAAGACAACCCCCATCGTTTTTTCCGACGATCGGCACCCATCATCTTCATCGTTATCATCTAAGATATGGGTACACCAAATTTCATTTGATTCTACAACTTTTTCACCGTTGAAATAGTGGGTTCATAATTAACGGTTTACCGACAATAGAACTTTTTACATTGCTAAATCAATGGTGAAAAGGTTGTAGAATCACATGAAATTTGGTGTACCCACATCTTAGATGATAACGATGAAGATGATGAAGTCCGATCGTCAGAAAATAAGACAGAGGTTATATTTTTCGACGCCATAGGAGGAAATTCCCTCCTATGGCCTCTTTTTTCCATTATTCTCTTATCTATATATATTATCTATTATCTATCTATATAAAAAAAAACCTATGTGGCAAGCTGCCTTTTTTGTGGTCAGGCTTTATATATAATGAAGAAAAGAATACACAGGAGGGAATTTCCTCTATAGCGTTGAAAAAGTATACCCTCCATGGTTTTTTTCAACGATCGACTCCCATCATTGTTGGGGTTAAAATTTACACCCCATTGGCTAAGGGTCAAAGTCAAGATCAAACCCCGGACAAGTCGACCCAAGCCAAAGCAAACGGACCCTACTGTTGAATCAAGCCGAGCCCACGCCCGAACCCAAGCCGGGCCCACGCCTGAATCCAAATCCAAACAGGTGGGCCTAAGCTCAGACTAGTCCCATGCCAAAAAGTACAACAAATAAATGTAATATTTAAATAAATAGGCAAAAGGCCAAATTTTTGTAAAGCCTATGGCTCATGTACAGAAAGAAATAATCACATGAGGTATGAGATTGGCAAAATACCATTTTGTAAAGCCCAAGGGGCTTTGTGTAAACTTATAAGCCTATATAAGGCAACACTATAATGAAATAAAACAACATTTTTTATTCCCCTAAAAAATTAGGGTTTTGTGCCTCCTACTCCTTCCTCTAGGTTCTGAACCTTCTTCCATTCTTTTGGAATTAAATCAAGAGTTTAACTCTTCTTTTCCTAAAAAGGAATAGTTTTTCACCATAAGAACCTTGAAGAGGAGCTCAGATCTCCCATCAAATCTCTAAAAGGGGAGATTTTTTAGTCTCAACCTCCTTTTCTCCAAGATCCAACCAACAGAGAGGAGGAATAAGGAGAACCATCTCCAAAAATCTCACTTTGAGAAAAATCCAAGGCTCAAGAGAAGATCCATGACACAAGGGAGAAGAAAGAGGACCCCTTTCATCATCTCCGAAAATCCTTTAGGAGTTTAACTTCAAATCAATGTTTGAGGAGTTCAACTCCAAGATCCAAATTCTCAAAGGAGTTTAACTCCAAATCCAAAGCTCGAAGGAGTTGAACCACAAAAGTCCAGATCTTTTAGGAGTTTAACTCCATAAAAAGATCCTTTTTTTAGGAGTTTAACTCACTCGGGAGTTCAACTCCCGGTTCAGGGGCTAAGCACTTTTTTCCGCGGGTGCCCCGCGCTCGCGTGCAGGACGCGTGATCCACTGGCGCCCAGCGCCCGCATGCAGAGCGTGTGATCCGCTGGCGCCCGCGTCCTTAGAATGCTCCTCACCCCTCTTTTTCCCTCATGTTGTACACTCAAAACACGTTCCTCGTCAAAACATGTCCCTCGTTAGAAAAAATTTCTTACGGGACGTTGTCCCGCACCCCGCAAGGGGGCTGCTAGCCACCTTGACCCCCAGCCCACTATCCGGATAGCGGGACCCCCGTAAACTCTATGAGTCCCCCGATACGTCCAAGTCCCCTTCAAAACACACCGCACGCACACCGCACATTGAGTTCGCATGACCAGTTTTATCCGTCAATCGGAGATTCTCTCGCTCCAATGGAGAGGGGTAATTAACGGCAGCTTAGTACGCGGCTACTGGAGATTCGGATCCGCACAATCAATAAACCTCAGCCTACCTTAGACAGGAGGAATTTGTATACGCCTGACAAGCGACGCGTATTCCCATTTCAATGGGGTGGCGAAAAGCAAGGAAGCTGCTCAGTGGCCTCTTGAGGAGGGCTTTAATCCTTAGCGTAGATGGGTAAGAAGTTACCCACTAAGGATGGACCGAGCAGTGAAGTTGCTCGGTGGCCTCTTGATGAGGGCTTTCGATCCTTGGCGTCGGTGGGTAGTAAACTACCAGCCATGGATTGACCGAGCAGGAAAACTGCTCGGTGGCCTCTTGAGGAGGGCTTTGATCCTTGGCGTCGGTGGGTAGTAAACTACCAGCCATGGATTGACTGGGCAGGGAAGATGCCCAGTTTTGCGAGGCGTCGCCCGACCTCCCTCAACGTGTGAAAATCTGGAAGAGTGGCCGTCGCGGGCGACACGTGGAAGAAACGCATAGGTGAGGTGAGGCGTTCCAAGATCCGCGGCATTCCGACTTCGGTTGGCCGAGAAATATGGGATGCCCGCCACATGGCTGTTCGGTATTGGAAGAGTTGAGAAAATCGCAGGATACGCGCCCGTGCACGCGTAAATTTGGGCCCTTGGGGATTCTGTTTAGGCTATAAATAGAGAAGGAGATGGGTTTCTTTCAGCATAGATTTTCTGAGATAGCTGGGCGCATCTACACGATCGAAGAGATCATGACTTCCGATGACGTCTACTTATACAACCAATCGCTCTCCGAGGAGACGTACCAGGGTGTGGTCCAGCGCATCGAGGACCATTTCGGCCGTCTACTTCCTCGTCGGTTGTCCCTCCTCCAATTGCAGATGTATGCAATTTGGAGGAGGTCCCTGGGGCTGTACAACCCCCTCTCCGAGAAGCTGCTGGATGGGGCGCTCGACAAGATGCGTACGCTCTATGTTCTCGGCCTCATCTCGAAGAACAGGTACGACCGATCAGTGGCCCTTATCTTGGAGTGTTTCCAGAAGAGGTAGATCGCGGGCGCCTGCCCGGCGGATGGGGGGCCGGTGCTTCCGTAGCTTCTCGGGTGCGTAGGCAGCATCAGCGGGAGTGGGCTGAAGAGGCCAGGGCTCAGCTGGCGGAGATCTCCACGGAGTACCACCAGTAATGCTTTCTCGACCCCGTACCCTCTCTGTTGTAATTTCAATTTTCGTGTAAAGCTGAGGAGCCCACAATACCTTTGATAAATAAAGATCTCTTTTTGCGACGTATTATTGTTTCCTTTTGGTCTTCCGAGTGCGTTTGAGTATTTTCACGAAACGAAATCTGTGGCCTTTGAACCGAGGAAGAGGGAAACACATAGGAGGAGTTTCTTTTAATTCAAAAGACTTAGAAAAATTTACATCGCTTTGGCAAAAAAGGAACATATATTTATAGATACAATTTTCAAAAGTACAACTTGAGCTTTTCGGCGTTGTAGGACCGTGGAAATTTGCAACCCGCCGCGTCTTGCAAGCGACGGGCCCCGTCGGGCAATACTTCGGAGACGAGAAATGGGTCGTCCCACGTTGGGGAAAACTTGTGCAATTTGCCCTGGTCAACGAACTCGTTCCGCCTTAGGACCAAATCTCCGGTCTTGACGGCACGATGCTTGACTCGTGCGTTTTAGTAGCGGGCAGTTTGCTGTTGATAGGCGGCAGCTTTGATCTGTGCCCGGTCCCGTTTCTCCAAAAAGATATCCAAATTAGTCCGGAGGGCCGAGGTGTTTGCTTCGTCGTCGAAGTGCTTGACCCTGTTACTGGGTAGCCCGATCTCTGCTGGGATCATCGCCTCGGTGCCGTAGCAGAGGCTGAAGGGGGTCTCTCCAGTGGGGGTCTTCTTCGATGTGCGCAAGGCCCATAAAACCCGGGGTAATTCGTCGACCCAACTGCCCTGCCGTCCTTCCGGGCGAGCTCGAAGACCTCGAATGACGTCCCGGTTAGCGACTTCGGCCTACCCGTTGCACTGGGGATGCACGACGGCGGCAAACTTCATCAGTATATGGTATTCGCTGCAGAATCCTTTAACTTTGTCGCTTTCGAAATTTGTCCCATGGTCGATAACGATACACCTCGGGATCCCGAACTGGAATATTATGTTGTTCTGCAGGAACTTGATGGTCATGGTGGCGTCCGGTTTTCTTATGGGGACGGCATCGATCCACTTCGTAAAGTAGTCCACCGCGACAAGGATGTATTTGTGCCCACCCGTACCAGTAGGGAGTTGGCCTATCATGTCCATTCCCCACTGGGCAAACGGCTATGGGGAGGTCAGGGCCGTTAGCTCGGTAGCCGGATGACGGGGTATGCTGCCATGGAGTTGGCAGCTCTTGCATTTTCTGACGAGCATCTGAGCGTCCTGATGGATGGTCGACCAATAGTATCCTTGGAATAGCGTCTTCTGGACTAAGGTATGGGACCCTTGATGTGCTCCGCCAACCCTTTCGTGAACCTCATAGAGGACATAGTCGGCCTCGTGAGGGTCGACGCACCGAAGCAGAGGTTGAGTGAAGGCTTTCTTGTAGAGGTTTCCACTGCTCTAAACGAAATGGCGGGGTTTGGCTCGGAGACGTCGGACTACCTCTCGATCTTCTGGGAGCGTACCTTCCTTCAGGAATTCTACTAGGGGCTTCCTCCAATCCCGGTCTTCTTCCCGGGCAGCGTAAACTTGAAGTGATGTCGCTCTGTCTTCCACGCTGGATCGTGGCAAGACCTCGAAGAGAATATTTTTCTTGTTGTTGCCCGTATAGGAGGAAGCTAGTTTGCTCAGAGCGTCGGCCTGGGCGTTTAGGTGCCGGGGGATCTGCTCTACTTGAATTTCGTCGAAGTCTTTTCGTAGTCTTCTTACCTCGGCTAATTATTTCACTATCAGAGGCTCCCGTGTCTCGAAACGGCCAGTCACCTGGCCTGCGATCAGGGCGAAGTCACTGCGGATTCGGATCATCTTCAGCCCCACTCCGGAGGAGATTCGTAGTCCAGCTAGCAAGGCCTCGTACTCCGCGGCATTGTTTGAAGCTTTGAACCCGAGCATCAAAGAATACTCCATCTTTGCCTCGTTCGGGCCTCGAATAATGAGGCCGACACCACAGCCATCCTCGGTTGACGACCCGTCGACGTAAAGGACCCAGTCAGGGGCGGAGTCGGGCCTCTCTTCAATCGAGGGTTGAGACCCGGAGACTGGCACTGACACTGCCTCCTTACTGGGGATAGTGCATTCGACAATAAAATTGGCCAGGACTTGTGCCTTGATAACCTGCCTTGGGCGGTACTTGATGTCGAATTGAGATAGCTCCTACCTTCACTTCTCCAAACGACCAGAAGACTTGGGGGAGGCGAGAATGGCCCCTAAAAGACGCTCGGTGAGAACGACGATGGTGTGTGCCTGGATGTAGTGTCGTAGTTTCCTTGAGGTCGTGATAAGCGCTAAGACGATCTTTTCTATGGCCGGGTACCTTGTTTCCGCGTCCTTAAAGACGTGGCTTACATAGTAGACCGGCTTTTGCACTCTTTCGACTTCTCGGACAAGCACCGAGCCGGCAGCCTGATCGAACACCGCTAGATACAGTGATAGCTCGTCTCCCTCAATCGGTCGGGTGAGCAGTGAGGGAGTTGCCAGGTGCACTTTCAGTTGCTCGAAAGCGATATGACACTCTTCCGACCATTCGAACCTTAGGATTTTTCTCAGAGTTTTGAAGAATGGGAAGCAGTTTTTCTTAGACCTTGACATGAAGCGACTCAGAGCGGCTACTCTTCCCGTGAGCCGCATGATTTCGACATTGGTCTTTGGCGCGGCCATGTTGAGGATGGCGCTGATTTTCTCCGGGTTAGCCTCGATTCCTCGGTGGGTAACCATGAATCCGAGGAACTTTCCACTAGTGACCCCGAACGCGCACTTGGCAGGATTCAGCTTCATTTTGTATTTGCGGAGGATATCGAAAGTCTCGCCTAGATCTTTGGCGTGCTCATCTGACGAGGTCGATTTAACGATCATGTCGTCGACGTAAACCTCCATGTTCCTCCCAATCTATGGTTTGAACATACTGTTAACCAAGCGTTGGTATGTAGCCCCGGCGTTTTTGACGCCGAAGGGCATCACTTTATAACAGTATACCCTCCGGTCCGTTATGAATGCGGTGATCTCTTCGTCTGCCGGATTCATAGGGATCTGGTTGTAGCCGGAGAAACCATCCTTGAAGCTGAGGAACTCGTGGCCTGCCGAACTGTCGACGAGTTGATCTATCCGAGGGAGGGGATAGTTGTCTTTTGGGCAGGCCTTGTTGAGATGTGTGAAGTCGACGGACATGCGCCACTTCCCGCTTTCCTTTTTAATCATTACCACATTGGCCAGCCATTCTGAGTAGGCCACGTTTCGAATGAAATTGGCTGCAAGCAACCTGTCAACTTTGTCCTCGATCGCCTTTTATTTGATCGGAGCGAAGCTTCGTTTCTTCTGCCTGACGGGTCGGACCGTCGGGTCGACCCCGAGCTTATGTGATATTATTTTGGGGTCGATCCCGAGCATGTCGGTGGGCGTCCAAGCGAACAAGTCCGAGTTCCCTCTGAGGAAGCGGACCAAGTCGTCGTGCCGGGCCCTCGTTAAGAGTGACCCGATTTGGATGGTTCGCTCATTGTCCCCTTCGACGAATAGCGGCTCCACCGGGGCCTCTCAGATTTCTTTTTGTTCATCCCGAGTATCCAAGGACCCCCGGAAATCACCCGTGCTTTCAAGGTCGTCGCTTCGTTCCTCGGGCATAGATGTCGCTGTGAAGCAAATCTTTGCGGTTTGATGGTTCCCGTAGGCCTGGCCTATTCCACCTTGGTCGAGTGTAAACTTGATCGTGAGGTGGTAGGTCAAGATCTGGGCCCGAAGGGAGTTTAGCGTCGGGCGTCTCAGGAGGATATTGTTGGTCGATGGAATTCTAGCGACGATGAACTCCACTGGTACGGTTCACGTACGACCTGCCTTCCCGATGTTAAGTAGGAGGGTGATCACTTCTTCTGCCGGGATAGAGTGGTTAGTAAACCCCGATAGAATGTGGGTGGTCGGCCTCAGGTCCGACGGGCCGAGCCCCATACGTAAAAAGCAGTCATAGAAAAGGATATCTGCCGAGCTCCCCGAGTCGAGCAGTATCCTTTGAACCTCATAGCGGTTGACCCGTGCTGTAATCACCAGGGGTCGTGGGGTAAGTATATCATGTGGAGATCTTCGTCGGTGAAGGTGATGGGCTCGGCTGGTTTGCTATTCTTTCGAGGCTGGCCGCTAGTCCCCTCAACCGGCAGGAGGCGTCGAAGCCCGCCAGCTCCAGGCGCACTCCCCGTTGACACGACCATGATTTGGCCGATCGTCAACTCACTGGAGGGATGATTCTCTTGCTCCCGTTCTGCTTGTCGCTTTTCCCTCAAGTACTTTGCCATATGCTCCGAGCGAATTAACTCCTCGATGTAGTCGCGGAGCTGTTTGCAGTTCTCGGTGGGGTGTCCCTGCGACCTGTGGAAGGCGCAGTAAGGGCCCCGTGTCCGTTTGGCCGCCCTAATGGTGACCGGAGGGAGTTTGAAAAATCCCTCGCCCTTTGCCTCCTCCAACAGCTCTGTCTGGGAGATGTTGAGCGAGGTATACTCCTGGAACTTCGGGGAGTATGTCTTTGGCCGGTCAATCTTCTTCTTCTCTTCTATACCCATCTTCTTTTGATCGGCCTGGTCGCTCCGGGATAGGTTCGCTTTACCTCGGACTCGATCTTGATTTCTTGCTCAGTCCAGGCCTTGACGTCGGCCATGGTCTTAGGTTACGCTAATACAAAGGAGCGGAGCCACTCCTTGTGCCTAAGACACGACCTAAGGGCCGTGATGACAGTTTCGTCCCGGTGCTCTGGGACCTCAAGAAGAGCGTTGTAGAAGCAAGTGGTGTATCCTTTGAAGGATTCTTTATCCCCGCTCTTTATAGTGAAGAGGTAATCGACGGTCCGCTTCTGACGTCTGTTCCCGACGAAATACCGGAGGAACTAGGCGGCCAGCTCATCGAAGGTAGAGATGGAGCGTGGCGTGAGTCCTCGGAACCAATCTCGTCCGGCGCAGATGAAAGTGGCGGGAAACTCTCGACATTGGGCGGCGTCAGAGTTGTCCTGGAAACTCATCCCCGCCGTGAACGTGTCTAGGTGGTCTTTTGGATCGGACTTTCCGTAGAAGAGGGCCACCTTTGGAGGCTTGTTTCTGGAGGAGACGCGGACAGCGAGCAGTTCTTCGGTGAAAGGCTTCGTAAGTGAATCGGCGGCTTACCTGGCCCCCTTCGCTTGAAGGACGACTCTTTCGATGTATACATTCGATCTTTTTTTCGAGGGCATCGAAACGGTCATGGTATCCCGAGGATTCGGCGTACTCGGAGTTATGGGCCCTCCCGCTGGCGGCCTGCACCTGGCCGCGGTTCCGGTTCCGTTCTATGAGGTTTCTCAGGTCCCTTGGCGAGGTCGTCCTCGAGCCACCGTGGTGAGTGCCATCCGCGCGACCCTTGTTGGGATTCCTTAGCACCCCCAGTAGGTTTTCCAGGGCATCAAACATGCAATTTTAAAAAAATCTAGGGTGCTAAATAACCCTAACCTAGGATCTAACTAGAGAATTAGGGTTAAATTAAGATGTAATCAAACATTACACTAAGTGAATGAGGAATACAACCTTTGTAGATCGGTCCTTCACTTCAATAGCTCCGTGTAGTAGTCCCTTCACTCCAAGTAGTGATCTCCCGGACTCAAGTTAGGCTCCACAAAGCAAAATGAACAAGCTTGCTTGAAGTCTTCGAGGCCGAACATGATCTACGTCGAGGAGACTCTAGCTCAAGCTAGCTCTTCACTAATTGGGAATTGGTGAAGCAAACAACCTAAACTAAATGGCTAGTCTATTGTAGGTTGATGAAGTAGGATTTTTGCCCACTTTAGAATTATTTTTCTCACTAATTTTCTTCACCTCTTGAAAACCTAGAGAACTTTCCTTGAGATGAAGAAGAAGATGAAGTGTAGAATGAATGAGTAAGAATTGGAACCATAGGTGAGATAATATCTCATATTATTTATGTAGAGAATTAACCATGACTATAGATAATGGTTAGGTTAATAAATATCTAAGATGAGACAAAATTAGTGGACTAAGTCAAGCTTACCACAAGCTTCTCCAAGCTTCCAACCATGCACAATTTCCACATAATTTTGAATTACTTTAAATAAATAATAACCCCTTAATTATCTATGAAATGGTGTGAGTCTCATATACCCATGTAGTATGTATCATCAAGCATGATACAAAAGATAAATGCAACAATATATATCACATATATATTATATGTACAAGTGAGAACAATAAATTCATAAGTGGGCTAATATTAGTTAATGTCAAATATATAATTATACATTAAATTATTAAATCAACACTTGATTTAATAATCCAGCTATATCATATATAACCAACTAATATTATTTGTATCAACTTATCGAATCAACACTTGATTCGATAACCCGGCTATATCACATATCGCGAATATTATTTGTATCAACCTATCGAATCAACACTTGATTCGATAACCAGGTTATATCACATATCGTGAGATTAGAATACGGTATCACATACACATATTAATCTCGGTCCCGCACATATCACATATGTGCTCCTACTTCGTTTCTCCTGAGCCAGAAAACCTCTGTGTAAGACTCTAAAGACTCGTCAATACGCTAGCAGTAGGCAGTGATCATATCGCATACCCACAAACCATCAGCGGCAATAGCTGTACATAACGGCTACCAGGTATTGAGTGATCAGAAGATCAACAAGTAAGCATGCCCATACTCCCGTGAATCCAATAAGTAACACTACCGTACAGTCCAGTCTCTTCGTCTGATATGTCGCATATCCAGCCCGGGGGTGGTAAAACATCAGACCCCAATAGCTTGATAAGTCATGCCGATGTGAGGCCCATAACGGTTTAAGAAACTACTGATAATACTTACCAGTAAATCTCAGCAACCCTGGCCAGGGATTTCTTGTTATGGCCAATCGAGCACAACGCAACATCAACCCCCAATACCGGGAGAGACGAAATCCCCTCCTATCGCTCATTGCCTCCATGTAACTCAGGACTGTACCCAAAAACCACCTGTTTGCACGACTCAGTAGAGCTATGGTAGGGTAGAAATCAAATCACGGTGGGAGACACACAAGACTCTATGACGATTTTGGGTCGACAGACTAACCTGTACCAGTGTCACCAGAGAACTGCTATCTGACGTGAGGTATAATACCATCTAAAAGTTCTCGGCGAGTCCTGTTCAGTGTACCCAGTCTCCACTGAGCACCCGTATACCATCTTTGATATCAAACACCAATGGATATGGGATCATCCATCGCCCATAAAATGGGTCAAGAAGCGTATACGCTAGTCTACTCTAGAATATCGATGCCCTGTCTCGATACACCTTTGACTAGGAACAATTAAAGGATGTACTCACAGACTACCCAGACCCCACGAGTATGATCTCTATCATAATCCTGGAAGTCAAGTACACATCCTAAGAGCTTTATCAACATGTAACAGACAGACAGTGCAAGTATACATGTTAAGATAAAGAGTAACCAGAGAGCATACTATCATGTCGAGCAAGAAAGTCCTCCATGTTCCCTTATAAAAAATAAATAATGAACAAAAAGCGATGGAAAAAATTCCCCAAATGGAGCATCACGTGCCCACACGTGATGCACCTTGGAGCAAAGATTATAGGCATTGCGCTCAACAAATAAGACTGAAATTGAGCCTCACGTGCAGACACGTGAGCATCTGTATACAAAGTATATATATGCCTTCCTAAAACAAATAACATGCTAGAAAAGCTCACGTGCCAACACGTGATGCTTTTCTCTGAGACTGCTGCATATAGGCAAACCGGTCTAATGCTATGGGTCACGTGCTACACGTAAGGGTTCCTGATACCTTCTGAGCCGATAAAATTAAATTCTAAATAAGAGGGATCAAAACCCTATTTGGAAACTATTTCCTCAGATCTTTTGAAACAAGAAAAATTACGCTCTGTAAAACAGAGCACCGTTGGATTAAAGATCCAATGGTAATTCAAAATTACCAAGCTACAGAATAAGCTCTGTATGGGAAAATATTTCCCTAATCTTTCTAAACAAGAAAGATTACGCTCTGTAAAACAGAGCACCATTGGATTAAAGATCCAATGGTGATTAAAAATCACCAAGCTACAGTATAAGCTCTGTATGGGAAAATATTTTCCCAATCTTGTTAAAAACAAGAAAAATATCTTCTGTAAAACAGAAGTCTCTGGATCAAAAATCCAACGGTGGATAAAATCCCCGAATCAATCAAAAAATCTCTCAATGAGAGATTTCCTTAACTAAATCAACAAACTTACCTCTACTATATAAAGGACTCAAGACTGAAAGGAGAGACAGAGGAGACCCTTCCCCATAAGATTTGAGAAAACAAAGAAGAAGAGGAGTTCTCTTTGAAGAAAAAAAAACTCTAGGTGAGAAAAAGGACCTAGAGATCATTTTATATCCTCTTATAAGAGTTTAACTCTTCCAAAAAATAACTTAGTTCTTCCTCTGGTTGAGGTCTGCAAAAGTAGATCTCCCCATAAGTTGAGAATTTAATTCTCATCGAGGAGACTCTGTCATACAGTCCAAGACTTAGAGGAAAGAACTAAGTTTGAAGAATTTAATTCTTCCAAAAGACATAGAAATTTAATTTCTCTGATAAAACTAGAGTTTAACCCTGCATAAGAATTTAATTCTTATAAAATAAAGGAATTGAAATTCTCAAGACTTAGATCAAGAGCTCCATGCATATTAGCATTCAACACTATAACAACAGATCACGTGTTCCCACGTGAGCACTTCTGAGGACAAAAAAAGAGCGACTGAGATCAAGTCACGTGATTCCACGTGACCCTTCTAATAGTGCTTAGCACTTTCAAAAGGAAAAGGGAATAAACCCAAAGACAGTCCTCGTTTTAGGGTGCCTCACGTACTCCCACGTGACCCTCAAACAGTTGTTCAACACTCATATGAAAAGGGGGAAATTCCAAAGACAATTCCCATTCTGGGGCGCCTCACGTAATCCCACGTGACCCCCAATAGCGCTTATCATTTTTAAAAGGAAAAGGGAATAAACCCAAAGGATCAATGCCCAACTCTGGGGCGCCTCACGTGTCCACACGTGATGGCCACGAGATTTAAGTGTTTAACACTTATATGTATAGACGGGGATTTGAACCCGAGGATACCACACTAACCCTCGGGCGCCTCACATGCCACACATGAGCGCTCCAAATTGCAGTGTTTAACATTGCTTTCGAGCATCATGTGGGAGCACGTGAGCGCCAAGCAAATGTTAGTGTTTGACACTATGAGAAGTCGATCTTAGCCTAAACATAGCCAAGTCTCCCGATGCCAAAACCCTTTTTCAACTGAGTCTGCCTATGCTCAGGTCTCCCCAAATCGATCTCAGTTCCAAATGATGTCCTAACAGATGGTATCTAAAATGGTGTTCATTCCACCATAATCTTTCTCTTCAATCTGGAGTTCGGTCCAAGGGTACATCTCTCCACACCCCTGATGCATGTCGTTGCAATTCTTCAACTATATAAGAGAGGTGGAGGGTCCCGACAACCAACAGCTCTTGGATGCACTCTCAAACCCATGAGCATACCCCAATGGACCGTAACATCTTTAAAACTAGCTGTGGACCGTAATGTTCTTAAACTAGCTGTGGACCACAACGTCCTGAAACTAAAACGATAGTGCCCAAATGCTCTTTCGTTCGATCAAAAATGATCCTGAACCCCCGTTAAGTAGATCTTAGTCCAATATCGGATTAACGTATTCTTAAAAAATATTTAAGTTGATCTTAATCTCAAAAAAGATTAACGATCCTTAAATCAAACCAAACCCAAATTTATGAAAATACGGATTTGGACTAATCCACGCCCTACGGACGACAACGCAAATTAGTCTCGTATACAATCCACGGCCAACCAAAAATAAAACAAACACACACGACACAAAGTGACCTTCTGGAGCAGGAGAAAGTGGTTTTCGCTGTGCGATAACGTAATTAACTGCAGGGGCTTGCACCTGCAGGGAAGAGCGTCCCCACAATCAAAAACCCATCACAATGAGAGGGAATCTGATGAAGTCTGCTACAACAGCCGCATCCGTCCAAACCTCCGATACACGGTGCCATAAATCAACTTGTTATCTTCGGAGAGGTGGACGGATAAACCCAAATAGCATCTGTCCCAAAATTCAGGCAAGTCCTTTGTCTTTCCCGGCTTCCGGCGGTAAACAGATTCTGGAATGCCCAGTGGGACCTTTTCCTCTTTTCAGTCCACATTTCGTGTGTCGTGTTTTTCCGCGATCAAATAATCACGGTATATATGTTTGTGGTTGTCCTTGGGTGATGGGATACTGAAGCCGGCGTTTCGTCTCTATGAAGAATGGCGTTTGCTTCCCACCCCAACTCAGGCTCTATCACATCTGGCGGAGTCAAGTATGGGTCACTTGCAGCCTCAAATCTCTGCAATCCGGCTCTTCAAGAAATCAACTGGCTTCTCTTTGGGTCGATACTCCCACCTCTCACCCTCGGTGCCTCAACACCATGGAGGAAACCCAGAGAATGTTTGTCTTCCACAGGCTGGCTCCCCAAGCAGCAGCTTTGCTGACGGAATCAGTCCTCAAACAACTGGCACCTGCCAAGGACCAAGGTTGACGCAGGGGGAAGAATATTCAAGCTCTCAAAGGAAACAAGGGGCAGGCTCGGAAAAATCCTGAGGCTAATCAAATCCCGGCCGTAACAGATGGTCGACGTCAATATCGGCATCATACAAAATGGGCTGGGGGTAGTTCTCCGTATGGTCCTATTTCAACCCCGGTGGTGAATGTTGTTGTTCCAACTGGGAACAGCTTTAAATTGTTGCGAAGGGTCAGACAAAATTCTCCTACCGCAATATTGAAGAAATCTCCGCAGCCCATGGAGATCCCACGAGAGCAGAAACTAGTTCGCTCCCTGAAAACAACTTTCCCCATCTATATATAAGGTGTGGAAGCAGGTGAAGGTCTCTGTCATCAACCGCGGCTCTTCTCCTAGACGTCAGCCAAATTCTGACAAATCCCCTTTTAAATACAAGGGGGTGCATCCCAAGACGGATCCTGATACAGCGGTTCCTCCCAAAACCAAAGCGGCTTTTCACAAAAAAAAAGGAGAGGCCTAATAAAGCTCAAGTGCCCTAGGCAAACTCCAAAGGCCAGAACTCCAAACACCCCAAGCCTGGGGCCATGGTAGTTCACATAGTCTAAGTGGTGAATTCCAAAGACGAAGTTCGAGCTTCTACTAGTCACCGAATTTAAACTCGGCCCCTGACAAAAGTTCAACTGCAACGTGAAAAGCTGCAGGAGATGCTCGCTCAGGCGGCAGTAAACGCTAATCCAACGCCTAAGGAAAATCCCGAAGACGCGCCCGAAGAAAGAGTAGAGAAGGAGTCGGATATTGATTTCCTAAAGCGCGCTCTAAAAAAGAGAGATGAAGAAGCGGCAGAAATGTCCACTAAAATGAACCAGATGGCCCTTCTGATTCATAATATGGCTGGAATGATGGTTCAATCAGAACCACTGGCAGATGAACCGCCGGTAGTCGGTCTTAAAGATAAGGATGAAATTTCAAATTCTCTGCAAAACTCATCAACGGCTGAGGAGGAAATGATTCCTTAAAGAAAAGCTGGACACATATATCGCTCAGCAAGTCAAAACTCACTATACCGGTGAAGCATCAAATAAGTCAATCAAGACTGGTCGATCGTATCCGGCGTGCTACGATCAAATACAGTACCCGCCAGAATACATACTTCCAAATCCACATATACAAAGGAACTGGGAATCCTCACCAGCACATCGCGTAATTTAAATCCATGTGCGGTAACACTGGAGAGAATGATATACTTCTCCTCTGACAGTTCGTCAGCTGTCTGGCGGGCATTGCCTTCGAATGGTATGCGGAACTCCCGAATGACTCCGTGAATACCTTCGGCGAGATGGAGATGCTCTTCTTTCAGAAATTCGCTAATGTGAATAAACGCACTACCGTAACGACGTTGGTCAATGAAAGGGTTAGACCGAATGAGACCTCGGTTCAATATGTTACCCGATTGCGAAATCTCTGGTCAAAATGCGAGCAATGTATCGACGAAGCTGCAGCTGTGGGAATGTTCATAGCCATGTTCGCCGCCGAAAACCGGGACCGGGACGTTAGGACGTCTGGCCTGAATTTTGGAGGCAGATGCTATTTGGATTTATCCGTCCACCTCTCCGAAGATGCCAAGTTGATTTATGACACCATATATCGGAGGTTTAGACGGATGCAGCCGTTGTAGCAGACTTCGTCAGATTCCCCCTCGTTTGAGGGGTTTTTGATTGTGGGGACGCTCTTCCCTGCAGGTGCAAGCCCCTGCAGTTAATTACGCTACCGCATCGCGGTAACCACTTTCTCCTTCTCCATATGGTCACTTCGTGTAATGTGTGTTTGTTTTATTTTTGGTTGCCCGTGGATTGTATACGGAGACTAATTTATGTTGTCGCCCGTAGGACGTGGATTAGTCCAAATCCGTATTTTCTTAAATTTGGTTTTGGGTTGGGTTTAAGGATCGTTAATTTCATTTGAGACTAAGATCAAGTTAAACGTTTGTTAAGGATACGTTAGTCTAATTTTAGACTAAGATCTACTTAACAGGATTATTTAGATCCAACAAAAGAGTATTTGGGCTCTATTGTTTTAGTTTAGGGACGTTGCGGTCCATAAGTTTAAAGGCGTCATAGTCTGTAAAGTTTAAAGATATCATAGTCTATGAGTTTAAGGACCTCACAGTCCATAAAGTTTAAGAACATCATAGTCATGAGTTTAAGGACTCCACAGTCCGTAAAGTTTAAAGACATCATAGTCCATGAATTTAAGAACCCTACAGTCCGTAAAGTTTAAGGACATCATAGTTAGGTTTAAATACGTCATAGTCTATATGGTTTTGGTTCAACCGTTTGGGGATGTACCAAAAGTTATTGGTTATTGGGACCCTCCGCCTCTCTGAAGACGTTGAAGAATTACAACGATATATATCAGAGGTACGAAAAGATGTACCCTTGAACCAATGTTATTTGGGATATCTGTAGTCAAGTTTGGGACTAAGATCAAACATTTATGAGCATATGAGCTCAATTAGGGATCTGCGGCCAACTTGGGCTCGGCCCACTCAGTTAAAAATGTTGAACATTTAACAATACTGAGCATTGGTTTGGGTTCTGACAACTTTTTTTGTCTTTTATTGAGTGTTGAGTACTCATTATAGTTCTGGGGCTTTTATTTAAAGAACACTTTGTGTTTCCTCAGCGCACACGTGAGGAGCACTGTAACATTTCAAAAAAATAAAATATTATTTTTGGGAATTTTTATAATTTAATATTATTTTTAATGAATATTTTAATATTTCGGTATAATTAAATACCGATAAATTGGGGAAAAATTTGGAAAATTATAGAAATTACTAAAAGAGGGTGTTTTATGTGAATTATGCAAATTTTAAGTTTTTGTGATTAATTTGACACTAATTTAGTGCTAATCGCGATTAAAAATCGCTAATCGGGTTTTAGACGTGTTTTGTGCAAAACATGCACAAATCTTTTTTTCACATGTTACATTTTTATCATGGCATTCCTCATGATTCTTGCATGTTGTAAATTAAAGAGAAGGGGAGAAAAGGAAAAGGAAAAGAAAAGAAAAACAATAAAGAAAGAAAGTCAAGAGGTATGGGGGGGTAGTTAGGAGGCATGGTGCTTGACCTTGGTTCTCTCTCTCTCTCTCCCCCTCACTTCCCTCCTTGCTCAACAGCAGCCCTCCCTTCTCCAGAAGCAATCCCTCCCCCTTCATCTCCTCTCCACCATCACATACAACCTCAAAACAACACCGAAACCTTATCTCCTCTTCACAAACTTTGTGCACAAGCTCATTAGCAACACTTTGGGCCAAGAAAGATTTGATTTTGGTGCCCTAGGGGATTCTTGAGTTCAACATGAGGTAATTTTTCCATCACTAGTATAGAATTTCCTTGCCTTTAGCATCCATGTTAAAATTGTAACCGATATTGTGTGGTTTTGGGGAGTTTGAAAACTTGAGTTGAGGATTAGGGTTTTAGTTGAAATCAAAAGTGAATTTAGGGTTACTAGAGGCTATACAACCCCTGTGGTGATTGATTGGAGACCCAAACCAGAGACTAGCACCCGGAATATGGATTTAGAAACCCGATATCGGAAGAATTGTGATTCTGTGAGTGTATTATGAAATCTGCTATCACCCGGGTCACCTGAAAATATTTTTGCATGGACAATGATACATGCAGGCACCTAGAAGGCATCACCCAAAACCCTAGCCCCTACCCCCTCTTTCAGGCCGCAAATTAATTCTTTCTGGCCGCAATTTGCAGCCAGAGCAGGTTGGAAATGCTTCATTTTTGTTTCAGGGCCTTATCTCCAGTAAATTTGACCCTTGGCATCTGCAAAATTGGCTGATTTGACTTAGGGTGGAATCTGGGATCTTTTTCTTGTATTGGCGCATTATTTTACGACTTGTTTTAGCATGGATTTTGGTATTTAATAATTCGTTTCTGTCGGGTGGCGTTTGAACGTCAACGGAAAAGGTTATTGGTCGTGTTTGCATGCGAGACTATAGGTTTTTACCTATGAGCGTAGCGTGTGCCGTTTTAGTTTTCCGATATGATTTTCATGTGCTTTTGCGATTGTGTTATCTTTGTAGGTACCATCATGTGGATTCCATACGATGAAGAAGATGAAGGCGATATCGACACCGACACGCAGGATGCAAGGTGAGTAGATTATATCTACGGGGGAAGTCGGATGGATGGCGTATAGCACCCCCGCAGTTCGTGGTGATGTATACGAATACGTATACACACATATATTTTTATATGTTGATTTGAGTTTTATTGATGATAAAGATGGATTCTGGTGTTCTTGGATTGGTTTAGTATTAGTTGCGAAACCCTAGAGTAGTGGTTGCATCCACACACGCACCCACATACTTGCATACATTCTTTCTTTCACATATGCGTATATGGAGATAGGTATATATACACATGGGTATGGGACTAGGTGTACATATACTGGATTACGAGGATAGTACTTGGGATTTGAGATGAGTCGATGATATTGGGCATAGTGCCATGAGATCGGTGATATGATGTGATTCGTATTTGGGATACGACAGGTGATTTTAGCGGGCCTTTAGACGTGTGTTTCACAGACGCATTTATATTTATTTAGATGGATCGATTTGTACTAGACTTAGATCAGTACCCCAGATCTTGAGATATGATGATAAGGATATCTGATAATTGATGTGATGAATGTGATATTGAACCGTACCCAGATTTGGGATGCCGTACGACGGATTTACGTACGAGCTATATATTGATGATAGATCCGCACTCTTGACTTGAGAATGTCATATTATAGATATTGTGTCGTATGTGATACTATTGAGGTGGGATCACCGACTAATATGTGTGTGTGTGTGTGTGTGTGTGTCGACTCAGATGTTAGACGATTTCCTTACCTTTCGTTTAGCCTGTTAGCTCAGCATTATAGTTTAGTGTAGTTGTTAGACTAGATTCAATTCCTACCTATTTCAAAAACTAACGAATCATGGGTATTTTAAAAGACAGGCCAAGGGATTCTACGGATATTTCAAAGGACGTATGTTTTCTTAAAAACACCGTAGCCCTTATTTCTAAAACACCGCGATTCGTATTATTTCAAAAGGCACTACTGTATGACTTATATTTATATTAAATGCAGATTAGTTATCATTGTGTTTATCATTCAGCTCCCGCACATAATTGATGTTCGCTCCGCATCGCATACTTATATTGTGATTTCATATACCATTATTGATATCATGCTGTTAGGACACCAGCACCATTATCGATGATGCATATGTTCCAAGTACACATGCTTGCCGGCTCACACACTTCATCATCGATAATTGCCATGTCACTACACTGTAGTACTGTTGCATTCAGGATATGATCCCTTGCATGGCATACTTGTGTACATACCTATTGTACACCCATACGTGCATGCATACGTATTCGCACATACATAGATGATTCTAGCTGGATTTGGAGATTTGGGAACCGCAAGATACTCTTTAAAACCGATTCATTTTAAAAGAGCGGTTTCCCTCAATATGTACATATTACTATTTCATATTGCATGATATACCGATACGCTTACATTTCTTTTACATGTAGTATACATCATGCTTTTGATTATACGCATTGAGATATGTTGTTTCCATGATATTTCTGGATTTGGGAACCGTGGATATTTCCAAAGAGAGTATGTAATTGTTTTAAAAACCCGGTTACCCTTGATATGATATTTCAGTGCGTCCACCGTGTGTTTTCTCGGTGCTGAGAGCGACATGTGAAACCCGATTCGAGGAGCGGATGAGGCCGATTGCGGGTACATGGTGGACCCGGTATAGTACCCCGGGGCGAGAACAGATCTGCTGTGTAGCTAGACGGTGAGCCTGGCAGAGGGACCACTACCTACCGGTGATTGTATTTGAGCTCGGCGGATATCCGGAGGATACCGACCGGAGTTGAGAGATGATATGGGCCGATCCAGACTGACGGAGCCCGAGATATGAGGATTTACGTGCCGATGCTAGGCACAGGTTTCATGATGTTTTCGAGTGTCGATGCTTGATACTCAGGTTCCATGATTTGATATGTCGCGAGCGACACATGTTGATGTACATCCTCATACTTCCATGCATATGTTATGATATTTACAAACATGATGCTTATTGTCATTGGGTGACACGTGGACGATTTCCACATACATATATTGACATTGATGATATTGATCACACTGTTAGATGATATCCACATATTCATAGACTTCATGATATAGTCGACATTGATCATACCCCATATTTATGATATGTTATTACCTGAGGCACTGGCACGAGCACTTGGCACTACACTCATGTATAGATGTTACATTGCCACCTTATCATGCTTCAGACTTATTCATTTGAGGTTTATATATATATATATTGATCGTATTAACCTAGGATTGTGTCATGCATACGATTTCTACTCTGCGATGTTTTCTAATCACGAGTTGGCAACTCACCCCCGTTGTGCCACAGTTTCTTGCAGGTTTTGCCGTACAGGTTTCATTGCAGCTTTTCTGGCACACTGCTTCCTTTCTGGGTGATTGCATTGGTAGGTGGGTTCACTCGCATCGTGACCACCCTTGTATTTATTTTGTTCAGTATATCTAGTAATTCCATCAACCAAAACTTGTATATTGTTTCAGACATAGAAAACCAGTCATGTATGATTTCGACCTTAGAGTCGCGCGTTGTGGTATTATGGTTTTCATTTTGATTTTGAGTTTCTTTTGATTTTTGATCCTCGCCCTTTGGCGTTGTATATTATATTGCTTGCGTGGTTGTGACCGTCGATTGACGAAGAGCTAGCTCTCGCTTGGGGATGCCTTTTATTGTGCATACATACACACACACACACACACACACACACACACATACATATATATATTATTCATGTTGTACCCCGTTCGGGGCCATTATTTACAAAGGAAGCTCTGCCAAAATTTTCAGAAAAGAATATAGATTTTAAAAATGTATATTCGGCTTACTTATTTTAAAAACCTCATTTTTAAAACATGTTTTCTTCACTTCTTAATACTAGTTTTCTTTATTTATTCCTAAAAAAATGGTTTTAAATTTCTGGGCTTTTGGCTTACTTGAATTAGATGGGGTCCTATAGGCTTCATATAATTCAAGTGCCAGTCACGTACTATTTTGGGTCGTGACAAAGTTGGTATCAGAGCGCTAGGTAAACCTTGGTTCGAGTCTAATTTGACTATGCGGAGCCTAGGGCGTTTATATATATACGGAACTTAAGGCTTGACCTTACGGAACTTGGACTTAGTCGAGGGGGTATTATACCCGAACTTTCGTCGCGTAGGATGACCCTTAGTTGATGGAGTAGGTAGCTTGAGTAGAGTGACGTACCGTACGTATGTTCCGCGGCATATTTACGATATGCTACTCCGCTTAAGAAACCTTAGGATGTACATTTCCTTGCACAGTATTATATTCATTCCTATGATCTATCCTCATCGATACTGGTTATGATTTTGCTGCTACGATTACACGGGCAGAGAGAGCTACGGCTAGAGTTGCGTCAGCTTGAGCTCGTCACGGACGAGGACTGACCAGGGCGTGATTCCAGAGACGTACGATTGCATAGAGAGGCATCGTTTTATCATGTTTTCGCGCTATAAGCGTTTGACAGATCGCTTTTACGAGATTTCCCGGATGTGCTGATTGGCACCAGAGGATCGGGCTACTGCTAGAGGCCAGCCAGGATGTGATGACCATTGATATATCGCTTATTCATGATGATTGAAGTACTGTTCGGCGTACAGACGAATGAGCCAGTTGTTGCTGCAAATGACGAGATATCGCCCAGATGATTGGAGCTACTGCAGCATGAGTATATACTTAGAGATATGATGGAAGGTCGCTAGTCACCCGAGGATGAACGACTAGGACATGTGGTTCGTTCGCTTACCCCGATGCGAGGTCATCAGATTGATTGATTCCAGCTAGAGACGACTTCACGCAGGTTCGTTGGTAGTCGATGGAGGCGATCGAATGTCAGAAACCCATATTCCAAGTTTAAAGTATTCGGAAAGACATGCAAGCGATTCTATGGACCCTCTAGAAGAATGAAACCCTAACTCGACATAATGATCGTGTGAAATCCTTTGAACCTTAGGGTTTGCGGCAGTTCTGCGGCGCCATTAGTGAGGCTTGGGTTTGCCCTTCTACGGCTGGACCGCCGACGCTGTGGTATGTACTCGATACTATTAAACTGTGCCCAAGATATTGAGCTCTTGGGGGATTATGAGGTTTTGACGAATCGAACAAAAGGTTCGACATCTTTCGGATATCATGTGATGGGACACATTGCTTGGGAGACTCCGGATACGAGTATAGCCGTTGGAGCGCAGTCCATGCAGCCACGAGAAGACGAGTCCGAATCAGTCGACATTGGAACAAAGTGGAGTAAAGAATTCACCCGAGATTTCGACGAGATGACGTTCCACTCCGCTGACATCATAGATGCGATACGCATGCAGAGGCGTTGGGATGCGACCAGTTTCCGAGGAAATGCTGTGCTGAGGACGCAGATAATCGGAGAAGTACCAGAACGGAATCGTCCCCGTTAACACACCTGACAGGGCCGATGAGCCGATGAATTGCGAGATTGGTAATCCACAGAGGAGATAAGGATCCAGAGACAGAGGACGCCAGACCATGAACATGAGGCAAGTAGATATCTTGCGCTGCTAGCATTGGATACACCGACACCTTCTTGACTTTGAAGGAGGATATACCGACGACGGTATTTATGATTTGTGATTTTGTGATTCGATTACCACGTGTCCGTCACCTTGGATTTCGGTATTTTAGGCGATCTATTCGCATGAATTAGTCTTGATGGCTGAGCTCCATGATATTTGTTTTCGTGCACCATGGTTGCACCTACTGGGTATTTATATTTTGCACATAGTTATTACGCTTGAGGTATTGATTGTGATTTCATACCTATTTTATGCCGGTGATTTGATTTACGCTTCCAGCATAGTTTTCATGCACTTTTAGTGTTTTGATGTGATTTGTACACGCTGATGCACATGGTTGTGAGCTTATACACCGCGGTATACCTAATTTGGATTGAGCCGTATAGTATACCGTCGATTTTGATTTTGATATTGTTGTTGATTTCTTGCACTCCGTGCATTTGATTTGGATTTTCGCCCGTGTTGAGCGCATGTTTTGAGATACGATTTTGGTGCACATCAGATGCACTAAATCGGGATTCCTTGTGCTTGTTAGATGCACCTGATTTTGCTGTCAGGCACACGCGTTGCCTATGACAGATGTTTCGTGCACACCCGTTGCACCTAGATGATGTTTCTGTGCACATGTATGGCACATATATGGATTTTGGTTTCCGTGCGCAGCAGACACACGTATCATCTATATGCACATTTTTGTGATTGATTTCTTATGGAGTAGTACGTTTTTATGATTTTTGCTATAGGTTTTTGTACTGAGCAGGACTAGTCAGAGGACAGTGCCTGGATATATTTTGCATGCATTGATAGTTATCGAAGAGATTTCCAAAAAGGGAGCTATAGTCTCAGTATTTACTTACGTGTCTGATATGACACGAAACGTTTAAAACAAGGAAACCCTTCTAAATTGTTTCCAAAACGGCGGAACGTACATATTAAACAAAGGATATATACGTACATGGTTATTTTATTATAATAGACGTCCGCCACTGTGCAGTGTTATGCGTATCGCACAGCGACTTAAAAAGATTTAGCATGCATTTCCTTCAGATATTTACATGTATAGTTCTGATTTATATCATATTGGTTTTGTTTTGAATTTGACAGTGTGTCTGTACCATAACTCCGATGATTTCGGGATGCTTAACGGAGTTTTGTTTTTGAGTGATCTGCTCATTGTTCTTACGCATGCATTGCGCTATGATGTGTTTTATGTATTGATGATTTCGGAGCCCCGACGATTTGGACTTTTACTGAAATGTTTTGGTATTTGAGGGATTTAAATTTAAATTCGGGGACCGAATTTCTTTAAGGGGGGAAGATTGTAACATTTCAAAAAAATAAAATATTATTTTTGGGAATTTTTATAATTTAATATTATTTTTAATGAATATTTTAATATTTCGGTATAATTAAATACCGATAAATTGGGGGAAAATTTGGAAAATTATAGAAATTACTAAAAGAGGGTGTTTTATGTGAATTATGCAAATTTTAAGTTTTTGTGATTAATTTGACACTAATTTAGTGCTAATCGCGATTAAAAATCGCTAATCGGATTTTAGGCGTGTTTTGTGCAAAACATGCACAAGTCTTTTTTTCACATGTTACATTTTTATCATGGCATTCCTCATGATTCTTGCATGTTGTAAATTAAAGAGAAGGGGAGAAAAGGAAAAGGAAAAGAAAAGAAAAACAATAAAGAAAGAAAGTCAAGAGGTAGGGGGTAGTTAGGAGGCATAGTGCTTGACCTTGGTTCTCTCTCTCTCCCCCTCACTTCCCTCCTTGCTCAGCAGCAGCCCCCCTTCTCCAGCAGCAATCCCTCGCCCTTCATCTCCTCTCCACTATCATATACAACCTCAAAACAACACCGAAACCTTATCTCCTCTTCACAAACTTTGTGCACAAGCTCATTAGCAACACTTTGGGCCAAGAAAGATTTGATTTTGGTGCCCTAGGGGATTCTTGAGTTCAACATGAGGTAATTTTTCCATCACTAGTATAGAATTTCCTTGCCTTTAGCATCCATGTTAAAATTGTAACCGATATTGTGTGGTTTTGGGGAGTTTGAAAACTTGAGTTGAGAATTAGGGTTTTAGTTGAAATCAAAGGTGAAATTAGGGTTACTAGAGGCTATACAACTCATGTGGTGATTGATTGGAGACCCAAACCAGAGACTAGGACCCGGAATATGGATTTAGAAACCCGATATCGGAAGAATTGTGATTCTGTGAGTGTATTATGAAATCTGCTATCACCCAGGTCACCTGAAAATATTTTTGCATGGACAGTGATACATGCAGGCACCTAGAAGGCATCACCCAAAACCCTAGCCCCTACCCCCTCTTTCAGGCCGCAAATTAATTCTTTCTGGCCGCAATTTGCGGCCAGAGCAGGTTGGAAATGCTTCGTTTTTGTTTCAGGGCCTTATCTCCAGTAAATTTGACCCTTGGCATCTGCAAAATTGGCTGATTTGACTTAGGGTAAAATCTGGGATCTTTTTCTTGTATTGGCGCATTATTTTACGACTTGTTTTAGCATGGATTTTGGTATTTGATAATTCGTTTCTGTCGGGTGGCGTTTGAACGTCAACGACAAGGGTTATTGGTCGTGTTTGCAAGCGAGACTATAGGTTTTTACCTATGAGCATAGCGTGTGCCGTTTTGGTTTTCCGATGTGATTTTCATGTGCTTTTGCGATTGTGTTATCTTTGTAGGTACCATCATGTGGATTCCATACGATGAAGAAGATGAAGGCGATATCGACACCGACACGCAGGATGCATGGTGAGTAGATTATATCTACGGGGGAAGTCGGATGGATGGCGTATAGCACCCCCGCAGTTCGTGGTGATGTATACGAATACGTATACACACATATATTTTTATATGTTGATTTGAGTTTTATTGATGATAAAGATGGATTCTGGTGTTCTTGGATTGGTTTAGTGTTAGTTGCGAAACCCTAGAGTAGTGGTTGCACCCACACACGCACCCACATACTTGCATACATTCTTTCTTTCACATATGCGTATATGGGGATAGGTATATATACACATGGGTATGGGACTAGGTGTACATATACTGGATTACGAGGATAGTACTTGGGATTTGAGATGAGTCGATGATATTGGGCATAGTGCCATAAGATCGGTGATATGATGTGATTCGTATTTAGGATACGACGGGTGATTTTAGCGGGCCGACGTTTGTTTCACACACGCATTTATATTTATTTAGATGGATCGATTTGTACTAGACTTAGATCAGTACCCCAGATCTTGAGATATGATAATAAGGATATCTGATAATTGATGTGATGAATGTGATATTGACCCGTACCCAGATTTGGGATGTCGTACGACGGATTTACGTACGAGCTATATATTGATGATAGATCCGCACTCTTGACTTGAGGATGTCTTATTATAGATATTGTGTCGTATGTGATACTATTGAGGCGGGATCACCGACTAATATGTGTGTGTGTGTGTGTGTCGACTCAGATGTTAGGCGGTTTCCTTACCTTTCGTTTAGCCTATTAGCTCAGCATTATAGTTTAGTGTAGTTGTTAGACTAGATTCGATTCCTACCTATTTCAAAAACTAACGAATCATGGGTATTTTAAAAGACAGGCCAAGGGATTCTACGGATATTTCAAAGGACGTATCTTTTCTTAAAAACACCGTAGCCCTTATTTCCAAAGCACCGCGATTCGTGTTATTTCAAAAGGCACTACTGTATGACTTATATTTATATTAAATGCAGATTAGTTATCATTGTGTTTATCATTCAGCTCCCGCACATTATTGCTGTTCGCTCCGCATCGCATACTTATATTGTGATTTCATATACCATTATTGATATCATGCTGTTAGGACGCCGGCACCATTATCGATGATGCATATGTTCCAAGTACACATGCTTGCCGGCTCACACACTTCATCATCGATAATTGCCATGTCACTACACTGTAGTACCGTTGCATTCAGGATACGATCCCTTGCATGGCATACTTGTGTGTGCATACATACGTATTCGCACATACATAGATGATTCTCACTGGATTTGGAGATTTGGGAACCGCAAGATACTCTTTAAAACTGATTCATTTTAAAAGAGCGGTTTCCCTCAATATGTACATATTACTATTCCATATTGCATGATATACTGATACGCTTACATTTCTTTTACATGTCGCATACATCAGGCTTTTGATTATACGCATTGAGATATGTTGTTTCCATGATATTTCTGGATTTGGGAACCGTGGATATTTCCAAAGAGAGTATGTAATTGTTTTAAAAACCCGGTTACCCTTGATATGATATTTCAGTGCGTCCACCGTGTGTTTTCTCGGTGCTGAGAGCGACATGTGAAACCCGATTCGAGGAGCGGATGAGGCCGATTGCGGGTACATGGTGGACCCGGTATAGTACCCCGGGGCGAGAACAGATCTGCTGTGTAGCTAGACGGTGAGCCTGGCAGAGAGACCACTACCTACCGGTGATTGTATTTGAGCTCGGCGGATATCCGGAGGATACCGACCGAAGTTGAGAGATGATATGGGCCGATCCAGACTGACGGAGCCCGATATATGAGGATTTACGTGCCGATGCTAGGCACAGGTTTCATGATGTTTTCGAGTGTCGATACTTGATACTCAGGTTCCATGATTTGATATGTCGCGAGCGACACATGTTGATGTACATCCTCATACTTCCATGCATATGTTATGATATTTACATGCATGATACTTATTGTCATTGGGTGACACGTGGACGATTTCCACATACATATATTGACATTGATGATATTGATCACACTGTTAGATGATATCCACATATTCATAGACTTCATGATATAGTCGACATTGATCATACCTCATATTTATGATATGTTATTACCTGAGGCACTGGCACGAGCACTTGGCACTACACTCATGTATAGATGTTACATTGCCACCTTATCATACTTCAGACTTATTCATTTGAGGTTTTTATATATATATTGATCGTATTAACCTAGAATTGTGTCATGCATACGATTTCTACTCTGCGATGTTTTCTATTCACGAGTTGGCAACTCACCCCCGTTGTGCCACAGTTTCTTGCAGGTTTTGCCGTACAGGTTTCATTGCAGTTTTTCTGGCACACTGCTTCTTTTCTGGGTGATTGCATTGGTAGGTGGGTTCACTTGCATCGTGACCACCCTTGTATTTATTTTGTTCTGTTGTATCTAGTAATTCCATCAACCAAAACTTGTATATTGTTTCAGACTTAGAAAACCAGTCATGTATTATTTTGACCTTAGAGTCGCGCGTTGTAGTATTATGGTTTTCATTTTGATTTTGAGTTTCTTTTGAGTATTGATCCTCGCCCTTTGGCGTTGTATATTATATTGCTTGCATGGTTGTGACCGTCGATTGACGAAGAGCTAGCTCCTGCTTGGGGATGCTTTTTATTATGCATATATATATTATTCATGTTGTATCCCGTTCGGGGCCATTATTTACAAAGGATGCTCTGCCGAAATTTTCAGAAAAGAATATAGATTTTAAAAATGCATATTAGGCTTATTTATTTTAAAAACCTCATTTTTAAAACATGTTTTCTTCACTTCTTAATACTAGTTTTCTTTATTTATTCCTAAAAAAATGGTTTTAGATTTCTGGGCTTTTGGCTTACTTGAATTAGATGGGGTCCTATAGGCTTCATATGATTCAAGTGCCAGTCACGTACTATTTTGGGTCGTGACAAGCACGTGGTGCGCTTGGCGCTGAGTGCCAGATTTAGAGCGCTAAGGCGCTTCCTGTGAGATAGCGCACACGTGAGGAGCACGTGGCGCGCTTGGTGCTGAGCGCCCGTCGATAAGTACAGAGCGCTCCTTGTGAAAGAGCGCACACGTGAGGAGTATGTGGTGCGCTTGACGTTGAGCGCCAGTAAATGAGTACAGAGCGCTCCTTGTGAAAGAGCGCACACGTGCGGAGCACGTGGTGCGCTTGGCGTTGAGCGCTAGTAAATGAGTGCAGAGCGCTCCTTGTGAAAGAGCGCATACGTGAGGAGCACGTGGTGCGCTTAGCGCTGAGCGCCAGTACATGAGTGCAGAGCACTCCTTATGAAAGAGCGCACACGTGAGGAGCACATGGTGCGCTTGGCGCTGAGCACCAACCTTAGAGCGCTGAGGCACTTCTTGTGAAAGAGAGCACACGTGAGAAGCACGTGGTGCGTTTGGCGCTGAGCGCCAGTCTTGGAGCGCTGAGGCGCTTCTTTAAATTAGAGCGCTAGGAGCGCTGCGGTGCTGCACGCCAGTCTTGGAGCGCTAAGGCGCTTCTTTTTAATTTGGAGCGTTAAGGCTCTTTTTAGGCAACTTTGATCAGTTCTGCGCTCTGAAAATTAAATTCTCGTTTATAATAGACTTTGTCTCGTGGGTTTAAGAACAAAATTCTTATTTTTATAGGAAATGTCACAATCTCTTATTTTTTTTGTGAAAGGCTTTGCCTTTATGGATCTGTGATCTGAAGAGAATTGAATTCTTCTTCCCCCTCTTTTATGATGAGATGCTATGATCTCTTTTGTGAAAGGGCTTAGTCTTATAGATCTATGATCTAGAAAAAAAAATAGGTTCTTCTCTTATGAGATGATTTTATCTCTTTGTTTTATTTACCTTGAAGAAATTCTTCTTCTTCCGAGAGCTTGCTCTTCTCTCTGAAATTTCCCAAAGTTTGTAGGGGGGGTTCCTCTCTGTAAGACTTGAAGTCTTGGGTCCTTTATATAGGGGAGGCTGATTTGTTGAATCAGTTAAAGAGATCTTTTCTCTGATTGATTTTGGAATGTTTCCCACCGTTGGATCTTTGATCCTAGGGTTTCTGTTTTACAGAAGACAATCTTCTTGTTTTTAACAAGATTGGGGAAAAAATTTCCCATACAGAACTTATTCTGTATCTTGGTGATTTTTAATCACCATTGGATCTTTGATCCAACGGTGCACTAATTTTTAGAGATGGTTTGATGATTTTTTAGTCATCTTTCTTGGATCTTTGATCCAAAGGTGGGGAACATTTAGTTCCAGCGCTGCATCAGATTCTTTGACTCTGGGTGCTAGCGCACTTAGCGCTAGCGCTCTCGTGCTTTGCACGTAAGCATTGCATCAGAGTCTTTGACTCTTAGCGCTGGTGCTGCGAGCGCTGGCGCTCTCATGTTTTGCATGTGAGCGCTGCATCAGAGTCTTTGACTCTTAGCGCTGGCACTGCTAGCGCGAGCGCTCTCATGCTTTGCACGTGAGCGCTGCATCAGAGTCTTTAACTCTTAGCGCTGGCGCTGCGAGCGCTAACGCTCTCGTGCTTTGTTCGTGAGCGCTGCATCAGAGTCTTTGACTTTTAGCGCTGGCGCTGCTGGCGCTAGCACTCTCGTGCTTTGTACGTGAGCGCTGCATCAGAGTCTTTGACTCTTTAGCGCTAACGCTGCTAGAACTGGCGCTTTTATGAAGCGCTGCTTCATTTAAAATTTCAAAATTTGAACAGAGCTTTGCTCTGATTGGGGGAAACAAATGCCCTCCCACCGTTGCGCTCACGTGGCTTACACGTGAGTGCAGCGGTGGCAGCATCTGCGCCATTAGATTAATTTAGAAGTTGAAACGGCTCTAAGTGCCTATAAATAGGGCCTTTGGCCCTTGAGATGACCTATGTTAATCTTCTTTCTAGTTTTTCTGAGAATTAATTCTCTTTCAGAGCATAGCTCTTTGTTTTAAGAACTCTCTTAGAGACAGAACTCTGTCAAATTTTTGGGTAAGATTTGAACCCATTAACAGAGCTTTGCTAGATCATAGATCTTTTAAAGACTTTTAGGGTTTCTTAACCCGTTAATTAAAAACCGAGCTTTGCTCTCTCTAGATCATGGATCAGAAAAAGAAACCCTTTTTAGGGTTCTTTTAACCCATTAACGAAGAACTCTCAGAGTTCATTTTGCAGATCTTAAAGATCCTGAAGTTTTTACTTCTGTAGAAAGCCTTGCTTTTAGGGTTTTCGATGGATTATTCCATCTTCTTCACAGAGCATTGCTCTTTAGAAATTTTGGGGAGGGGATTTTATTCCCTTCATGATTAATTATGACAGATGTCATATCTGTTGCAGAGCACTGCTCTCAAGGAAGATTTACTTCCTTGGCCCAAGGGGCGCTCATTAAATGAGAATCCTTTTAGGATTTCTTTGTTTAATGATTGTCTCATCAAATGATGAGACTGTTTTATTAATGATGAACCGTCATCTAGATTGTGTGGGTCTCCCATGGTCCCTTTCCACTGCATTGCAATGCGGTACGAATTTAAAGTACCAAGTGACAAAACTTAAACTGTAGCATTGACGGCCAATTATTTTTTTGTTCTTTTTCGCGCAGGTACTATGTCTTTCGACATTTCTTTCCCATTCGTCCGTTCAGAAAGCGGATTTCCTGAAGCACCTGTGGACAGGGAAGTATTTGCATTGATCAAAGATCACGACCCGGAGCAAAAGAATCTTCATTTATGGGGCAGATGGTACAGTCAAATTATCAGGGGCCGACGGAGCTTTTCTTGCGCGGCACCTTCGGAGCCTATTTCGGTGATCCCTTATGCTGATGCACCTTCGGTGAACTATGCCCGTGGAGGAGGTCAATTGGACTTCAGAGGGTCTCCTTCAGCCTTCTATGGCTGAATACCCGTACAGCCGCCGGCGGCTTTGGATACCTTGGGGCGGTGTATATATCAGGGCGAGTCGCGCCCATGGGGACAGCCGTACATGATAGGCCTAACTCCTCACCATCCAGCCGGGTATTTGCAGTGGGCCCACTATATTTTGTCGGCTAAGAAGTCGCTGATGCTGAAGCTCGGGTTGTATCCCGTAATTTACGCTTCTCTCTTCCATTATTCCGCGCCTCCTGCATGGTGGGTCAAGGCTTTTCTGGAGCAATGGAATATTCCGACCCACACCTTTCTTCTATCAGATCGAGAAGTCTCAATATCTTTGGAAGAATTTGGAGAGGTCTCTGGCTTACCCGTTAAGGGAGAACACTACGAGGAGTTGCTTCCTATGGACGAGTACATCTTTGCCACCAAATCAGTGGTAATGGGTCTTACCTCGGAGAACGCCATTCAACACCAATTCCCGAGCTTGATCAAGGTGTTGAATATATATGAAAGTCTGTTTCTGGAGTCCGGAGGGCATGGAGTTACCTACGCAGACTTCATCGCTCGCTTTATTCGTCCGGAAGCCTTATCGAAGCCAGCTGCGCTGTTCGCCAAGCTTGATGACCCGTTTGGTTTTGGTTTGGATAACCAACCGACGGCGGAGGCGGATTTAAAAAGTTTCTTTATTCCGGCTGCTCCTGTTGTTCCCTTCGCGGAGCTTGCTGCTCCGGACGTCGATGAAAAGACGTTCACGTTGGGGTTCATTGGCTTATGGCTGAACTGGTTCGTGTTTTCCATGCACCCCCGTTATATGAGGCCATCGGTTTTTTACCCAGCCCATCGTATGGTTGCGGGAATACAAGTGGCTATCGGAATTGCTGGGTTGGCACACTTGTACCATGGTCTCAGCTTAGGGCGGATACCACTCAGCTAGGGGTACAACCCGTCACTTTCTCGCAACATTATTTTATGTCATGGATCGGGCTGCACGTACTTGGCGCATTTGGTGTCCATAAACAACCTCGTTTCTACGACAGTTACAACTTCCCTCGGATTATACGTCTAGTTGACGCGTCCGTTGTAAATCCTTCACAGCGGGAGGCTAAGGGTGTGCTCCTTCGTCCGCGTATGGTTGGAGATGGCATGACCTTTGTCGATAAGGTTTTAACCATCGGCAAAGAATCCACAAAAACGGGGCAGCCTTTGCGCGATACTTTTAAAGATGGGGCCTCTACCTTGAAAGCTCGGGAGATTCTTCATTTATACTCCATCAGGCCAGGCTTTCTAGTGTTTAGGCAGAATAATTCGGCGTTGTTCATGAGGTACAACCCGCACCGTTTCGCCCAGCAATCAATTTATAATCAGGGCGTCTCGCTCGAGGCTTTCTTAGCTGAGCCAGTTGCCACAGAAGAAGGTATTCGCAACGCATTACACCATTTTATGCGGTTGAATATCGGCTCCAATTTATTTATCAGTGGGCCGAGTTGTGTTCCGCGAATCTTGAACGCATATGTAGCGTGGTATCAACATTCGATGGGCGCCGTTATTAGGGGAAAAAACGATTGCTGATTGATCTCAAGGGCACCGCCCCCGCTGGTGATCCAGCCGTTCCATTGAAGCGACGGACCATCGCACGTCCTCCCTTGAGAGAAGCTGCTGTGGCTGTGGTACCACGTGTTATGCCTGAGCTTCCCCTACCCCGCGTGCCTATAGAAGCGGTAACTGTGGCGCCTCCTGAGTCTGGCGTGGGCGCGGAGATCGGGACTCGCCGTCCGAAATTGCCCGCCAAGCGCAAGCTCTTGTTATCGGCTACCAGCACTCACTCGCAGAAGAAAAAGAAGTCGATACTTTCTGCGAACGTTGTATTCGGCTATGAGCCTCATGCTCCTTACAGCGAGGGCCTAAGTGAGTACGGGACCAACGAGAGTTTATTTATGGCGCCGGATGACACCGATCTGGAGGCTGCTATCGCGGTTTCAAAGCAGCTAGCTCGCGATGAAGCAGCATTAATCACCATCACACAATCAGGTATACTTCGGTCATATCTTTCCACGGCTATTTTAATTATTATGCTTTGACTGACGCTTTCTTCTTCAACAGGTGTCTCCGCTAAAGAGGCTCTTCCAGCTTCCCTCAAGACTTTTAAAGAGGAAGAGAGGCTTCGCGCTTCGTTGGGCTTCGGTATATTTCGGTTCATTGTGCCTTCGTTCCCTTTTTTCTTCAGGGGTAGTCTGACCCTTCTTTTTCATCTTATTGCAGGGACTATCTCGACTCAGGTTATCCCGAGTGTAGTGCCGATTTCGCAGGGTGGCGCGGCGACACTTCCAAGGCCGGCTGCTGAAGTCCCAGCTCCCCCAGTATTGCCGAAAGAGGCTTCGCTCAAACAGCCGATGACGGACGTCGTAGAGGCTCCAGAAGCAGAACTTGGTTCGGACGATAATGTCTCCTTGACGGAGGTCTTAAGGAGGTCACTGCCAAGGCCGACAAGAACCGTAGAAAGTGCGCGGCGAAGGAATGTGATGCCAGCTTGGCCTTGGGTGCGGGTTCAAGCGCCATTCCATCCGTCACTATTTCTTCCGAAGATGCCCCAGCTATCCTGTCTACCGTCCATAGACAAATGGTGCACGCGACTTGGGAAGAAGCCGAAAAGCCACCCCAGGGTAACATAACGCTGAGTCTTTTCTTAGAATTTGATCTTCAAATTCTCGTATATCATATCCTGCAGGG
This sequence comes from Agapanthus africanus, assembly GCA_030015575.1. Taxonomy (NCBI): domain Eukaryota; kingdom Viridiplantae; phylum Streptophyta; class Magnoliopsida; order Asparagales; family Amaryllidaceae; genus Agapanthus; species Agapanthus africanus. The sequence goes on from CM057346.1 coordinate 523,477,321, forward strand.
CCCAGTCCTGGCGATGAGGCGGTAGGTAAGATGACGGTAACCACCGAGCCTGAGGCGGCTACTCTTTCTTGGGAGTCCGGGACCGTCCAAACCGTCGATCTTTCCCTCTGCGGTTCTCCGCCATCGCCTGGCATTGCAAGTGTCACGACGGCTCTTGTAGAATCAGGGGATGAAGCCACTGGCGCTGAAACCATTCCACTGAAGGAGAGCGAAGAAACTGCAACGCCAAGTGATGCTTCCGTTGCAATTCTGGCTGATGACCCATCAGATGGGTTTCGGGTCGCTGTTTATTTTCTATTTCACAATCCTTTTCAGCTTTTTCTGACGGTATTTAATTTGTAGGTGTAGCGAACATTGAGATTGTGTCATCTGAAACACTTGCAGTCACTGCCATGACGGTTGCTCCCTAGCCTTCGCCTATGTCCTCCAAGATGCTGGAAGGTATAGATTTGCGATCCTATTTAATTGAACTATGACCACCGTCTTTCTTGTACTGACCATGTATCATCGCAACCTTGCAGGAGTTCTCTTTGATCATCTATACCAAGTGTTGAACCCGCATTTCTCCTTCCAGTCGGAAGTTACTTTGTCTGCTGGTGCCGGTGAGTATAGTTTTTAACCGATGTCCTTTTTTCTTTGACGGGTGACCCGGCCGTTGTTAATTTTGAATTGATTGCAGCACTACGAATTGAAGGAGGGGACGAGGGAATCGTCGCGCCACCAGTACTCCTAGCTCTGCCCCATGTCGCAACCGGTATAGTAGACTCCATTGTTCGTACATTTTATTTATTTCTTGAGCCGACATCTGATTATGATTTGTTTTGCAGCGATCGCACCGACTCCATCTCCCTTCGAGTCTCGAATCTTAATGCCTACAGGGCCCTTTTCCAGACGTCCATCCTCTAGAAGCGCTGCGACTAGCCTGCGCATGTTAAGTGAATTCATTGAGCATCTTGACGTTGACGCCCTTATATTCGCTGCAGATTTTGCTGCTGAGGTTAATCCTATGCTGGCGACGCTCGTGAATTTCCATGACGAAGGCGTCGTCGAGTCTTAGGTTAATTACTGCAGAAAGATTGAGACCTGCCTGCATGAGATTGAGCTCAGGCGTCTTGCTCCGGAAGTGTTGGCTTTGAACTCCCAGCAGGCTACGTGGGTTGAGCAGAGCGTTCTCTTCCTCTGTCATTTCGAACAAGAGGCGACCTTAAGGCGGAAGGAATGTGAGGAGGCTTCAGGCGAATCCGTCCGGTTTCGCGCCCAGGTTGACGCGAATGCTGCACAGCTGAAAGCTATCTTTAAGGGCCTCCTACGATGTATTTCTGATGGGCCAACGCTGAGGCAGAAGCTCGATCTTATTGAGCGGGATGCGCAGAGTCGTGAGGCGGCTCAGCGGGAAATCGATGAAAAGGTTTCATCCTGTTTGCAGCAACGGGCCCGAGTCGAAGCTGAGCTGTCCGTGGCTGCTGCTCATGAAAAGGAGCTGAGAGGAGTGCGCAAACGGCTTGCTGATTTGCTAAAATCGCCTCCTTCTCAATAGTCGTCTTTATATCGATTGTAATTTATGAATAACATGTATTCATTTCATTTTTATTTTATATGATGTATCTTGTATTCAATTGAATTCATGAATAAAGGACACATTTTTTTAATCTCCGACTATCGCTTTCTTTTCTCTGCCGTGTTGTTGGCATGTGATTTTAGTAAATGTAACTTGTGGATGATAGATAACATTTTATCTTGAACTCTTTGTAGGGTAGCGATGGCTTAGGAAACATGTTTAGATCTGCCGCCTAAGATTTTAGTAAATGTATCTTGTAGGTGTATTTTCTCCTTAGGAGTCATGAGGACTCCTAAGTGCTTCTTCTCTTGAGAGTCGTAAGGATCTCACAAGAGCATTTTCTCTCTTATAAATCGAGAAGACTCGTAAGTGGTTGTTTCCTTCCTTGTCGAGATTCGACTTTGGAGAGTGTAGCCCTTGAATAGTATGCAAGAGTCCATCTTGGACCGACTTGCAGGCTCCCAGTGCTTAGGAAACAGGTCCTTATCCCCATTGCCTAAAACTTTGCCCTACGAGTCGAGACGAATCGAGATGCTCTCGTCAAGGACGCTCATTTTCCTAAATCGAGGTTTTTGCCAAGGACACTGATTTCCTCGGAGTTAAGACGAATCGAGAGATTCCTGTAAAGACACTGATTTCCTTGCGGGTCGACGCGAATCGAGATGCTCTCGTCAAGGACGCTGATTTCCCTGAATCGAGGTTTTTGCCAAGGACACTGATTTCCTCGGAGTTGAAACGAATCGAGAGATTCCTGCAAAGACACTGATTTCCTTGCCGGTCGACGCGAATCGAGAAGCTCTCGTCAAGGACGCTGATTTCCCTAAATCGAGGTTTTTGCCAAGGACACTGATTGCCTCGGAGTTGAGACGAATCGAGAGATTCCTGCAAAGACACTGATTTCCTTTCGGGTCGATGTGAATCGAGATGCTCTCGTCAAGGACACTGACTTTCCTGATTCGAGGTTTTTGCTAAGGACACTGATTTCCTCGGAGTTGAGACGAATCGAGAGATTCCTGAAAAGACATTGATTTCCTTGCGGGTCGACGCGAATCGAGATGCTCTCGTCAAAGACGCTGATTTTCCTGAATCGAGATTTTTGCCAAGGACACCGATTTCCTCGGAGTTGAGAAGAATCGAGAGATTCCTGCAAAGACACTGATTTCCTTGCGGGTCGACGCTAATCGAGATGCTCTCATCAAGAACGCTGATTTTCCTGAATCGAGGTTTTTACCAAGGACACTGATTTTCTCAGAGTTGAGATGAATCGAGAGATTCCTGCAAAGACACTAATTTCCTTGCGGGTCGACGCGAATCGAGATGCTCTCGTCAAGGACGCTGATTTTCCTGAATCGAGGATTTTGCCAAGGACACTGATTTCCTCGGGGTTGGTTGACTTGTTTCCGAGATAGAGTCATTGGATGACGTATTTCCGAGACGGGGTCATTTGATGACGTGTTTCCGCGACGGGATCATTTGCTGACGTGTATCCGAGACAGGGTCATTGGATGACGCTAGGTTGTCTGTGAACCGTAGAGTCTTGGAACTAGGGACTTTATCGTGGCTCCGATTGGTAATGTCGCGTCCGTGTCCTACTGGCATGAGGAGGAACGCCGTTGCTGGTCTTCTGAGATGCAGATATTGCCGCTGAGACCTGATTAGAGTTTGTTGGCACACGTGGTTCCCTTTCGTTTATGCCCATGGATTGTATACTGGGGTCAGTATGGACTTACCTGCAGGGCAAAAAGTTTCATTTCATTTTTTTTATTTTTTTCCGTGATGCTCTATCATTTCAACTTTTTATATCGCGAAAGTCGCGATTGCCCGATCATTTCGGCTATTTTTCACGGTGCCTAATCATTTCGGCTATTTTTCTTTTTACTCGCTGCTTTTTATTGCGAGTTGCCCAACCATTTCGGCTATTTTGTATGCATATTTTTTACTTGCTGATTTTGTTGCAAGTTGCCCAATCATTTCAGCTATTTCATTTGCATTTTTGGGTCGTTGACTTTTCTCCACGAGTATGAAACTTGGAATCTGGTGCCAATCTTAGCATCAACATCGCTGCGACTGGAATATTGCCAGGAGCGAATCATCATTTGTCGTGTAAGGACTTGGAATTTGATCCCGATTCAGGCATCAGTATCGCTACAACTGGGATATTGCCAGGAGCGAATCATCATCTGCCTTCGTCGGTTTGAACAAAGGTGGCTTAGAAAACAGGGTTAAGATCCTGTCGACTAAGGCTTTTGACTTCATGAGCCGTAAGGGTCTTATAAAGGTGTTTCTCCCTATGAGTCGTAAGGATCTCGTAGGTGTCTTTTCTCCTCAGAAATCATGAGGATTCCTAAGTGTATGTTCTCTTGTAAGTTGTAAGGATCTTGCAAGAGTGTTTTCTCCTTATAAATCGAGAGGACCTACAAGTGTTTATTCATCAAATAAGGGCATTCCTCGTCGTTGGTGGGACTCGGCAAGGAAATAATTATTTATGCCCGTGAATTGTATACAAGGGTCGGTATTGAACCACTTGTAGGGCAATCTGGAAAAGATGATGGCTTAAGAACAGGTTCAGATCCCTGTAGCTTAAGACTTTTGAATCTTATGAGCCATGAGGGTCTCATAAGAGGGTTCTCCTTACGAGTCGTGAAGATCTCGTAAGTGTAATTTCTCCTTAGGAATCATGGGGATCCCTAAGTGTGTCGCTCCTTTATGAGTCGTAAGGATCTCACGCAGGAAGTTTTCTCCTTACAATGTCGAGAGAACCTTGTAAGTGTCTTTTAACGAGATTGCGCCATTTCGGGTTTTCACAAACTCGCCAGTAGCCCTGCTATTTTTACTCACGGAGCCCTTTCGGGTTTTCCTCCATGCCCATTTTGCTTGTGGATGTACTGATTTTTTTTTTACGAGTCTGCGCCCTTTCGGGTTTTCACAAACATCGCCGGCAGCCTTACTGTTTTTACTCACGGAGCCCTTTCGGGTTTTCATCCGTGCCCATTTTACTTGTGGACGTACCGTTTTTTTTTACCATGTCAGCCCTAGGATGCAGCGGTTTGTAGTAGTTTAAAGACATTTCGGTCCGTCGTTAGTTTTAGGACATTGCAGTCCATAACTAGTTTTAGGACATTACGGTCCATCGTTCATCCTGTATGCACGTGTATTTATCACGTGACGGGATACATAACGATAAAGTGGGATACACCCATTTAGGGTGCGATTTGGTTTCGTTGGGGTGTTTTGTGATCCATCCCTACCGCAACTTCTTCCACTTGACGTCGACGCCTGGCTGTTCGAATATGGCCATTTTGCGTTCTCGATCAACTTTGCTTTTCTGACGGGCTTCATTTAGCAGCACGCCAATCAGCTCATCGGATGGTTCCAAGGATTTTGGTGCCGATTCTGCCCCCAGCTCCTCTATATTGTCTTCTAACGCCGAGTGAGCTTTTTCATCATTTAGCGACGAATGAGAGATCATGTGACAACTTGCTACGTAGTCCTCGGGTTCTTCTGACGAGTCGTCTCCCTCGTCATTGTCATCATCTCCGCCCTCAAGGACATGGTTGAGAAACTCTTGGAGTGTGACTGGGGTTCGCGCCTTCTGATTATATTCTTCCAACGCATCAATATGCTTTTGTAGGTTCGTGCGTTTGTCGTCAGACTGTGCGGGATTTTTGGTCTTCTTCTTCTTTTCCGAATACTTTGACGGCTGGGCTTGGGTATTTTGCCCATTGCTACCAACTCTCGGTGTTGGGCACGGTTTCAGCATTCCCTCAATGATCTCAGGCTCTAGCGGGCTTTTCCACCTGATTGCCGGACATGCTTGAAGATCCTTCAGCATTCTTTGCGTTTTTGCCGAAAGAACTACTTCCCATGGAGCTTCATCTATAAATGAGCATGATGCCCCCGGCGTGTCCACCCTTTTAGGGGTATGCTGCTGTGGCGGATTTACCTTCCAGTTTTCGGACAGCGCAAACTTGCCCTGTTGATACTGGTCTTCAACCCAATTTTTGAAGACGTAGCAGTCTTCGATCGGATGGACCAATACTCGGTGGTAGGGGCAATAATTGGGATCGTTGACATTGTTCGGTTGTAGTAGGTGTCTCGGCTCCGGTAGAGTGATGAGCCTGTTGCGCATTACTAGTTCAAACAGTCTCCTTATTTTATCCCAGAAAAACGAGTAAGGACGTCTCAATTTCTTATCGAGGGATTGCCGCTTGTTGCTTTGGCGAACAACCGGTCTCGGGCCACTCGGTTTTTGTTGAGCGTTGGCGACGAAGGTTGCTTTCCTTTTCCCCTTCTCATTACGAGGATCCGTCTTTAAGGAGGACGGCCTATAGCCCATCTGGTCTATTTGGGCCAGCTTGTCGATCAAGGCCTGGAAGGTGGTCGGCTTAAAGAACATCATGAATTGTGATATGGTCGCCTGCGGATCGAGGGTACCCACGAATATGCCTACTGCAGGAGCTTCTTTGATGCGTTGTTCGCATTTCGACCATAGGTTCCGCCACCGGATTACATACTGTACCCATGTCTTTCCCAGCTTCACCCTGGCATTGATCAATGTCGTGATTGGGGTGCGCTCGCTAGCGCTCGCAAAACGTTGTGTAAACAGTAACTCCATTTCTGCAAATGTCTTAACGGAGTCGTTCGGGAGCTCAGAGTACCACTCGAATGCTGTCTCCGACAAGCTGTCAATGAATTGGCGAAGCAGTAGCTTATCGTCACCTCTGGTGTTGTCGCACAGAGCCCTGAATTGAGCAACGTGCTGGTGTGGATTCCCTGTCCCCTTATATACATGGAATTTAGGGATTGTATACCCCGGCGGGTACTTTATTTGGTCGTACCAACTCGGGTAGGGTCGTCCAGTCTTAACAATTTGGCCGGCCGGTTCGCTCGCCTGATGAGCCCGTATCTGTTGAGCGATATAGTCATCCAGGGCAGCTTTGGAGATGGTCTCCTCATTGGCTGCTGATAGAGCCGGAAGAGGGTTTGATGTCTCCCCTCTGTCGTCTTCAAAGATAATCGGGGAGTCTTCAGCTGGAGTATCCGGCTGTATCATCATCCCGACCATATCTTGGAATAAAAGCGCTATTTGTTTTATGTTGGCCGCTTGTTCCGCGGCCTCTTTGTCTTTCCTCTCAAGCATTCTTAGGAGGAATTCGGCATCAGTTTCCTGTTCTTGACGCTGTTCTGAAGATGTTTCCGGGCTTGCTTTTGGCCCGGTGAGTGCAGCCATAGTTGTCAGCATCTCCTGGAGCTTTTGCTGTTGTTGCTCCTGAGCCTTTGTTACTGATCGGGTGAGCGGTCGGTAACCCGTAGAAGCACGGATTTCCTCTTTCTCGAATGCCATATAAACAGTGTACACCACCATACCCCCAGACTTGGGGCGTTTAGGTTCAGTGCTCTTTATATTCGTCGCAGACACGGGGATTTTCTCCGGCCTTCTTCTTTTGTGAGCGATCGATGTTGAAGAGGCCGTTGCAGCGGGCACCCAATAGACGACACCTTCTGTGGTACGTCGGGGTGGTCCTTCTCTTACCAAACTTTCATCTTCTTCGGTCGGCGGGGGTAGTCTTGGTTGATCACCGAGTCTTGGACCTGTCGCCAGACCTTATGAATTTTGGAGGACAGCCGCTAAGGGGGCTGCTCTGGATTTGTCTTTGTAGCATTCTCCACAGGTAGAGGAGATCTTTTCAGCACGGCAGTCGGAGAGTTCTTGCGGACCCTCCTGAGTGGTTCAAAGATGTTCCCAGTTGGAACCGCAGTGTCGACTTCCACCGTTGGAGCCGGCGGGGTAACTCCAGATGGGGAATTGCGCCCAGCTTTCCTCACTCGGCGCCAGTGGCGACGTCGAGCGTGTCGAGCGGATGGGACCATCTCTGCTGTTGGATGAGCTTCTTCATGCCCCCCGCTCTGATGAGGGGCTGTCGTCGTCGTTAGCCTGTCGAAGACCGACGTCCGTTGAGAGGAGATGGCCAATCGGTCGAAGGTAGACTTTCGAACAGGGGTAGCATCCTTGGTGACTTCGCCTGGAACGGGAGTTGGAGCGGCCAGTCTTGTGAAGACCGACCCCTTAACAGGAGAAGCCGCTTTGACGACTTCAGAAGCAGGTATGGCTATTCGTTTTAGGATAACCCCTTCAGGTATCGTAGGCTTCTTTATGGGCCCATTGGATTTTTGGCCTAGTCTGTTAAAGACCGAGGCGTTGGATTTGGGCGACCCGTTGAGAGGATCCATGGCAGTCGTAAGCCGATCAAAGACCGACTTCTTCGGAGCTTCTTGCGACGGCAGTGGGGCGTTGAAGCTCATGGGTGGGAGCATGGTCCTAAAGAACAGCCCAGTGGTGGCTTATGTCACCTGTTCCACTGGCATCGTGAAAACGGAGGCCACTCCTCCAGCAAAGACGGAGTGGGAGTTGTTGCCGTTGTTGCAGTTGAAAGACATTGATCTTCTGTTTTCTGCACGGAGCAAGACACCAAATATTAGTACCTCGAATCCAGGGGCAAGCATAGCAAACATCGATTCGTTCGCGAAACACGACACACGAAGTGTGGAGTGGAAAGAGGAAAAGGTCCCACCGGGCGTGCCAGAATCTGTTTGCCGCCGAAAACCGGGACCGGGACGTTGGGACGTCTGGCCTGAATTTTGGGGACAGATGCTATTTGGATTTATCTATCCACCTCTCCGAAGATACCAAGTTGATTTATGGCACCATATATCGGAGGTTTAGATGGATGCGGCCGTTGTAGCAGACTTCGTCAGATTCCCCCTCATTTGATGGGGTTTTTATTGTGGGGACGCTCTTCCCTGCAGGCGCAAGCCCCTGCAGTTAATTACGCTACCGCATCGCGGTAACCACTTTCTCTTTCTCTAGATGGTCACTTCTTGTCATGTGTATTTATTTTATTTTTGGTTGCCTGTGGATTGTATACGGAGACTAATTTATGTTATCGCCCATAGGGCGTGGATTAGTCCAAATCCGTATTTTCTTAGATTTGGTTTTGGGTTGGGTTTAAGGATCATTAATCTCATTTGAGACTAAGATCAACTTAAACGTTTGTTAATGATACGTTAGTCTAATTTTAGACTAAGATCTACTTAACAGGACCATTTAGATCCAACAAAAGAGCATTTGGGCTCTATTGTTTTAGTTTAGGGACGTTGCGGTCCATAAGTTTAAAGACGTCATAGTCTATAAAGTTTAAAGACATCATATTCTATGAGTTTAAGGACCTCACAGTCCATAAAGTTTAAGGACATCATGGATTTAAGGACATCATAGTCCATGAGTTTAAGGACCCCACAGTCCGTAAAGTTTAAGGACATCGTAGTCCATGAGTTTAAGAACCCCACAGTCCGTAAAGTTTAAGGACATCATAGTCCAGTTTAAAGACGTCATAGTCTATGTAGTTTTGGTTCAACCGTTTGGGGATGTACCAAAAGTTATTGGTTATTGGGACCCTCCACCTCTCTGAAGACATTGAAGAATTACAACGACATATATCAGAGGTACGAAGAGATGTACCCTTGAACCAATGTTTTTTGGGAGATCTGTAGTCAAGTTTGGGACTAAGATCAAACATTTATGAGCATACGAGCTCAATTAGGGATCTGCGGCCAACTTGGGCTCGGCCCACTCAGTTAAAAATGTTGAACATTTAACAATGCTGAGCATTGGTTTGGGTTCTGACAACTTTTTTGTCTTTTATTGAGTGTTGAGTACTCATCATAGTTCTGGGGCTTTTATTTAAAGAACACTTTGTGTTCCCTCAGCACACACGTGAGGAGCACGTGGCGCGCTTGGCGCTGAGCGCCAGATTTAGAGCGCTAAGGCGCTTCCTGTGAGATAGTGCACACGTGAGGAGCACATGGCGCGCTTGGCGCTGAGCGCCAGTCAATGAGTGCAGAGCGCTTCTTGTGAAAGAGCACACACGTGAGGAGCACGTGGTGCGCTTGGCGTTGAGCGCCAGTAAATGAGTATAGAGCGTTTCTTGTGAAAGAGCGCACACGTACGGAGCACGTGGTGCGCTTGGCGTTGAGCGCCGATAAATGAGTGCAGAGCGCTCCTTGTGAAAGAGCGCACATGTGAGGAGCACGTGGTGCGCTTAGCGCTGAGCGCCAGTAAATGAGTGCAGAGCGCTCCTTATGAAATAGCGCACACGTGAGGAGCACGTGGTGCGCTTGGCGCTGAGCGCCAGTCTTGGAGCGCTGAGGCGCTTCTTATGAAAGTGTGCACACGTGAGGAGCACGTGGTGCGCTTGGCGCTGAGCGCCAGTCTTGGAGCGCTGAGACGCTTCTTTAAATTAGAGCGCTAGGAGCGCTGCGGCGCTGCGCGGCAGTCTTGGAGCGCTAAGGCGCTTCTTTTTAATTTGGAGCGCTAAGGCTCTTTTAAGCAACTTTGATCAGTTCTGCGCTCTGAAAATTAAATTCTCGTTTATAAGTGACTTTGTCTCATGGGTTTAACAATAAAGTTCTTATTTTTATAGGTAATGTCACAATCTCTTTTTTTTGTGAAAGGCTTTGCCTTTATGGATCTGTGATCTGAAGAGAATTGAATTCTTCTTCCCCCCTTTTATGATGAGATGCTATGATCTCTTTTGTGAAAGACCTTGGTCTTATAGATCTATGATCTAGAAAAAGAAATTGGTTCTTCTTCTCTTATGAGATGATTTTATCTCTTTATTTTATTTACCTTAAAGAAATTTTTCTTCTTCCGAGAGCTTGCTCTTCTCTCTGAAATTTCCTAAAGTTTGGGGGGGTTCCTCTCTGTATGACTTGAAGCCTTGGGTCCTTTATATAGGGGAGGCTGATTTGTTGAATCAGTTAAAGAGATTTTTTCTCTGATTGATTTGGGAATGTTTCCCACCGTTGGATCTTTAATCCTTGGGCTTCTGTTTTACAGAAGGCAATCTTCTTGTTTTTAAAAAGATTGGGAAAATCTTTTCACATACAGAACTTATTCTGTATCTTGGTGATTTTTAATCACCATTGGATCTTTGATCCAATGGTGCACTAATTTTTAGAGGTGGTTTGATAAATTTTTAGTCATCTTTGTTGGATTTTTGATCCAAGGGTGAGGAACATTTAGTTCCAGCGCTAGCGCTCTCGTGCTTTGCACGTGAGCGCTGCATCAGAGTCTTTGACTCTGGGTGCTAGCGCTCTCGTGCTTTGCCTGTTAGTGCTTCATCAGAGTCTTTGACTCTTAGCGCTGGCGCTGCCAGCGCCAGCGCTCTCGTGTTTTGCACGTGAATACTGCATCAGAGTCTTTAACTCTTCGTGCTTTGCACGTGAGCGCTGCATCAGAGTCTTTGACTCTTAGCGCCGGCGCTGCTTTGCACATGTGCGCTGCATCAGAGTTTTTGACTCTTAGCGCTGGTGCTGCGAGCGCTAGCGCTCTCGTGCTTTGCACGTGAGCGCTGCATCAGAGTCTTTGACTCTTTAGCGCGAGCGCTGCTAGCGCTGGCGCTTTGATGAAGCGCTGCTTCATTTCAAATTTCAAAATTTGAAAAGCTTTGCTCTGATTGGGGGAAACAAGCCACTCTTGACCTAAATTCAAAAGGTGTTCCTATTTACGGCCCTTTTCAAGCCGACAACCTTCTAAGAACTCATGGATAAAATGGCTCGATTGGATCAAATGGGTCAAGACTCTTTCTCATCCGATGATGATGAGTGAAAAGCGGGGGCAAGATGGCGTTTGTCGCCTACGCTCAACAAAAATAAGCGGCTTTGAAGCAACCTTTCGCCAAAATAGCGACGGCGTGGGTACTCATTCTCCTCGAGATATACACAGGGGGTATATTTCTCACTGGCGGAAGAATCTCTATGTAGAATGGTCCTTTCTTCTGAAAGGACAGGAAGGATATTAAGGGGCATACAAACAGGTCCTACAATCTAGTGGAATACCCCACTAAAAAAAATGGTACGTCCACAAGCAAAATGGGCACGGATGAAAATCCGAAAGGACGCCGTGAGTAAAAACGGCAGGATTGCCGGCGAGCTTGTGAAAACCTAGAAAGGCGCAATCTCGTCAAAAAAATGGTACATCCACAAGCAAGATGGGCACGAATGAAAACCCGAAAGGGCGCCGTGAGTAAAAACAGCAGGATTGCTAGCGAGCTTGTGAAAACCTGGAAGAGCGTAATCTCGTTAAATACACTTACGAGATCCTCACGACTTATGAGGAGAATCTCCCTGTGAGACCCTCACGGATCATAGGATTCAAAAGCCTTAGGCTACAGGGATCTGGATCTGTTCTTATGCCGTCATATCCCCCAAATTGCCCTATAGGCGGTCCATATTGACCCTTGTATACAATCCAGGGGTTCGAATAAATATTTCTTTGCCAAGTTCTACAAATGGCAAGAAATATCCCCATATGGTGAATAACACTTGTAGGTCCTCTCGACTTATACAGAGAAAACACTCTTGGAAGATCCTTACGACTTACAAGAGAAGACATCACTTAGGAATCCCCATGATTCTTAAGGAGAAAATACGCCTACGAGATCCTCACGACTCGTAGGGAGAAAACCCTTTATGAGACCCTTACGGCTCATAAAGTCAAAAGTCTTAGTCGATATGATCCTAACCCTGTCTACTAAGCCACCTTTGTCCAAATCGACAGGGGCAAATGATGATTCGCTACTGGCACTATCCCAGTTATAGCGATACTGATGCCTAAACAGGTATCAAACTCTAAGTCAACCTCTCCGGCAAGTGTCGTCCCTACAACCATCTAAAGAAGAAGGGGACCCCGTTCATTTGGGATCGTAAATGCCAAAATGCACTGGACGAAATCAAGCAATATCTGCAGAACCCATAGGTACTGGCCGCTCCGGTCAAGGGAAAACCCCTCATCCTGTACACAACAGCCCTTGAAGGTTCTCTAGGTGCGCAATGGGCACAGGAGAACGACCAGGGGTAGGAGGGAGCTCTCTATTATTTGAGTCGAGTCCTTCTGGGGGCAGAAAACAACTATTCCCCCATTGAAAAACATTGCCTGGCACTGATCTTCGCAATAACGAAGCTCAGGCACTATGCCTTGGCACATGAGGTCCATCTCATATCAAAGGTGGATCCTTTCAAATACTTGATGTCAAGAGCTATACTAACAGGAAGGCTTGCCAAATGGACCCTCCTTCTGATGGAATTCTCGATAATCTATCGACCTCTCAAGGCAATGAAAGGCCAGGCCATCGCCGACTTTCTCGCAGAGCATCCGATACCCGCTGACTCTCCTTTAAACTGCGAGATGCCGGATGAATATGCGTTTGACACAATTGACGGGGAGAAAGAAGGGAGTGATACCCGATGGGAACTTTACTTCGATGGGGCATCATCTATGAATAGGCGGAAGCAAAGCACCCACATAACCAAAGCTGGGGTGGGCCTTATCTTTGTGACTCCACAAGGAGGGATGATGCGTTTTACCCTTTTCTTAACGGAGCCAAGAACAACCAACGAAGCGGAATATGAACCTTTGATAGCAGGTCTCGAGATCGCAATTGACATGGGAATCGAGAACCTCCTCATATATGGAGACTCCCAGCTGGTCGTTAGCCAAGTGAACGGTGACTATCAGACATGCAAACCAGAGTTGGTAAAATATGGTGAAAGAGTGCGGCAACTGCTGGCACAAATTCCCTTCTACATCCTGGAAAGCATACCGCGAGTGGAAAATAGCAAGGCAGATGCGTTAGCCAAACTCGATAAAGAACTGGCTGACGAAAACCTCGATGACGTAAGGATCATTGTGCAAAGCCGTCGAATTCTCGTGCCAGCAGAAATATCTCCGGAGTCGTCTGAAGAAAAGGAAGCGGCCGAACAAGCGGCATTCCAATTAGAGGATGAAGAAAAGGCAAAGGATTGGAGAGAAGTCTTTGTAGACTACTTCAACTCTCATCATACGCCCGAAGGCGCGTCGTCAAGACATCAGCTCATGAAACGAGCTCTATCTTTTGCCTTCGTTAAAGATACTCTATATAGGGGATCGTTCGAAAATTTGTGGCTAAGATGTCTTGGACCAGAAGAAGCATGGAGAGTCGTCCAAGAAACTCATGACGGACTCTACGGTTCTCATCAAGCCAGGCCAAAAATGAAGCTGAAAATCAAAAGGATGTGCTACTATTGGCCCATGATGATTCAGGACTGCCTCGAATACGCGAAGCGGTATCACTCACGCCAGATTCACGGGGACTTCATCCACCAGCATCCGAATCCACTACACCCAACATTGGCTAGCTGGCCATTCGAAATTGTTGGGTTACAGCAGTGCCCCGGTCGTCAAAACGCGGCCGAAATGCGGAACAAAAATTTATCAAACCGGCGCTACCGCTACCCGTATCCCGGATCGACCTTAAACCCTAAACTAGCAAACTAACTAAGAGTTAGAATCGTTATACCGAGTTGATCCGAGTCCTTCGGTCTTCATTCCAAGCTCCTAGCGATTCTTTGACGATGTTTGGTTGCCGGTCTTCCTCTATCTCCGATGATCTACCCGAGGGAAACGGCGCAAGCTCTAGCCTTGTCGAACGAGACAATCAACGCTCCAAAGTCCCTACCGATGGAGAGTAGAGGTGTATGAAAACATCACTACAATTTTTCTCTCATCCATGTGCTCCATGGAGCAACTCAAGAAGAAGATGAAAGAGGTGATGAAGCTTTTTCATGAGCCAAGAATTGGCTAAGTGTTTTTGTGAGCATGAAAGAGTGGAGAGTGTAATCAATCATGAGCCAAATGAAAATCAAAACCCCACTCCTAAAGTGGCCGGCCCACCTCTCTCATTCCTACAAAAAATATCATTTTCTTTTTCAAAATAAACAAAGCAAACCATACCTTGTATCCATGCTTTGACCCATGCCTTGACTTATGTCACTTTTTCCACCTCATTTAAAAGCAAATGATTTTCTAAAAATCAATAATGAGGTGGCATCTTCTAGAAGCTATTCCGTATAAAATACGGAATACTTCCCGGTACATGTATCGAAATACATATACGCGTATTCGTACCAAAATACGAATAGCCGAGAGAGAAAACGAATAGTGAACAATAATACTAGAATACATATATATAAATACATATGTAAATTATTAAATCAAAAACCCGATTTAATAATCCGACTTAATCCTAAACCGCCAGTATTATCAACCGTCCGATTAAAGTCTACGCAGCATGCACATATTTAATCGGACACCTGTATGTACCAACATACGTAATGTACACCATATCGCCTGAACCGTGAAAACCCTCTGTGTGGGACTCTAAAGACTCGTCAATACGCTGGCAGTGGGTTTAACCACAAGCACGTCAGCGGTACTAGCTGTACGTAACGGCTACCCAGGTATTGAGCGAAAGGAAGGCCGACGAGCAAACTCATCCTGAACCCCTACTGAGCCTGACAGTGACAATATCCGTACAGTCCGGTCTGTTCATCTAAGAGTATCGCATATCGAGTCCAGGGGTGGATAAAGTCAGACCCCCAACAACGCGATATTTAGTGTTGGTATGAAACCCATCACCACCTAAGAAACTATCGATCCTTGATCGATAATTCTCGTCCACCGTGGCCACGGATTTTTGGTGATGGCCATCCGTACACAACGCGACATCAACTCCCAATACCGGGAGAGACGAATCCCCGACAATCCGATCACTGCCTCTATGTGGCTCGAGACTGTACCCAACTAAAACCTGTTTGCACGACTCCTTTGAGCCGTGGTAGGGTAGTAATCAAAGCACAGTGGGAACTCACACGAGACAAATGATGATCTCAGGTCGACAGACTAACCTGTATACATGTCACCAGGGAACTGCTATCTTACAATAAGTATAATACCAATTAGCAGGTTCCCGGCGAGTCCGTCCAGTGTACTCATAACCCAATGAGCACCTGTATACTATCTTAGGTGAACAAACTAACACCAATGGCTTGTGAGACCTGGTCACCGTCCCTCGTCGGGGTCTCGATCAGTATACACTAGTCTACACTGGAGTATCGATGCCCGGTCTCGATACTCCTACGAATAGGGACATTTAAGGATGTGCTTATAGACCCCAGCTCCCACATATATGATCGCCATCATAATGCTGGCAGTCAAGCAAGAATCCTATGAGCTATATCAACATGATGATAAAGACAAACCAGATAGCATACTATCATCTTGAGTAAGACTGTTTTATCGGTATAGGTCCTCACTCAATCATCATAATCATAAGTCCGCGAGTATGATAATTGCCTTGAGGGCACTATAGCAAACAATCTCTCACTTGCACTTAAGGCCAATTATTGCGATGTCGCATACTCACAGCCCGTGTGATACCGAACACCCAACTTCTCTACTAATCAGTTTCGCAAAGCCCGTTTGCGAAAAATGATTGCGTTCGAGAAATAGCCTCAGTGAGTGGATCCGCTCCAATGTTTCTTTCTGTATCTCTCTATATCTCAACTTCGCGGAGAAAACTATCTCCCGAAATGAGCAATACTTGTTTTAGAATTTGTTTGGATGTCTGATGGGAATCAGTTCTCAAATGAACTCCAAATCCAGCAAACTACTTAGACTGTATCGTCCACTGAATTTAATCAGTATCCTGTGCCATGCCTTTCCTCAGTATTCGCTTGGACTACCCGTCCAACATACTGTCCCTCAAAAGAGGGAAAACTATAACTCTGACAGTCACTCTGTCATCCAGGTCACCTTGGAAGTCTGAAATGATAATCGTCTCCCGAAAGAGGCTGCCGTAATCATTTCCCAAGAACATTCACTTATGTTCAATAACTGCTTCCCAATGTTTCTCCAGGATTGGATTAATATATCTGCTTGTTGCATCTAGTGCAAAAGCAATATCTGGTGTGGTACTTGACATTTCATGATTAACTCAATTTCCTAAGCAAATGATATGTTAATCATGTAGATCTCTCTCCCCTTTAGTCTATAAGACAACTTTAGAGAGGTTGACTCCATCACCTGCAGGTTCACCACCATATCAGGAGTCGTCCATTCTAAAATATCTTTAGAATAATGTCAAAGTACCCAAATTGGGATGCTTCCCAAATCTAGATCTAAAAACATATATCTAGTAACCAGAAACCCTGATATTACATCCATATCCTGTGTGGAGAAACAACTGTGTGATAACCACAGTATAACCGATCGTAGTATAGGAATATCTCTTCCTATCAAGTGCATGTCATCCAAATCCCGGACATCACTCTCTACTACCTTCTTACCAGATCCATCTCCTATTCTGATGAGGTCAAAACCTATGACTGTCACATCAAAATTAGATGATCTATTTCCGACTTTTCGGTCTATAGGGCTTTCCCTACGAATGAGCTGATTCCCCCGGCATATCCATCTTTCTCGGAGCATGTGGTTGTGGCGGGCTCACCTTCCAGTTTCCGGATAACGCGAACTTGTCTTGTTGGTATTGGTCCTCAACCCAGTTTTTGAAGACGAAGCAATCTTCAATCGGATGACTTACTGCCCGATGGTAGGGGCAGTAATTAGGATCGTTGACATCGCCTGGCTACAACGGACGTTTTGGACTCGGCAGATTGATGAGTCTGTTGTGCACTGCTAGCTCAAACAGTTTCCTCGTTTTATCCTGAGGAAACGAGTAAGAACGTCCCAGTCTCTCCTCGAGGGATGGGCATGGACGCACGTTGTTTTGACGAACAACCGGCTTTAAGTTGCTCGGCTGTTGTTGAGCGTTGGCGACGAAGGTTGCTTTCCCTTTGCCCTTTTCATTCCAAGGCTCTGTCTTTAAAGAGGAAGGCCTATGGCCCATCTGGTCCATTTGGGCCAGCTTGTCAATCAAGGCCTGAAAAGTGGTCGGCTTGAAGAACATCATGAATTGGGATATGGTCGCTTGCGGATCAAGAGTGCCCACGAACATGCCTACCGCGGGTGCTTCTTCGACGCGTTGTTTGCACTTCGACCATAAGTTTCGCCACCGTACAGCGTATTGAACCCACGTTTCGCCTGGTTTCACCCTGGCGTTAATCAGTGCTGTTATTGGGGTGCGCTCGCTGGCGCTTGCGAATCTTTGTGTAAACAGTAGCTCCATCTCCGTAAATGTTTTGACAGAGTCATTAGGTAGCTCCGAATACCATTCAAAGGCCGTTTCTGCCAAGCTGCCGACGAATTGGCGAAGCAACAATTTGTCATCGCCTCTAGTGTTGCCGCATAAGGCCCTGAATTGAGCGACGTGCTGATGTGGATTCCCTGTTCCTTTATATACGTGGAACTTAGGGATCGTATATCCCGGCGGGTAACTGATTTGGTTATACCAGCTCGGATAGGGTCGTCCAGTTTTAACGATTTGCCCAGCCGCTTCGTTCGCCTGGTGAGCTCGTATTTGCTGAGCAATATAATCATCCAGGGAGGCCTTGGAGATAGTTTCCTCCTTAGCTGCTGAAAGAGCCGGAGGAGGATTAGATGTTTCCCCTCTATCGTCTTCAATAATGATCGGAGGGTCTTCGGCTGGAGGATCCGGCTGTAACATCATCCCGACCATGTCTTGGATGAGAAGTGTCATTCGCTTTATGTTAGCCGCTTGCTCTGCGGCTTCTTTGTCCTTCTTTTCGAGGACTCTGTGTAAGAAGTCAGTGTCAGTTTCTTGTTCGTGACGCTGCTCTGATGATGCCTCCGAGCTTTCTTTTGGCCCGGTAAGTGCGGCCATTGCAGTCATCATTTCCTGAAGCTTCTATTGTTGCTCCTGGGCTTTTGTCACGGAGCGGGTGAACGGTCGGTGACCCGTCGAAGCACGGCCTTCCTCCTTTTCGGAAGCCATATAAACAGTATGGACCGTTATGCGCCCAGTCTTGGGGCGTTTGGTCTCAGTGTCTTTGCGATTTTCCAAAGACACAGGGATCTTCTCTGACTTCCTTCTTTTGTGAGCGGTCGAAATTGAGGGGGCCGTTGTAGTGGGCACCCAAGTAGCTGTTGCTTTTTCTGGCTTGACAGAGTAGTCCTTCTCCTGCCGAACCTTCATCTTTTTCTGTCGGCGGAGATAGTCTTGATCCATCACGGAGGCTTGGACTTGAAGCCAGACCTTGTAAATTTTCGAGGACAGCCGTTGAGGAGGCTGCTCCAGCTTCTTCTCTGGAGTATTCTCCACAGGTGAAGGAGTTCTCTTCAGCACTGCAGTAGGAGGTTTAGACGGATTCGGCCACCTCTCCGAAGATGCCAAGTTGATTTATGGCACCGTGTATCGGAGGTTTAGACGGATGCGGCCGATGTATCAGACTTCGTCAGATTCCCCCTCGTCTGAGGGTTTTTTGATTATGGGGACGCTCTTCCCTTCAGGCGTAAGCCCCTGCAGTTAATTACGCTACCGCTTCAAGGTAACAACTTTCTCCTTCTCCAGATGGTCACTTCGTATCGTGGGTGTTTGTTTTGTTTGTGGTTGCCCATGGATTGTATACGGAGACTAATTTATGTCGTCGTCCGTAGGACGTGGATTAGTCCAAATCCGTATTTTCTTAGATTTGGGTTTGGGGTTTTGGTTTAAGGATACGTTAGCCATATTTGAGGCTAAGATCAACTTAAACGTTTGTTATGGATACGTTAGCCTAATCTCCAGACTAAGATCAACTTAACGGGATCGTTTAGATCCAACAAGAGAGCAATTGGCTCTATTGTTTATTTTAATGACGTTGCGGTTGATTGCCAGTTTAGGGACATGGTGGTCCATCGAATGTATGGCCGTCGGGACCCATCACCTCTCTGACGACGTTGAAGGATTACAACGACAGATGTCAGAGGAGTTCAAAGATGTACCCTTGAACCAAAGTTGGTTGGGAGATTTATAGTCCAATTTGGGACTAAAGTCTGTTTTGAAGGTTTTGGTTTAAGGATACGTTAGCCATATTTGAGGCTAAGATCAACTTAAACGTTTGTTAAGGATACGTTAGTCTGATTTGAGACTAAGATCAACTTAACAGGATCGTTTAGATCCGACAAAAGAGCATTTGGGCTCTATTGTTCCAGTTTAGGGACATAGTGGTCCATTGCCAGTTTAGGGACATGGTGGTCCATTGCCAGTTTAAGGACTTGGTGGTCCATTGCCAGTTTAGGGACATGGTGGTCCAATGTTCCCAATTTGGGGACGGATATTGGTTTAAGGACGCATTAGTCCAACATTCCCGCATTAGTCCATGAGTTTAAGGACCCCACAGTCCGTAGCAATGTGTGGTTATCGGGACCCGTCACCTCTCTGACGACGTTGAAGGATTACAACGACAAATATCAGAGGAGTTTAGAGATGTACCCTTGAACCGAATGTAAATTGATTTGAGAGAGTAGTTGTGCTCAGTTCAATTTAATTTGAGGACTTACGGCCAGTATTGGGCTAAGTCCAGTTGAAAATGTTCAACATTTTATTTGCATTCGGCCTGATAGGCCTTTGTTTGGGCTCTGCCCTTTTATTAATGCATTGCATTTTTTTATTTGGGCCTATTAGACCTTTAATTGGGCTCTGCCCTTTAATAATGCATAGCATTTTTATCTTGGTCTGATAGACCTTTTTATTGGGCTCTGCCCTTTTAATAATGCAGTGCATTAAATGCTCTTGCAACGCCCCACGTGGCTTGTCAGGCGCTTTGCGCCAATTGAGGAGCGCAAGGCGCAAATTCATGTGGTGGCGACACGTGTCACGCTCTGGTGAGCGCAAGCCTTTTAGCGCAGTGCGCTGCGCTGTTGCGCTGTTGACACGTGGCGCACTCTGGTGACTTGTGCCAATTTAAGAGAGCAGTGCTCATTTTTGTAAAACGCAAGACGCAGTTTGTTCTGGGGCTGACACGTGACGCTTCCTGGTGGCTTGCGCCAACCCAAGAGCGCAACAATGCAAATTTTACAAGTGCAGGGCACTTTTTAATCTCTTGATCAAATTTAGAAAAAAAAAATAAGTTTTTTCTTGTTTCAAGAGGTTTTACCTCATGATTTAAAGAACCAATGGTTCATCAAAAGGCTGTGCCTTTATATGTAGATCAAAAGATCTAATAAAGAAGTATATAACTTCTTTTTTTTTATTCTCATTATTTGATCCTTTATTGATCTTTTTCTTTTTATTTATGATCTTGATCTTATTCTTAGATCATTGATCTTTTTAGAAGACATCTCGGTCAAGGTTAAGGACGTCGTAGTCCATGGGTTTAAGGACCCCACAGTCCGTTTTTAGTTTTAAGACATCTCGGTCAAGGTTAAGGACGTCGTAGTCCATGGGTTTAAGGACCCCACAGTCCGGTATGTGCTCTGGATGCTTCACACGGGTTCACTGCCGTGTTCTGCGAGGACCAGGCTCCGCTCTGGACGTTTTCCACGGGGTCAAAGAGTGACATTATCCGCGTTCCACGTAACCAGGAATTTTGCATTAAACACGGGTTTAAGGACCCCGCAGTCCGTATCAATGTGTGGTCGTCGGGACCCGTCACCTCTTTGAAGACATTGAGGGATTACAATGCCAAGTATCAAAGAAGTGAAGAGATGTACCCTAGAACCGGAGTGGATTAAATAGTCCTTGGCCCAATTTGGGATCAAGACGAATTAATTATGTTATGAGTCCATTGGCCCAGTTAATCACAAATTGAGGACTTATGGCCATCTTGGGCTAAGTCCAATCAGGAGAGGCTTTGCCTCCATCCATTTAAGCCAATTGGGCCAAAGCCTAGTGTTAGACACTACAGAGCAGTCAGTGTTGAACACTGGGAATGAGGTTGACAGGTTAGTGTTTAACACTAAGGGATAATTGGTGTTGAACACCAGCAATAAGGCTTTTCAAATTAGTGTTAAACACTAAAACAGATCAGTGTTGAACACTGCAAATGAAGATCTCAGATTAGTGTTAAACACTAAGGTAATCAGTGTTGAACACTGCAGATAAAGCTTTTTAATTAGTGTTGAACACTAAGGCCCAACAGTATTTTAACACTGGGTTCGAGAGTTTCAATTTAGTGTTAAACACTAAGACAAGAGGGGTCACATGGCAGCACGTGAGAGCGCCCTCCCTTCATTTATTCTGAGATTATCGTGTCTTTCAGAGCGTCACATGCCATCACGTGATGGACATTCAAATGCCTATGTATTAAAGCTTCTGCCGAGGGTCACGTGGGTCACGTGGGGTGCTGCCTTAAGGGGCTTTCTGTAGATCTCTTGGGGGGTCACGTGATGGCACGTGACCCTGCCTCTATGTATTTTGTTTAGAGGCTTTGTTAATCTTTTTTCAGGAATTAAATTCCTCGAGCTGTAAATTTCGGAGGAATTAAATTCCTACTTCCTTTCGAAGACTTATATTCTGGAATAGAGTTTAACTCTGAATTTTCTGTAGGAATTAAATTCCTCATATATGTGAAGAACCAAATAGGGTTAAACCCTAACAAAGCTTTTTTAAGGAGTTTAAACTTCCATCCTCTGTTAAATTACGATTAAGGGAATTAAATTCCCGCTGCTGCAACAGAACTAGGTTCTTAATTAGGGTTAAACCCTGTTTCTTTTTATTCTGAAGGAATTAAATTCCCATGATACAGGGGCAAGCCCTAATTTTATTTTAAAGGAATTAAATTCCTATAGTTCTGTGAGAATTAAATTCTCGTGCTTGCATTCCCTCTCTATGTTTTGGATCTGCATGATAGGATCTCGACCCATTGAGAATTAAATTCTCAACCTTAAGGGAAGATGTGCACTTTGCAGATCCTCTATCAAAGAGAGAAGAAATATATTCTTCTGTTTTTATGTATCAGAGTTAAACTCTGTTGAGAATTAAATTCTCTTTTTCTTTCAAGGAGCTTTTCCCTTTCTTACCTAGGGTTTTTTGCTGAAGATCCAAGTTCTCCAAGTATCGAAGCTCTCTTCCTTTTCTTTTTTTTTCTTCTCTGCGTATGTCCCTGTCTCTGTATCTTGGCTCCTATTTATAGGAGAAGCAGCCGAATCAATTAGTTTTTGACGAATCTTCCTTGAGATATTTGATTTGCATCCATTATTCGTTTTGGACCTTTGGATTATTAGGTGAATTTTATTCACCATTGAATTTTAAATCCAGAGATTCTCCTTTGTTATTTTGGTTAGATTTAAAGGGGAAATCTTTCCAAACCCGAGATTTTCCCATAGATAGATGATATTTCATCACCTCTGAATCTTTAATTTGATTGGTTCCAGATAGCCGCTTTCCTTTGGAAAGATTTGAATTTCTTTCAGAATTTAATTCTGTTAACACAATGGGCTTTGAAAGCCGGTCACGTGTGACCACGTGACTCATGGTCACGTGTAGGCACGTGACCCCCTTTGGAATGAGCCTTTTCCTTTCTTTTGCGCTCTGTCTTCTGATCGTTGCTTAAACGTCACGTGCCACCACGTGACTCCTGGTCACGTGTGAACACGTGACCTTGTTTGAACTCTCTTTCCTTGGTTCATCTGGAGAACGAGTCTGCTGTCTTGAACGTCACGTGCCAACACGTGACCCTGGTCACGTGGAAGCACGTGACCTCTTCTGAAGCCTTTTTCTTGACTTGATCAGGGAACTGGTGTGCCTTTGACGCTTGCATTTAAATGTCACGTGTCGCCACGTGACCCTGGTCACGTGGGAGCACGTGACTCTTTCTGAAGCCCATTTTCTTCAGCGTAGTCAGGAAACTGAACTTGATTTGATGATGCTTTTGGGTGTCACGTGCCAACACGTGACTGCTGGTCACGTGTAAGCACGCGACCCTCTTCTCAAGCTTTTTCCATAAGCTTTCCTGATTTTAAATCAGGAAACAAATGCCCCCACAGCGTTGTTCTCACGTGTATGCACGTGAGTACAACGCTGTCACTTTTGTGACCGCTGGATCTGCTTTGGGGAGTAGGGTAGATGAAACGTCCTTTCAGAAGCGCCTTCACTTTTTCATGTCCTTCCTTTCAAACCTTTCTTTTAAGAATTTGATTCTCGTTCTCAGAGTTTAGTTCTCTGTTGTGTCTGTGCAGTGCCGCCTCATTTGCCAATCAATGGCTAGTGCTCATGTGTTGCGTATGCAGGGATCTATTTGATGGGGACGTTTCATTTCCCTAACCTAATTCCAATGCGTCGTTGGATTTCATTTCCAATGCTCTCCCCTTCTTTCCGGGCTTTGAGAGTAGTCCCGCCATGCACGACATTTTTTGTGCATAGCATTAAATGCTCCCCTATATAACCTGAACCCTGCGCCTTACTTCTTTTCTTCACAGAGAAACTCATTCATACCTTAAGGTGGTCATCTTTGAGAACCCGATTGATCGCCATGGCTTGCAATCGTCCCCATGCTCGTCGGCAACTATGGGAGGTGCCCCTTGAGGAGATAATTCCTCGCTTCGCTGCGAGGCTGGCGGATCCCCTTCTCACCGACGCTCAATGTGACACGGTGATGTACGAGCTACTGACCCGTCGGGGCTCTCCTCTTCCCATGGGCTCCATTTGGCTCCGGATGATCCTCATGTCTGTGCTTGCCGATATACCCCCTCATCCGGCGGAGATGACTTCGGCGATCCTTGACGCGGCGGAGGACAAGCTTGAGTGCTTTCATGAGGCTTGTCTGATCACTCAAGCTCTGAAGGATCACTCAGTTCATTTACTGAGTCAGATAAGAGCTCGTCGGGCCGTCATGTCTGCTTTTGCTGATGAGCACGGCTCCAACCGGTGGGGAGCGACTCCTCGCGAAAACCGCCGCTTTGACGTGCTGGAGAAGGCGGAGAGGGAGTTGGAGAATTTTGTCCTTTGCTTCATCAACCCCTGTGCTGTTGATCCTGTGTTTGGTGACATTTTCCGTTAGTGTAGAACCTCTTTAAATTAGTCCCTCCTTTTTGTATGCTTTATGTTAAACTTCCATGTAGGCTTGGTACTCGTATGTATGTTTCCGCTTGCATGAATAAATTTTGTGTTCCTTTTATGAAAATTTTCTTCAATTATCAATACTGTTGTCATGTCGCGTGCACATTAAAGCTTCGAATTTTATTTCTTTTTCGGATGTTCACATGATTGCGAGCACATGCTTGATAGGATAATCGTCGGAAAAAAATTTCGTTGCTTTTCATACCGGGTTGTGTGAGCGCGTTTTGGATCGATTATTGCTGTCGATCGGAAGCCCATTTATATGTTCTCGAGCGTGTATGTCCTATTTCTAAGGTTGTGGTCGCAAAGTGAGCTTTCATGGCCTGATAGGGCGACACGTAGCGGACATAAGGTTGTGGCTCTCGACAAAGTTGCCATGTTCACTCGTGAGAGGGTTGAGGCTCATAAGGCCATTGAGAAAGAGCTTGAAGCCCGGCTCGCTTCATATCAGGCTCAACAAGCTCAGGCGGAGGCTCGTCTTCTGGAGATCTTGCGTCATGAAGCCGTGGCTCAGCAAAAGCAGGATGAGCTGACCAAGCTGCTGAATCGCCCGCCGGCCTGAAACATTTGTATCTTTTTCTTCCTTTTTGTACATACTCATGGGTAAGGGTATTTTCTTTTTGTTTCTTTCATGAATTGTACTTTGCACCCATTTTGGTTTATGAATAAAAGATACATTTTTCTTCTTAATGATGTGTCCCCTTTTCATCGAATGTATTCTGCGGATATTCTACTTCGATCTTCTTGCAGGACAGCGATGGCTTAGGATTCAGGGTTAAGATCTGCTTCCTAAGACTTTTACATTTTACGAGCCACGAGGGTTTCATAAAGAGTTTTTCTCCTACAGGTCGAGAGGATCCCATAGGTGTGAGTTCTTCTTAAAGATCGCGAGGATCCTCAAGCGAGTTTTCCCTTGAGAGTCGTAAGGATCTCACAAGAGAGTTTTTCTTCCTTACAGGTCGTGAGGGCCTGCAAGTGTTGGATGCGGTCACCCTTGTCCGTGTTTTACGGAGTCAGGAGTTTCTCAAGGTATCGTAGTTTAAAGACGTCACGCTCAAGGTTAAGGACCTCATAGTCCGTGGATTTAAGGACTCCACAGTCCGCTGTTAGTTTTAAGACATCACGGTCAAGGTTAAGGACTTCATAGTCCGTGGATTTAAGGACTCCACAGTCCGCTGTTAGTTTTAAGACATCACGGTCAAGGTTAAGGACCTCATAGTCCGTGGATTTAGGGACTCCACAGTCCGGTGTTTGGTTGCAGGGACCCGTCACCTCTTTGAAGACGTTGAGAAATTACAACGCCGGACATCAAAGGAGTGAAGAGATGTACCCTTAAACCGAGGCAAAGTCTGTAGGGAATCGGGGTGGTTGATCGTTAGTTTTAAGACATTACGGTCGAGGTTAAGGACGTCATAGTCCGTGGATTTTAAGGACTCCACAGTTCGGTATTCGCTCTGGATGCTTCACACGGGTTCATTGCCGTGCTTGGCGAGGACCAGGCTCCGCTCTGGACGTTTTCCACGGGGTCAAAGAGTGACATTATCCGCGTTCCACATAACCAGGAATTTCGCACTAGATGCTCCACACGGGTTCACTGCCGTGCTCGGCGAGGACTAGGCTCCGCTCTGGATGCTTCACACGGGTTCACTGCCGTGCTCTGCGAGGACCAGGATCCGCTCTGGACGTTTTCCACGGGGTCAAAGAGTGACGTTATCCGCGCTCCACGTAACCAGGAATTTTGCACTAGATGCTTCACACGGTTTCACTGCCGCGTTAGGCGAGGACTAGGCTCCGATCTGGATGCTTCACACGGGTTCACTGCCGTGCTTTGCGAGGACCAGGATCCGCTCTGGACGTTTTCCACGGGGTCAAAGAGTGACGTTATCCGCGTTCCACGTGACCAGGAATTTTGCACTAGATGCTTCACACGGTTTCACTGCCGCGTTAGGCGAGGACTAGGCTCCGCTCTGGATGCTTCGCATGGGTTCACTGCCATGCTCTGCGAGGACCAGGATCCGCTCTGGACGTTTTCCACGGGGTCAAAGAGTGACATTATCCGCGTTCCACGTAACCAGGAATTTTTGCACTAGATGCTTCACACGGGTTCACTGCCGCGTTAGGCGAGGACTAGGCTCCGCTCTGGATGCTTCACACGGGTTCACTGCCGTGCTCTGCGAGGACCAGGATCTGCTCTGGACGTTTTCCACGGGGTCAAAGAGTGACGTTATCCGCGTTCCACGTGACCAGGAATTTTGCACTAGATGCTTCACACGGGTTCACTGCCGCGTTAGGCGAGGACTAGGCTCTGCTCTGGATGCTTCACACGGGTTCACTGCCGTGCTCTGCGAGGACCAGGATCCGCTCTGGACGTTTTCCACGGGGTCAAAGAGTGACGTTATCCGCGTTCCACGTAACCAGGAATTTTGCACTAGATGCTTCACACGGGTTCACTGCCGTGTTAGGCGAGGACTAGGCTCCGCTCTGGATGCTTCGCACGGGTTCACTGCCATGCTCTGCGAGGACCAGGATCCGCTCTGGACGTTTTCCACGGGGTCAAAGAGTGACGTTATCCGCGTTCCACGTAACCAGGAATTTTGCACTAGATGCTTCACACGGGTTCACTGCCGCGTTAGGCGAGGACTAGGCTCCGCTCTGGATGCTTCGCACGGGTTCACTGCCGTGTTCTGCGAAGACCAGGATCCGCTCTGGACGTTTTCCACGGGGTCAAAGAGTGACGTTATCCACGTTCCACGTGACCAGGAATTTTGCACTAGATGCTTCACACGGGTTCACTGCCGCGTTAGGCGAGGACTAGGCTCCGCTCTGGATGCTTCATACGGGTTCACTGCCGTGCTCTGCAAGGACCAGGATCCGCTCTGGACGTTTTCCACGGGGTCAAAGAGTGACGTTATCTGCGTTCCACGTAACCAGGAATTTTGCACTAGATGCTTCACACGGGTTCACTGCCGCGTTAGGCGAGGACTAGGCTCCGCTCTGGATGCTTCGTACGGGTTCACTGCCATGCTCTGCGAGGACCAGGATCCGCTCTGGACGTTTTCCACGGGGTCAAAGAGTGACGTTATCCGCGTTCCACGTAACCAGGAATTTTGCACTAGATGCTTCACACGGGTTCACTGCCGCGTTAGGCGAGGACTAGGCTCCGCTCTGGATGCTTCGCACGGGTTCACTGCCGTGTTCTGCGAAGACCAGGATCCGCTCTGGACGTTTTCCACGGGGTCAAAGAGTGACGTTATCCACGTTCCACGTGACCAGGAATTTTGCACTAGATGCTTCACACGGGTTCACTGCCGCGTTAGGCGAGGACTAGGCTCCGCTCTGGATGCTTCACACGGGTTCACTGCCGTGCTCTGCAAGGACCAGGATCCGCTCTGGACGTTTTCCACGGGGTCAAAGAGTGACGTTATCCATGTTCCACGTGACCAGGAATTTTGCACTAGATGCTTCACACGGGTTCACTGCCGCGTTAGGCGAGGACTAGGCTCCGCTCTGGATGCTTCGCACGGGTTCACTGCCATGCTCTGCGAGGACCAGGATCCGCTCTGGACGTTTTCCACGGGGTCAAAGAGTGACATTATCCGCGTTCCACGTGACCAGGAATTTTATCGATTGTATCCGCATTTCACGGAATGGAGGTTTGACTCTTGGTGATACGTATATCACTGATCCATGGAACTGGGGGTTGCCGCTGTTCCATTTCGCTTGATGTTGTGTCTGCTGCGTCGAGATGATCTCCAGGTTATTTGTGAACCGTCGAGATTTGGCTTCCTCTCATGATGAAACCTGGGGGAGGAGTACGACTCCTTCTTTGTTTGCGCCCCTGGATTGTATACAGGGATTGATGTAGCATCACCTGTAGGGCAAAAAGGTTTCATTTTTCCATCATTTCTTTTATTCTTTCCGCGATGCTCTATCATTTCAGCTTTTTATATCGCGAAGGTCGCGATTGCCCAATCATTTCGGCTATTTTTCGCGGTGCCCAATCATTTCGGCTATTTGTTTTATTTTTACTCGCTGCTTTTTATTGCGAGTTGCCCCATCATTTCGGCTATTTTTCATGCATACATTTTTACTTGCTGCTTTTTATTGCAAGTTGCCCCATCATTTCGGCTATTTCGTAGGCATGTGTGGCCTGCTAGCTTTTTCGCCGCAAGCTCGGATTTTGGGCACCGATTTCGGCGTCAGCATCGCTGCAACTGGTATGTTGCCAGGAGCGAATCATCATTTGCCTCTGTCGATGTTGAACAAAGGTGGCTTAGCGAACAGGGTTAGGATCATGCTTTTGACTTCATGAGCCGTAAGGGTCTCACAAAGGTATTTCTCCCTACAAGTCGTGAGGATCTTGCAGGTGTATCTTCTTCTTAGGGATCGTGAGGATTCCTAAGTGTATGTTCCTCTGTAAGTCGTAAGGATCCTACAAGAGGGTTTTCTCCTTATGGGTCGAGGGGACCTATAAGGGTTGGACTTTGCTGGGGATATGTTTATTCGCGCCCGTGGATTGTATACAAGGGTCAGTATTGAGCCTCTTGTAGGGCAATATCGAGGGTTGTGGAGGATTTGCTTAAGAACAGGTTTAGGTTTCTGTAACTTAAGACTTTCAAATCTCATGAGCCGTGAGGCTCCCATAAGAGAATTCTCCTTACGAGTCGTGAGGATCTCGTAAGTGTATTTTCTCCTTAGGAATCGTGAGGATCCCTAAGTGTGTTGCTCCTTTGTGAGTCGTAAGGATCTCACGCAGGTGGTTTCTCCTTACAAGGTCGAGAGGACCCTACAAGTGTCTTTTAACGAGGTTGTGCCCTTTTCGGGTTTTCACAAACACTCGCCGGTAGTCCTGCTGTTTTTACTCACGGAGCCCTTTCGGGTTTTCATCCGTGCCCATTTTGCTTATAGACATACCGTTTTTTTTTATTCTTTTTCACTTTTTCTTTATTTTATTTTATTTTATTTCTTTTTTTTTCTCCTCTTTTTTTTATCTCGTCAGCCTAAAGATGCTGCGGTAGTAGTTTTAGGGACGTTTCGGTCCGTTGTTAGTTTAAGGACGTTTCGGTCTGTTGATAGTTTAAGGACGTTTCGGTCCGTCGTTAGTTTAAGGACGTTTCGGTCCGCCGTTAGTTTAAGGACGTCCTGGTCCGTCGTTAGTTTAAGGACGTTTCGGTCCGTCGATATGGGAAGGCCGGCTGCTGCTTGTAAAGTCTGAGCCTAGGAAGATAGTGAGCGGACATAGTCGTCGTCATCTATCATTGACCCCGGCTGCGGCTTATTAAGCGTAGTATTTCTTCAAGAAGCGGCCGTTTATTGGCCTGAAAGGCCTTTCACCGTGCATGTCCATGAGTAGGTAGGCTCCACCCTGGTAGACCTTGTCTATGACGTACGGGCCTTCGTAGTTTGGCTCAAATTTTCCTCGCTTGGCACGATTGGGGATCATAGGTCTTTTGACCACTAGTACGAGTTCGCCTTGGCGGAATGTCCTCGGCCTGGTCAATCTTTCGTATGAGCGCGTCATCTTTGCTTTGTAGGCCTCTAGATGTTGTTGCGCTATGAGCCGGGTTTCGTCGAGGGCATCAAGCTCCTCAAGCCGAAGGTGAGCATTTTCTTCGTTCGTCAGCTCGTGGTGGACTGCTACTCGTAGAGAGGGTAACTCTATCTCGAGGGGGAGCACTGCTTCCGTCCCAAATACCAACGCGTACGGCGTTGTGTTTGTGGCCGTCTTGAACGTAGTTCGATAAGCCCAAAGGGCTTCTTGCAGCCTTTCGTGCCAGTCTTTCTTATTTCTGGAAACGGTCTTTTTTATGATCTTCGTCAAGGTCTTATTGAAGGCCTCGGCTAGACCGTTAGCTCGTGGATTGCAAACCAAAGAATATCTCCAGTCTATATTGTGCTGCTGTGCGAAGCGGCTAATCTTATGGCTTCGGTAGGCCGGCCCATTATCGGAGATAATCCGCCGTGGGGTCCCAAACCGGTAGATGACATGCGTCTTGAAGAAATGGAGGATATTTTCCGTCTTCACTTCCCTCAGTGGTACTGCTTCTGCCCATTTGGAGAAGTAATCAGTTGTCGCCAGAATAAAACGGTGTCCCCGGGATGATGCTGGCTCAATGGGGCCGACTATGTCAGTCCCCCACATTTCGAATGGCCAACTAGCCAGCGTCGGGTGCAGTGGATTCGGATGTTGGTGGATGAAGTCTCCATGAACCTGGCATGAGTGGCATTGCTTCGCATACTCGAGGCAGTCCTGGATCATCGTGGGCCAGTAATAACCCATCCGTTTAATTTTTAACTTCATCTTTGGGCCTGCTTGGTGAGAACCGCAAAGTCCATCATGAACTTCCTGAATGACTCTTTCTGCTTCGCCAGGTCCTAAGCATCTCAGCCATAGAGAATCAAACGATCTCTTGTATAGAATATCGTTGACAAAAGCGAAAGATAAAGCTCGTTTCATGAGCTGATGTCTTGAGGACGCTTCTTCGGGCATTCGGTGGGACTTAAAGTAGTCTATGAAGACTTCCCTCCAGTCTTCGGCCTTCTCATGGTCTTTTATTTGTAGGGTCGTCTGCTCAGTCGTTCCCTTTTCCTCGCATGATTCCGGAGATATTTCTGCCGGGGCGAGCATTCGACGGCTTTGTACCACGATTCTGACGTCATCGAGGTTCTCGTCGGCCAGTTCTTTGGCAAGTTTGGCCAACGCGTCTGCTTTGCTGTTTTCCGCGCGCGGTATGTTCTCCAAAGTATAGGAGGGAATTTGTGTCAATAGTTGTTGCACCCTTTCGCCGTACTTCACCAACTCCGGCTTGCACGTTTGGTAGTCACCATTTACTTGACTAACGACTAGCTGAGAATCCCCGTATATGAGAAGGTCTTCAATTCCCATGTCGATGGCGATCTCGAGGCCTGCTATCAGAGCTTCGTATTCGGCTTCATTGTTTGTCCTCGGTTCTGTTAAGGAGAAGGCGAAGCGCATTATCCCTCCTTGTGGAGTTGCAAAGATGAGGCCTATCCCTGATTTGATCTTTGGGATACCTTGTTTCTGTTTCTTTATGGAGGACGCTCCATCGAAATAGAGTTCCTATCGGGTGCTTCCGCTGCTAATCGCATCAAATGCATGCTCATCTGGCAAATCACAGTTCAGAGGAGAATCGGCCGGTATCGGGTGCTCGGCGAGGAAGTCGGCAATGGCCTGGCCTTTCACTGCCTTGAGAGGTTGATACGTTATCGAGAACTCCATCAAGAGCAGGGCCCACTTAGCGAGTCGTCCCGTCAATATGGCTTTCGACATCAGATATTTGAGAGGGTCCACCTTCGAAATAAGACGGACTTCATGTGCTAATGCGTAATGTCTAAGCTTTGTTATTGCGAAGATCAACGCCAGGCAGTGCTTTTCAATGGGGGAATAGTTGCTTTCTGCCCCCAGCAGCACTCGACTTAGGTAGTAAAGTGCTCTTTCTTTCCCCTGATCGTTCTCTTGTGCCCATAATGCGCCCAAAGAACCTTCGAGGGCGGCCGTGTAAAGAATGAGAGGCTTTCCCTTCACTGGAGCAGCCAACACTGGAGGGTTCTGCAGGTACTGCTTGATCTCGTCTAGTGCACCTTGACATTTGTGATCCCAAACGAATGGGGTTCCCTTTTTCATCAGGTGGCTGTAAGGACGACATTTGCCCGAAAGATTAGCGATAAACCGCCGGATGTATGCGAGCTTCCCTTAGAGAGACCGCAACTGCTTGAGGGTTCTTGGCGGAGGCATTTCCATGATCGCCTTAATTTTTGACGGATCTATTTCAATACCTCGGTGTCGAACGATGAATCCCAGAAATTTGCCCGAGGAGACTCCAAACGCTCATTTGAGGGGATTCATTTTCAAATTATATTGCCGAAGGCGTCGAAATACAGTCTCCAGATGCTTTAAATGATCTTCGTATGACATGCTCTTTACTACGAGGTCGTCGATATAGCACTCGACGACGTCGTGTATGAGGTCATCAAAGATCTTTGTCATGGCCCTTTGATAGGTAGCGCCAGCGTTCTTAAGACCAAAGGGCATAACCCTGTAGCAAAATATACCCAAAAGGGTCCGGAAAGCGGTGTGCTTCTGGTCTTCGGGATGCATTTTTATCTGATTGTTTCCTGATGAACCGTCCATAAAGGAGAAAACCTCGTGAGTGGACGTGTTATCTATCATTAGCTCGGTTACCGGCACCGGGAAATCGTCCTTTGGACAGGCTTTATTGAGATCCCTGAAATCCACGCATATGCGTACCGTCCCATTCTTCTTCATTACCGGGACGATATTGGCGATCCAGTCGGGGTATTGGACTTCTTGGATAAACCCAGAATCGATCAACTTCTTGACTTCGGCGTTGATGCTCATTTCAAGCTCGAGTCGCATCCTCCTTGGCGCCTGCTTGACTGGCTTGATATCTGGGGATATTGCTAATCTATGCACAGCAATCTCCGGATTTAATCCTGGCATCTCGGAATAGCTCCATGCGAAGCAGTCTTTATGCCGTAGAAGCACGTTCTTTAACGCAGCCACCCTTTCTTCAGATAACAGCTCGCTGACAAATGTCGGTCGCGGGTCGTCTGCCGATCCCAACTCAATCTTCTTGAGGTTATCTGCAGTAGTATGTATACCATCTTCCAGTTCTTTCGGAGCGGGCGGAAATTCCGAGATCACCTCATCATCGCTGTTCTCAAAGCACCGGTGAAGGTCATCTACGTTCTCGGGCTCTTTTCCTAATATCGTAATCGTATAACAAGTGCGAACCCGCTCCCTGGACTGAGGTGGACCCGGTTCTGCTCTTGCGACTTTGGGCTCATGCTTTTGCGATGGCGTCACATTCCAGCCGTCGGATAAAGCGAATCTGCCCCGTCGGTACTGGTCCTCAACCCAGTTCTTGAAGGTGAAGCAGTCTTCGGTAGGATGTCCTATGGCTCGGTGATAAGAGCAATAACTCGGATGAGAAGCCTTGCTAGCTTGCTCAGGATGTCTAGACTCTGGAAGCGTGATCATTTGATGTTTTATGGCGAGGTCAAGTAACCTCCCCGTTTTGTCTCGGGGGAAGGAGTACGCTCGACTCATCTTCTTCATGAGGGACAAACCCGAGCCGCTTCTTGATTTATTTCCGTCTCTGCGTCGGGCCTTTCGTACAACGGATTGACGAGGATAAGCGTCTTTGTCTTTTGCAGCACGTTGAGATAGACGTTGCGTCCTGGCCTTCTCGTAGATAGCCATTTCGCGGTTGTGGTCTTCCCGAGCTTCCTGACCCATTTTCCTGATAGGCTTGCCCACTCGCTCTTCAAACGACGGACTCGGCGCTTTAATTGCGGGGTCTAGTTTTGATGGGTGGTTGGCGTCTCCTGACAGGGCGTCCTCCTCTTCATCAAAGGTATATATGGCGTAGCTACTATGGGCCCGCTCCCGTTTTCCGGCTCTTGCGTATCCAAGCCCGAGTGTCACGCCCCGCTTCCCAGAGTACGCAAGATTGGGCACGTGACATAGCCAACCATGCTACCTGTGGGTAGGAAGTATCCATCCACAGTCACATTACGGTTGTAAGGATATCAAGAACAAGATAAAACTAATCTAATACATGTCCAAATCCATAATAACAAGAATCAATAAACAATAAGTGCGGAAGCTAATGATCCAATACAATGAATAAACAGTACGTCCCATAATGCGGGCTCACATCTGAAATGAAATGAAATAAATAACTAAACACTAAGGAACTCACAGTTCAGCCTGCTGGCTGAAGTACTCCTGCTCGGTCGTCGACAGAGGTACAGAATCTGGGCCATGCAAAACCCAGACGTCAGCGCGTCATGATATCAAGTATATGGTATAAACATGGTAATAAGCAATGCAAGTATGAACATGAATAAAGCAGTAGTAAGAAATAACAAGCAGGGTAATGTGCAATGGTGACTAAACTGTCCTACAGGTTTTCTACTCTATAGTCTTTGAAACCAATTGATGAA
Source organism: Agapanthus africanus (assembly GCA_030015575.1). Lineage (NCBI taxonomy): Eukaryota > Viridiplantae > Streptophyta > Magnoliopsida > Asparagales > Amaryllidaceae > Agapanthus > Agapanthus africanus. The sequence continues at coordinate 523,511,701 of CM057346.1, forward strand.
TCGTCGATGTAACTCAATAGTATCCCGTGCGTGCCCGGGACCACGATCATGACCCTCGGGGCTGAATCCGAGACGTGCCGCTAAGCAGTAAAAGGTAGTAGGATGGACGAGTGATGTCAGCATCAACACTCCGGAGCTGGCCAAGCCCGTAAGACTGATCAGAACAATGTATCGAACTGTTGAGTTACAAGTCGGTTTCACCTTTGATTTCCCCATACCCCCAAACTATGTATGTCAGGTCAGGTATTCAGTAGTCAAGGACTAATGCCAACACAAAGTCAAGTAAAAGTAGGTCTGTCTGGATCGACAGCAGGAATGGTTAGGTTTGTCGGCATTAGGCATGAAATCATGAAACAGGTAATGTCATGGTACGACAGGATGAGTCGGTATGTATGTATATGTCAGGTGTGGCAGGGTCAGGCCAATATGTCGTGCAATCGGGTAAGTGCTCACAACAGGTATACAATCAATAATGAACAGCAGCAGGAAACAGTAATTAACCACAATATTCCATATAACCACAGTGATGTTTGTATTCTCTTATTAACAGGTTCAATCATCTTAGGGTGCAATCGCCACAAGGTGAAGCAATATCCACAATTATAAATTAGGAAGACTACATGAAATTATACTAAATATAATAATTGTCTCATGAATGATTTAACAGTTTAAGCAGATATGATTCAGTCGTTTTATTTAGTTGAAATACGGGTTGATGTGGGTTGATTAATTACGAGGAACTGTTGTAACGATTCCAGGTTAAGATAACTGCAATAATATGATATCCATTACCATCATTAAGTTGTTTTATTAATTAGTACGAATTCAATTGCGTGGCAAGACTAGATCTCGCACGCTAGCATGTTAGAGCAAGTATTCAGATACTTGCCTCGACGGTTCTGAAATCTGGAACACGGATGCGATGTCGTCAGAAAACACGGTATGCTAGTACGGGCCACGGATCAGGTCCCAACAGCGAACAACGGGATCACGCGGACCAGGGGCTTCGCTGTTGCGTCGGGTTCGCCAAGACGGCACGGTCGGATTCCGGCAACGACAAAAGTAGCGAAGTTAGCAACACAAGATAACTTAAAACGATCAGCGAGGGTTCACTGCACACAGGAAAGGAAGAGGAAGTTTACAGAGAGATATACCAGGTGTCCCCGGCAAGCTCGATAGCGCTGGAACGCCGGCGAGGCAACGGCGGCGGCGGCAGCAAGGGCTGAAGGCCTCGGGGTGTGCGGGAGAGGGTGCTGCGGCGAGCTGGAGGGAAGGGTGGTCGGCTCTGGTGGTCGAGGGGGAGAAGGAGGTGGCCCTGGTGACGACGGCGAGGTCGCCGGCGTGTTCTCCGGCGAACAGTGGGGGGTTAGGCGATGGGTTAAGGCTCGGGTTGGTGTTCCGGCGAGGGGAGGAGGGCAGCGACGACGAGGTCGGGACGAGGAGGGTGAGAGGGAGTCGTGGGGGTCGTCGGCGACGAGAGGTGGCGTCGACGGCGAGGTCTGCGAGGTTGGAGGCGAGGTCGGGGGTTGGGTGCAGGTGCGGGGAAGAGCGGGAGAACGAGAGGAGGAAGGCGCGGTGAGTCTCGTGGTGGCGAGGGCGGCGACGGCGAGGTCGCGGGGGAACCGGCGGTGAGGTTGCGGGAAGCTAGGGTTAGGGTTTGTTTGGTTCGTGATGGGAGACGAGGGGGTTGAGGAGGCGGCTGCATGCGTAGAATTTAAAGAGGAAGAGAGAGAGGGAGATTGGAGAGAGGAGAGAGAAATTGATGGAAGAGAGAGAGAGAGATATAGAAAGGGAGTGGGGCCCACGCGGGGAAACCAAGCTCTGTGATTGGTTGATCACGAGGGGAAAATATTTGAGATTAAAAATTCTGAAGGATTTGAAGAGAGAGAGGCATGTAAAGATTATATATTTCGTATATAATTAGTTTAAGGTATTAAATTGAAACGGGCCCTTTTTGGCGCGAAATGAAACATTTCCAAATCGCGCCCGGGTTGCGCCCAAATGTTCCAAATTCAAATTATAGGATTTTAAGCGGGTTCCAAATTTTGAAAAGAGGTGTTTAATGATTAAAATGCATGCCCCCAAGTCGGACACTTGCACGCGCGCGCAGTCGTCCAAACTTGCCCGTTTAGCCAAACGGAATGGAATCTCGACACGCGGACGCTACCACGCGACTAGTGGCGACGAGTAGGCCAACATGGACATCTTAAATTTCATTTTAGGAGTTAAAATTTGTTATGTGCCAAAATGACTTAATCGGTTAAAATTTAGCAATAAACCCCAGAAAATCAGGAAAATTGGAATGAGCAATATATAACCCTCAACTAGTAATATAAATAGTATTATTGGGCTCGGGTGTTACATCATACCCAACTACAAAAAGAATTTCGTCCTCGAAATTCCAAGAATACAAGATAGCTAACTACTGGAAAAGGTGAGGGAATTTCTGTCGGATCTCGTCTTCTCGTCCCCAAGTGGATTCTCCATGCAATCGATTACCCCAAGAAACTAGCTCAAGAGGGATAACCTTGTTCTTAAGAACCTTTTCTCTTCGATCCTTGATTTCAACCGGTCGCTCCTCAAAAGTCAGGTCCTCTCGTACAGTCAACTCCGAATGATCCAAGACATGAGTCTCATCGCGAACATACCTCCGTAGTTGAGACACATGAAACACGTCGTGAACTCCTGCTAATGACGGTGGTAACGCCAACCAGTACGATACCTCTCCAACACGCTCCAATATCTCGAAGGGTCCAACGAATCGGGGGCTAAGCTTTCCTCGACTTCCAAAGCGAATCACTCCTCTAGTCGGTGATATCTTCAGGAATACCAAATCACCCACGGTGAACTCTGGAGGTCTTCTTGACGTGTCGGCCCAACTTTCTGTCTGTCTTGAGCTGCCTTCATATGCTTCCTGATTGTATTCACCTTCTCGACTGTCTGTACCACCAAATCTGGTCCTAGTAACCTTCGTTCACCAACATCATCCCAAAAAACAGGTGAACGGCACTTGCGACCATACAGTGCCTCAAACGGGGCCATCTGAATAGTTGCTTGGAAGCTATTGTTGTACGAAAACTCCACCAGATGTAGATGATCTTCCCAAGAACCTTTGAAGTCCAACATGCAGGCCCTCAACATATCTTCAAGGGTCTGGATCGTTCTCTCCGATTGTTCATCAGTCTGAGGATGATAAGCTGTGCTAAACTTCAATCGAGTCCCCAAACTTTCTTGTAAACTCCTCCAAAAGTGCGACAAGAACCGAGTGTCCCGATCGGACACGATGCTCACCGGCACACCATGCAATCTGGCAATCTCCTGCATGTATCGCTCTGCCAAAGTCTCTGTCGATTGACCAACCCGAAAAGGAATAAAGTGAGCTGCTTTGGTCAACCGATCGACAATCACCCATACAGCATTGTTGCCCTTTGGACTCCGCGGTAAAGTCGTCACGAAATCCATGGTTATATGTTCCCACTTCCATTGAGGAATCGGAAGTGGTTGCAACAAACCAGCAACCCTTTGGTGTTCAGCCTTGACTTGCTGACACACCAAGCACTTAGCCACGAAGCGAGCAATTTCCCGTTTCATACCTTCCCACCAGAAATGCTGTCGAATATCTCGGTACATCTTTGTCCCTCCTGGATGTACAGAGTAAGCTGAACTGTGTGCCTCCTTCATAAGCTCTTCACGCACATCTCCTTTTGGCACACACACACGGCTACCATATCTCAACGAACCATCTTCATGGATCAGTAAATCGGTTCGTAGTCCGGCTCCAACCTGCTCTCGAAACTTTTGCAGTCTAGGATCCTCCGATTGTGCCGCTTTAATCTTCTCAACTAAGGACGATTGTACTTGTAATTGCATGAGCTGTCCTGTAGCATGTGGTAGCACAACCTCCAAGTCAAATCTCTGAAAATCCTCAATGATCTCTCTCTGTGCAGTCAATATCTGAATTGCTGGTAACCGGCTCAGCGCATCCGGCACGACGTTGACCCTTCCCGGATGGTACTTAAGATCGAGGTCATAATCGGACATCATCTCCAACCACCTGCGTTGACTCATGTTCAACTCCTTCTGAGTGAACACACATTTCAAACTCTTGTGATCTGTAAAGACTTCGACTCTCTCGCCCAATAGGTAGTGTCTCCAAATCTTCAGGGCGAAGATCACGGCTGCAAGCTCTAAGTCGTGAGTCGGATAGTTCTTCTCATGAGTCTTCAGCTGTCTCGATGCGTAAGCGACGACTTTCCCGTTCTGCATTAATACACATCCCAATCCCTTTCCAGATGCGTCGCTATGAATCACCAGTCCTCCTGAATTATCCGGTACGGTCAGGATCGGGGCGGTTATCAACTTCTGCTTCAACGTCTCGAAGGCCAATGCACATACATCTGTCCACACAAACGGTACCTCCTTACGCGTAAGCTTGGTTAACGGCTCAGCTAAACGAGCGAAGTTCTCTGCAAATCTTCTGTAGTAACCGGCGAGTCCAAGAAAACTTCTTATCTCCGCAACATTCTTCGGAATAGGCCAATCTCGAACTGCTGCAATCGTTTCGGGACGGACGGCGATTCCATCACCCGACACGACATGTCCCAGAAATTTCACTTCTTCCAGCCAGACTTCGCACTACTCATCTTCGCATAAAGCTTCTCCTGTCTCCACATCTGTAGGACCCAATGATATCCGGATCGCAAATCCAGTTTCGAGAATACCCTCGCGCCACTAAGCTGCTCAAAGAATTCTCCAATGCGAGGGATCGGGTACTTATTCTTAACAGTCACCCGGTTCAATTCTCGATAATCAATGCACATCCTTCTTGTGCCATCCTTCTTCTTTACTAAGAGAACTGGAGCTCCCCAAGGTGAGTTGCTGCTTCGAATCCATCCCTTCTCGAGTAATTCACTCACTTGTTTCTTAACTCCTTCCAATTCCACTGGTGCCATTGGATAGTAAGCTTTTGATACTGGCGTTGCACCAGGAGTAAGGTCAATCGCAAACTCCACATCTCGCTTCGGCGGTAAGCCCGAAATATCTTCAAACACATCCATAAAGTCGCGGACAACTGCCGGCTCTTCATTACTCTCCACTACCATAGCCGCAAGAACACTGTTCGTCGGCCTAGCCCTAAACTCGACTGGCCCGACAGAATTGCTTTCTCCAATGAAAGTAAACTTAGGATGTTCGGGAATCTGGAAATTACCTTCCTTGCCCTACAGTCAATGTGGGCGTGGAAAGTGCCAAGAAAATCCATCCCCAAGACAACCCCATAACTGCCCGTATCTATCACCAAGAAATCTGCAAAAAAAGCTCCCGTCCGCAAACAACAACTGTACAATCTCTACCTTCCTTACTAGCTATGATTTTCCCATTCCCAGTGTGTATGTCCCAGAACCTAGACAGGGTCGTGCAGGTGATCGAGTGTGTAGTTATAAATTTGGATAACATAAACAATGGGATGCTCCGAAATTAAGTAATGCCAAAGCGGGAAAACCATGAACGAGTAAATTACCTGAAACCACTTCTCCCGATGCCTTAGCTTCTTCAGCTGTCAACGTGAACGCTTGAGCCTGCTGTGGTCCTTGAGTAAGCGGTTCCTGTCCTTGGAACAGTCCCTGCGGAGGCTTCTGTGTATCATCCTTTGTGCGAGGCTTCGACGGACAAGCATCAACGGTGTGATCTGCCGCTCCACATCTAAAACAGAGTCCCAGCCTCATACGACACTTCTTTCGCACATGTCCGGGTTTATGGCAGTATCTACAGATCACTCTCCCCTTCCGATCACCCACACTTGTTTTCTTCATTGGTGCTATGCTGCGCTTGCTCACCGGAATACTTCTACGTACGGACGTCTGATTCAGTGCAAATGCTGGTTCCAGCTCGATTTGTTCCTTTAGTTTCTCCAGCAATCCCCTTATCACTCTACGCCTGGCGGCTAAGACCGCACGCCCTGGGTCCATCTTCAAATTCTGACCGGCCATATTCCTGGAAATCAAAGTACCCAACATTAGCATGATGATAGATTTCGAGTATAGATCAAGGCTAGAACTCCAAGATACTTAAATAGAGTACTGCATTGTAGCTATGCCGCGGTATCATAGCCGCAATTACTTAACTCCACCCAAGTCGCCTAAGTCCTAGAGATAACAAGAAATTAGGTTTTCGAATTGACAATGCAAAGTAAGTTTGCATGTCGACATGATCCGGAAGAATGATTCAAGGACGGTAAAACGGTCAAGGTGGCAGGACATGTTTCCTAATCACGGGTATTATGATTCGTGTATCGGGTGCAATACCCAACTACAGAGAATCGACCCAATTAACCTATGTCTCTGATACCAAAAGAACCATGTCACGCCCCGCTTCCCAGAGTACGCAAGATTGGGCACGTGACATAGCCAACCATGCTACCTGTTGGTAGGAAGTATCCATCCACAGTCACATTACGGTTGTAAGGATATCAAGAACAAGATAAAACTAATCTAATACATGTCCAAATCCATAATAACAAGAATCAATAAACAATAAGTGCGGAAGCTAATGATCCAATACAATGAATAAACAGTACGTCCCATAATGCGGGCTCACATCTGAAATGAAATGAAATAAATAACTAAACACTAAGGAACTCACAGTTCAGCCTGCTGGCTGAAGTACTCCTGCTCGGTCGTCGACAGAGGTACAGAATCTGGGCCATGCAAAACCCAGACGTCAGCGCGTCATGATATCAAGTATATGGTATAAACATGGTAATAAGCAATGCAAGTATGAACATGAATAAAGCAGTAGTAAGAAATAACAAGCAGGGTAATGTGCAATGGTGACTAAACTGTCCTACAGGTTTTCTACTCTATAGTCTTTGAAACCAATTGATGAATCGTCGATGTAACTCAATAGTATCCCGTGCGTGCCCGGGACCACGGTCATGACCCTCGGGGCTGAATCCGAGACGTGCCGCTAAGCAGTAAAAGGTAGTAGGATGGACGAGTGATGTCAGCATCAACACTCCGGAGCTGGCCAAGCCCGTAAGACTGATCAGAACAATGTATCGAACTGTTGAGTTACAAGTCGGTTTCACCTTTGATTTCCCCATACCCCCAAACTATGTATGTCAGGTCAGGTATTCAGTAGTCAAGGACTAATGCCAACACAAAGTCAAGTAAAAGTAGGTCTGTCTGGATCGACAGCAGGAATGGTTAGGTTTGTTGGCATTAGGCATGAAATCATGAAACAGGTAATGTCATGGTACGACAGGATGAGTCGGTATGTATGTATATGTCAGGTGTGGCAGGGTCAGGCCAATATGTCGTGCAATCGGGTAAGTGCTCACAACAGGTATACAATCAATAATGAACAGCAGCAGGAAACAGTAATTAACCACAATATTCCATATAACCACAGTGATGTTTGTATTCTCTTATTAACAGGTTCAATCATCTTAGGGTGCAATCGCCACAAGGTGAAGCAATATCCACAATTATAAATTAGGAAGACTACATGAAATTATACTAAATATAATAATTGTCTCATGAATGATTTAACAGTTTAAGCAGATATGATTCAGTCGTTTTATTTAGTTGAAATACGGGTTGATGTGGGTTGATTAATTACGAGGAACTGTTGTAACGATTCCAGGTTAAGATAACTGCAATAATATGATATCCATTACCATCATTAAGTTGTTTTATTAATTAGTACGAATTCAATTGCGTGGCAAGACTAGATCTCGCATGCTAGCATGTTAGAGCAAGTATTCAGATACTTGCCTCGACGGTTCTGAAATCTGGAACACGGATGCGATGTCGTCAGAAAACACGGTATGCTAGTACGGGCCACGGATCAGGTCCCAACAGTGAACAACGGGATCACGCGGACCAGGGGCTTCGCTGTTGCGTCGGGTTCGCCAAGACGGCACGGTCGGATTCCGGCAACGACAAAAGTAGCGAAGTTAGCAACACAAGATAACTTAAAACGATCAGCGAGGGTTCACTGCACACAGGAAAGGAAGAGGAAGTTTACAGAGAGATATACCAGGTGTCCCCGGCAAGCTCGACGGCGCTGGAACGCCGGCGAGGCAACGGCGGCGGCGGCAGCAAGGGCTGAAGGCCTCGGGGTGTGCGGGAGAGGGTGCTGCGGCAAGCTGGAGGGAAGGGTGGTCGGCTCTGGCGGTCGAGGGGGAGAAGGAGGTGGCCCTGTTGACGACGGCGAGGTCGCCGGCGTGTTCTCCGGCGAACAGTGGGGGGTTAGGCGATGGGTTAAGGCTCGGGTTGGTGTTCCGGCGAGGGGAAGAGGGCAGCGACGACGAGGTCGGGACGAGGAGGGTGAGAGGGAGTCGTGGGGGTCGTCGGCGATGAGAGGTGGCGTCGACGGCGAGGTCTGCGAGGTTGGAGGCGAGGTCAGGGGTTGGGTGCAGGTGCGGGGAAGAGCGGGAGAACGAGAGGAGGAAGGCGCGGTGAGTCTCGTGGTGGCGAGGGCGGGACGGCGAGGTCGCGGGGGAACCGGCGGTGAGGTTGCGGGAAGCTAGGGTTAGGGTTTGTTTGGTTCGTGATGGGAGACGAGGGGGTTGAGGAGGCGGCTGCATGCGTAGAATTTAAATAGGAAGAGAGAGAGGGAGATTGGAGAGAGAAGGAGAGAGAGATTGATGGAAGAGAGAGAGAGAGATATAGAAAGGGAGTGGGGCCCACGCGGGGAAACCAAGCTCTGTGATTGGTTGATCACGAGGGGAAAATATTTGAGATTAAAAATTCTGAAGGATTTGAAGAGAGAGAGGCATGTAAAGATTATATATTTCGTATATAATTAGTTTAAGGTATTAAATTGAAACGGGCCCTTTTTGGCGCGAAATGAAACATTTTCAAATCGCGCCCGGGTTGCGCCCAAATGTTCCAAATTCAAATTATAGGATTTTAAGCGGGTTCCAAATTTTGAAAAGAGGTGTTTAATGATTAAAATGCATGCCCCCAAGTCGGACACTTGCACGCGCGCGTAGTCGTCCAAACTTGCCCGTTTAGCCAAACGGAACGGAATCTCGACACGCGGACGCTACCACGCGACTAGTGGCGACGAGTAGGCCAACATGGACATCTTAAATTTCATTTTAGGAGTTAAAATTTGTTATGTGCCAAAATGACTTAATCGGTTAAAATTTAGCAATAAACCCCAGAAAATCAGGAAAATTGGAATGAGCAATATATAACCCTCAACTAGTAATATAAATAGTATTATTGGGCTCGGGTGTTACACCGAGTGTTTCCATCTTCCCGTTGGGCAATTTGCGTTGAGTCCCGGGGACATCCCAAATCCTGTTGTAGAACCGCGCCTGCCGAACGGTCTGTTCTAAGGGTACTCCTTGGTGCTTCAATAGCTTCTTTAATCCATTTGTATAGTATCTGGGCAGACGGATGGGTTGGAGCCTGTCAAGTGTAGCATCCGTGCCATGCCAGATCTCTTTTTCTATTTTCGACTCTGAGGATCGGTAGAATAGGATCACCTTCTCGCCCCTTCGCCTGGGAGGGACGTAAAATGTTTGCAGGTCCTGTACATTGTGAGCCTGAAGCGCGTCGAGATCCTTGTAGTGTTCTCGCGGTACCATGGTGATTTGCAAACTATGGTCATCGCCAGGGGGTGCTTGTATTGACAACCGATTGGGGAACACAGCATTAACTTCATTTTCTGAATCACTTCCGAAGACCAACACGGGGGCGGGCGTCCCCAGGTTGTTGCGTTGAGATGGCCCTGCATAAACTATCTCTTCTTCTTCTTCGGTATCGCTCCCGAAAATAGGGATGGTGGCGGCGGTTTTGTTCTCCGGATTGCGACTCCTTTCTGTATCCTCGAAATCTGGTAAAAAGTACTTCGCATCTTCGTATTTGCGGACTTCGTTCACGGAAAATGGGTTTAACTCACCTGTTACGGTATACTCGAAACCATCCTTAAAGTACTTCATACACTGATGTTGTGTAGAAGGGATGATATTGTACTCGTGTAGCCAAGGACGGCCGAGTAAGGCGTTGTAGCAGGTCTTGGCGTCAATGACATGGAATTTGATGTCTGTGACGAGAAGTCCAAAGCGTAATGTTAATATCACAGATCCGAGAGTCCGTGACGATTGTGAATCGAAACCGGAGATAGTGATTTTGTCACGAGCGAGGTGTTGCACGCTCATGCAGATTTCCTTCAACACCCGGACATTAAGGAGGTTGACAGAGGATCCATTATCCACCAGGATCTTGTCTATCTTGATATCATGGCAGTATCCGGAGACGTATAGGGGACGGTTGTGGTCGCACGTCCCGAGAAGGAGGTCTTCATCACCGAAAGTGACATCGGCTGTATGCACTTCCTCTAGTTCATCCTTCATCTTTTCAGTGGCGAGGAAGGCTTGGAATTGCTCAGGTTCTTGTAACGCCTTAATTAGTGAGTCTCGCGCTTCTTTTGATAATAGGAGGGCATCAAGAATGCTAAGCTGAGAAGGTAGTTTTCTTAGGTGCGCGAGGATGTTATAGTCCACCTTACTCTTTCTGGGAGGGTCTTTGGCAGCCAGCTCCCTCATGACTTGGTCATCTAAAGTGATATCTTCAGTGACCTTTTCCTTTCCCTTATCCCTTCTATTCCCGGGCCCGAGATTTTTTTCTGGGAGTGTGCGATTGCGCAGCTGAATGTTCTCGCAGGCCTCCGATTCTTCTTCTTTCCCCAAAACGGATTCTTTAAAGAGAGGGCCCAGAGCCATTTCTTCATCAGAGTCGCTCCCAAAGGTGAGAACTTGTGACCCCCTGGCGTTAACCATGTAACAGTTGCCAGTCGTTCTGTTGTGCCCATCGACAGTACTTCTTCGCTCCCGACGGATCTTGCGTTTCATGCGCTTAACATGTTGCCGACGAGCGACATATCCTTGCCACCATATCTTAAAGGCGTCGCACTCCTCCGTGGGGTGTGAGATTTTCCGGTGATATGCGCAATAATCAGGGTGCCTCTCCACCCCATCGTGTGTGTTTCCTTCCGATGGCGGTAGCTTCATCCCCAGTGACATGGCTTTGGCAAACCTTTTTCTCGTCTTGAATATCTTCTTGTTTACTTCGGATGCCTTTCGCTCTGGTAGTTCAACTCTTTCGTTCAGCTTCCCGCATTTGGCTCCTTCAGATGTGGCCATCTCACGCTCCTGGTCCGCTTTACATTTTAGACGAATCTCGTCTAGAAAAGCGTCGATCATTTCATCTGTTGGCCATGCACGCTCTGGTACAGGCTCTGTCTCCAGCTTTTCAATGCCAGGAGTTTTCCCATCATCGGTAAACGCATGGGAGATTACGTTACAACTCGCCACATATCCTTCGGATTCATCCGACGAGCTTTCTCCATCATCTTCTTCTTGAAAGATGTGGTTGAGGAACTCTTGCAGTGTGACAGGGGTTCGCGCCTTTTGATTGTACTCTTCCAACGCGTCGATTTGCTTCTGCAAGTTCGTGTGTTCGTTTTCAAGCTTCACGGGCATCTTGGATTTCCTCTTCTTTTTCTTCGAGGATTTCGACGGTTGGGCGTGAGTATTTGGGCCATTATCGCGAGTCTTCGTAGTTGGGCGGGGCTTCAACATCCCTTCGATAATTTGAGGTTCAAGAGGGTCCTTCCATTCGATCGCAGGGCACGCATGAAGGTCTCTCAGCATTCTTTTGGTTTTAGTTGATAGCACGACCTCCCATGGAGCTTCTTCAATAAAAGAACATGTTGCCCCCGGTGTATCCGCTTTCCTAGGAGCATGCGGCTGTGGTGGGTTTACCTTCCACTTTTCGGACAGTACAAACTTCCCCTGGAGGTACTGATCTTCAATCCATCCTTTGAAGACGAAGCAATCTTCGATCGGATGACTTACCGTTTGATGGTAATGGCAATAATTAGGGTTATTCACTTCCGTGGGTTGCGGCGGTCGCCTTGGATTTGGTAGGTTTATAAGTCTGTTGCGTATTGCCAGCTCGAATAGCCGTTTCGTCTTGTCCCGTGGGAACGAGTAGGGACGCTTCATCTTCTCATTATAATACCGACACCTTTCCTCGAGTTGATCTGCCGGTTTCGGGGCGTTAGGTTGCTGCTGGGCATTCGCAACAAAGGTTGCCCTCCCTTTACCCTTGTCATTCCGAGGTTCCGACTTCGGGGGAGGCGGTCTATGACCCATCTGGTCCATCTGAGCCAACTTGTCGATCAAAGCCTGGAATGTGGTTGGCTTAAAGAACATCATAAATTGGGAGATAGTTGCGTGAGGGTCTAGAGTTCCTACGAACATGCCCACCGCAGGTGCTTCCTCAATGCGTTGCTCACATCTCGACCACAAGTTCCGCCAGCGTATAGCGTACTGGACCCAGGTTTCGCCCGGTTTTACCCTGGCGTTAATCAGTACAGTTATTGGAGTGCGTACGCTGGCGCTTGCGAATCGCTGAGTGAACAACAGCTCCATTTCAGCGAACGTTTTGATAGAATCATTCGGGAGTTCCGAATACCATTCGAACGCAGTTTCTGATAAGCTGCCCACGAACTGGCGGAGCAACAGTTTATCATCACCGCCGGTGTTACCGCAGAGGGCCCGGAACTGGGCGACATGCTGATGGGGATTGCCGGTCCCCTTATACACGTGGAATTTTGGTATCGTATAGCCTTGCGGGTATTTGATTTGGTCGTACCAGCTCGGATACGGCCGCCCCGTTTTCACGACTTGACCAGCTGCCTCAGTCGCGTGATGAACCCGGATTTGCTGGGCTATGTAGTCAGCCAAGTCAGCCTTAGAGATTGCCTCCTCCTTGGCCGTTGAGAGGGCCGGCGGTGGATTTGACGTTTCTCCTCGGTCGTCTTCAAGAACGATTGGGGGATCCTCGGCGGGTAAGTCCTGCTGGATCATCATTCCTATCATATCTTGGAAGAGAAGGCCCATACGTTGTATGTTGGTTGTTGTTCAGCAGCCTCTTTGTCCTTTTTCTCCAGTGTCCGGCGAAGGAATTCAGCGTCGGTTTCTTCCTCTCGGCGTGCGTCTGAGGACGTTTCCGGGTTTTCTTTTGGCCCGGTGAGCGCGGCCATAGCATTCATCATTTCTTGAAGCTTTTGTTGCTGCTCCTGGGCCTTCATCACGGATCGGGTTAGCGGTCGGTGGCCCGTAGAAGTGCGGCTTTCTTCCTTTCCAGAGGCCATGTAAACAGTGTGCACCACCATGCCCCCAGACTTAGGGCATCTGGGCTCGGTGCTTTTAGCCGTCGTTGCATGCTGGGGGGTCTTCTCTGGCCTCCTCCTTTTATGAGCCATGGAGGTTGAGGGGGCCGTTGAGGTGGGCGTCCAGACAGCCTTTTGGGGTTTAGCCTGGTGACCCGCTTCCGGTTGGATTTTCGGCTTCTTGTGCTGGCGGGAGAAGTTTGGATCGATGATCGAGTCCCGGGCCTGCCGCCAAACCTTATAGATTTTGGAAGACAGCCGTTGAGGAGATCGGGGCTGTTCTGATTTTATTTCCACAACCTTTTTTAATGAGAGAGGAGACCTCTTCAGCACTGCCGTAGGAGAATTCCTTCGCACCTTATTTAGCATTTCAAAGCTGTTCCCAGTTGGAACAGCAGCATTAACTTCTGCCACCGGGGCCGATGGAGTCAACCCGGAGGGGGAGTTGCCCCCAGCCTTCCTTACTCGGCGCCAATGGCGACGTCGAGGGTGTCGGGCGGACGGTGTAGGGTCGGCGGTAAGAATGGTTTCGTCTTGCCCCCTGTCTGGGTGGGGGGTCGCAGTTGGTATTAGCCTGTCAAAGACCGATGTCCTTTGGGCAGTAGGAGCGGGAGCGGGAGCCGTCAATCTTGTAAAGACCGACCTTTTGGCCGGAGAAGCCGCCTTGACGATTTCGGGAGCAGGAGCAGTCACCTTCTTAGAAGCAGCCTTCTCTGAGGTTGTAGGTCCCATGATGGGTTCGCAGGATTTCTGGCCCAATCTAGAGAAGACCGAGGCGTTGACGTTGGGCGACTCGTTGAGAGGAGCCGCGGCAGGGGTAAGACGATCAAAGACCGACTTCTTGAGAGCTTCCGTTGTCAGCGCTGGAGCGGTGAAGTTTGTCGGTGGGAGCATGGTCCCAAAGAACAATCCTGTGGTGGCGCGAGTGACCTGTTCCACGGGCATTGTGAATAGCGAAGCAGCTTGGGGTCCGTAGGCTATACCTCTTGGCGAGGCAGAGCGTTGGTTGCAATTGCAGTCTGAGCAGTTGGAGAATTTCATGGAAGTAGAAGCCATCGATCCTTTGCTTTCTGCAATAAGCAAGACGCTAATTCTTAGTATCTTGAAACCCAAGGGCGACCATTGGCGAACCGCGATTGGTTCGCGAGTCACGACACACGAAGTGTGGAGTGGAAAGAGGAAAATGCCCCACCGGGCGTGCCAGAATCTGTTCCCCTCCGAAAGACGGCGCGCAAGACTGCGGTGTCTTGGCACTGAGATTTGGGGCAGATGCTAATTGGTGCTATCCGTTCACCTCTCCGAAGATGCCAAGTTGATTTATGGCCCCATGTATCGAAGGTTTAAACGGATGCGTCCGATGTAGCAGACTTCGTCAGATTCCCCCTCGTTTGAGGGGTTTTTGATTGTGGGGACGCTCTTCCCTACAGGCGCAAGCCCCTGCAATTAATTACGCTACCGCATCGCGGTAACAACTTTCTCCTTCTCCAGCTGGTCACTTCGTGTCGTGGGTGTTTGTTTTGTGTTTTGTTGCCCGTGGATTGTTTACGGAGACTGAGTTATGTCGTCGCCCGTAGGGCGTGGACTAGTCCAAATCCGTATTATCTTAGATTTGGGTTTGGGGGTTTGGTTTGAGGATACGTCAGCCATACTTGAGGCTAAGATCAACTCAAACGTTTGTTAAGGATACGTTAGTCTAATTTTGTGACTAAGATCGACTTAACGGGATCGTTTAGATCCGATGAAGGAGTGTTTGGACTCCATTGTTCCAGTTTAGGGACCTAGAGGTCCAACGTATGTAAGGCCGCCAGGACCCGTCACCTCTCTGACGACGTTGAGGAATTACAACGACGGATGTCAGAGGAGTTCAGAGATGTACCCTTGTGCCAGAGTTAATTGGGGGGATTTATAGTCCACTTTGTTTGAAGGTTTAAGGATACGTTAGCCATCTTTGAGGCTAAGATCAACTTAAACGGGACCGTTTAGATCCGACAAAAGAGCATGCGGGGCTCTATTGTTCTAGTTTAAGGACATTGCGGTCCATGGGTAGTTTAAGGACATTGCGGTCCATGGGTAGTTTAAGGACATTGCGGTCCACTGTTAGTTTTAAGACATCTCGGTCAAGGTTAAGGACGTCGTAGTCCATGGGTTTAAGGACCCCACAGTCCGTTTTTAGTTTTAAGACATCTCGGTCAAGGTTAAGGACGTCGTAGTCCATGGGTTTAAGGACCCCACAGTCCGGTATGTGCTCTGGATGCTTCACACGGGTTCACTGCCGTGTTCTGCGAGGACCAGGCTCCGCTCTGGACGTTTTCCACGGGGTCAAAGAGTGACATTATCCGCGTTCCACGTAACCAGGAATTTTGCATTAAACACGGGTTTAAGGACCCCGCAGTCCGTATCAATGTGTGGTCGTCGGGACCCGTCACCTCTTTGAAGACATTGAGGGATTACAATGCCAAGTATCAAAGGAGTGAAGAGATGTACCCTAGAACCGGAGTGGATTAAATAGTCCTTGGCCCAATTTGGGATCAAGACGAATTAATTATGTTATGAGTCCATTGGCCCAGTTAATCACAAATTGAGGACTTATGGCCATCTTGGGCTAAGTCCAATCAGGAGAGGCTTTGCCTCCATCCATTTAAGCCAATTGGGCCAAAGCCTAGTGTTAGACACTACAGAGCAGTCAGTGTTGAACACTGGGAATGAGGTTGACAGGTTAGTGTTTAACACTAAGGGATAATTGGTGTTGAACACCAGCAACAAGGCTTTTCAAATTAGTGTTAAACACTAAAATAGATCAGTGTTGAACACTGCAAATGAAGATCTCAGATTAGTGTTAAACACTAAGGTAATCAGTGTTGAACACTGCAGATAAAGCTTTTTAATTAGTGTTGAACACTAAGGCCCAACAGTATTTTAACACTGGGTTCGAGAGTTTCAATTTAGTGTTAAACACTAAGACAAGAGGGGTCACGTGGCAGCACGTGAGAGCGCCCTCCCTTCATTTATTCTGAGATTATCGTGTCTTTCAGAGCGTCACGTGCCATCACGTGATGGACATTCAAATGCCTATGTATTAAAGTTTCTGCCGAGGGTCACGTGGGTCACGTGGGGTGCTGCCTTAAGGGGCTTTCTGTAGATCTCTTGGGGGTCACGTGATGGCACGTGACCCTGCCTCTATGTATTTTGTTTAGAGGCTTTGTTAATCTTTTTTCAGGAATTAAATTCCTCGAGCTGTAAATTTCGGAGGAATTAAATTCCTACTTCCTTTCGAAGACTTATATTCTGGAATAGAGTTTAACTCTGAATTTTCTGTAGGAATTAAATTCCTCATATATGTGAAGAACCAAATAGGGTTAAACCCTAACAAAGCTTTTTTAAGGAGTTTAAACTTCCATCCTCTGTTAAATTACGATTAAGGGAATTAAATTCCCGCTGCTGCAACAGAACTAGGTTCTTAATTAGGGTTAAACCCTGTTTCTTTTTATTCTGAAGGAATTAAATTCCCATGATACAGGGGCAAGCCCTAATTTTATTTTAAAGGAATTAAATTCCTATAGTTCTGTGAGAATTAAATTCTCGTGCTTGCATTCCCTCTCTATGTTTTGGATCTGCATGGCAGGATCTCGACCCATTGAGAATTAAATTCTCAACCTTAAGGGGAGATGTGCACTTTGCAGATCCTCTATCAAAGAGAGAAGAAATATATTCTTCTGTTTTTATGTATCAGAGTTAAACTCTGTTGAGAATTAAATTCTCTTTTTCTTTCAAGGAGCTTTTCCCTTTCTTACCTAGGGTTTTTTGCAGAAGATCCAAGTTCTCCAAGTATCGAAGCTCTCTTCCTTTTCTTTTTTTTTCTTCTCTGCGTATGTCCCTGTCTCTGTATCTTGGCTCCTATTTATAGGAGAAGCAGCCGAATCAATTAGTTTTTGACGAATCTTCCTTGAGATATTTGATTTGCATCCATTATTCGTTTTGGACCTTTGGATTATTAGGTGAATTTTATTCACCATTGGATTTTAAATCCAAAGATTCTCCTTTGTTATTTTGGTTAGATTTAAAGGGGAAATCTTTCCAAACCCGAGATTTTCCCATAGATAGATGATATTTCATCACCTCTGAATCTTTAATTTGATTGGTTCCAGATAGCCGCTTTCCTTTGGAAAGATTTGAATTTCTTTCAGAATTTAATTCTGTTAACACAATGGGCTTTAAAAGCCGGTCACGTGTGACCACGTGACTCATGGTCACGTGTGGGCACGTGACCCCCTTTGGAATGAGCCTTTTCCTTTCTTTTGCGCTCTGTCTTCTGATCGTTGCTTAAACGTCACGTGCCACCATGTGACTCCTGGTCACGTGTGAACACGTGACCTTGTTTGAACTCTCTTTCCTTGGTTCATCTGGAGAACGAGTCTGCTGTCTTGAACGTCACGTGCCAACACGTGACCCTGGTCACGTGGAAGCACGTGACCTCTTCTGAAGCCTTTTTCTTGACTTGATCAGGGAACTGGTGTGCCTTTGACGCTTGCATTTAAATGTCACGTGTCGCCACGTGACCCTGGTCACGTGGGAGCACGTGACTCTTTCTGAAGCCCATTTTCTTCAGCGTAGTCAGGAAACTGAACTTGATTTGATGATGCTTTTGGGTGTCACGTGCCAACACGTGACTGCTGGTCACGTGTAAGCACGCGACCCTCTTCTCAAGCTTTTTCCATAAGCTTTCCTGATTTTAAATCAGGAAACAATGTCGCGCAGCGCAGAGCGCAAATCAGCTGAAGCGTTGCTTCCTTTATTATTATTTGAATTTCTTTTTAAAATAGAGCCTTACTCTGATTGGGAGAAACAGAAGCGTTGCTTCATTTTCCGCCTTGAAATTTGAACAGAGCTTTGCTCTGATTGGGGTAAACAAATGCCCCCCCCCCCGCCGTTGCACTTACGTAGCCCCCAACCGTGAGCGCAGCGGTGGCAGAATTCCATCCGTCGCGCCATCCCCTGGAAGTTGAAACGGCTCTTCAATGCCTATAAATAGGACCTTTGGTCCCTTAGATGATTTCCATCTTTTCATAAGAATTTTTATTCAGAGCCTTGCTCTTTTGTTTAAACACTTTTAAGAGTTCAGACTCTAGGGAATCTTTAGGTAAAAATTAAATTAGATTAAATTAATTTTAGGAGCCTTGCTCTCAATAGATTCCTGATCAAAAGAAAACCCATTTAGGTTTTCACTTAGCAGAGCTTTGCTCTATAGGTCTAAAGGAATCTAAAGGGAACTAAAAAGAACCCTATTAGGGTTCTATTAACAGAGCTCTGCTCTCTAAAAGATTTTCCCTATATTTTCTTAGTTCATCAATGGAGCTTTGCTCCTTCCAAATCATATAGAAGAACTCTTAAAGAGTTTTTCATGAATCTTGAAGGTTAAAGAATGGGATTTTATTTCTTGATGAATTGTATCACCTTGCTTAATCAGTCTGCCTGCTAATTTTGTTGATTTTTCTTTTGTAGGAGTAATGGACGCCCACATGTATGACCTTGATGAAATCATTTCTTACGGAGACATTCGCCGACTCGGGCGTTCTCAGAACCAAGAACTTACAAACGCCGAGTGAGCCGAAATCATGAGCCGTTTCGACGCATACAACGGTCAACTGCTTCCTCGACGCTCCCCTCTCCTGAAGCTTATTGTGGGAGCAATTTGGGAAGCGCTTCCCTTATTCTTTACCAACGTGCCGCTTAGGGCATTGGACACCGCCGAGGACAAGGTGCACTCGGTGTACCTGATGAACCTGATCTTGAAGAGACGGCGAGACAATCTTGTTGATCTCTTGCACCAGGCCTTTCAACAGTCCGCCATTCTTGCTACCTATTGGAGGGAGGAGGACATCAGTGGGGACCCCGACGTCCGTGCTCGCGAAAGGAAGCACACTAGGATGATTCGCCAAGCTTGGAAAGTCTTGGACAAGGTCACTTTCGAGTTCCTCAATCTATGTCCTGGATTTGAGGTTTTGCCATTGTAATGTTTTTGTTTATTGCCTTTATTGATGTAAGAAACTTTCCAAGTATGAATGATAAATCTTTCGCCTCCTTCCTTTTATTTTCTGCTTTTTTATTGGCATATTCCTTAAGTAAGCATAGCCTGCAGGTGATATAGAACATTCCGTCTTGAATACTTTGGGGAGTAGTGATGGCTTAGGAGGCAGGTTCAGATCTGCTGCCTAAGACTTTTCAACTTTATGAGCCGTGAGGGTCTCACAAAGACTTTTCTCCCTACGGATCGAGAGGATCTCGTAGGTGTATTTTCTCCTTAGGAATCGTGAGGATTCCTAAGTGCGTTTTCTCTTATAAGTCGTATAGATCCTATAAGAGAATTTTCCCTCTTACGAGTCGAGAGGACCCGTAAGCGGTTATTTCCCTCCTTGTCGAGATTCGACTTTGGAGAGTGTGACCCGTGGATAGTATGCAAGAGACTGTTTTGGGCCGACTTGCAGGGTCCCAGTGCTTAGGAAACAGGTTTTTTAATCCCTACTGCCTAAGGCTTTATCTCACGAGTCGAGACGAATCGAGAAGTTCTCGTAAAGACATCAATTTCCTCACGAGTCGAGACGAATCGAGCAGTTCTCGCAAGCATATCCTAACGTCATAGTTAACCTCTGCTCTTTATGACAGAGGTCCGTTAGGGTATGTGGTACTTAGGTTTTTGTCCGTCGTACCGTCGCGTTGGTTGATGTATTTCTCGATAGGCGATCTTGCTATTCGAGTAGCCTTGCGATTGTCGTGTCTCTGATCCCTTCGGGGGCTGGACAAAACGTCTTCAAGTAATCTTCCGGGTAATATTACCGTCGAAAGAGCAAGCGTAGGGATATTCCATGTCACTTTTTACTTGAGGTTAGGCTCATTTTAGAGAGCCCCGATGAGTCATAACCACTCCGCGCTGGTGTGGGATAATTTCCGATAGTCTTTCACGCTTTATATGACTTGCTGTCAAGACCCTGAAGCTAGGAATTTGGCCTTTGCTTCGTTTGCTGGCATTGCGTCCTCTATATCGAGACGAATGTCGCGGTTGTCTCTAGGTTGCTGGTGAACCGTCGAGCTTTGGAACTAGGGATTTTGCCGTGGCTCCTTTTGGTGATGTTGCGTCTGCTGTATCGAGATGAACGTCGAGGTGGTGACCATTCCGCCCTGCTGCGAGATGATCTCCGCTTGTCTTTCAGGCTTTATATGACTTGCCGTTAAGACCCTGAAGGTAGGAATTTGGCATCCGCTTCGTTTGATGGCATTGAGTCTGCTGTATCGAGACGAATGTCGCGATTGTCTCTAGGTTGCTGGTGAACCGTCGAGGTTTGGAACTAGGGATTTTGCCATGGCTCCTTTTGGTGATGTTGCGTCTACTGTATCGAGACGAACGTCGAGGTGGTGACCATTCCGCCTTGCTGCGAGATGATCTCCGCTTGTCTTTCAGGCTTTATATGACTTGCTGTTAAGACCCTGAAGCTAGGAATTTGGCCTTCGCTTCGTTTTATGTCATTGCGTCTGCTGTATCGAGACGAATGTCGCGGTGGTGACCACTCTATGCTGGGGTGAGATGATATCTGATTGTCTTTCCGGTTTTATATGAGTTACCGTCAAGACGCTGTAGCTAGGAATTTGGCCTTCGCTTCGTTTGTTGACATTGTGTCTGCTGTAACGAGACGAATGCTGAGGTGGAGCCAGGATTTTGCCGTCACTCCGCTTTGCTGACCATGGGGTCTTTTGTTGACGTTGCATCTACATCCTGCTGGACTGCAAAGTCTGCTGTAACGAGACTAATGCTGAGGTGGAGCTAGGATTTTGCCGTCACTCCGCTTTGTTTCAACCATGAGGTCTTTTGTCGGCGTTATATCCATATCCTGCTCGACTGCGAAGGAACGCCATTGTTGACATTGTGTCTGCTGTAACAAGACGAATGCTGATGTGGAGTTAGGATTTCGTCGTCACCCCGCTTTGCTGACCATGGGGTCTTTCGTTGACGTTGCATCTGCATCCTGCTGGACTGCGAAGGAACGCCGTTGTTGACATTGCGTCTGCTGTAACGAGACGAATGCTGAGGTGGAGCCAGGATTTTGCCGTCACTCCGCTTTGCTGACCATAGGGTCTTTCGTTGACATTGCATCTACATCCTGCTGGACTGTGAAGGAACGCCGTTGTTGACATTGCGTCTGCTGTAACGAGACGAATGCTGAGGTGGAGCTGGGATTTTGCCGTTACTCCGCTTGATGGTGTAGCATCTATGTCCTGCTGGAATGAGGAGGCACACCGTTGTTGGTCTCCAGGCTGTAAATATGGCCGTCGAGATTTGGAACTAGGAACTTTGCCATGGCTCCGTTTGTTGATGTTGTGTCTGCATCCGATTAGAGGGAGGAAGAACGCCGGTGCTGATCTCTAAGTTGTTGATGTTGACGTCGAGACCGTGGAGCTAGAGATCTTCCTTCGCTTCGTTTGTTGACATTGTGTCTGCAATATTGCGACGAATGTCGAGATCGTCTCTAGGTTATTTATGAACCTCGAGACTTGGCTTCGCTTCGACGAAGCCTGGTGGGACGATATGGTTCCCTTCTTTGTTTGTGCCCCTGGATTGTATACAGGGATCGATGTGATCTCACCTGTAGGGCAAAAAGTTTCATTCTTTCATCATTTCTTTTATTCTTTCCGCGATACTCTATCATTTCAGCTTTTATATTGCGAAGGTCGCGACTGCCCAATCATTTCGGCTATTTGTTTTATTTTTACTCGCTGCTTTTTATTGCGAGTTGCCCAATCATTTCGGCTATTTGTTTTATTTTTACTCGCTGCTTTTTATTGCGAGTTTCCCCATCATTTCGGCTATTTTTGTATGCATACATTTTTACTTGCTGATTTTGTTGCAAGTTGCCCCATCATTTCGGCTATTTCATATGCATTTTTTTTTGGCTCGCTGATTTTTTTTTGCGAGTAGGGGATTTGGGATCTGATACCAATCTTAGCATCAGTATCGCTGCGACTGGAATATTGCCAGGAGCGAATCATCATTTGCCGTAAAAGGACTTGGGATTTGTTACCGATTTAAGCATCAGCATCGCTACCACTGAGACATTGCCAGGAGCGAATCATCATTTGCCTCTGTCGATGTCGAACAAAGGTGGCTTAGTAAACAGGGTTAAGATCCTGTCGACTAAGGCTTTTGACTTCATGAGCCGCAAGGGTCTCACAAAGGTATTTCTCCCTGCGAGTCATGAGGATCTCGTAGGTGTGTTTTCTCCTTAGGAATCGTGAGGATTCCTAAGTGCATATTCCCCTGTAAGCCGTAAGGATCTTACAAAAGGGTTTTCTCCTTATAAGTCGAGAGGACTTACAAGGGTTGTTCACCATATGGACATATCCCCAGTCACGGGTGGGACTTTGTTAGGGAAATGTTTATTCGTGCCCGTGGATTGTATACAAGGGTCAGTATGAGCCGCTTGTAGGGAAATATCGAAGGTTGCGGGGGTTGCTTAAGAACAGGTTCAGGTCTCTGTAATTTAAGACTTTCAACTCTTATGAGCCGTGAGGGTCCCATAAGAGAGTTCTCCTTGCGAGTCGTGAGGATCTCGCAAGTGTAATTTCTCCTTAGGAATCGTGAGGATTCCTAAGTGTGTTGCTCCCTTGCGAGTCGTAAGGATCTCACGTGGGTGGTTTCTCCTTACAAGGTCGAGAGGACCTTGTAAGTGTCTTTTAACGAGGTTGCGCCCTTTTGGGTTTTCACAAACACTCGCCGGTAGCCCTGCTGTTTTTACTCACGGAGCCCTTTCGGGTTTTCATCCGTGCCCATTTTGCTTATGGACATACCGTTTTTTTTTCTTTTTTTTATTCTTTTTATTCTTTTTTCTAACGAGGTCGCACCCTTTCGGGTTTTCACGAACACTCGCCGGTAGCCCTGCTGTTTTTACTCCGACAAAAGAGCATTTGGGCTCTATTGTTCCAGTTTAGGGACATAGTGGTCCATTGCCAGTTTAGGGACATGGTGGTCCATTGCCAGTTTAAGGACTTGGTGGTCCATTGCCAGTTTAGGGACATGGTGGTCCAATGTTCCCAATTTGGGGACGGATATTGGTTTAAGGACGCATTAGTCCAACATTCCCGCAGTAGTCCATGAGTTTAAGGACCCCACAGTCCGTAGCAATGTGTGGTTATCGGGACCCGTCACCTCTCTGACGACGTTGAAGGATTACAACGACAAATATCAGAGGAGTTTAGAGATGTACCCTTGAACCGGATGTAAATTGATTTGAGAGAGTAGTTGTGCTCAGTTCAATTTAATTTGAGGACTTACGGCCAGTATTGGGCTAAGTCCAGTTGAAAATGTTCAACATTTTATTTGCATTCGGCCTGATAGGCCTTTGTTTGGGCTCTGCCCTTTTATTAATGCATTGCATTTTTTTATTTGGGCCTATTAGACCTTTAATTGGGCTCTGCCCTTTAATAATGCATAGCATTTTTATCTTGGTCTGATAGACCTTTTTATTGGGCTCTGCCCTTTTAATAATGCAGTGCATTAAATGCTCTTGCAACGCCCCACATGGCTTGTCAGGCGCTTTGCGCCAATTGAGGAGCGCAAGGCGCAAATTCATGTGGTGGCGACACGTGTCACGCTCTGGTGAGCGCAAGCCTTTTAGCACAGTGCGATGCGCTGTTGCGCTGTTGACATGTGGCGCACTCTGGTGACTTGCGCCAATTTAAGAGAGCAGTGCTCATTTTTGTAAAGCGCAAGACGCAGTTTGTTCTGGGGCTGACACGTGGCGCTCCCTGGTGGCTTGCGCCAACCCAAGAGCGCAACAGTGCAAATTTTACAAGTGCAGGGAACTTTTTAAACGCACACTTAAATTATCGATCGACTAAGTTCCAAATTGGACCCAATAGCAAAACCAACACTTCACAGAAACCTGGGCCAAAACAGGATATTAAAAAAATCACAATTCCAAGTCAGGGGGCTACAGGAAAAATTTTGAAGCCCGTCGCCACTAAATGGCCGCGGATCCGCCGCCAATAGGGGGTAAGTGCGGCGGTTCCGCGGCACTTTAGAGGAATTAGAAGCCCAAATGTTTTCTGCACCCCTAAAATCGCCTGCACGGATTTTTAAGCCACTGGTAAATATTTTTTGAACACTTTTGAAAATCGGCAGAGAACAGAAAAATAAAACCGTGATTTTGGAAATTTCCGTCGATCGATCTTTCAAGCACGTTTAAACATGCTAGTAAGGAGTTTAAAGGGTGGCTCTGATACCATTTAGGGTTACAGCAGTGCCCCGGCCGTCAAAACGCGGCCAAAATGCGGAACAAAAATTTATCAAACCGGCGCTACCGCTACCCGAATCCCGGATCGAACTTAAACCCTAAACTAGCAAACTAACTAAAAGTTAGAATCGTTATACCGAGTTGATCCGAGTCCTTCGGTCTTCATTCCAAGCTCCTAGCGATTCTTTGACGATGTTGGGTTGCCGGTCTTCCTCCATCTCCGATGATCCACCTGAGGGAAACGGCGCAAGCTCCAGCCTCGTCGAACGAGACAACCGACGCTCCAAATTCGCTAGCGATGGAGAGTGGGGGTGTATGAAAACGTCACTAAAATTTTTCTCTCATCCATGTGCTCCATGGAGCAACTCAAGAAGAAGATGAAAGAGGTGATGAAGCTTTTTCATGAGCCAAGAATTGGCTAAGTGTTTTTGTGAGCATGAGAGAGTGGAGAGTGTAATCAATCATGAGCCAAATGAAAATCAAAACCCCACTCCTAAAGTGGCCGGCCCCCCCTCTCTCATTCCCATAAAAAAAATCATTTTCATTTTCAAAATAAACAAAGCAAACCATACCTTGTATCCATGCTTTGACCCATGCCTTGACTTATGTCACCTTTTCCACCTCATTTAAAAGCAAATGATTTTCTAAAAATCAATAATGAGGTGGCATCTTCTAGAAGCTATTCCATATAAAATACGGAATACTTCCCGGTACATGTATCGAAATACATATACGCGTATTCGTACCAAAATACGAATAGCCGAGAGAGAAAACGAATAGTGAACAATAATACTAGAATACATATATATAAATACATATGGAAATTATTAAATCAAAAACCCGATTTAATAATCCGGCTTAATCCTAAGCCGCTGGTATTATCAACCGTCCGATTAAAGTCTGCGCAGCATGCACATATTTAATCGGACACCTGTATGTACCAACTACGTCATGTACACCATATCGCCTGAACTGTGAAAACCCTCTGTGTGGGACTCTAAAGACTCGTCAATACGCTGGCAGTGGGTTTAACCATAAGCACTTCAGCGGCACTAGCTGTATGTAACGGCTACCCAGGTATTGAGCGAAAGGGAGGCCGACGAGCAAACTCATCATGAACCCCTACTGAGCCTGACAGTGACAATATCTGTACAGTCCGGTCTGTTCATCTAAGAGTATCGCATATCGAGTCCAGGGGGTGGATAAAGTCAGACCCCCAACAACGCGATATTTAGTGTTGGTATGAAACCCATCACCACGTGAGAAACTATCGATCCTGGATCGATAATTCTCGTCCACCGTGGCCACGGATTTTTGGTGATGGCCATCCATACACAACGCGACATCAACCCCCAATACCGGGAGAGACGAATCCCCGACGATCCGATCACTGCCTCCATGTGGCTCGGGACTGTACCCAACTAAAACCTGTTTGCATGACTCCTTTGAGCCGTGGTAGGGTAGTAATCAAAGCACAGTGGGAACTCACACGAGACAAATAACGATCTCAGGTCGACAGACTAACCTGTACACATGTCACCAGGGAACTGCTATCTGACAATAGGTATAATACCAACTAGCAGGTTCCCGGCGAGTCCGTCCAGTGTACTCATAACCCAATGAGCACCTGTATACTATCTTAGGTGAACAAACTAACACCAATGGCTTGTGAGACCTGGCCACCGCCCCTCGTCGGGGTCTCGATCAGTATACACTAGTCTACACTGGAGTATCGATGCCCGGTCTCGATACTCCTACGACTAGGGACATTTAAGGATGTGCTTATAGACCCCAGCTCCCACATATATGATCGCCATCATAATGCTGGCAGTCAAGCAAGAATCCTATGGGCTCTATCAACATGATGATAAAGAGAAAGCAGATAGCATACTATCATCTTGAGTAAGACTGTTTTATCAGTATAGGTCCTCACTTAATCATCATAATCACAAGTCCGCGAGTATGATAATTGCCTTGAGGGCACTATAGCCAATAGAAATGTGTAGAACCGATATAATCGGGCCCATCGAACCACTAAGGGACATCGGTTCATATTGGCAACGACCGATTACTTCTCCAAGTGGGCAGAAGCAATACCACTAAGAGAGGTGAAGACGGAGAACATCCTCCATTTCTTCAGGACGCGTGTCATCTACCGGTTCGACACTCCACGACGGATCGTCTCGGATAACGGGCCGGCCTACAGAAGCTATAAGATCAGCCACTTCGTACAACAACATAATATAGACTGGAGATACTCTCCAGTCTATAACCCCCGAGCTAACGTCTGGCTAAGGCTTTCAACAAAATCTTGACGAAGATCATAAAGAAGACGGTGTCCAGAAATAGAAAAGATTGGCACGAGAGATTGCATGAAGCTCTCTGGGTTTATTGGACCACGTTCTAAATGGCCACGAATACAACGCCATTCACATTGGTATTCGGAACGGAAGCGGTTCTCCCTTTGGAGATAGAGCTACCCTATTTACGAGTGGTGGTCCGACATGAGCTGACGAATCAAGAAAATGCCCACCTTCGGCTTGAGGAGATCGATGCCCTCAATGAAACTCGTCTCATGGCACAACAAAACCTAGATGCTCACAAAGCAAGAATGACGTGCTCATACGAAAGACTGACTAGGCCGAGAACATTCCGCCAAGGCGAACTCGTGCTAGTCGTAAAAAGACCCATGATCCCCAACCGTGCCCAATGGGGGAAATTCGAGCCGAACTATGAGGGCCCATACATCATAGACAAGGTCTACCAAGGCGGGGCCTACTTGCTCATGGATACGCATGGCGAAAGACCCTTCAGGCCAATAAACGGCATGTTCCTTAAGAAATACTACGCTTGACAAGTTACGGCTCAGGTTAATGATGGATGACGACGCTCGTGTCTGCTCGCTATCTTCCTGAGTCCAAACTCTATAAGTAATATCCAGCGAAACCTCGCCTTAAACTAACAACGAACCGAGATGTCCTTAAACTAACAACGGACAGAGATGTCCTTAAACTAACATTGGACTTAGATGTCCCTAAACTAACAACGTCGCCTCAAACACGGTGATAGTAGAATGCAAGTCCACAGGTCCCAGTGACGAGGACTGCAACTCAAATCCCACCGGCAAACAGATGGGTCACATGCGCCGAAACTATTCTCGAGAGTTTCATCGTGCAAAAAAAAAGGTATGTCTACAAGAAAAATGGACACGGATGAAAACCCGAAAGGGCTCCGTGAGTAAAAACAGCAAGACTGCCGGCGAGTTCGTGAAAACCCGAAAAGGCATAGACTCGTAAAAAAATTCATGCACACTTGCGAGGTCCTCTCGACCTTGTAAGGAAAAAATACCTTCGTGAGATCCTTATGACTCACAAAGGAGCAACACACTTAGGGATCCCCACGATTCCTAAGGAGAAATTACACTTACGGGATCCTTACGACTCGTAAGGAGAATACCTCTTATGAGACCCTCACGGCTCATAGGATTCGAAAGCCTTAAGTTTCAGGGATCTGAACCTGTTCTTATGCCATCACATCCTCCAGTTTGCCCTACAAGCGGTTCAATATTGACCCTTGTATACAATCCACGGGCGCAAATAAACGTTTTCCCCACCAAGTCCCACCAACGACGAGGAATGTCCTCATGTGGTGAACGACACTTGTAAGTCCGCTCGACTTATAAAGAGAAAACACTCTTGTAAGATCCTTACAACTTATAAGAGAACACACACTTAAGAATCCTTACGATTCTTAAGAAGAAAACGCACATACGAGATCCTCACGACTCGTAGGGAGAAACACCTTTATGAGACTCTTACGACTCATGAAGTCAAAAACCTTGGTCAACAGGATCCTAACCATGTTTGCTAAGCTAACTTTGTTCAAATCGACAAAGGCAAATGATGATTCGCTCCTGGCAATGTCCCAGTGGTGGCAATGTCGATGCCTAAGATTGGTATAAAATTCCAAGCCCTTTCACGGCAAATGATGATTCGCTCCTGGCAATATTCCAGTCGCAGCAATACTGATGCTAAGATTGGTATCAGGCCTCGGGTTCCATACTCGCAATAAAAATCAGCGAGCCAAAAATGCATATGAAATAGCCGAAATGATAGGGCAACTCGCAACAAAAATCAGCGAATAAAATATATGTATATAAAAATAGCCGAAATGATTGGGCAACTCGCAATAAAAAGCAGCGAGTAAAGAAAAATAAAAACAGCCAAAATGAATTGGCACCGCGAACAAATAGCCGAAATGATAGGGCAATCGCGACTTTCGCGATATAAAAAGCTGAAATGATAGAGTATCGCGGAAAGAAATAAAAAATGAAATGAAACTTTTGCCCTGCAGGTGAGATCACATCGACCCCTGTATACAATCCATGGGCACAAACGAAAAGGGAACCATATGGTCCCACTAGGCTTCGTCAAAGGGAAGCCAGATCTCGATGGCTACATCTACAGCCTAGAAATCAACAACAATGTTCCTTCTCGTTCCAACCAGAAGCAGATACGACATCAGCGAAAACGGAGCCACGGCAAAGTCCCCTAGTTCCAAATCTCGACGGTTCACAAACAGCCTAGAGACTACCTCGGAGCCACTGCAAAGTCCCCTAGTTCTAAATCTCGACGGTTCACAGACAGCCTAGAGACTACCTCGGAGCTACGGCAAAGTCCCCAGTTCCAAATCTCGACGGTTCACAGACAACCTAAAGACTACCTCGGAGCCACGGCAAAGTCCCCTAGTTCCAAATCTCGACGGTTCACAGACAGCCTAGAGACTACCTCGGAGCCACGGCAAAGTCCCCAATTCCAAATCTCGACGGTTCACAGACAACTTAGAGACTACCTCAGAGCCATGGCAAAGTCCCTAGTTCTAAGTCTCGACGGCAGCATCCACAGCCTAGAGATCAACAACAACATTCTTCCTCCCTCTAGCAGGATACAGACGCGGCATCAACAAACGGAGCCATGGCAAAGTCCCCTGGTTCCAAATCTCGACGGTTCACAGACAACCCAAAGACAACCTCGACAAGTCGTCACAATATTGCAGACACAATATCAACAAGTGAAGCAAAGGAAGATCCTTAGCTTCAGGGTCTTGACGGCAACTCAAATGAAACCTGAAAGACCATCGAAGATCATCCTGCTCCAGCGCGGAGTGGTCATGACTCATCGGGGCTCCCAAACTAAGCCTAACCTCAAGTAAAAAGCAACATGGAATATCCCAACGCTTGCTCTTTCGACGGTAATATTACCTGGAAGATTACTTGAAGACGTCTTGTCCAGCCTCCGAAGGGATCAGAGACACGACAGTTGTGGGGCTACCCGAACAGCAAGATTGCATATCGGGGAATATATCGGCCAACGCGACGGTACAACGGCTAAAAAACCCTAGTACCACAGACCCTAACGGACTTCTATTAGCAAGAGTTAACTGTGACGTTAGGACATCCTTGCGAGAACTTCTCGATTCGTCTCGACTCGTGAGGAAATTAGTGTCTTTGCGAGAACTTCTCAATTCGTCTCGACTCGTAGAGAAAAGCCTTAGGCGATGGGGATAAGGACCTGTTTCCGAAGAACTGGGGCCCTGCAAGTCGGTCCAAGATGGACTATTGCATACTATTCACGGGCCACACTCTCCAAAGTCGAATATCGACAAGGAGGGAAACAACCACTTACGAGTCCTCTCGACTTGTAAGGGGGGGAATTCTCTTGTGAGATCCTTACGACTCTCAAGAGAAAACACACACTTAAGAGTCCTCACGACTCCTAAGGAGAAAATACACCTACGGGATTCTCTCGACTCGTAGGGAGAAAAGACTTTATAAGACCCTCACGGCTCATAAAGTTGAAAAGTCTTAGGTGGCAGATATGAACCTGTCTTCTAAGCCATCGCTTCCCTACAAAGAGATCAAGATAGACTATCTATGGGCCACATTTGCCAAAATCACATGTCACTGAAATGAAGAACGTATTTACGGGTCTTCACGATTCGCAAGAGAAAAATACCCGAGTAAGATCCTTACGACTTATGGAGCCGATGGACACTTAGAAATCCTCCCAACTCCTAGAGAGAATGTGCTTTCCCGACGGTAATATGGCTTGGGAGATTATTTGAGGACGTCTTGTCCAGCCTCGAAGGGATCAAAGACACGAAAGTTGCCGGGCTACTCGAACAACAAGTCTGTGTATCGGGGAATGCGTTAGCCAACACAACGGAGTTAACTGCGACGTTAGGACAAGTCTTCCTGCAGGCCTAAAGAAGGTAAACTAAATAAGCTCCGAAATGAGTTCATAAACTACTTCACGTCAAGTCGAGACAGAAAGGCGCAACCCGCGAGCACCAACCATGTACTATGGAAGGCAGTAAGGAGAGTCTTTGGTTCACACTCCACTAAGTATTCATTCACGACTGAATGCCTACCCAAAATGAAAATGGTGTCCAAAATGCGCTGATTTGCGGGCAACACGACAATAGCGCTCGCACTTAAAAGAAAATTCCTAAGGGTAAAGTATGAAGCTCATATACAGAGGTGGGATACACGTACCAAGATATGATGAACAGAAAACATTCAACAGTCAATAATAAGAGAAATACATCGATATAGATATACTACTCTACATGGAAAAGATCACTAAATATGGGATCAGAGATACAAGGGTTAACAAAACAAAAAACAAAGTTCTCAAATTCCCTCTCTGCCCTCTCTACCATGTCGAAGAGACGGTCTTTACGAGGAGTTGCTCCCCACCGATTAGCACCATGCTCATCAGTGAAAGCGAACATGATGGCCCGCCGGGCTCTTATTTGACTCAGTAAATGAACCTAATGATCCTTCAGAGCCTGGGTAATTAAGTGTGCCTCGTGGAAACACTCAATTTTGTCATCCGCCGTATCAAGAATCGCCGGAGTCATCTCCACCGGATGAGGGCGAATATCAGCAAGCACGGACAAGAAAATCATCCTGAGCCAAATTGAATCCATAGGAAGAGGAGAGCCCCTACGGGCCAAGAGTTTGTACAATCCCGTGTCATATTGGTCATCAGTGAAAAGAGGATCCGTTAACCGCGAGACAAAACGAGAAATAATCTCCTCGATAGGCACCTCCCAGGGTTGCCGGCGAGCGTGGGGACGGTTGCAGGCCATAACCATTGGTTTGTTTCTCAAAATGATCACCCTAAGGTCTAAATGGTTCTCTCTCTGTGAAGAAAGAGGAAGACATAGGTTCGGGTTATAAAGAGAAGCATTCAAGGCTAAGCACAGAAAATGTCGTGCATGGTGGAACTATTCCCAAGGCCTGAAAAAAAAGGGAAGCATTGGAAAAGAAAGGGGTGACTCATTGAAATCAGAGTAGGGAGGCGAAACGACCTCATCATCAGAGCCTCACACACATGGCACGTGAGCACCCATGTTAATCCTTTTGAAAACTAAAACGGCACCGCACGTACATAACACGTGAGTGCCAACATTAGTGCAGGATTAAACTCCCCAACAGCGCCTCATGCGCAAAACACGTGAATGCCAACAACAGTATAACAACACTTCATGCAGAATACATGTGAGCATAAAAAAGGGGGGAAGAGGAAGTTTTGACATTCATGCTCCAAGAACTTATACATGGTATAAAAATAAAAGAAAATGTTTACAATGGTAAAACACTTAATCCTGGACATGGATTGAGGAATTCAGAAGCAAGGCCGAGTAAAATGCTTCTGGCTTTTCTGACCATTTTTGCATGCATCTTCTCACGAATGCAAGCGTCAGGATTCTCGTTGATGTCATCCGTCCTCTGATAGGCAGAGATTATCGTCGTCTGTTGGAAAACTTGATGTAAGATATCAACAAGACCATCTTGCTGCCTCTTCGAGATCAAGCCCATCAGATATACTGAGTGTACCTTGTCTTCGGCATCATCAAGTGCCTCAAGCGGCATGGCTTCATTAAATTCAGGAAGTGCTTCCCAAATCGCCCCTACGATGATCTTCGATAGAGTGGAATGACGGGGGAGTAGTCGATCGTTGTATTCATCGAAGAGACGCATAACCTCAGCGCATTGGGCATTCGTAAACTCCTAGTTTTGACAGCGGCCTTGGACGCGAATGTCTTCATAGGAGATAATTTCGTCAAGATCATACAAATAAATGGCCATATTGTCTGAAAAGAAAAATCAGCAAGAGTTTAGCGATTGAGATGATCAAGAAAATGCTTATTGTGAGAATCAAAAAAGATTCTCATTAAACGGACACGGGAGTTTAAAGAACTCTTAACGTCCTCTTAGAGAAAACAAGTTGTGTCAAAATACCCGACAAATTTGAATTTGTGCAAGTAAGGAAAAACCCTAAGAAAATATGCTCAAGAACACCTGGGAATGAAATTCCCGAGAGGCCCTCTTGATCCTCAGAGCAAAGCTCTTCGGTGAGGAATTAATTTTTTTTTGTGCGATAGAATTAAATTCCAGAAACTCCCACGATGGGGAAACGAAAAATAAAATGCCATGAATCCTTAAAGATCAAAGGAGGAATGCCCAAGACATTGAGCTTTACTACTCAAAGATCATGTCTTTGGATCTCTAAGAGATGGGTTTTAGAAGAGAGCAAAGCTCTTATGTTGGATTTAAAATCCAGATTTTTTTTAAGAAAAGGGTTTCTCTGATATTCAAGATCTTTACCTAAAAAGGGTTTCTTTTTCTGACAGAGTTTAACTCTGGAATTGCAATGGACATAGAACTAAGCTCTGAAGAAGAGAATTAAATTCTCAAAGAAAACAAGGAAGGAAGAAGATGAAAAAACAGTGGCTTCCCAAAGACCAAACCCTTGCATTTATAAGACGTGACAAGGGCGGTTCATCTCCCCATTCCCCTAGGCAATCCAACGGCTCTAAAGGTGACAGCATTGCACTCACGTGCAAGCCACGTGGGAACAACGCTGTGGGGGAATTTGTTCCCTTATAAAAAATAAATAATGAACAAAAAGCGATGGGAAAAATTCCCCAAATGGAGCATCACGTGCCCACATGTGATGCGCCTTGAGGAAAAGATTATAGGCATTGCGCTCAACAAATAAGGCTGAAATTGAGCCTCGTGTGAGCATATATATACAAAGTATATAGGTGCCTTCCTAAAACAAATAACAAGCTAGAAAAGCCCACATGCCAACACGTGATGTTTTTCTCTGGGACTGCTGCATATAGGCAAACCGGTCTAATGCTATGGGTCACGTGCTACATGTGAGGGTTCCTGATGCCTTCTGAGCCGATAGAATTAAATTCTAAATAAGAGAGATCAAAACCCTATTTGGAAGATCTTTCTAAACAAGAAAGATTACGCTCTGTAAAACAGAGCACCGTTGGATTAAAGATCCAATGGTGATTAAAAATCACCAAGCTACAGAATAAGCTCTGTATGGGAAAATATTTCCCCAATCTTTCTAAACAAGAAAGATTGCGCTCTGTAAAACAGAGCACTGTTGGATTAAAGATCCAATGGTGATTAAAAATCACCAAGCTACAGAATAAGTTCTGTATGGGAAAATATTTTCCCAATATTGTTAAAAACAAGAAAAATATCTTCTGTAAAACAGAAGTCCCTGGATAAAAAAATCCAACGGTGGATAAAATCCCCGAATCAATCAAAAAATCTCTCAACGAGAGATTTCCTTAACTAAATCAACAAACTTACATCTACTATATAAAGGACTCGAGACTGAAAGAAGAGACAGAGGAGACCCCTCCCCATAAGATTTGAGAAAACAAAGAAGAAGAGGAGTTCTCTTTGAAGAAAAAGAAACCCTAGGTGAGAAAAAGGACCTAGAGATCATTTTATCTCCTTTTATAAGAGTTTAACTCTTCCAAAAAATAACTTAGTTCTTCCTCTGGTTAAGGTCTGCAGAAACAGATCTTCCCACAAGTTAAGAATTTAATTCTCATCGGGGAGACTCTGTCATGCAGTCCAAAGACTTAGAGGAAAGAACTAAGTTTGAAGAATTTAATTCTTCCAAAAGACATAGGAATTTAATTCCTCTGATAAAACTAGGGTTTAAACCCGCATAATAATTTAATTCTTATAAAACAAAGAATTGAAATTCTCAAGACTTAGATCAAGAGCTCCATGCATATTAGCGGTCAACGCTATAACAACAGATCACGTGTTCCCACGTGAGCACTTCTGAGGACAAAAAAAGAGCGACTGAGATCAAGTCACGTGATTCCAAGTGACCCCCCTAATAGTGCATAGGACTTTCGAAAGGAAAAATGGAATAAACCCAAAGACAGTCCCCATTTTAGGGTACCTCACGTGCTCTCACGTGACCCCCAAACAGTTGTTCAACACTCATATGAAAAAGGGGGAAATTCCAAAGACAATTTCCATTCTGGGGTGCCTCACGTGTCCACACGTGATGGCCACGAGATTTAAGTGTTTAACACTTATATGTATAGACGGGGATTTGAACCCGAGGATACTACACCAACCCTCGGGCGTCTCACGTACCACACATGAGCGCTCCAAATTGAAATGTTTAACATTGCTTTCGAGCATCACATGGGAGCACGTGAGCGCCAAGCAAATGTTAGTGTTTGACACTATGAGAAGTCGACCTTAGCCTAAACATAGCCAAGTCTCCCGAGGCCAAAACCCTTTTTCAACTGAGTCTGCCTATGCTCAGGTCTCCCCAAATCGATCTCAGTTCCAAATGATGTCCTAACAGATGGTATCTAAAATGGTGTTCATTCCACCATGATCTTTCCCTTCAATCTGGAGTTCGGTCGAAGGGTACATCTCTCCACACCCCTGATGCATGTCGTTGTAATTCTTCAATGATGTCAGAAAGGTGGAGGGTCCCGACAACCAACAGCTCTTGGATGCACTCTCAAACCCATGAGCATACCCCAATGGACCGTAACGTCTTTAAAACTAGTTATGGGCCGTAATGTCCTTAAACTAGCTGTGGACCGCAACGTCCTGAAACTAAAACGATAGTGCCCAAATGCTCTTTCGTTGGATCAAAAATGATCCTGAACCCCCGTTAAGTAGATCTTTTTCCGGTATCGGATTAACGTATTCTTAACAAATATTTAAGTTGATCTTAATCTCAAACAAGGTTAACAATCCTCAAATCAAACCAAACCCAAATCTAAGAAAATACGGATTTGGACTAATTCACGCCCTACGAGCGACAACGCAAATTAGTCTCCGTATACAATCCATTGGCAACCAAAAATAAAACAAACACACGCGACACGAAGTGACCTTCTGGAGCAGGAGAAAGTGGTTATCGCTATGCGGTAACGTAATTAACTGCAGGGGATTGCGCCTGCAGGGAAGAGCATCCCCACAATCAAAAACCCCTCACAATGAGGGGGAATCTGACGAAGTCTGCTACAACGGCTGCATCCGTCCAAACCTCCGATACACGGTGCCATAAATCAACTTGGCATCTTCGGAGAGGTGGACAGATAAACCCAAATAGTATCTGCCCCCAAATTCAGGCAAGACGTTTGTCTTTCCCGGCTTCCGGCAGTAAACACTCCCTATATATGTCCAAGCATCCATTGTAATATACAATCATGTACAATAATGGCCTCTAGGGCATACATACAACTAATAATCTCCCACTTGCATTAAGGCTAGTTGTTGCAGTATCTCATACTCAACGTCCCAAAAACTCTCAAAATGTATCTGGGGTTTTGGCCTCGGTGAGTGGATCCGCCGTGTCATTCTTCGTCTCAACTCTCCTGACCTCGATCACCTGGAGATCAACCATTTCCCTGATTAGGTGATATTGCCTAAGAATATGTCTGGATCACTGATGGGACTGGGGTTCTTAGGCCAAAGCCACAGCTATATTGTCACCACAATGGTAGGAACCAAGTTCATCTCATGAACATCTGTACCCAGACAGCCTCTTTGGTATTATTGTTGGTAGCGATGTATTCACCCTTTATCATTAAGTCTGCCACGGTATCTAGCTTGGAACTTTTCCAGCATACCGTCCCTCCACCGAGGGTAAAGGCAAAACCCAAGACTGTCTTACAGTTGACCTTATCACTCTGGAAGCTCGAATCGGTAAAAGACTCTACTTGGAGTTCACCATTACTATACACCAAGAACGTTTCTTTAGTCATTCTCAAGTACTTAAGAATGTTCTTCACTGCTGTCCAGTGATTCTCCCAAGGATCCGATTGATTCATGCTTATAACACTAAGTGCGTACGCTATATCCGGTCGGGTGCATAACATCACATACATGATAGACCTGACTGCCGAAGCATAGGGTATCACTTGCATACGAGCCCTTTCCAAATCAGTCTTTAGGGGACATCTCTTTGGAGAGAGTGATTCCTGAGATCGTGGGTAAATTCCCACGCTTGGAATCTTCCATACTAAACCTCTTTAATATGGTGTCAATGTACCTGAATTGGGACAATCCCAACATACGCTTAGATCTATCTCTATAGATCTTAATCCCCAGGATGTAGGAGGCATCACCCAAATCCTTCATGGAGAATCTCGTGATAAGAGGATCTTGACCGAGTGTAGCATAGGAACACCATTTCCTATCAAGAGTATGTCATCTACGTACGATACGAGGAAGACAACCTTACTCTCTACTACCTTCTTGTATATACAAGGTTCATCTACCATTTTGATGAAGTCAAACTCTTTGACTGCCACATCAAAACAGATGTTCCAACTCCGCGATGCCTGCTTTAATCCGTATATTGATTTAAGCAACTTGCACACCTATCCGCTGCTCCCACTGTCTACGAATCCCTCTGGCAGTGTCATGCACACGCTCTCTTCTAAATCACCATTTAGAAAAGAGGTCTTGACGTCAATCTGCCAGATTTCGTAGTTATGGTATGCAGCAATGACAACTAGGATTCGGATGGACTTAAGCACAGCCACAGGAGAAAAGGTTTCATCAAAATCCACACCTGGTCATTGACGAAAACCTTTTGCTACAAGTCTAGCTTCGAAAGTCTCAACTTTTCCATTTACACCAAGAATCTTCTCAACATCCACTTTTTCTTGATGGGTTTTACCCCTTCGGGTGCAACTGCCAAAGTCATACTTTGTTGGTGTACATGGATTCCATCTCAGATCGCATAGCATCCAGCCATTTCACAGAGTCCCCACTCATGATGGCCTGCTCGAAACTAGTCGGGTCATCATCTTCCATGATGCAATCCTCACTCCCACTATCATTGAGAAAACCGTAGTATCTCTCAGGCGGATGAGGAACCCTACTAGATCGGCGGAGAGGCTGAGATTCATCGGGAACTATCGAATCCTCTGGTTCCATCAAATCATCAGCTGTAGTTTGTATAGCTAGAACTCTTTCCAGTTTACCTCATGACCACTAATTTCTTCCATAAGAAATTCCTTTTCTAAAAAGGTGGCATGCTGAGAAACAAAACACCTTTTACTCCTCTGCATGGTAGAAGATACACCCTCGCGAATTTTCGGGATATCTAATAAACATATACAGTACTGACCTTGCCTGGAGCTTGTCTGGATTTTGCTTTTCAACATAGGCCGGACAACCCCATATCTTAACTCGTTTAAGAGATGGTCTCTTCCAATTCCATATCTCATATGGAGTGATGGGCACTAATTTGGTTGGAACCCTATTCGATAGGTATGCGGCTTCTTAAGCGCATAACCCCAAAAGGAAACAGGTAACTCAGCAGTACTCATCATAGAGCGCACCATATCTAATAGGGTGCGATACCCCTGACCCGATACACCATTGTGCGGTGGTGTATACGGAGGAATAAGCTGAGAGAGAATCCCATTCTCTTTTAAATAATCCTAGAACTCCGTGCTTAAACATTCTCCTCCCCGATTAGATCGAAGGACTTTAATACTTTTACCCGTCTGGTTCTCAACTTCACACTTATATTCTTTGAATTTCTCAAAACCTTCTGACTTGTGTTTCAACAGGAACACATGTTCGAATCTTGAGAGATTGTCAGTTATGAGAAACCAGTCCTGGCATGTGTAGTCATGGGACCGCATACACCACTATGTATCAGTCCCAAGAGTTCAGTAACTCTTTCTCCATGTCCAGTAAATGGAGTTTTGGTCATTTTGCCTTTGAGACATGACTGGCAAGTTTCATAAGATGTAAATTTGAACGAATTCAAATATTCATCTTTATGTAACTTAGCTAGTCGTGTCGCATTGATATGACCTAGTCTATAAGGCCACAAGAAGGATTCGTTCATTTCTGAACTTTTTCTCTTGTGTGTGTTCTGTACATTAAGAACTGTAGTTTGATTTAGAACGTATATGTTATTATATATAACGTGCATGATCCAATCAACTTTTGATTTAGTAAAATATTCATAACATTATCCTGTAATACAAGATTATATCTTTCCTTACATAATAAAGAAAATGATATAATATTGCATATCAGGTTTAGTATGTAATAACATTCATTCAGAATCAATGTATTATCAGTTGGTAATACAAGGTGATATTCACCAACTGCTTTGGCTGCAACATTTGCACATTCCCTACTTCTAGAGAATGATCACCCTCTCTTAGTTGTCTACCTTTCTTTATCCCATGTAACATATCATATATGTGGGATTCTGATCCGGTATCTAATACCCAGGACGTAGAGTGTACTGAGAAACAATTCTCGGTAATAAACACACCCGAAGAAGATGCATCAATATACTCATTTCTCGTTTGGGTCGCGTGGGAATCCAGATATTCCCCTATTTCCTGCTCGAACTTATAACAATTATAAGATAGAGCGGAACCAACGTTCTTCAGCACAGTATAACAAGCGGGTTCGGTCAATACACTCATATTATTATCTTGATTAAGGCATTTCCTGGTCGCTATCTGGAGAGAGTGAGAGAAGAAAACACTCTGCGTGCGTTCTTGCAAGATTAGATTGGATATTATTTTATCTAATCAGGATGGCTCCCACTATTTTTATCAAATTTTCCTTCAAACCATAAAAGGTAAGACTAGCCGGGATTAATTACACCCTACAAGTTCGCCATCTTTCAGCCAGGCTAGTGTCGGTACTTTAAGGGAGGTTCCCCGTGCTTTCGCATGGACCTAATTAAAATAAACCTCGTTTTCCCAAAGGTATAACCCCATCGACACCTTTCTAGTCACCTACTTGATCGGCTACTTATAAAGTGCAAAACTCTCCCATGAGTAACTTACTCGCAGTGGATATCAGAATCCAACTATCACATAGAAGGTATGCAATCTCATTGCAAATTTCAACTCTTGAAACTCCCGATATGGTTTTTACCCCTAGCACTTATGACCTTGGCTATGGTCAACATATCATAAGCACTAGTCAAGTTCTACCCATCATTTCATGATTAATTAGACCCACTCACATGACCGTTGACTATGATCAACATAATCACATGAATGTCCTAACTAATCGCATCATATGCTGTGTAGGAAGACATCACTTAGCTACCGTACACTACACATTGACTATGATCAACATACGCAACACGAATACTAAGTACTCTACTTCCTAAAATGACGGAGGGTTGCAGATGGTTTTTAAGAAAACCTTTAACGTTTTGAACTTGATCTCGTTGTAGAATCAAATACTTTTAAAAGGAGTGGTTTAAGCTCCGCATCTTTGAAACTTGCTTTTTCATAAAAAGGCCGAGTGAGTTTCAAATTCGATTCTGCAACATCTTTTAGGTTTATTTTCTTTCATTAATCTCGTTAATGAAGTCCTATCATTTATGCTTCCTAAGTATTACAAATAAAGAAACGAAAATAAAACGTACGCTTATGCCATCCGCATTCGCCACAGTGTCCCGTTATGCACCGTTAGGTTACTTAACTAACGGCATAGTGGGGCGGGACTAGCGCGAGTGCAAAACATAAGCAACGTTTATTATATATCATATATATAATAACAACAATCGTTTCATCTTATAAAGTGATCACATCATAGAATATCAGCAGCAGAAGTCCACATATGAAATATTGGATATACTAAGAATTCCGTGTTTTAAATTAAGCCAGTAAAAAACACGGATTCCACGGTCGTGATGAATAGCCAAACCCACATCCCTAGACCCCTACGAGAGCGGCAAGCAACCCTACCAATTTTAAAGTTAGGAGACCCAGTCTCGACTCCTCGAGATGGTCTCCCACTGGACCCTAGAACCCGGTTACTTGTGCTCCCCACCTTGGGTCTATCCTAATGCGGAAAAGTAAATAATATACATCAATGGTGACATCATCCTCAACCCGAAAGTGCCCCAATAAAAGAATATTATATACAAAGAATTTTACATGAATGAAAATGAAAAACTCTCATCTCACATAAAACCCTCAGCTATTCAAACACGACGATCCAATATAACATATCACAGCAACGCATAATATCATATGTCATCAACGTAAGTAAATATACATATCCCAATTGTCGTTGACGTATAGCAACGAAACCGGCGATACACCACATATTACACTTACGGTCGCAGAAAAGAAAGTGAAAACTACAACAATTGGAATCCGCAACCACCTTAGACATCATAAACCCGAAATATCACATATTTCGGATTTCATGCATAACCATATGAATTCCTTAGACATCGTAAACCCGGAATATCTCATATTCCGAATTTCATGCTTAACCTTATAAACCCCGCACTTTAGTCTCAATATTGAAAACACTTTTCAATAACCAGTCGGGTAATTCAATAAGATTCCCGACAACTTGATCGAATGCTCGTCGGTAACTTCAGTAGACGGCCGCACCCCTGATGCCGTCGATGAAATGCACTTAAGTGGAACACCGCGGCCGTGAGCACCCGGACGGATGCTTTAGGCAACGGGGTTCTCCTGCAGTCACTTGGTCGGGGCTTTGGGGCATGGCTATCTAGTAATGCTACCCAGCGAACATTTGCGTACTATATGAGATTGCGACGGAGTTTTGATCCGAATCAAAACCCCATGGCAACCGATCAAATGAGACTAAATTGCTAGATTTAAAAAATTCAAACTAGTTTTCACAAAACTAATTATTGTGGATTCCAAATATTGTATCACACATCAATAAAAGTTAGGCGATGTTAAACTTTTCGATCGATCGATCAACCACCCAAAATTCTCGAAGGACTCAACACTTGAGTTAGATTCAAAAATTCCCAGACAGTGCCACAAGCATATACGAACCAGCACAAGAGAGCACGTCCCAAGCCCCACCAACGGTGCCGCGGAACCGTCGCCAAAAGCACCTTTTGGCCACGGTTCCACGGTCATTAGGTCAAGTTAGGGGTTCGTTTTTCTTGGGGGTCCACACAATACTTTACACAATTTTCTGAACATTTTTAAACCCAAATTCCAACTTTTGAAAAAATTTCAGAGAGCAATCTTGAGGTGGTGTTTGATGTTCGTTCGAACTTTTTAACGTCATCTATGTTATCCGAAACGATATTAAAATTACGAATACGAAACACTCCGAATTGCCTTTACAGAAAGACAACACCACATGCAATCTTAGTAAAACAAACAATACCTGAAACACCAAACCTCAAAGACTGGAACACCAAACAAAAACGAAGTCAAAAGACCAATACCAAACCGGCCAGGCCGGGTTTTTTTATGGTTTTCGTCGGTTCAAAACTAGTGGGTTGGGTTCGTTTTTCTCTGGTGTTCATATTACATCTCATATAACATTCTACAACTGTTAAAAAAAATTTAGAGGCTCATAAAAAATCGACAGAAACTAGGGTTTTGTTTCTATTGTTTCGGAGTTGTTTCGGTTTTGTAATTCTACTAATATCGTCTAATTCTCTAACCTGGCTCTGATATCATGTTGGGATTCCTTAGCACCCCCACTAAGTTTTCCAGGGCATCAAACATGCATTTTTTTTAAAAAAATGTAGGGTACTAAAGAACCCTAACCTAGGATCTAACTAGAGAATTAGGGTTAAACTAAGATGTAATCAAACATTACACCGAGTGGAATACAACCTTTGTAGACCAGTCATTCACTTCAATAGCTCCGTGTAGTAGTCCCTTCGCTCCAAGTAGTGATCTCTCGGACTTAAGTTAGGCTCCACAAAGCGAAATGAACAAGCTTACTTGAATCTTCGAAGCCGAAGATGATCTACGTCGAGAAGACTCTAGCTCAAGCTACCTCTTAACTAATTGGGAATTGGTGAAACAAACATCCTAAACTAAATGGCTAGTCTAGTGTAGGTTGATGAAGTAGGATTTTTGCTCACTTTAGAATTATTTTTCTCGCTAATTTTCTTCACCTCTTGAAAACCTAGAGAGATTTCCTTGAGATGAAGAAGAAGATGAAATGTAGAATGAATGAGTGAGAATTGCAACCATGGGTGAGATGCTATCTCATATTATTTATGTAGAGAATTAACCATGGCTATAGATAATGGTTAGCTTAATAAATATCTAAGGTGAGACAAAATTAGTGAACTAAATCAAGATTACCACAAGCTTCTCCAAGCTTCCAACCATGCACAATTTCCACCTAATTTTGAATTAATTTAAATAAATAATAACCCCTAATTATCTATGGAATGGTGTGAGTCTCATACACCCATGTAGTATGTA
This sequence comes from Agapanthus africanus, assembly GCA_030015575.1. NCBI lineage: Eukaryota > Viridiplantae > Streptophyta > Magnoliopsida > Asparagales > Amaryllidaceae > Agapanthus > Agapanthus africanus. Next base: position 523,554,762 of record CM057346.1, read on the forward strand.
TCATCAAGTATGACACAAAAGATAAATGTAATAATATATATCACATATATATTATATGTACAAGTGAGAACAATAAATTCATAAGTGAGCTAATATTAGTTAATGTAAATTAATATATCAAATATATAATTAGACATTAAATTATTAAATCAACACTTGATTTAATAATCCGGCTATATCACATATAACCGACTAATATTATTTGTATCAACTTATCGAATCAACACTTGATTCGATAACCCGGCTATATCACATATAACCGACCGATATTGCATATCGCGGGATTAGAATACGGTATCACATAAACGTATTAATCTCGGTCCCGCACATATTACATATGTGCTCCTACTTCGTTTCGCCTGTAGGACTCTAAAGACTCGTCAATACACTAGCAGTAGGCAGTGATCATATCGCATACCCACAAACCGTCAGTGGCACTAACTGTACGTAACAGCTCCCAGGTATTGAGCGATCAGAAGATCAACAAGCAAGCCTGCTCATACTCCCGTGAATCCAATAAGTAACACTACCGTACAGTCCGGTCTCTTCGTCTGATATGTCGTATATCCAGCCTGGGGGGTAGTAAAACGTCAGACCCCAATAGCTTGATAAGCATGCCGATGTGAGGCCCATAACGGTTCGAGAAACTACCAATAACACTTACCAGTAAATCTCAGCAACCTTGGCTAGGGATTTCTTGTTATGGCCAATCGAGCACAACGCAACATCAACCCCTGTTGGATATATGTATGCCCTAGAGGCCATTATATGATAGTGGAAGTATCAGTGTGTGTGTGTGTGTGTGTCTATATATATATTCAGAGGACATTCTTGCTCGACATGATAGTATGCTATCTGGTTGTACTTTATCTTGACATATTCATTTGATCATGCATCTTACTCTTTTGAGACATGTTGATAAAGCCCTTAGGATATTTGCTTGACTACTGGGACTATGATGCAGATCATACCAATGGGACATGTGTAGTTTATAAGCATATTCTTGAAATAATCCTAGTCGTGGGTGTATCGAGACAGGGCATCGATATTCCAGAGTAGACTAGCGTATACTATTCTTGTCCCATATGTTGGGCGATAGATGATCCTATATCCATCTAGTGTGGTGACACCAAAGATTGTATACGGGTGCTCAGTAGAGACTGGGTACACTGAACGGACTCGCCGAGAACTCCTATATGGTATTATATCTATCGTCGGATAGCAGTTCTTATGTGACACTGGTACAGGTTAGTCTGTAGACCCGAGATCATCATAGAGCCTTGTGTGTCCTCCCACAGTACTTTGATCTCCACCCTACCACGGCTCTACTGAGTCGTGCAAACAGATGGATTTTGGGTACAGTCCCAAGGCACATGGAGGCAATGAGCGATAAGAGGGGTTTCGTCTCACCCAGTATTGGGGGTTAATGTTGCGCTATGATCGATTGGCTATAACAGGAAGTCCCTGGCCATGGCTGCTGAGATTTACTGATAAGTGTTATCAGTAGTTTCTTGATCTGTTATGAGCCATATACCGGCATGACTTATTGAGTTATTGGGGTCGACGATACCATCCCTAGACTTGATATGCAGCATATCTGACGAAGAGACCGGACTGTACGGTAAGTGTTGCCAGTTGGTGTTAGTTGTATGTATGCCCTAGAGGCCAGTATTGTACAGATTATGTATATTATATTGGATGCTTGGACATATATAGAGATGACTTTCTTGCTCGACATGATAATATGATATCTGGTTACTCTTTATCTTAACATGTACACTAGTCTCTTTATACTGTCTTATAGTTACATGTTGGTAAAGCCCTTAGGATGTGTACTTGACTACCTGGACTATGATGCAGATCATACTAGTGGGGACATGGTAGTCCATAAGTACCTCCTTCAAGGTCCCTAGTCGTGGGTGTATCGAGACGGGGCATCGATATACCAGAGTAGACTAGCGTATACGCTTCTCGACCCATGTGATGGGCGATGGATGATCCCATATCCATTGGTGTTTGACATCAGAGATGGTATACGGGTGCTCAGTGGAGACTGGGTACACTGGACGGACTCGCCGAGAACTCCCAGATGGTATTATACCTCACGTCAGATGGCAGTTCTCAGGTGACACTTGTACAGGATAGTCTGTAGACCCGAGATTGTCATAGAGTCTTGTATGATTCCCACTGTGCTTTGATCTCCACCTTACCACGTCCATGAGGGCGTGCAAAACGGTGGTGTTTGGGTACAGTCCCGAGTCATATGGAGGCAATGAGCGATAGGAGGGGTTTCGTCTCTCCCGGTATTGGGGGTAGATGTTGCGCTGTGCTCGATTGGCCGTAACAGGGAAGTCCCTGGCCAGGGCTGATCAGAGATTTGCTGGTAAGTGTTACCAGTAGTTTCTCGACCCGTTACGAGCCTCACATCGGCATGACTTATCGGGTTATTGGGGTCTGACGTTTACCACCCCTAGACCTGATATGCGACGTATCAGACGAAGAGACCGGACTGTATGGTAAGTGTTACTGGTCGGATTCGCAGGAGTGTGAGCGGGCTAGCTCGTCGATCTTCTGATCGCTCAATACCCGGGTGACCGTTACGTTTAGCAGACCGCTTGCGGCTTGTGGGTGCTTGATATGATCATCATCTGCTACCGGCGTATTGACGAGTCTTTAGAGTCCTACACAGAGGTTTCCTGGCTCAAGCGAAACGAAATAGGAGCGCATATGAGATATGTGCGGGACCGAGAATAATGCGTGTATGTGATACCGCATTTCATTCTCGCGATATATGTTTCGATTGGTTATATTCGATATGACCTAGTTATCGAATCATTGATTCGATAAATCGATACATTACATTCTAGTCGGTCATGTGCGACATGACCGGATCATTGAATCAAATGTTGATTTAATGATTTAATGCATAATTATATATTTGATATATTGCATTGCATTAACTAGTATTGGTTCATTTTAAACGGATTTTTCTCACTTGATGCACATTGTATATGTGATATGCTTTAGTGCACTACTTTGTATCATGTTTGATGATACTTGATCATATAGTTAAGTTTATAGAATTAATCCATGGTTAATTTGATAATTAGGGTTTTGCATATTCATTTATTTATTTATTTGTTTATTTATTTATTTGAAATGGATTAAGATAAGAATGGTGGCTTTATTTGTTTTATATTGAAGCTTCATGAAGCTTTGACTTTGCTAACCATCCTTATCTTCATGCTTAACCCTAACCCATCCAAGTGACCATGGTTAATTCTCTACACTTAACCCTAGTTCAAGTTATGATAAGTATTTGATTTAAATTTATTTTTAACACAAGACTTATCATATTCTTTTCTTGAGCTCATCTTCTTCTTCTTCTTCAAGCTTGCTTCTCCAATGGCAACTTGAGTTTTAGTGAGAGAAATCCAAATCTAAAGTGAACCCACCTCCTATTTCTTCACCCTCTACCTCTTGCCAAGTTGTTTTGGGTGTTTACTTCACAAGTTTCACAAGTTTGTGAAGTCGGAGCTTGAGTTTGTGCAACCTCGACGTAGATCGTCTTTGACACAAAGCCGACGACCTATTCCGCTTGTTTTCCCGATGAAGCCGATGATCGAGTCGAGGATTCATGATGGACAGCGAGGGCATGACCACGTGGAGCTAAGGAGGCGGAAATCCGGATCTACAAAGGTTGTAGCATCTCAACTTTAGTTAAATAGTTAACTAGTTTTCCGTTTCGCCTAAACATCTAGTTTAAGATCCGTAGTCTAGGGTTTCTCGGCACCAAAAATTTTAAATTGGCATGTTCGATGCCTTGTGAGACCACTATAGGGTGCCTAGGAACCTTTCAGTTGGCTCGACAGGGGTTTTGACAGGTTCGCTTGTTTTTTTTCTGATCGCTCAATACCTGAGAGCTGTTACGTACAGCTAATGCCGCTGACGGTTTGTGGGTATGTAATATAATCACTACCTACTGCTAGCGTACTGACGAGTCTTAGAGTCCCACAAAGGGGTTTCTTAGCTCAGACGAAATGATGTGGGGTGCATATGGGATATGCGCGGGAGCTCGATTAAATGCGTGTATATGATATCGTATTTTAAATCGGGCGTTTACTATCGGTCGGGTCGTATGTGATATGACCGGGTTATTAAATCAAATGTTGATTTAATATTGACTTTTAGCTCATTTATTTAAACCTTTTCTATTTGGACGTGTGCATGAATGTATGTATGTATATTTACATGTTGATATGAATGCACACATACATGCATACATGTGTCATGGTTGTTGATACATTGGAGATGGCAATGCAAAACTCACATGGTGTGTGTGTGTGTGTGTGTGTGTGTGTATGTGTATGTGTGTGTGTTTGTTATTGAGAAAAAGAAAATGATTAAATCATGGTTGAATATTCTTGTACACTATTCTTTACTTGACCTAAGTTTTGACCATGGTTTAATTCTCTTTTGTTCTTTAACTCATTAACAAAAATATCTAGATATTTATCAAGCATGGTTCTATGTGAGTGTGACTTATATACTTGTATTTTCTTTTATCATTTTATCTTGAGAATTATCAAAAACAAAGAGATCAAGCTTTGCCATCTCCTTCTTCTTCCTCCTTCATGCTCTCTTGCTTTTTCTAGTGAGTGAAGAAAAGAAAAAGGAAAGGTTTTTAAGTGAGAATACAAACCACATCACCAATCTATACTAGTATAGCCCATTAGTGTAGGTTGTTTGCTCCACTTCTTTCATAGATCAAGTGAAGTTAGGAGTTTGAGCCAAGGGACTCCGGGTGGATCGTCGTGGACTTGGAAGGATTCTAGCGAGCCGGTCCAAACCATTGTTGATCCAAGGAGTCACAAGAGGAGGTCTACAAAGGTTGTATTTCTCCCCACTTAGTGTTAGACACTACCTAGTATGTGATACTATATGTTGTTACCCTAGATTTCTAGTTCGATTCATGGTTGGTATTACTTAGCACCCTCTAAAATTTTAATATAGCATGTGTGATGCAACCTAAACCCAAAGCATGGTGCTAAGGAATCCCTACAGTGGTATCAGAACCAAGCTAGAAACTTAGACGATGTTATAAATATTACGAAACCGAAACAACTCCGAAAATACGATATTCTGAAACCCTAGGATCTGCTCTCTATCGATTTTTAAATGGCCTCTAAAAATTATTTTAGCAACTGCAGAAGATTGTATGTGATACAAATAGAACACAGATGAAAAATGGGGCCATTCCACCAGATTTCAACCGAGCACAAGGCCAAAAATTCCGGCCTGGCCGGCCCAGGGTGCTCTGTTTCGCCTCGTTTTTCCTCTGTGCTCTGGTCTGTAGGTTTTGGGGGTTTTGGTATTGTTTGTTTAGCCCAAAATTTCATGTGATATTTATTTTGTTTAGGGGCTAATTCGTAGTATTTCGTAGTCGTAATTTTAACATCGTTTTGGTAACTTGGACAACGTTTAACAGTTCGAACGAATATCACACACCACCTCATTACTCTCGCTGGAAATTTTCAAGTGTTGGAATTTCCCAAGTTGAACATATTCGGAAGATCATGCAAATATCCCTATGGACCCTCTAGAAGAACGTAACCCTAACTCGACACTATTGTCATGACCCAAAGTTCGGCCCATGACCGGCACTTAACCACGTAACGTCTATAGGTGTAACGCGACTAAGTAAGCCGAACCCAAAAATCAAAACTATTTAAAGTAGTGAGTGTTGAAAACATTTAATGAAAACATTAGTTAAAACATTTAGAAAACCTTAAGTAGTTCTTAAGTAGTTTAGTAAAGTTCTTAAAGTTCAAGTTATTATCTTAAAAATTTTGGCAGCATTTCCTTTGTACAAACTAGCCCCGAAATCGGGTACAAGACAATATATGAGTAAAATGATATACAATAGAAATAAAGCATCCCAAACGGGAGCAATCACGCCCAACGGCGGAAACAATCACCACGATATTAATATACGACGCCGTAGCGAAGAATGAGCAAAAATAAGTGAAGACAAGTATCATGAAAGATAAAACTGCATAAACAAAGTCGGCTCACAACGAGCTCGACACCAGAGTACAAATAATATACATCGTCCTCACAACTGATCTCTAAGTCAATACATGAAAAGTAGATGGAGAATACTAGATACAACAGTGTATACAACTGGAAAATAAACAGATACTACACAAAACCCACCCATCAGCAAAGGGCTCACGCGCCAACTGCAGTGGTATCTGTATCAAAAGGTGCAAGGGAGCAGCCTGCCGTGACTACTCTGAGGGGAAACCTGAAAACACTGTGGCACAACGGGGGTGAGTTGCCAACTCGTAAATAGTAGATAACATATAAAGGTAATCGCGAGTATGCACGTGCTGCGATACTTTAACCTATGCCAACAGATAACATCTATATGATGAGCTGGATGTGCAATAATCATGCAAAATTACTCTATCAGGTACTACTACTACAGGATGAGATGCATAATAATGAATGCCGAGCATGGGATAAAATACATCTATACGGAATGTCAACGTGGAAAAATAACCGGTGTCCATCAATACACCCAAATTTCAGTAAAACTAACTCAGGCGCCGTCACTCTGATCGGCCCTCAAATCCTGTACAGCTCATGGAATCGTGAATGCCTAGCATCGGCACTCGAAAATATCATGAAATAATCGTGTCTAGCATCGACACGCAAATCCTCAAGTATCGGGCTCCGTCAATCCGGATCGGCCCACGGGCTCCGTCTGCGGAATCGGCCCTCGGCCCCGGCAGTACGTGTCGTCCCGTATCCATCTCTCAGCTCTGGTCAGTATCATCCGGATAATCGCCAGGTCCAACCAATCACCGATAGGTAGTAGTCTCTCCGCCAGGCTCACCGTCTAACAATACGAGTCTTCTTACCCCGGGGTACCAAACCGGGTCTACCATGTACCCGCAATCGGTGCCTACCACTCCTCGAATCGGGTATACTCACACAAGCTCTCTGGAACCGAGAAAACTCATGGTGGACGCACTAAAATATCATATCAAGAGAAACCGGGTTTTTAAAACAGTGCGTATTTTCTTAAAATAATACCACGGTTCTCAAATCCAGAAATCCCATAAATCCAACTCAATGCGTAAATCCATGCAATGTGTCGTATGACACTAAGAGTAAAAAGGGAAAACCGCTCTTTTAAAAGAATCCAGTTTGGAAAATATCTCATGTTGTCCCTATTTTCATGAAATAAAATCAATATCATCCATGTATGTGACATATGTATGTATGTAGGTATGGATGTGCAAATGGATATATACGCGTAAATGAGCGTAGCACTAGTATGAATATACAGTGTGCATGTGCGCAGGTATAAAGATATCAATATATGTGTGCACTGGTATGAATATACAGTGTGCATGTGCGCAGGTATGAAGATATCAATATATGTGTGCACTGGTATGAATATATAGTGTGCATGTGCGCAGGTATAAAGATATCAATATATGTGTTCACTGGTATGAATATACAGTGTGCATGTGCGCAGCTATGAAGATATCAATATATGTGTGCACTGGTATGAATATACAGTGTTCATGTGCGCAGGTATGAAGATATCAATATATGTGCGCACTGATATGAATATACAGTGTGCATGTGCGCAAATGGTGATATATCAATGAAGGTATGCACTAATATGAATATATATAAACATCTACGACTAGACATCCTATCACGCCCTGACGCTTAACGCCATACGGGCGATTTTCCCGTAGATGTTAAATCTACTCACCTGGTCTCGTGCTAAGTGTAGCCGACTATCTGCTTTCCCTTCTTTGCGGCGTTCGACGTACCCGCCTGCGAACCTAGAATTCACACAAGGAATATACATAAGCAAAATCCTGCAAAAACGCGATGCTAAAACGCGTGCGTGTATACGTAACGTGTGTGCATATGCCAAAACCCAACGCGACACGCTGTGGCACACAGCGACATACTGTGACACACAGCAAACCAACTCAACGCGCATCGTACGTGTCGCGCAAGTCCCGCTACGCTAAAAATAAGTAAACTGTCTCAGATTTAATCTGGAGCAAAAACAAGAAAATCAAACAAGGCCAAACCCTTTACAATACCTACAGAAAGCTACCTGCCAAAATCCAACGCATTTCCTCAAAATTTGGCCGGCGGTTAGGGGTGTCATACCGGCCCAAAACCGGTGGGAGGGGTCCAGGTCTCTACACTATGATCCTAGCACATTTTATAGCCTAGTGTATATGTTTGCTTACGAAAAATACTACCCTAATAACAGCAGATTTTACGTATCCTAAAGTTTAGTTTAGAAACGTTTCAAAACACTAAGTTTGCAACAATAGGATATTTTGTGGAACTAGGTGAGTTAACAGGAATCTAGTGATACCAACGGCACAATTTGAGTTAATCTAGCTATAAACACCCTGAATCACCCTATTTTCCATCCAAACCATAAGCTAAGCAATAAAACTCAATACAAACACTAAACTTAGCTAAACAAACCCAAATTTCAACCTGCAGACAAATAGGGAAAATAAATAACACCAAACCCAGACAAATACCCACAGACACCACTAGCCCAAGCACCAACACCTAACTCATCACGGGGCCCGGCGGCGCCGGAATTTGGGGTTAGGTCGCCGGGTTTTTGGGAAGGGGTGGTCTCGTATTTCAATACACCAGCCTATACTGCCTGCACACTATTCTGAAGTTGTTTGCTAAGCTAGAAAATGCTCACAATTGTAGCAGATCTCAAAGTCCTACAGTTTGCATCAAAACCACATTTAAATTTTCAAATTTGCTACTTTAAGGCGATCTAGCTAAATCTAGTGGCACTACTTGGTTAAAACAATAGTATTAACTCCTAATTAGGTTTAATAAGCTATAAAACCCCTACCTTAACTTAAGTCTTACATCAAACACAATCTAGCACTAATAACCACATAAAACACCAACCGAACCTAAAACAACACATAAGTTTAGCAAAAAGGAGTTGGGTTTAAGAAATATATCCCCACTAGATCCTAGGAAGCAGGAGAAGAAGAAAAGGAGGTCAGCTTGCTACTGCTGCTGCTGCCTGGAGCTGCTGTGCTGAAGCTGTTGCTGGTGTTGATGCTGCTGGAACTGCTGGTGTTGCTGTTGTGGTTGCTGCTGCTCCTTGTTGTTGTTGTTGTTGCCTGTTGCTGCTGCTGCTGTGGTGTTGTGAGGGAGTGTGAGAGTGAGAGGGAGAGAGAAGTGAGAAATGAGTGTTTGAAAATGCAAACAATTGAGTGATATGAGAGTCAACCCCTCTCTCTCTCTCTCACCTTATTTAATGCTAGCATGGGCTCATGCCATGATGCCCATCATGCATTCTCTCTCTCTCTCTTTCTCCCTCCAAGTCAACCCCCATTCAAATCATTTTCCATTAAAAAAAATATACCCTTAAATAAAATCAATTTAGCTTAATAAGAAAGGGTTAGTCTACCATGGTTGCTAAACTTGGTGTAACCTTAATTTAACCCTAGTTTACATGCACATGTGTGTGCAAGGCTAATTAAATTCTAATAAAATATTCATTAAATTTGATAAAATATTAGAAAATCAATTTGGTAAACTTTTTATTAAAAACCATACTTTAGAGTATAATTAGCCACAAATCATATCCTAAGGTGTTACAATCTTCCCCCCTTAAAGAAATTCGTCCCCGAATTTAAAAATATAAAACTACGCGTACCTTTAAAGAGATGAGGGAATTTCTTCCGCATCTCGCCCTCGGCCTCCCAAGTGATCTCTTCACCATTCGGGCTGCGCCAAGGCACCTTCACAGATAGCAAGACCTTCGATCGAAGTTTCTTCACCTGCCGGTCCAATATCACGACTGGCTGCTCGGTGAACGAAAGACCGCGCTCGAGCTGAACGGTCTGATGCTGAATCATGTGCGAAGGGTCATGTAGGTATCTGTGAAGCATCGACACGTGGAATATGGGGTGAACATCTGGGAAGTCGGGTGGAAGAGCCAAACGATATGCTACTGCGCCCACGCGCTTGAGGATCTCGAAAGGACCTATAAATCTGGGGCTAAGCTTCCCCTTCCGTCCAAATCTCATCACTCCCTTCATCAGAGAGACCCTCAGAAAAACGTGATCGCCAACTGCGAACTCTAATCTGCGGCGGCGTCTGTCAGCATACGATTTCTGCCTCCTCTGAGATGTCCTCATCCTATCTCGAATCAGCTGTATCTTCTCGGTCGTCTCCTGTACGATCTGTGGCCCCAAAATACTGCTCTCACTGAGCTCTGTCCAACAGACGGGCGATCTACATCTCCTCCCATACAAGGCCTCGAAATGTGCCATCTGAATAGTATCCTGGAAACTATTGTTGTAGGAGAACTCCATCAAGGGTAAATGATGATCCCAGCTACCACCAAAGTCTAAAACGCACTCTCGGAGCATGTCCTTGAGAGTCTGAATAGTCCGCTCTGACTGGCCGTCGGTCTGCGGATGAAATACTGTGCTGAAACTCAAGCGGGTGCCCAACTCCTCCTGAAGCCTCTGCCATAGTCGGCTGGTAAACTGGGTGCCTCGGTCGGACACGATACACGTCGGGACTCCATGCAGTCGTACAATCTCGTCGATGTAAATCTGGGCATACTGAGCAAATCCGAAAGTCGTCTTCACCGGCAGGAAGTGAGCCGCTTTCGTCAATCGATCCACGATCACCCAGATGGAGTCATACCCTCGCCTAGTCCTGGATAGACCCACAATGAAGTCCATAGAAATCTGTTCCCATTTCCACTCCGGAATGGGTAACAACTGTAGCTCTCCCGCTGGCCTCTGGTACTCGGCCTTGACCTGTTGACAAGTCAGGCATCTCGACACGAAGTCTGCGATGTCCCTATTCATTCTGTCCCACCAGTAAACGTCTCTCATATCATGGTACATCTTGGTGGAACCCGGATGAACACTATACACCGATCGATGTGCCTCCTCAAGAATCTCACGCCGCCGTCCCTCAGCATCTGGTACGCACAGTCTAGTCCCAAATCGCAATGTCCCTGATCATCAATCACGAACTCGGAAAATCTGCCCTGTCCAATCTGTGCCATGATCTTAGAACAACGGTCATCGCTGTACTGTGCCTCATGTATACAGTCAAGCAATTGTGGGCGTGCACGAACATGCGCAAGCTGTCCCCCGATCGGCGTAAACTTGAACTGCACTCGGCTGTCGCATAAAATCTGCCAATCTGCCAACGACTGCCTCTACACTGCTCTCAAACAGGATAGACTACCCCCGGGCCTCCTGCTCAAGGCATCCGTCACTACATTCGCCTTGCCCGGGTGATACAAGATCTCACAATCGTAGTCCTTTACTAGTTCCATCCAACGGCGCTGTCTGAGATTCAGGTCTCACTGCTGAAATATATACTTTAAGCTCTTGTGATCAGTGAATATCTGGCACGAGTCGCCGTATAGGTAATGTCGCCAGATCTTTAGTGCAAGAACCACTGCAGCCATCTCCAAATCGTGAGTGGGGTAATTCTGTTCATGTCTCTTCAACTGCCGTGAAGCATACGCGATCACCCTGTCATGCTGCATCAATACGCACCCTAGCCCCACTCGGGAAGCGTCACAATAGACCACAAATCCACCTGATCCTGAAGGCAATGATAGCACCGGTGCCGTAGTCAAACAAGTCCGTAGCTGCTGAAAGCTATGCTCGCACTCCTCCGTCCAATCGAAAGGAACTCCCTTCCGGGTCAACCCGGTCAAAGCTGCGGCAATGCGGGAGAAATCCTGTACAAATCGTCTGTAGTAGCCGGCCAATCCTAGAAAGCTGTGGATCTCAATAACTGATGTCGGTCTGGGCCAATGCTGAACGGCTTCAATCTTCTTCGGGTCCACACATATACCATCTCGTGTAATCACGTGACCCAAGAAGTCTACGCTGTCAAGCCAGAATGTGCACTTGGAGAATTTTGCAAATAGCTGGTGCTCTCTCAAAGTCTGCAGTGTGATCCGCAGATACTGCTCGTGCTCCTCTCTGCTCCGGGAATACACTAAAATATCGTCAATGAATACGATGATGAACAAATCAAGATACGGCCTGAAAATACGGTTCATCAAGTTCATGAACGCTGCTGGGGCGTTAGTGTGTCCGAACGACATCACCAAAAACTCATAATGGCTGTAGCGCGTGCGGAAAGCTGTCCTCGGTATATCCTCCTGTCGAACCTGCAGCTGATGGTATCCTGATCGCAAGTCGATCCTCGAGAAATATCCTACCCCCTGAAGCCGGTCGAACAAATCGTCGATGCGTGGCAAAGGATATCGGTTCCGCACGGTAACTCTGTTCAGCTGGCGGTAGTCGATACACAAACGCAAACTGTCGTCCTTCTTCTTGACAAACAGGACCGGAGCACCCCAAGGAGACACACTGGGTCGAATAAGTCCCTTATCCAGCAAATCTTGCAACTGACCCTTCAACTCTCTAAGCTCCGCCGGGGCTATCCGATAAGGCGGTATAGAAATAGGCCCCGTGCCGGGAATCAAATCAATACAAAAGGCAATATCGAGCTCAGGCGGTAGCCCAGGAAGCTCGTCAAGGAAGACATCAGGAAACTCACAAACAATCGGAACCTGGTCCAACGGAACATCCATAGCTCTAGTATTGCAAACATAGGCTAGAAATCCCTGATATCCCTTCCTCAACAGCTGTCCAGCGCGAAGAGAAGAAATCAAACTGTGAGGGGCGGCACAACAGTCCCCCTGCACAAAAAAGCCGACTCGCCGGGAAAACAAAATCTAACTGTCTTCTCACGGCAGTCCACAGATGCATAGCACGTGGCTAACCAATCCATGCCCAAAAGAACGTCGAAGTCCAACATCTCAAGAAGGATCAAGTCGACAGGCAACTCTCTCTCGCCAATACGGACAACACAGGATCGGAACACGTGTCTAGCAACAAACGACACTCCCACGGGAGCGGTCACGACAAGCGGCTGATCAAGCAACCCAGACTCTCTATCCAAACTCAGCACAAAGTGTGTGGAAACGTACGAGTGCGTAGATCCGAGATCGAACAACACGTGTGCGTCAACAGAACATACTGATAAGGTACCTGAGACCACTGCATTGGACGCCTGCGCGTCCTGATGCGTCAAAGCGAAAACCCATGCCTGTCCTCCACCTGCGACTGGCGGTCCCCTACTAGCAACTGGCTGTACTCTGCCGGCAGCCGGTTGTCCTCTGCCTCGGCCACCTCGTCCTCTAAGAACAAACCCTCCGCGACCACGGCCTCTCTGTGCATGAGTCTGACGCAGAGCAACAGTAGGTACAATAGGCAACGCCCTCTGGGGTGGAGAAGGTGGAAGTGTGACATGTGGTACTGCTGGCTCCCTCCGGCGTATCTCGGTACAATCTCTGACGCAGTGATGGGGACTACCGCACCCAAAGCATCCACGCGATGACTGCTGACCCTTCTGGGGATAAGAGCTAAACATCTGACCTCACCCTGAGTCTCTGCCACCTGTATGACGTCTATCACGGTGCCCGAATGGAGGTCTCTGTGCTACTGTATCAGTACGAACCCTCTTCGGCCATGGAACTACCGAAGTCTCTGCAAGGCGCTCCTCGACTAATAGGGCTGCATCTACAACTGCTGCATAAGTCTCGCAATGTTGTGCACTGATCGCAAGGAACAGTGGGGTAAGCAAGCCTCGAACAAATCTCTTGACTCGCATCTCTTCAGTCGCCACTAGGTATGGGGCATAAACGGATAGCTCGGTAAACAGTATATCATACTCTGCCACTGTCATCTCTGGCGTCTGGCGTAAGGACTCGAACCTGCGCGCTCGGGCATCCCTGACACTCTGGGGAAGGAAGCGGGCTAGAAATACCGTCACAAACTCGGTCCAGGTCATAGGAGGAAGACCTGCTGCACTGCCCTTCTCGACCGATTCACACCATTTCTGCGCAAGACCTTCCAGGCGAAAGCTCGCGAACTCTATCCATCGCGCATCTGAGCATCTAAGTGAACGACATATCCGGGCTATCCTATCAATGAAAGACTGTGGGTCCTCGGCTGCATCGGTGCCTGTGAAGACCGGAGGCTTCAGCCTCATAAACTCTGATAGCGATACTGCAATAACCTCCGTGGCTGCAGGGGTAACTGCCTGTACTGTAGATACCATCGCGGTCCCCGTAACGGGTGGAACTACCTCTGGTCGCTGCGCTCGAAGCATCTCAACTAGTGACCCTATCATCTGGCGCATCTCCTGCATACCGGCCCCTAACATGGCGATCTGATCTGTCGTAAGAGGAACAGTCTGCTCTGGTACAACAGGTGTACTACCCGGATCAGTCCTCGTCTCGGACGAGTCAACTCGAATCTCGGCTCTCGCGGCCGCTCTCTGCGCCCTCGTAGTCTTTGGCGGCATAATGGCTGAAAAGAAGGTAGGATTCGATAAGGATACGGAAATCGAATCATAAGGATGTATACAATCAGGAAGGAACTTCAATCAATAAGTCCTAAGGTCGCTTAGGCGTAGTACCGTGTCGTGAGTATGCCGCGGAACATACGCACGCTACGCCACTCTGCTTCAGCTACCTACTCCATCATACCAGGGTCATCCTACACTCCGAAGGTAAAACCTACGCTCTGATACCAACTTTGTCACGACCCAAAGTTCGGCCCGTGACCGGCACTTAACCACGTAACGTCTACAGGCGTAACGCGACTAAGTAAACCGAACCCAAAAATCAAAACCATTTAAAGTAGGGAGTGTTGAAAACATTTAATGAAAACATTAGTTAAAATATTTAGAAAACCTTAAGTAGTTCTTAAAGTTCTTAAGTAGTTTAGTAAAGTTCTTAAAGTTCAAGTTATTATCTTAAAATTTTTGGCAGCATTTCCTTTGTAAAAACTAGCCTCGAAATCGGGTACAAGACAATATATGAGTAAAATGATATACAATAGAAATAAAGCATCCCAAACGGGAGCAATCACGCCCAACGGCGGAAACAATCACCACGATAATAATATACGACGCCATAGCGAAGAATGAGCAAAAATAAGTGAAGACAAATATCATGAAAGATAAAACTGCATAAACAAAGTCGGCTCACAATGAGCTCGACACCAGAATACAAATAATATACATCGTCCTCATAACTGGTCTCTAAGTCAACACATGAAAAGTAGATGGAGAGTACTAGATACAACAGTGTATACAACTGGAAAATAAACAGATACCACACAAAACCCACCTATCAGCAAAGGGCACACGCGCTAACTGCAGTGGTATCTGTATCAAAAGGTGCAAGGGAGCAGCCTGCCGTGACTGCTCTGAGGGGAAACCTAAAAACACTGTGGCACAACGGGGGTGAGTTGCCAACTCGTGAATAGTAGATAACATATAAAGGTAATCACGAGTATGCACGTGCTGTGATACTCTAACCTATGCCAAAAGATAACATCTATATGATGAGCTGAATGCGCAATAATCATGCAAAAGTACTCTATCAGGTACTATTACTACAGGATGAGATGCATAATAATGAATGCCGAGCATGGGATAAAATACATCTACACGGAATGTCAACGTGGAAAAATAACCGGTGTCCATCAATACACCCAAATCCCAGTAAAACTAACTCAGGCGCCGTCACTCTGATCGGCCCTCAAATCCTGTACAGCTCATGGAATCGTGAATGCCTAGCATCGGCACTCGAAAATATCATGAAATCATCGTGTCTAGCATCGACACGCAAATCCTCAAGTATCGGGCTCCGTCAATCCAGATCGGCCCACGGGCTCCGTCTGCGGAATCGGCCCTCGGCCCCGGCTGTACGTGTCGTCCCGTATCCATCTCTCAGCTCTGGTCAGTATCTTCCGGATAACCGCCAGGTCCAACCAATCACCGGTAGGTAGTAGTCCCTCAGCCGGGCTCACCGTCTAACAATACGAGTCTTTTTTCCCCGGGGTACCAAACCGGGTCCACCATGTACCCGCAATCGGTGCCTACCACTTCTCGAATCGGGTATACTCACACAAGCTCTCTGGAACCGAGAAAACTCATGGTGGACGTACTGAAATATCATATCAAGAGAAACCGGGTTTTTAAAACAGTGCGTATTTTCTTAAAATAATACCACGGTTCTCAAATCCAGAAATCCTATAAATCCAACTCAATGCGTAAATCCATGCAATGTGTCGTATGACACTAAGAGTAAAAAGGGAAAACCGCTCTTTTAAAAGAATCCAGTTTTGAAAATATCTCATGCGGTCCCTATTTTCATGAAATCAAATCAATATCATCCATGTATGTGACATATGTATGTTTGTATCTATGGATGTGCAAATGGATATATACGCGAATATGAGTGTAGCACTAGTATGAATATACAGTGTGCATGTGCGCAGGTATGAAGATATCAATATATGTGTGCACTGGTATGAATATACAGTGTGCATGTGCGCAGGTATGAAGATATCAATATATGTGTGCACTGGTATAAATATACAGTGTGCATGTGCGCAAATGGTGATATATCAATGAAGGTATGCACTAATATGAATATATATAAACATCTACGATTAGACATCCTATCACGCCCTGACGCTTAACGCCATACGAGCGATTTCCCCGTAGATGTTAAATCTACTCACCTGGACTCGTGCTAACTGTAGCCGACTATCTGCTTTTCCTTCTTTGCGGCGTCCGACGTACCCGCCTGCGAACCTAATATTCACACAAGGAATATACATAAGCAAAATCCTGCAAAAACGCGATGCTAAAACGCGTGCGTGTATACGTAACGTGTGTGCATACGCCAAAACCCAACGCGACACGCTGTGGCACACAGCGACATGCTGTGACACACAGCAAACCAACTCAACGTGCATCGTACGTGTCGTGCAAGTCCCGCTACGCTAAAAATAGGTAAACGGTCCCAGATTTAATCTGGAGCAAAAAAAAGAAAATCAAACAAGGCCAAACCCTTCACAATACCTACAGACAGCTACCTGCAAAAATCCAACGCATTTCCTCAAAATTTGGCTGGCGGCTAGGGGTGTCATACCGGCCCAAAACCGGTGTGAGGGGTCCAGGTCTCTACACTATGATCCTAGCACATTTTATAGCCTAGTGTATATGTTTGCTTACTAAAAATACTACCCTAGTAACAGCAGATTTTACGTATCCTAAAGTTTAGTTTAGAAACGTTTCAAAATACTAAGTTTGCAACAATAGGGTATTTTGTGGAACTAGGTGAGTTAACAGGAATCTAGTGATACCAACGGCACAATTTGAGCTGATCTAGCTATAAACACCCTGAATCACCCTATTTTCCATCCAAACCATAAGCTAAGCAATAAAACTCAATACAAACACTAAACTTAGCTAAACAAACCCAGATTTCAACCTGCAGACAAATAGGGAAAATAAATAACACCAAACCCAGACAAATACCCACAGACACCACTAGCCCAAGCACCAACACCTAACTCATCACGGGGGCCGGCGACGCCGGAATTTGGGGTTAGGTCGCCGGGTTTTTGGGAAGGGGGTGGTCTCGTATTTCAACACACCAGCCTATACTGCCTGCAAACTATTCTGAAGTTGTTTGCTAAGCTAGAAAATGCTCACAATTGTAGCAGATCTCAAAGTCCTACAGTTTGCATCAAAACCACATTTAAATTTTTCAAGTTTGCGACTTTAAGGCGATCTAGATAAATCTAGTGGCACTACTTGGTTAAAACAGCAGTATTAACACCTAATTAGGTTTAATAAGCAATAAAAACCCTACCTTAACTTAAGTCTTACATCAAACACAATCTAGCACTAATAACCACATAAAACACCAACCGAAGCTAAAACAACACATAAGCTTAGCAAAAAGGAGTTGGGTTTAAGAAATATACCCCCACTAGATCCTAGAAAGCAGGAGAAGAAGAAAAGGAGGTCAGCTTGCTGCTGCTGCTGCCTGGAGCTGCTGTGCTGAAGCTGTTGCTGGTGTTGATGCTGCTGGAACTGTTGGTGTTGCTGTTGTGGCTGCTGCTGCTCCTTGTTGTTGTTGTTGTTGCCTGTTGCTGCTGCTGCTGTGGTGTTGTGAGGGAGTGTGAGAGTGAGAGGGAGAGAGAAGTGAGAAATGAGTGTTTGAAAATGCAAACAATTGAGTGATATGAGAGTCAACCCCCCCTCTCTCTCACCTCATTAAATGCTAGCATAGGCTCATGCCATGATGCCCATCATGCATTCTCTCTCTCTCTCTCTCTTTCTCCCTCCAAGTCAACCCCCATTCAAATCATTTTCCATTAAAAAAAATACCCTTAAATAAAATCAATTTAGCTTAATAAGAAAGGGTTAGTCTACCATGGTTGCTAAACATGGTTTAATCCAAATTTAACCCTAGTTTACATGCACATGTGTGTGCAAGGCTAATTAAATTCTAATAAAATATTCATTAAATTTGATAAAATATTAGAAAATCAATTTGGTAAACATTTTATTAAAAACCATACTTTAGAGTATAATTAGCCACAAATCACATCCTAAGGTGTTACAACTATAACCATGGAACCGCGGCCAAACCTTAGAGTTTGTCATAGTCCTGTGGCGCCATAGGTGAGGCAAGGGTTGACCCTTCTACAGTTGGTCCATAGGCACTGTGGGAAGCTTTGGGTATTTTAACTTTACTCAAGTGTTGAGCTCTCGTGGTAATTTGTGGGTGTTTGTTGATTCGATCGAAACGTTTAACATCGTCTAGATATATGTGAAAGTGATGATTCCAATTGTTGTTGTTTTTCACTTTCTTTTTTGCGACCGTAAGTGTAGTATGTGGTGTATCGCTGGTTTCGTTGCTATACATCAACGACAATTGGGATACGCATACTTGCTTACGTTGATGACATGTGATATTATGTGTTGCTGAGATATGATGTACAGGATCGTCGTGAATGAATGGCCGGGGGTTTTATGTGAGATGAGAGTTTTTATTTTCATTCATGTAAAATTAATTGTATGTAATATTCTTTTATCTGGGGAACTTCCGGGTTGAGGATGATGTCACCATTATTGTATATTATTACTTTTCCGCATTAGGATAGACCCAAGGAGGGGAGCACAAGTGACCGGGTTCTAGGGTTCAGTGGGAGGTCATCTCGAGTAGTCGAGACCGGGTCTCCTAAACTCTAGAATTGGTAGGGTCACTTGCCGCTCTCGTAGGGGTCTAGGGGTGTGGGCTTGGCTATTCATCGTGACCGTGGAATCCGTATTTTCTATTGTTGGCTAAATACAAAATACAGACCTCCTAGAAATATCATATATTTTCATATGTGCTTCTGCTGTTGATATTCTGTAATGTGATCACTTTATATGCTGAGACGAATGGTATTATATATATGATATATAATAAACGTTGCTTATGTTTTACATACGCGCTAATCCCGCCCCGCTATGCCGTCAGTTAAGTAACCTAACGGTACATAACGGGACATTGTGGCGAATGCGGATGGTATAAGCGTACGTTCTATTTTCGTTTCTTTTCTGTGATGGCTTAAGAACTTAAATGATGGGACTACATTAATGAGATTAATGTAAAGAAAAATGAACCTAAAAGATGTTGTAGAATCGGATTTGAAACCCATTCGGCTTTTTATGAAAAAGCAAGTTTTCAAAAATACGGAGCTTAAGCCACTCCTTTTAAAACTATTAGATTCTACAACGATATCAAGTTTAAAGCATTAAAGGTTTTCTTAAAAACTATTCGTAGCCCTCCGTCATTTTAGGAAGTAGAGTACTTAGTATTCGTGCTATGTATGTTGACTATAACCAAGGCGTAGTGTACGGTAGCTAAGTGATGTCTTCTTACACAGTATATGATGCAATTAATTAGGACAGTCACATGATTATGTTGACCATAGCCAAGGGTCATGTGGGTGGGTCTAATTAATCATGAAATGACGGGTAGAACTTGACTAGTGCTTATGATATGTTGACCATAGCCAAGGTCATGAGTGCTAGGGGTAAAAACCATATCGGGAGTTTCAAGAGTTGAAATTTGCAATGAAATTGCATACCTTCTATGTGATAGTAGGATCCCGATCCCACTGTGAGCAAGAGTTGCTCTCGGGAGAGTTTTTCACTTTACAATTAGCTAACCCATTAGGAGTCTAGAAAGGTGTCAACGGGGCTATGCCTCTGGGAAAACGAGGTTTATTCTAATTAGGTCCGTGCGACAGCACGGGGAACCTCTCTCAAAGTACCAGCACTGGCCTGGCTGAACGGTTAGCGAAGTTGTAGAATGTAATTAATTCTGGCTAATTTTCTTTTTAAGGTTTAAAGGAAAAAATTGATAAAAGCAGTGGGAGATATCGATTAGATAAGATAAATAACCAATCTGATCTTTGCAAGTGCTTTCGCTGATTGTATTCTTTTCTCTCTCCTAATGGCAGATTACCATGACTAGACATAAGCTACTGTTAAAGAAAAATAAGCTAACTGGGTCGAACTATAAACACTGGCTGAGGAACATTAACATTGCTCTCACATATGATAAAGTATCATATGTCCTCACTGCCTCAGCCCCACCTATCCCAGGCCCTGAATCTTCTGTTGCGGATAAGGAGATCCGCAAAACGTGGGATATTGATTGTACTACTGCCAAATGCCTCGCGCTTACATCAATAGACAATACACATCAAAAGCAGCACGAGCAGATGGATGTTCAATCCATCTTTCTCCATACAAAAGAGTTGTATGGGGAGCAATCTCGGATCCTGAGATATGAAGCATCTCGAAAGTTGTTTCAGATGCGGATGGCTCCTGGCACACCAGTAGGCGATCACATTTTGAAGATGATAGCTCTTATTGAAGAGCTTGAGGACCTCGGATGGACAATGGATAACAAAAAGTATACTGATATTGTTCTTCAGTCTCTTCCTCCTGCCTTTGCTCAATTCATAGTAAACTTCAACATGCATAACATGGAGAAGTCACTACCCGAACTTCTCAATATGTTGAGAAGTGCGGAGAGCACGCTTAAAGCGAAGTCTCCCTCTGATTGTTGGACAATCTTCCTTTTTTGTCTCAAAAGCCAAGGCCAAGGGAAGGAATAAGAAGAAATCCACCAAACCGAGAGGTGGAATCAAGAAGGCACAAGGAAGAGACAAATCCAAGGTTGAGAAGTCAGGAAAAAGAGAATGTTTTCACTGCAAGAAAACAGGGCACTCGAAGCGGAACTGTACTGAATACCTTGATCTCAAGAAAATGAAGCATGGTGATGCTTCAGCTTCAGGTGTACTCGTAACTGAAAACTATTTTTCTATAAACTCTGCTTCCTGAGTATTGGATACCGGTTCGGGTTCTCATATCTGCAATTCTGTGCAGGCGTTGAGAAATAGCAGAGTTTTGAAGACCGGTGATCATACTCTCCGGATTGGAAATGGTTCCAATGTACATGCAGTTTCAGTGGGAAAGTATCATCTAGGGTTGCCGTCGGCTTGTATATTGGTTTTGAACCCATGTTATTTTGTACCAAGCATACTTTGTAATATAATATCCATTTCCTTGTTAGACAATGAAGGATATCATTTTGTATTATAGCACAATGTTATGGACATTAAACTAAATCAAGAGTTGATTGGTTGTGGTACACTTAATAACGGGATATACGTCCTTAATCAACACACAGTTTTCAACATACAACACACAAATAAAAGAAAATTTTCAGATATAAATAAAACTTTTCTTTAGCATTGTAGACTTGGTCATATTAATGAAACAAGACTAAACAAGGTTCATAAAGATGGATATTTAAATCCTTTTGAGTATAAATCTTATGCGATTTGTCAGTCTTGTATCAAAGGTAAAATGACCAAAACTCCGTTTACTAGACACGGAAAAAGAGCTACAGAGCTCTTGGGCCTCATACATAGTGATGTATGTCCGCCAATGTCTACACATGCAAGAGGCGGTTTTTCTTACTTCATAACTTTTACTAAAGATTTCTCAAGATTCGGTCATGTGTTTTTATTAAAGCATAAGTCTGAAGCTTTCAAGAAATTTAAGGAGTACAAACTTGAAGTAGAAAAACAAACAGGAATGAGCATCAAAATACTTCGATCAGATCGAGGTGGAGAGTATCTTAGTACAGAGTTTTCAAACTTCCTAAAAGAGAATGGGATTCACTCTCAGCTCACTCCCCCTTACACACCACAGCACAACGGTGTGTCAGAGCGGCGGAATCGTACCCTATTAGATATGGTACGATCCATGATGAGTGATACTGAGTGACCTCTCTCCTTTTGGGGGCATGCATTGGAGACTGCAGCTTTTCTGTTGAACAAAGTTCCAACCAAGACCGTGTCTACCACTCCATATGAGATATGGTATGGGAAGAGACCATCTCTTAAACGAGTTAAGATTTGGGGTTTTCCGGCTTTTGTCAAAAAGCAGAATCCAAACAAACTCGAGACACGATCAGTCAAATGTATATTTGTAGGATATCCAAAACATTCGTTTGGATATCTTTTCTACCACAAGGAGAAACAAAAAGTGTTTGTTTCTCAACATACCACATTTTTAGAAAATGAGATTTTTCCAAATGATACTGATGGCAATATGGTGAATCTAGAAGAGGTTCTAGAGACACAAGTTACAAATGACGAATTGGTTGAACCTGATGTTGCAACAGAATCTTATGAACCCCAGCCACTCCGTAGATCTGGTAGGACTTCTCGCCCACCGGAGAGATACTATGGTTTTCTCATTGATGGTGATAGAGAAGATTGCATCATGGAAGTGTAGGGTTACGTAGCGCGGCAGCAAGGTTTCGGGAGGTATCGTCATGCCGTTTTCAAAAATTTGCCGTTCTAAACAACCCTAACCCTAAAATCTTAACTAGAGATTTAGACAATATGCAATGCAAACAACTTTACATCTAAGTGAATGAGGAATACAACCTTTGTAGACCGGTCCTTCACTTCTAAAGCTCCGTGTAGTAGACCCTTCGCTCAAGTAGTGAACATCTGAACTCTAGTAAGGGTTCACATGAAGAAATGAACAAGTTTGCTCGAAGTCTTCGAGACCGAAGATGATCTACGTCGAGAAGACTCAAGCTCATGCTATCTCTTCACTAATGGTAGATTAGTGAAGCAAACACCCTAAACTAAATGGCTAATACATTAGAGGATGATGAAGTAGGAATTGGGCTCTCTTTAGATTTTTTTTTCTCACAATATTTTCTCATTTAGAAAAAATCTAACAAGCTTTTTCTCAAAATGAAGAAGAAGATGAAAATGGAGATGAGAATGAACTCATGAGGTGAGAATAGCAACCATGGGTGAGTTAGTGTCATACACTAACCCATGTAGAGAATGAACCATGGCTAAGGTTAATGGTTAGGTTAATAAATATCTACAAGTGAAACAAAATTGGTAGACTTGGTCAATGGTTCCATAAGCTTCTACAAGCTTATAGCCATGACAAAAATCCATCCAATTTTGAATTACTTAGATAAATATAAACCCTAAATTATATCAAGCATGGTGTAAGTCTCATACACCCATGAAGCATGTGGCGTCAAGCATGACACAAATAAAATGTACATTAATATATATCACATATATACTATATGCACATAAGTGAGAAAAAGAATACTTAGTGAGCAAATATTAGTTAATGTAAGTTAATATATCAAATATATAATTATATATCAAATTATAAAATCAACACTTGATTTAATAATCTGGCTATATCACATACAACCGACTAATATCATATGAATCAACTTATCGAATCAACACTTGATCCGATAACCCGGCTATATCTCATATAACCGACCGATATCACATATCGCGAGAATAGAATGTGGTATCACATACGCGCATTAATCTCTGTCCCGCACATATCACATATGTGCTCCTACTTCATTTCGCATGAACCAGGAAACCTCTGTGTAGGACTCTAAAGACTCGTCAATACGCCGGCAGTAGGTGATGATCATATCAAACACCCACAAGCTGCAAGCGGTCTGCTAAACGTAACGGCCATCCGGGTATTGAGCGATCAGAAGATCAACAAGCAAGCCTGCTCATACTCCTGCGAATCCAATCAGTAACACTACCGTACAGTCCGGTCTCTTCGTCAGATATGTCGCATATCACAGCCTGGGGGTGGTATAACGTCAGACCCTAATAACCTGATAAGTCATCCCGATGCAAGGTCCATAACGGTTCGAGAAACTACTGATAACACTTATCAGTAGATCTCAGCAATCCTGGCCAGGGATTTCCTGTTATGGCCAATCAAGCATAGCGCAACATCAACTCCCAATACCGGGAGAGACGAATCCCTTCCTATAGCTCATTGCTTCCATGTGACTCGGGACTGTACCCAAAAACCACCTTTTTGCACGATCCCTTGACCGTGGTATGGTGGAAATCAAAGCACAGTGGGAATCACACAAGACTCTATGACGATCTCGGGTCGACAGACTAACATGTACCAGTGTCACCAGAGAACTGCTATCTGACGATAGGAATAATACCATCTAGGAGTTCTCGGTGAGTCCGTTCAGTCTACCCAGTCTCCACTGAGCACCCGTATACCTTCTCTGATGTTAAACACCAATGGATATGGGATCAACCATCGCCCATCATATGGGTCAAGAAGCGTATACGCTAGTCTACTTTGGAGTATCGATGCCCTGTCTCGATACTCCCACGACTAGGAATATTTGAAGGATGTACTTGCCGACTACCTCTGCCCCACTAATATGATCCGCATCATAATCCTGATAGTCAAGTACTCATCCTAAGGGTTTTATCAACATGTAATAGAGAGACAATAAGTGTACATGTTAAGATAAAGTGCAACCAGATAGCATACTATCATGTCGAGCAAGAAAGTCCTCCCTATATATGTCCAAGCATCCACTACAATATACATCACATGTACAGTAATGGCCTCCAGGGCATACATATAACCAACAGGAAGATGATGACCCTACCAGTTTTTAGCAAGCTATCACGAGTGGTGACTCTGTGAAGTGGCTGGATGCCATAAGATCCGAAATGGAGTCTATGTACACCAACAAAGTATGGACTTTGGATGTCGTACCCTCTGGGATAAAACCCGTAGGGTGCAAATGGATCTTTAAGAGAAAGATCGGTATAGATGGGCAAGTGGAGACCTATAAGGCAAGGCTTGTGGCGAAAGGATTTCGTCAAAGACCAGGTCTGGACTATGACGAAACTTTTTCTCCTGTGGACATGCTTAAATCCATTCGGATCCTACTTGCTATTGCTGCTCACTACGACTATGATATATGGCAGATGGACGTTAAAACGGCTTTTCTAAATGGTGATTTAGAAGAATGCGTTTATATGGATCAGCCAGAGGGCTTCATTGATAGTGGGAGCAGCGGGAAAGCATGTAGGTTGCTTAAATCCATTTATGGATTAAAGCAGGCATCACGGAGTTGGAACATCTGTTTTGATGATGTCATCAAAGAGTTTGATTTCGTCAAAAATCCAGATGAAGCTTGTGTTTATAAGAAGATTGTAGGGAGTACTGTCACATTCCTCGTATTGTATGTGGATGACATTCTTCTGATAGGAAACGATGTTCCTATGTTACAATCGGTCAAACTGTTCTTATCACAAAGGTTCTCCATAAAGGACCTGGGTGATGCCTCGTACATACTGGGCATGAAGATCTATAGGGATATATCTAAAAGGTTGTTGGGATTGTCCCAAACCAGGTACATTAACACCATCCTAAAGAGGTTTAGTATGGAAGACTCCAAGCGGAGTGCCTTACCTGCTAGTCATGGAGTCACACTCTCCAAGGACTTTTGCCCAAAGACTGATGAAGAGAGAGCTCGCATGAGCATTATACCCTACGCTTCAGCCGTAGGATCTATAATGTATGCGATGATATGTACACGCCCTGATGTAGCTTATGCACTGAGTGTAGTAAGCAGGTACTAATCCAACCCAGGGGAGAATCACTGGACAGCTGTAAAGAACATTCTTAAGTACTTGCGAAGGACTAAAGAAACGTTCTTGGTGTATGGTAACGGGGATCTCCAAATGGAGGCCTTTACCGATTCGAGCTTCCAGAGTGATAAGGATGACAACAAATCTATCTCAGGGCTTGTATTTACCCTCAATGGAGGGGCGGTATGTTAGAAGAGTTCCAAACAGGATACCGTTGTAGACTCAACGATGGAAACTGAGTATATTGCTGCAAATGATACTGCCAAGGAAGCCGTCTGGATGAGAAAGTTTATCTCGGAGGTGGGAGTAATGCCAACCATTATTGATCCAATACCATTGTATTGTAATAATAATGGAGTATGGCGTTGGCCAAAGAGCCTAGGTCCCATCAGCGATCCAAACACATTCTGACGAAGAGACCGGACTGTACGGTAAGTGTTGCCAGTTGGCTCGATGGGATTTTTGACAGGCTCGCTTGTTTTTCTTCTGATCGCTCAATACCTGGGAGCCGTTATGTACAGCTAGTGCCGCTGACAGTTTGTGGGTATGTGATATGATCACTACCTACTGCTAGCGTATTGACGAGTCTTAGAGTCCCACAGAGGGGTTTCCTAGCTCAGGCGAAATGATGTGAGGTGCATATGGGATATGCACGGGAACTCGATTAAATGCGTATATATGATACCATATTTTAAATCGGGCGTTTACTATTGGTCGGGTCGTATGTGATATGACCGGGTTATTAAATCAAATATTGATTTAATATTGATTTTTAGCCCATTTATTTAAACCTTTTCTATTTGGATGTGTGCATGAATGTATGTATGTATATTTACATGTTGATATGAATGCACACATGCATGCATACATGTGTCATGGTTGTTGATACATTGGAGATGGCAATGCAAGACTCACATGGTGTGTGTGTGTGTGTGTGTGTGTATTTGTTATTGAGAAAAAGAAAATGATTAAATCATGATTGAATATTCTTCTACACTATTCTTTACTTGACCTAAGTTTTGACTATGGTTTAATTCTCTTTTGTTCTTTAACTCATTAACAAAAATATCTAGATATTTATCAACCATGGTTCTAGGTGAGTGTGACTCATATACTTATATTTTATTTTCTCATTTTATCTTGAGAATTATCAAAAACAAAGAGCTCAAGCTTTGCCATCTCCTTCTTCTTCCTCCTTCATGATCTCTTACTTTTTCTAGTGAGTGAAGAAAAGAAAAAGGAAAGGTTTTTTAGTGAGAATACAAACCATATCACCAATCTATACCAGTCTAGCCCATTAGTATAGGTTGTTTGCTCCACTTCTTCATAGATCAAGTGAAGCTAGGAGTTTGAGCCAAGGGACTCCGGGTGGATCGTCATGGACTTGGAAGGATTCTAGCGAGCCAAAACCATTGTTGATCTAAGGAGTCACAATAGGAGGTCTACAAAGGTTGTATTTCTCCCCACTCAGTGTTAGACACTACCTAGTATGTGATACTATATATTGTTATCCTAGATTTCTAGTTCGATTCATAGTTGGTATTACTTAGCACCCCCTAAAATTTTAATATAGCATGTGTGATGCAACCCAAACCCTAGGCATGGTGCTAAAGAATTCTTGCACCCTTAATACCGGGAGAGACGAAATCCCCTCCTATCGCTCATTTCCTCCATGTGACTCGGGACTGTACCCAAAAACCACCTGTTTGCACGACTCAGTAAAGCCGTGATAGGGTGGAAATCAAAGCACGGTGGGAGACACACAAGACTCTATGACGATCTCGGGTCTACAGACTAACATATACCAGTGTCACCAGAGAACTGCTATCTGACGTGTGGTATAATACCATCTAGGAGTTCTCGGCGAGTCATGTTCAGTGTACCCAGTCTCCACCGAGCACCCATATACCATCGTTGATGCCAAACACCAATGGATATGGGATCATCCATCACCCATAAAATGGGTCAAGAAACGTATACGCTAGTCTACTCTGGAATATCGATGCCCTGTCTCGATACACTCTCGACTAGGACAATTAAAAGATGTACCCACAGACTACCTAGACCCTACTAGTATGATCTCTATCATAATCCTGGAAGTCAAGTACACATCCTAAGGGCTTTATCAACATGTAATAGAGAGACAATGCAAGTATACATATTAAGATAAAAAGTAACCAGATAGCATACTATCATGTCAAGCAAGAAAGTCCTTCCTATATATATCCAAGCATCCATTGTAATATACAATCATGTACAACAATGGCCTCTAGGGCATACATACAACTAACAACCCTGTCGAAGGAGAGGGTGTCGGCCATGCCTGGGAGCAGGCGAGCTGACCGACACCTCCTCGAGAGGGACAGGAGCGCGATGGGCTTCGGGGCGGGGTGCTCTTTCATGTGACCTCGGCGTGGTGTTGTGAGGTGCCCAGCGGGCCATTGAATAGGTCGCCACGGGGGATCTGTGGCCGCGGGGAGTAGCGAGACGTTGTTCAGTCGTGCCAGCGTGGGCAGTGTCATCTCCCCCTCTGCGGAGGTCAAGGTCCCGAGGTGGGGGTACGATGACCTGGGGGGCTTGTCCAGCTGTTTGGACACGGACAAGGGAATCCACTATGGACGCGAGCCTATCGATCCGTGCAGATAAGGCGTGAACGGCGTTAGGAGGAGGAGAGGATCCGTCCGCGCCTCCGTTGTGGGGAGGACGGCGGCTAGTGCTTGGATCGTCGCGATGATCACTTGCCATCTGCTCGAGATCGAAAGATCAACTTTCGATGAGTGGAATTTTCGCGTTCCCACAAACGGCGCCAACTGATGGATCTCTGAATCTCCTTCAAATGTTGTCTTCCGGCGATCTGCCGACGGCGTAGACGAACGACTGAGATTGGGTTTGAGGATTGTCTCTTGAGGTGTGTGGATCTCAATGGGTTTGGTTTAGTGTGAAGCCGAGCTACCTGCAAAGAAGTCCCGGGATGGTTGTACCACCGTGAACCCTCCGACGATCAAGTTAGTCGTGGTATTTGGGCAGAGTAGCGGCCTATTGTTTAAGAATTGTCTTACCTGAATCGTCTGAGAGGGGTTTATATAGTGACAGTCATGGGCTAGCGGGCGCGAGATTCTCGCCGGCCGTTACGTCCCTAGCGTTGCGCCCGCGAAAATGGCGGGATCCCCCATTAATGACGAGATACGCTCGTTAATGGGGGATGCGACGGCGTGGAACGCGGGATCGTGGGGCGGCGGATATCTCGCGTTTGGCGAGATTCGCGGAGACGCCTGTGATCTGCGTTTTGGGCCGCCCAATAGAACCGAGGAATCTTAGCTCGGCGGGAGGCTCGGAGGCGAGCGGGAGGCCGAGAAAGTTCGGTGCTGTGATAGCTCGAAGACGAGCTGGGAGGGCTAAGGAAGCTCGGCGTGCAAAAGGGCTCGGAGGTGAGCCATTGGTCGTTTACAGGACTCTTCAGAGAATTCTCGAAGGTTGGGTCCAAGCAGCGGGAAGATAGCCCGGGGGACGTCTCCAATGTGCAGTCCTCGCCTTGTTTCTGTGTGCATTGGGACATGTTTTCTGCCACGTGTCATGATCTGGAGAGCTCCCACTTATGAGCACCATCATCTTCCTTTCATGATGTCCAGAAGACAATATCTTTTGAAAAATTGTTTCGCCATGACTATTAATAAGAGTCGGAGACAAACTTTAAATTTTGTTGGTCTTTATTTACCGAGACCAGTTTTTAGTCACGGGCAGCTATATGTGGGTGTTTCAAGAGTTACTTCACCCAATGACTTGGAAATTATCATGAGAACTGATAACAAGGACTTTGAAGAGTACACTAGGAATGTTATGTACAAGCAAAGTTTTCGACAACGTTTAAATTGTAGGCATTCCAGCCTTAATGTCTTATTTTATACCTTTTAAATTATTTTTTCATGACCTGCAATATATCACTATGCTATTTGTTCAGTTTCAAGTTCTTCCTTATTTTCTCGTACCCAAGATGCAAATGGATAATACATTTTTTAATCATATAGGTTATTTGTTTCGTTAAGGTTATGTTTTAATCTAAGCCGGAAATATGGTCTTGCAAATTTTGATTTATACATTCAACCTTACAAAACAATGGTTTGTATCAAATTTTCGGTCATGTACAATATAATTGGTTTCAATCATGATGTTACAGCTTGCCTAACAATACAGAGAAGCATCCAAATTTAATAATGATCTTTAGACTTCTGTGTAATTTATATTAATTGGGAAATTGATGTTAACAGAGCAACCTTTAGACTTCTGTGTAATTTATACACTAAATATATATAATAATTAATTATTTGCTAAATGCAAATATCACTTCAAAAACATTGAATATATTTGGTACATGCTCTCTATGGCGGTTGTTGTTCTTCACATATAACAAGGTAAGCAAAGAAATAGGCTCTTTTATTGTCATCGGTCAATTAGACTGTTTGGCTTCCGTGTATCCTAATAGCAAACAAATAATAAAAAATGGTATGAAGTACTATAAATATTACCAGAAAACTTCACTTTAAAACACCTTGGTGAAAAAGATACCTCAGTAATCACACATGCCTCTCAACTGCTGTTGTAAACAGTGGGTTTGATCCCGAAGTATGTTTTCTCATCATTTTTAATTGGGTCTTGATCTCTTTTCATGTCAATTTATGTTTAAACAAGAATTTTTCCTTATGAGCTTTAACATTGATCAACTCTTTTCAAGCACAAACAGAAAATGAGTCGTGTGGTTGGCGCCTACAATTTGATTAACGACCTGCAGCCAACCAAAAGTTAATGGAATATAAAAGTAAGAGTGACTCGATTTTGGGATGCCATGAATCCAGCAACTGAAGAACTATTTCACCTTGCTTTTATAGGTTTGGACGAAGAGGTTACTATCCTAAAAACCCTTTATTTCGAAAATATATTTACAAATCGATTGGCTTCCATTTTCCATTGAAATATAACTTTAAATATTTTCCTTATCAGTATATACAACTTGACTTATTTTTTGCCGGAAATAATATACAAGCAATTATTGGCAAATATTATGCAGACCAATTTAGGCCTCAAATACAAGAAAGGAAGTGTTATTCTATTTTTGATTTCAAAATTGTTCCAACTAAATTTGATTGGTGGTGTGTCGAGAAGGATTTTGCAATAAATTTTATTAGAGATACTAAAGTACAGAAGTTAACTGAAGATTGTTGTAATATTACCATGGAGAAATTCAACTTCATGTCGTTTGAAGATTGTCATACTAAAGTAAACAACAACAAATTCCTTAAAGGTAAACTGATGCTTGAAATGAACTTTGTTCTAATTATATTTTAATTTTATGATTAATTTAACTGTTGAAACACTTTGTGGTCAGACATTGTTGCAAGAAGTAAATCCAATTGAAACATTTTACAAGGATGAGAAATCTTCAAGAAAGTTAAAACTGATTCTTCAAGTAAGAGTGACTCGATTTTTTTTTTAAATACATTTGTAGCTCTATCAAAGTTGGCCAGTTGATGACTTTCACTCAAACACTAATGACAACTGAATCAAGTAATGTTGAAGTTCTCAATCTCACTATAAGAGAATTAGTCAGATGCTATATGTCAAGTGATCAACAGGTACTTTTTTCATGAAACGTCAATATGACGGATAAAGACAACAATTTTTTTCCCTATATAGCTATATACAAATATAAGTACTTTAGTAAAGTTAACTAAATACAATAATGCAAATTAATTAATTATTTTTGTCATTCAATAACAACAAGTAATTGTTCAAACAATAGCTACAATTGAGAAGATTGTTTATGGGCAAGGTTAGTGCTACACATCCTGCAACAGACGTGCAGAGAAATCAAGAAATTATTGTGGTGTCAAAATTGTGACAGGAAAGTTGAATTCCCAATCAAAAGGTAGATTCATGCTGCCTAGATGAATACTTATTGTTGTTCTCTAATTAAACACAACTTATTTATGCCTTTTCGAGTTTCAATTGGGAATTAATACAGTTAATTACACGTGTATGTAGGCACAAGATTGTGATTGAAGTAACTAATCAGAAATCAACAACCACCTTATTGTTGATGAATTCTCAAGTTAAGTCCATATTGAAGATTTCTGCAACAGAAGTAGCCAATAACATGACTGAAGCAAGTATATTTTCCTAACCAGATAACTTATCATGCTATCAAGATTCAAAGGAAATTCCTCAGATCGGTAAGAACTTAGTTGGGAAGACATATCAGTTCACGATAAAACTAACTAGGAAATCATGTGAGACGGGTAAAGAAGAATTTTCTATTCAAAAACTTCAAGAATTGATGTCTGTCAAATTAGAAAAACCCACTATGATTGATTTCAGAGGATGGTGAAGCACATGATTCGGTAAACCAATTTTGTTTTAATTTTATTTTTTCAGAGGCAAAATGACAACCATTTGGAACATGTATAGTAATCAATACCATTTCATATAAAATAAAGTGCAATCTAGTCATTTTTTATTTTAAAACTTTACATTAGTTCATCTAAAGACCTCTAATTATAAAGGTTCACTTGCTATTTTTTATTGTAACAATTTTTATTTTTTTTTCTTAGACTACAAATAATTCAGATGTGAATTTGGATGATGAATTCCCGCAAGGAAACGAATGACAATAACTATTGCCAATGACAAAAGGTTTAATACCAAAGGGTTGAAGCCGAAGCAAAGCAGGTTTGTTTCTATTTTGAATTCCATTTTATGTCATTCATTTTTTTCACATAATCATTTTTAAATTTTTCAATAAATTCGCTGTTCCTATTTTCAGTGAAGTTTGACGTCCAGGTTACTAATATAATATCAATAACGGCGCCAGTATGAGAATTGTAACATGCAACAATTTCATTAAAGGAGAAGGGAAACCAGATTTTTGTTGGCGAATGTTGTCGTGAATGCAAATCAAATCTATCTATTAATATGTTTTTTTGTAATTGCTGAAGTTGTGATTTTGTGACTTTGTAGTTGCTACTCTATCTTTATATGTTTGAATCTGAATTTAGTTTCTATGTTGGTCTTCATTGTTTTATTTTTTCTATTTTCTTAAAGGTCTCAAGATGTGCCCGGGTAGGCCATCTAGTATGGTATCGAAGTACAACATGAGGTTGACAAGTAAACAATGAGGTATTTATGAGCAATTTAGCCGCAATTCGAAAGACAAAATATGCTACAAATTAACTGAAACCGTAGGTCCATGCAGTCATGTTTCTACTAACTGAATTAGTGCTGATCATCCAAATAAAACAAGTAGTGATTCTTAGCAATCCTGTAGCGCAAGTTACAGAATAAGATGAGAATAATGGAGGAAAGAAGCCCAGTGGCAATTTGTGTAATAGAGAGGGTGGGTCCCATCCATGAATGGATGAGGGCACTTTAGAGGGGGGGGCTGCAGGGACACTGCAAACCCCGTAAGCTCTAAAACTACACCTTCCACCAATTTATTCAACGATCTGCGTCATCCATCTTGATCTTCATCGTTTAATATGTCGATACACCAAATTTCATGTGATTTTAACACTTTTTCACTGTTAATTTAGTGGGAGCAAAATTAATGGTTTTCCGACAATAGGACTTTTTACATTGCTAAATCAACATTGAAAAAGGTGTTAGAATCACATGAAATTTGGTATATCGACATATTAAACGATGAAGATCAAAATGGAAGGTGTCGAACATCAAATAAACTGAAGGAAGGTGTGGCATTTTAATCCCACCTAACGCAAAAAGTCTACTAGAGCCTTTTTACTCCATTATTCTCAAATAAGATACAGTTTCCAAATTGTAAAACCACTTAGGGCTTGCATTATGATATTTATAGATTATTTATGTAAGGGATTAATCACCACCTAAAAGAAAAATGCTAAATTGCAAAAATTACCCTGATCTTTCTAAACCTACATTTTCCCACTCTCAACTTTAATTTATTCTCAAAATGTTTTTCATTTAAATATTAAAATATCACTTTTCTCTTTTGTATTTCATTTCAATATTTAATTAAAATATTTAAATGAAGGGGATTGAGAATAAATTAAAATTTGAAGAGGGCAAAGTGCAGGTTTTAAAAAGTTGAGGATATTCTACTATTGGAGCATAAGCTAAGGGGGGTATTTCTTGCAATTTAGCCGAAGAATAATCTTAAAACCCATAGATTTTATTGATGCCCCAACAAACAGACATTATAGACTTCTTTGTTGAATTTGATTTCAATTCGGGATTAGCTAGAATTTAAATCTAATCACTAGTTTAAATTCATATGCATCTGTAATTTAAATATGGATTTATCTCCAAGCATATATTTATCCTATAAAAAGAAGGCTTTCTCTGAGATTTTCAGGTAATCCATAATTCTCTAATAACGTAGGGTTTGATTAGAGTGGGAGAGGCGGCCAAGCGCGGTCATGAGATAGAGAGATTTTGTAAGAGGGGGTATTTCATTGTAAAGGAGGGTGAGTAGTCGGTGTAATCTCCGGTAAGTCTTTCTCATAGTGGAATTTCTCGTCGCGGTTTGCAGAATTAGGTGCTAGTTGCACCGAAAGTAGGTAAATCTTGTGTGTTGTTGGTGTGTTCTTTTTTTATGATTTAGTATCTATCGGATAGTCTTTTTCAATCTAATCTAAAACAAAGGTCTTGGATTTACGTAATCCTTACAACAAGTGGTATCGGAGCGTCAAGTTCACGTTTTGGAGTTGATTGGAGAGATGACAGCTACAAGTTACGAGATCGAAAGGTTCGATGGACGCAAGAGTTTCAGTCTATGGAGATTGAAGATGACGGCGCTACTTAAACAACAAAGTATGCACAAGATTATCTTTGCGAAAGACAGGATTTCGGCGACGACCACGGAAGTTGAGATTAAAGAGATGGTGGAAAAATCTCACAGTTCGATTCAGCTTTCAATGGTCGATAAGGTTTTTTACGGAGCGGCGCAAGAGACGACAGTGGCAGAATTGTAGAACAAGTTGGATTCCGTTTACATGAAGAAATCTCCTACTCACCGGTTTTATCTAAAGCAGTCCGGGAAGCACGTAGAAGTTTTCGGTCTGATTTAGGCGGAGGGTTCGCTTTGAAAGAGTTCACAGGATTGTGCATGCCGGAGAAGATCGTGCATCAGTACACCACGTTGGGAGATCCTTACTTGTAACGACCGTGTTTTCTAATACCTAATAAAATATATTTTATTTAAATTTCTACTATCAAATAATTATTTACTTGTTTCGTTGATAGAAGAATAATTTTAAAGTAATGTTAATAATTTTCAAAGTATTGAAATATGATTAAGGAATTTTCTAAAATCTATTTATTGTTTTTATAGGCTTAAAATGTTTTAATAAAATTTTATGATGCCTTAAAAATAATCTACGTATTTTTACTATCAATTAAAATAATTAATTCGTAATCAAAAATATTTTCAAGGATAAACTAGATTTTAAATAATTATAATAACTAGCTAACACCATAGATATGGATATATTATTTAGTTTTAGCCCAAAATTATTTTTATACTAAAGATAACAATAAAATGTATTTTCTGAAATTTTTCCATAATTTTTCCGTATTTTTAACTATTTTTTAAAAACCAAATTCAATCTTTAAATAATAAACAGTTAGTATTTTTATTTATAATAAAAATTAATTAATCCCTTGATCCTGGACCGTTGGATACAAGATCCAACGGCCCAGAGCCTCGTGGCGGTGCCCACGTGGTGGGGACCACGGGAAAACACGTGGTCCCCACACGCAGACGCACACGCGGACGCGTGGTGCTGGGGTGGCGGCTCATGAGCCGTTGGATGCAGATCCAACGGCCACGAAGCAATGGCGGGGGCGGCTAATCACGGGGAATGATTGGGGCAATCATTGGCTGCGGATTTTCTGGGGATTTTGTTAACTGTTTTGGATTTTATGGTTGGAAAAAAAACCCTATAAATAGAGACCTTCAATCAGTGATTTCTCATACCTCAGAACTCCAAAAATTCTGAAAAAAATACCCATGCCTTCGTATCGACAACGCCGACGCTGTGGTTCCACCCAAATATCGAGGAAAAATCCGAGCGCGGAGCTATTGAAGATTTAGTACAAGCCTATGTTTTCAACCCATCGGCATCCGACTCAAACAAAAAGTAGGATCCGCCTCTCTCCACTCCTCTGTCGCCTTCTTTCTCATAATGATTTTGGTTTCAACTTCTAATCCCTAATCTCATATTAAAATGATACTAAAAACATTCATGCATGCCTATTTTTTTTGTACCTCTTAATGATAATAATGTTAACCCATGTTTTAATACGGTCTTTAATTACCTCTGTACGGAAAAAAAAACATTGCGCTCCTATACTACCTAAAATATGATATGCTTAATGTTATAACCCAGGGGTATCACTTCACCCCTTACATACCCACACTTACCCATACTACCAATATGATCTCAAAATAGGTTACATCCATAAAATATCTTCGTTTTATTAAAATGTTGTATTTGTTTAAAATATTCATATGAGATAAGATATTTGGAATACATGTTTTATATACGACATATACATATATTTTACTTACACTTTTTCATCAACTACTGTAATTTTGTTAAATCCCTTTACCTTTTGAAAGGGAATAATACTAAATCTAAATAACGGCATATGGTTTTTCCAACTTAGCCCCTTTCACTCGAAAGGATATTTTTATATTAATTCTTCTTAGAATGTTAACTAAAGTTTAAATGAGTTACCCTAATAATAGGGTAATGTTTTACGCGAGTACCTCGTGGTTGATAAGCAATCGTCCCTGAAAAGGACAAAAATCCTGTCGTCCATGTGCAGCGGTTGCCAACACGAACGTATTTTCTAAAACGTTGTCTTAAACTAAAAAACACTATAATTTCGTAAAATTATTATTTACAATAAAATACCTCAATCCATCCTAAAAAGAGATAATTTCATTTAAATAGCTTGACCTTTACTAAAAGGCTATTTTCAACAAAGACCATAACCCTTATAAATGATATTTTCCAAAAGGATATCTAAAACTGTATTAAAAGATAATTTTCAAACAAATACCATAACCTTTTATTAAGAGGATATTTTCTCAGTAAAATATTATGGGTTTCCACAACGATAAATATTCCAAATATCATGGTTTTCTTATAAATAATAAATATAATTAAACACTATCATCCTTTATTAACTAAGTGTTCTATAAGATGATACGAAGTACCTTACAAACTTAAAAAGATAACAAGATAAAACTAGCGGTTGTGGAAGGCCATATTAAATGAGATCAACTTCTTGATTACAAGTCGATAACATATACAACATATGATACGGTTATGGTTAGAATGCGCGGATCTAAGTATGGAATACTTATATATGAGGATCCCTGCAGGCGAGGTGAACAGTCCAATGTGTGGACGACTACTAACCCGATATTCGGGCGAATACTAACCCTACTTAGGGTGAATGGTCCAATGTGTGGACAACTACTAACCCGATATTCGGACGAATACTAACCCTATTTGAGGACGAATGATCCAATATGTGGATGACATACAATGTGGAAATTCCATGCCTAGATGTATACGCACTAACTTTAATTCGTCAAGACCTTTATACTGAACAACGGGGATGGGTAGTTTGATTAGGCAAGGAGATTCGGAACTCGGATTCCCCTACTACTCAATCATGATCCCGGAAAGTGAAACGGTATATTTCACTTCTCCAGTTGTTGTTCCGTGGCCACAGCGGAATAATCGCGAGTATCCGGACCCTTGTTTGACAAACTAAAACGTTTACAATACCTATTGATACTCAACACTAAACTCACATCATGTGCTATACCTACCTGTTATCTTATCTACCTTTCCTTATGAGACACGAATTATTCAGTATCTTGGATGTGGATATATTACCAGTTTAGACTTGTTGTTTATTATGGAACTGAAGGGTGGTAATACCTGTGCATTTGAGTGATATTCATGCTAGACAAAGCTCCATCGTAGTCATGAGACACCTTTCGGAGATGTTCACGCTACCGCATTGATTGCCACCCCAGGCACGAGCGCCAGCTAGTCATGGGATACCTCAAGAATACGAGTATGTTCAACAGTAAATTCCATTAATACACACCTGGTTTAACCTGATCTAACTCTTAGACTGAATATCCGTTTGACTTGACTTGAACGTTTACCAAACATATACCTCACACAACCTACTCATATTCACATATACCTCTGGCAACATATCTAATTTGTATATAACATCATACCTTTATACACATGTACGTCATATTCATTATATTTATATACACATGTCCGTTTCTATACCTTTACTTCCTTATGAAGCAATCCTACCCGAATATAACTTGCTGACGGGCCTTCCTTTTCTTCCTCTATTTTTGGAATGTCCGTCAGATGAGAATGAGTATTATGATGAGGATCAAGGAATGAAGCCAACTAATGAAGATTATGCAGACTTGACGACGGATGATTAGCTAGATTTAATTTTTGTTGTTGCCGATATGTTTAGGGCTTTTGGTTCTCCTTTGATGTAATTGAACTACTTAGTTTATTTTAATCTTTCTTTTGGGATGTAATAAAGTTTGGTTAATGGAAATAAATGCCTTTCGCTTTTATTACTTTGATTTTGGTACACATCCTGCATGTTAGATATTCATACGCTTAACGTAACTGTATTGAATAAACCACCTTCAATACAGTTAGGTTGGGGATTTTGCCACGTCATCCTTCACCTTCTTTTGAGAAGCGGGACGTGACATCAGTCAGATGGCACTGCAGGACAGATGGTTCAGACAGTTGGGAAGAACATAACATGACGGCTTACGGCTGGTTTTCCGAGAGTGTTTCAGGCTGGAGCCCTATATATTGTCAAGTACCTCATT
This sequence comes from Agapanthus africanus, assembly GCA_030015575.1. Lineage (NCBI taxonomy): Eukaryota > Viridiplantae > Streptophyta > Magnoliopsida > Asparagales > Amaryllidaceae > Agapanthus > Agapanthus africanus. The sequence goes on from CM057346.1 coordinate 523,593,708, forward strand.
GATCGATCACCATTGACGGTGGTAGATATGGAATTCCTAAGAAAGTATGAATTGGAGGGGCTAGAGATTATTCAAGGCTTCGTGGAATTCGATGCATCGAGGAGCTGAGGGTCGAGAAATGTTCTCTTATCGGCTTTGGAAACAGAGCAAAGTGATACAGATCGTGGTATTCTGGGACCCAAAGTGGAGTAATCAGCCGAGTAATATTCGCTAAGTCTGCGATACTTCGTAGATGACAGACTCGGTGAGATGGTGAACGGAGAACGGGTATGCCGCCAAGCGAGGTGAAGTTCGAAGTCCCAATCCAGGTTACGAGAGATGAGGTGGTCAGTACTTCAATTCAGGTGGAGAGTCCAATAGAGCCAGTGATGCAAAGGTCGATGACAGTTTGACGCACAGGAGTGGTTAGGGACGAGTCTCTAAGACAAGAGGATCGAGAGTTCGGCAGAAAGAATACATGTTTGATTCATGACATGGAGAGTGTCATGGATGGGGAGTTGCGTCAATTGCAGCAGTGTATCGAGCAGGTTCTAACTCGGTATGAGATGGAGAGGACTCGGCCCGCATCTTCTTATTTAAAGGTGCACTTCAGGTTTTCGGCGATGTTATCATCAAGTATAGATTACGCTGGTGATAAGGACGGTTGGAGGTCGACGACGAATTACATATTGGGCACAAATGAGTATCAGGTAGTTCGACGCTTCAGGCTGGTATCGCGGTTTCAACAGTGGAAGCATGGTTGATAGCTGTCATGCAGGCGGTTAGAGAGGCCATCGATTTGCGGAGATTGTTCGATATGAGAGTTCCACAAGAGGTGAGAGTGTTCATTTTGGAGACCGAGAAAAAGGTAATGTCTCTTACAAATATTGATAGACATGAGAATCCGACAGACGCGTTTATGCGATGGTTTCAGTGCAAGTTCAAGCTTTGCCTAATTGATTGTTGAGGTGCCTTCGGGCACAAGACGACGAGAACGGAATTCTAAGGTGTTGAGAAAGTGAGGAGATTAAGACAAATTTGAATCAAGATGGAGATTGTTGAATTTGATTTGAATTCGGAACCCAAAGTGGAGTAATCAGCCAAATAACATTCGTTGAGTCTGCGATACTTCGTATAAGACAGACTCGGTCAGATGGTGAACGGAGAACATGTATGCCGCCAAGCGAGATGGAGTTCAAAGTCCCAATCCGTTCGACGCACAGTAGTGGTTAGGGACGAGTCTCCAAGACAAAAGATCGAAAGTTCGGCAGAAACACTGCATGTTTGATTCATAACATGGAGAGTGTCATCGATGGGGAGTTGCGTCGGTTGCAGCAGTGTATCAAGCAAGTTCTAGCTTGATATGGGATGGAGAAAACTTGTCCCATGTCTCCTCATTTAAGGGCGCACTTCAGGTTTTCTATTATGTTATCATCAGGTATGATTACGCTGGTGATAGAGGCATATGGAGGTCGACAACAAGTTGCATATTAGGCACGGATACGGTGTCAGGTTGATCGACGTTTCAGCCTGGTATAGTGGTTTCAACAATACATGCATGGTTGATTGTTGTCACATAAGCGGTTAGGGAGGCCATCGATTTACAGAGATTGTTTGGTATGGGAGTTCCACAGGAGGTGAGAGTGCTCTTCTTGGAGACCGAGAAGAAAGTAATGTCTCTTACGAATATTGGTACCAATGAGAATCCGACAGACGCGTTTATAAGATGGTTCCGGTGTAAGTTCAAGTTTTGCCTAATTGATTGTTAAGATGCTTTCGGGCACAAGACGATGAGAACGGGGTTCTAAGGTGTTGAGAAGTTGAAGAGATTAAGGCATATTTGAATCAAGATGAAAATTGTTGAATTTGATTTAAATTCGGAATTAGATAGCATTTAAATCTAATCTCTAGTTTAAATTAATATGCATCTCTAATTTAAATATGAATTTATCTCCAAGCATATATTTATACTATAAATAGAAGGCTTTCTCTAAGATTTTCGAGCAATCCATAATTCTCTAATAACCTAAAGATTGATTAGAGTGAGAAAAGACGACCAAGCACGGTAAGCGTGGTCATGAGATAAAAAAAGGTTTTGTAAGAAATAGTATTTCTTTATAAAGTAGGGTGGGTAATCGATGTAATCTTTTGTAATTCTTTCTCATAGTGGAATTTCTCGTCCCAGTTTGCAGGATTGGGTGTTAGTTACGCCGAACATGCGTAAATCTGGTGTAGGGGTGTTGGTGTGTTCTTTTTGTGTAATTTGGTATCCGTCGGATAGTTTTTTTCAATCTATACTAAAACAAAGATCTTGAATTTCCATTGGGCATAAATAGGTAATCCTTACAACATTCCTATCATTACCTTTTGATTTGATTTCCCATGGCCATTTTTATTACAAGCATCCATTACAAAGTTCTAATTCTACAAATAATATTAGGATGAACTCCTCATGGACTTCCACTGTAAGCCTAGGCATAATTATATGGGCTAAGTTAAGCAAATGGCTCGCATTCGTGATATTTGCGCTGTTACGTCTCTTCATCAGACATTGGCCCGGTAGTTATGGTATCAGCAAAATACTCCTCAACTGCAACAATAAAAACCTCAAAATAGAAGTTAAAAAATTAGCGGTGTAATCTAGCATATGACAATTATCCTTTTTTTTCTTTTTTCTTGTGTGTGTGTGTGGTGGGGGGGGGGGGTGTGGGGGGGGGATCAGAGTAAATGGGAAGGAATTGATTTAAACTGTTACCCATATCATCGTTCTCTGGGGAATCGAGAAGGATATCTGAATCCGATGGCAGAAATGGAGAGCCGGTGTAATCTCCAAGAGCTCCAAGATCTGTAGTTTGGGTAAACCACCACCGAAATCAGCAGGCAAAAACTCAAGAATTTCAATCATTGTATCATCGATAAAGTAATTTGGATCAAGGTATGGATCCAGAAATACTGCATATTAAAATTTTCTGTAAATTTGGATCAAAGAATATTATGGGCAAACTACAATTCTTTAACAAGTTATATTAATTGACAAACTTTGACTGGCTAGTCATTATTTGCATTTTTATTTACTGATATCTAAATCCTATGATTTCGAGTCCAGAAAAGGATAGTGCTATGCTAAAAAGATTTATTTTATTGACACCGTGGTTGTTGGCATGTTATTAACACAACTGTACTATATATGTTGCAATGTCTAAAACTAGTAAAACTTCACGCATTCATGATTACCACATGACCACGAGAAAAGATACAGCTATAGCAACGACATCCATGTAAAAAGAGTATAAGCTTATTTTCCAAAAAAATAAGAAGAATAAGTTAATGGCTACATTACACTAAAATACTTTTAAATGTCATTTTTCACTAGGCTATCTGTAAACTCCCTTAAAACTTTGGTGTTGAAGGGAGTTTTCCCCCTAAGATACCCTAAAATGTCAGAGTCCAAGGAGAGTGCTGTAATTATTTTTTAAAAAGTGTACAAGGAAGTTCAGTGAAAAACAACGATACTTTAAGGGTAGTTTAGTGTAATATAGCCTATTCAGATTAAGTTGTGTAGACGAGCTTTCGCAAAAGTTTACCTCCCAAACTTGTTAAGTCCACTGTTAAATCTGTAAGACTCAGGTTCCAAAGTTGTCCTAAGGATCTAATAGAGTCTCTTGAAGGCCCAATATCGGAACCTAATTGTAACCCTCCATCAGGAGCGAAGGCTGTCTCGAGAACCGAGGCATCCAAGCCCATCCCTGATATTTCAGATGGAGGGAATGGAAAATGATTGCTTGATGCCACCGATGAAGGACTCACAACCATCTCTGACATGCAAGACATTGTGCTCGATGGGGGTAGCGTAGGTGCCAGTCCAGATGATCCATTTTCCATTACGATGCTTGAACATAAAATAAGAAATAAAAATAATATTTAATCAGAATGTTATCTTGTTAGAAAATTAGAAATATATTTATCTACATTTGTATCATATAGCAATTTCAATCAAATCATGCCTTAAGTTGGAAGACATTTAAACTTGCAATATATCAAAATTGAATCTTCCATGAAATAATAGTTCTGTATCTCTAAACAAATCCTATACAAAAAAAATGTTTTTAATAACTTTAGAGTTTTAGTGGCGTGGCAGAGACTTTAAGATGGTAGCATAGCCATCCTTTTCAAGTAAATGCAGATATGGAAAAAATTCAGTTGTGCAAAAGTCGAGAATTCGGGCACATAACTGGGCGCTCAACTTGCTAGGGGCTAAACAAAATATACTTATGAAGAGAATTGCAAATTATTAATGTTTTTTTTGCTAGAGTCAAGAGATATAATTTAATTGTATAAAGTAATATGAACAACTGAAATGATATAAATTCCTCAGCATGCAATTACTACGTGTTTTTTCACGTGGGTTCGTGTTTTAGACTCAGGATCAACTATTTAAATTGGTTTACAGTGCTATATTCCATTATCCAAACAAAATGCATCATCTACTTTACTAAATGGTAGGATAGATTATCTTTTTAATAATTCAGTATATTTTTCTCATACCTTACGGTTTGTTGAGTCTGGTAACTAATGTAATTATGAAATAAGATGATAGTCCTTACTCGTTTCCAGAATTCATACGCATCGGATGAAAACTGCCTGATGCGGGGATTCCATTAACTACATGGCAGTTTGACAGTCCCATGGAATCAAGATGAGGCTGACCTGTAGCTGGTATTGGAGGCTGCGGCATAACCGGATACCCCATTGGTAAATTGTTAACTGCACTGAAAACAGGTTGGCATTGAATAAGAATGATAATATGAGAGAAGAACTGCTTATTTTTATAGAAACAAAAATAAAAAAGAATACACCTAAACTAGCATTGGGTCGGCACTAAGACTCAAAACGAGATTACAAGAGTACCACTTGGGCACTTGCTAATATTGGTGATGTAAAATCCTAAAGAGTGCTTTTGTTGTTTGAACCCTATAAGCATGCTAGCCCCGAAGCAATTGTACGGTACGGTTTTTATCTCAATGTTCTCAAGATCAAGAAGACTGTAGCGAATAACCACCAATGGCCAGAAACATATAGTTACAGAAAGAAAGGATAAAAGAATATTTCAGAAACCTTGATGCCGTTGGAGTTCTTTTCTTATTTTTCTCTACAGTGATGTCAGTTGAGCAAAAATCATTATTAATCTTTCTTCAGACCACAGTAATTTTCAAACATTGAAAAAAATCTTTAGACATAAGAAACCGCACTGGAGAGAAATCTTTTAATGGCATATTATGAAGAGAGAATATTTTGAGATAAGATAAATTACCGGGAATAGAATGTATCCCATTTTGCATGGGAGCCAACGGAACCTTAGGCTGCACAGGATATTTCATTAGATGGTATTGGTGTTCCAACAAATGATTGAACAAGATGATTTGCTTTTTCAGTTTCAGCCTGATGTAGTAAGATCTAAAAAAATCTGCATTCTCTTCTTCCAGTTTCTGCCATACTGAAAATATATGAAATAAGATATCAGACCAATGATCTGGATTTTTTGATGCAAAAAATGACAATTTTGAATGTGTACACATTTATCGTAAAACTCCCTCTCGTGACGTGTGTATGTGCAAAGGGATATAATATACCTTAATCCAAAATGGCATCCAAAGATCAAGTGCGGATTTTGTTTTGTGAGAAGCGTCAAATGTGCGCATATTATGTCCTAAACAAAATGTTTTATGGGATTATGTCGTCTATGAATGATGGTGTAGCATCATCTTTAACATTGGCAATTTCTATGAATGATAGTTTCTCAATGAAGTATCATGTTTAGCATCGGCAAATCCACCAGTAACGAACAAATGAATCATTGATAAAATTTAAAATTGCAAGCTCTGAATAATATACTAAACGTATTTGGAAGCATCTATAGTTAAAAGATACGCATTTCAATGCTTCAGCATTGGTTGCTCAAGCACATGAACATGTAAAAGTTTCGACAGATAGGTCCAATCCAACAGGCCAAAAAACATGGTAATAGGATTGTATGAGCTAAGGTTTAATATAAAATACACGGGATTTGGATATGCCTATAGATTCAAATTCAAGAAAATTGGAATCAGGTCCTCGCTTCAGCTTTAACAAATTTATAACTAGGCATGCTTTGGAGCCAGGTCAAGAGGAAACATATGCTTATAGTAGGCACGCCGCACGTTTATGAGACTGGTCAAGGGTACAAAATGTTTGTAGACGACGACGTCAAAGCTTTAATCAGGGCATAGTAGTTTCATCGAAACTAGGATACGGCAATTATCATTCAACCCCGACTGGACATTCAAATAGCCTAGAGGAGCTTGGTGCAGTGTTTATTGGATGCATCAATTTCACAATAAATCAGCAGTAGTAAGGTACCTAGTAATAGTTTAATGGCAGCATTTCTTCGAACAAAATGTTGGGGAGAAAAAAGAAGCTTTCCAAAAATTCCGAAGTACAATAGATTTACAAACTAACCCACCTAGAGTTGTAAAGCCAGGCTCAATTCTAGCCCGATTAGATAGAGTCCTAACCACTTCCCCTTTATTCATATACAATTGCAAGCACCGTTCTATCAGATTTTGGACCTGCAGCAAATATTGAATTCAAGAAATAAGACCCTGAGATTCATTTTAAATAAATTAGTTGTTCATGCCTCATAATTGAAGAAAAAGTTTTTAAAAAAAAGGGTCAGTTCCAATTTATTTGTTCTGCATATTGTCTGAACGGTGGCCGGGCTTGCGACAAATAGATCATCTTACAAGTTCAATATCTTCACGAGAAATCTTTATGTTATCACTGCTTGCATTGGATATTGAATCTGCATCTGCGACAGCAGCTTCTGTAGCTTTGTTGTTTTCAAGGTTAACTTTTGATTCTTCAGCTGCGATCTGAATATCCTGTGTGGAACTCAACAATTTAGGTCAAACGCATCGAATTACCACAGGTTATTAGAAATACTAGGGCCATTATAAAATTAAGACGGCAACAGCTAGCACGTTTTCTGCCATATAGTTTGCACAATACATTCTGGCATGTCATAAGAGCCTCCTCTTACATTAACAAAATAAGGCACGATAATGAATAAGCTTGTATATGACTCCGCAAATCAGATATAATCACAACTCTTGCAAGATACAAAATATGAAGTAGAAGATATAAGGAGGAGGCTGCATAGGTATCTAGAATAAGTGCACACAACAACACAAATTATAGATTGCACAATATCACGGATAAATAATACTAATAATAAACATATTGGCTCCCAAGTAATTGTCCTAGGCATTTAAAACTTTGATTCCAGACATGCATGCTTCCCCAAGAAAGTGTCAAGGAGAAATTCCATGATCCACAATTTAAACACATAATGTTGGCTCAATTCAGTCATCCTGATCCTAGCCTGACATGATGAAGGCCGGGGGGGGGGGGGGGGGTGCTCAGTGCATTTCAAAAGATTATTACCTGTGAGGCTATCATTTTAGTTTGCATTGTACGCTCGGTTGTCCTAAGTACGATTTACCAAGGCCAAGATACTTAATAATATGGTGTCTCCCTTTGGGATGATGCCTCGAAGGATGAAGTTTTAGAATTTAAAATGTTTCAAATGAACTGTTATTGTCTGTTTTGAACCTTGCAATGCAACGAACAGGATGCTTGCTAGTCAAACTGGCTGGTAGGGCAGCAATTCAAGACCTGTTAGAATTAAGATGAACTTTCAAAATATATATTACACAACAAAAAAATTTAAGAGATTCTATCACAATCTTGTGCATTAGAAGTGAGTGGAGACAGAGGATTCATGTGCTGGACCCGGCGTGATTCTCATGTTGGTTCATGTAGCCTACCCCATATGCTTGGGATAAAAGGCTCAGTTGTTGTTGTATCACAATCTTGTGCATGTAACATGCCTTTAAAACGTAGATAAGAACATCACAAAATAAAACTCTAGAACTATCTGAAATCTTTGCTTAAATGGATGTTTGTGCTGATCTCAACATGAAATGGCATCAAACAACCGTCTGTAGAATATTTACATAACTAGGGGGGAATTTAAATGGCACTCTTTATTATGCCTCACTCTGTAACATAAATATATTGTGATATATTACATAGATTTACGCAAGAAGAAGAAAAAGAAGGATATGGATTGTATCAACTGAAAGCCAACACAAACCCACGATTCAAGTACAAAGAGGGGGGATGGGTGGGGTGGGGTGGGGTTTTTTTCATGAACATATTGTTTCCTATAGGGAAAGAAAAGGTTGGGCTTCCTATGTCCGTCTCATAACAACCTTAAATGTTCAAAAGTCACAAATGAGTTTTGATGTACAGATTCTGCAAGTAGTAAACTATCGATAATTCGATATCTCAAACCAATGAAAAGCATGCAAAACCTAAGAATTAAAAGTAACAACACATTGCATCACAAGGTTTCGATTTCACTAAGTAACCATTGTTTAGAGTAATCTCAAACCAGATGAAGTAGAAGATCCAAACGTAGATCTACGTTATAAGGAACTGTTTAAGCACAAGCAATTGCAAGTTCCTGAAAAAGCAATATAAAAAATTTTATAAAAAATTACATTTTGAGAATTCCGGGGATTACAATCCTCGGGGTCTCAACCAAATATGCATGCACTTTGCATTTTCCAACCACATCATGAGCTACAAATTGTTCTAATAGATGCTAATCCTCTATATATTTATATAACCTATTTCCTATGTCAGTTCTAAATTCCCAGAGCAAAAACCTTGAATTCTTCTGGAAGAATATTGTTTCCCTTCTGTTTCTGCATACAGAATTTAACCTTCTGCTCTAAAATAATTTTACCACCCTGATTTAAAAAGCATAAGGTGGTGATGAAACAATTAAATAAAAATACATAACCAATATACTATGCACACGTCTATAAAATAATCTGCATTCTGCTATAATAACCGCTCTAATCCTCACCGTTTAATTGCTACTCAACAAATGAACGCTTTACTCCAATCTATTGCAGAAAAAATTCTAGCAAACTCAATTAAATTGACACCAATTGGGTATTTGCCTTCAAAAATTAGTAGATCTATCAGCTTGTCCTGTAGATTTACCGGATTAAGCTACTTGTATTCAAATATAAACCTACCAACATGTGATTTACGCCCAAATACATTTTAAAACCCCTTAATTTATTACAGTACTGTGCAATTAGTTATAAAACACCAAGCCATCAAACTCCATAACAACTCACAAGCATAACAGTCCAATCAAAAATGCTCGTTTTACAGTAGATTCAACAGGAGTTGATTCTAATTGAATCAATTTCTAATGAAATTAAAGAAAAAATATAGCAAAATTAAGATTTTGATATCAAAATTTAGATTTTGATATCAAAATTTTGGTCTTTTTTTATCTAGAGATGCTTACCATAGATTAGAACGAGCGGGATCGAGAGCGCGAGATGGAGATATTTTTCTAGGGTTTCGAGAGAGAGTGAAAATGATGAGTGAAAGCTCTATGAAAAATTAATGGAGAAAATGGTGATGCCGCTCTCCCATTTATACCCCTCTAAAAAGGGTGAATTATTGACTTAAGAAAGCCAAAAGTTCTTGAATTTTAATTTCCAATATTTTTGCAAAAAGGGCGGAAAAATGAGATTCTGAGGAATAATTGCAAAATGGTCCCTGCTGACTAGCGTGTGACCGAGCCAACCTAGCCGATCCTCTCGGCTCAGCTTAGTTAATGTAAGCTCAAGCTCAGCTCGAGTTCGTCTCGAGTTGAGCATGTGTGGTTCATGTTCAACTCGTTAGCTTACCGAGTCTTAAACGAGTTAAAGTCGAGCTCGGATGCATCTACTTTTAGAAGATTTTTAAAAGGAAAATAACAAAGAGGCGTTTGGTAGAGGCTGAGAATAGGTCAATGGTCGTTACAGGTGTTTAAGAAGAAAACATGAAAGTATTTTTGCGAGAGGCTAAGTTGGAGACAACAATCATGACCTAGGGTTTTGAGATATGAAAAGATTAAAAAAAATTAACATCGAACGGTCCAAGTGTTGGGTTTTATATCCATCTCAATTACATTTTATATATTGTTCCTTAATTAAATTAAGTGTCATGCGAGTTGTATAGAATCTGCTCTATATTACATATTACGTTTTTTCCCTCAAATTGTGTAACCGAGCCGAACTCGTGTTAATATCGAACGAGCCCAGCTGAACTCGAGTTCGGCTCATTTAATAAACGGGACATGCTTTTTGGCTCTTGTTCGGCTTATTAATAAATGAACCGAGCTGAACCGTAATCGAATCTAACCTGGCTCGTTCAATTGCTACCCCTGCTACTAACTAGGATTTATGTGGTCGGCTCCGAGCTAACTGGCAGAGTAAGCGGCTTTCGGCCTGATCTTGTGCTGACCGCGTAAATTGAATAAGCCTTTTTGCCCCTCTGAGAATTTTGTTGTAGATGATATAGTAAAATGTTTTAGAAGCAGTTAATATTAATTTAATTAAAACATACGGTTTTTTTCAGTATTTATAAATTCATTGTTTATTTAAAAAGAAACAGAAGGATAAGGATATTAAGTTGGCTTAGGAAAAAATATAAGGGAATATCTACTGTATTAATGCCAAATGAGGGGTGTATGGAGCAGGTGGAGAGAAAAAAACCTCAAATTTTCTGCCATGTCAGCAGTGCTCATGTGTCAAAAAAGTTGGTAATTTCGATTTATATTAAATTTGAAATAAAATATAAATATTTTGGGGTTATTGTTTCTATTCCCGCATAACAAACTCCTCACAACTGAAATATTTTAAGTTGTCATCATCTCTATAACTTTTCTCATTCCCACGTTTCCATTTCTCTAACTAATTCTTTAAAAATCTTTTTAAATCTTTGTGGTGTCAAAATATACAAACACGTGTACTAGTGTATGTAATGAATTTCCTATGGTTGCCGGAATTAGCAACATCCCTAATTGGGTGAAGGGATGGGGTGGAGAAATTATCCGCGTGATGCCGTAATCATTCGTGTGATACATCCGCACAGTTGAGAGAACGATTTGGAAAATTTCGGACATCTTGATGGGATCCATGTTCTTATCTTATTTTCTCTCTCCTGATCGGACACATATGGCCGGCATACCAAATAAAAGGTTCTATCTGTGCGACAATCGGTGTATTTGATGGATTCGTTGTAATCAATCACAGCCTATTTTTTGGCATTTGAAATAATATTCCATGATTTGAGAGTCAGCAAAGTCACGAGAAATGCGGGTGAGAGAGATGGACTCATTAATGCGATGATAGCAGAATTTAGAACTTTAGCTCCGGAACCTTATCCATTGTGACATAAGAGCATTGAATGCATTTGACAATTCCTTATAAAAAATTTACCAATTAACGTTTGTTTCAAGATTCATGGTATAAATATCTTCATGCTCGATTCAAGTTTGCAAAACGTATTGATTTTAATTCGTTTGTTTAAACACGCAAAATGAGTTTGGATTTTGAGCGTGGAAACAAAAGTTTAAACATCCATATAACGAACTTGAGCTTAATCTTCTTATCGCCGGTGTGCAGCATTACTAATAACAACAAGTTGTATATCTCGTGTGGTGACAGACATTAAGATAAGTGGTGATTCATACAGACAGCTGTAAGTCTTATAGGATGTATAATTAAAAACGGATTGAAAAAATATCATTGAACACGTCTTCCCCAACATGAGCCAAAAAAATGGAGCCAAAGCGTAAATAAATGTTGTATTTTTCCCCCTTATGGTTTTAAATTGCCTGAGAAAGTATCAACAAACCATCCGTCATTAGTTGAATTTGTTGATAAATCATGCACCGATGTAGAAACTTGGCAATTTCTTGCATTGACTTTTTAAATTCTTTCGTGTGAATACAAATCTTTATAGCATGAGCCAACTAATAACCGTAGAAAATTATAAGTGCTTTTGCTTTGAATATCTTCACTTTACACCCCCATTCTCATTTACAAAGGTGCATGCATCCAACACGGTAGATAAGTTGTTACCGTTCACTAGACATTCAATCATTTGATATGGTTGTCTTCTATTTTCCTTTATACTTTGTGTGACGAGCGATCTGTGACTATTAAAATGGAAAGATCAATATCCGACGTTAAATCATGGATTTTCTTTAATCCGAAACGATGCTATCATCGATCGCATCATTCTGGAATGCGGTGCAATATCACATCAACATTCGCTTGGTTTTAAAAATACAGGAGGCGGGTCCACAACCGCCAATCATGATCGCGATGTCAGATTTAGGGCTTCACACATTAATCTGACCTAACATGTTTGAGTGGTTTATACAGGACTAACCTTGAAAACGAGACGTTAAGAGTAATCATTATCATGATGGTAGAAAATCGGCGCTCGATCATGGATTCAGGTATTGTATAACGAAATACGTCGAAACATTCTTCGTTATGATTATATTGATACACGGTTTATATATAATTATTGGGTTTACCGGCGCTGTATGCGCCTTTCTGCGCCGGTATACAGCAGCAAGAGGCATCTGTCCGCTCCTCTGCGTAGCCTAGAAATGGAGCAGCTGCATACCATTACAGCATCCCCATTTTTGCGATGATCATTTGATTAAAGTTTGTTTCTAAATATGAGATATAAAAGTGGTTGTGTGGGGCCTACAACTTCTGTGGCTCGCCAGAGCCGGCTCGAAAGCCGACAATCAGGACCAGGTCCAATCGGGCCATGCCACGTTCCGACTTGACTTCGGCCTCTTGCGCAATTCGATGAGATCCTGCGCCCAGCTGCCCATTGGGCCCATGAGCATGAGGCCCCGCTAACGGCTCATGGTCCTGGTAGTGACACGTGGCGACATTGTAGAGGCTGAACGTGGAGGGCACGGGGACCGCTTATCACGATTTTGGATGCTGGGGACGGTTTTGCTGATTTTTTTTTGAAACCTTTCCCACCAGCATATTCTCCGGCCGGAAAAGCCACCTTGCGTTTTTATAAATCCGTAAGAAAACGGTCTCTCTTATGGCTACGCCGTCTGTCGGGTGAAACAGCTTTCATATTATCAGAGCAATGAATACTCGAAGATCGTGAAATGCTGTGAATGGCTCATGAAACACCGCATGTCATCAAAAAAACCAAAACCCGTTATATAATTTTAGGGGGAAATGGGTCGTGGTCGTTCACGGCCTATGGCTTTGAACGACAAACACGGCCTCGTCATGGATCCCCAGCAACTTAAAACATGGGACCTAGGCGCCCTGTCCATCTCGTTAAACTCATGATTTTATTGCTTAAAATGTTGATTATAGCATAGTAAGTTATTTATTGGTGAGCAGTGCTTTCGTTGCGGTCCAAAAAAGAAAATTATTGGTGAGCAGTGACGGGAGAGTAGATGATGGATGCTTCTGTAGAGGTACAGCCCAACTGATATTTGTCCTCCATTATTTGAGAGTGTGGACACCACGGGTCCCTCTCACCACAGATAGAATACTTTGTTAGTTACTTTCATCTAGCTATATGTGTACTTTAATGCTTTATTAAATGATTTCTGAATGATTTCTTCTTCTTCTTCTTTTTTTTTCATTTACAAAACAAGTAATAAACCATCTTATGTATGTCTATGTGAATAATTTTTAAATTTATGTTTATTGCATCATAGCTCCTGAACTGTGATTCCTTCAAAACAAAACAAAAATGACTTTCGAATTTGTGATAAATTCTTGATGCATGTTTTGCTTGCTTTCTCAGCATTTAGTTGAGTTGCAAATAGCTTAAAATATGCTCGTCTTTATATAAAATGAGCTGGATTCGTATTTTCTTTTTGTTTGAATATAATGGGACCATAGCAAGCGGGGTTTAAACCGCAGGCCTTTGTTCAGCTTCAAGAGGCATTATTATTAAAATATACAGTATTTGCTATTTTTTTCCAAATCTGCAATGGATCGATTTTAGTTTTCTCAGCAGACGGGTCTTCCTAAATAGTTGGCCTATTTTAGGTGGAGAACATTGTTCGTGTGAATCGGATCTCTTTAAGCGCGTGTAGCAGACGAGTGAAAAATCTGTCATGAAAAGGAAAACCAGCGAAAATACTCCCATATAGAAATCCATCCAATCGTCAATTTCGCTGAGAAGAAATATTTGCCGGATCGTTACAATGAATTTTATCATGTTCAAGGCTGTTTTGACCGATCAAAGCCTAATTACAGAAAGATTTCAATAGAATCTATCATGTTTTAAACCGAATCAATAATTTAGCCGACGCTTGAGTTAAAGACCGCATGCCAACGCAGGGATGGACAGCTGTATCGTCTGCAGCACGAGCTTTAATCCAAGCCTTGGCTTGTCGGCCATTTCCACTCGGCATGTCTTATTCGAGCACAAGACCGGACCTCTGGATCACTAGATTTGACTACGAGAGCGAGCTCTTAAAGCCGTCGTGGCATGGTTTGATCAAGATCAAGATCAAGATCGGGCCTAAAAGCCACCATGCTACGAACACACGACTGTACGCCTAGATCGTTCGCACCAGCGACCTTGAACTAAATCCGGCCACGGGCATCCACGGTCATTTTCCGATCGAGACGCTGCCAGCCATCGGAGGGCCGCGCGTCAATGATGAGACCGAGAGTCGTCCCATATTGCACTCAAATGGTTTGATAAGGGATGAAGGTACCTATTCAAGTAGGACGAGTCTTCTCGATCTAGAACAGGGCCACGACGGCAGCGGGCGAGATTCATCGGATCTCCCAACTTAGTTAAGAGCAGCTAGATCTAATTGGAATTGTTGTGGAAACAAAGGCCCATAAAGTCCTTATCATAAGCAAAATTCGAATAGGCCCAACGAAATATCAAACATGGCAATTGACAATGTGGTGTTAATTTCCATTATTTTTGCTTTCTAGTTCAGTTTCGCAACTTTTGGATATTGTCTTTGTATACATATGTTGATCTCTTGCTCTTTTTTATTCAAATGGAACAATGTTTTGATAAATCTGGATTATATCTCACATTGTTTTATTTTCTATATTCTCCTGACCCCAAAATGAGGGAAAGCCGAAATTCTCTTATAGTTTTAGATTTAGGCTAGCGATCCGTCATCCGTGATGCAATACACGAACGGCTTAAATTTATTGAAAAACAAGGATAGTTTTTCTCAGTTGGTTGAGAAATCTTAAATGTCCGTGCAGTTTATCACGGACGGTGGATGACCCGCTACTATCTCGAGGCCTTATTTGGCAACAACGTTACAGGTCCTGAAATAATGATTTTCGTGGAGTTTCGAGACTAAACTCTAAAATTCGTAATCGAGCCTCGTCTGGACAGTTCTTCAAACCGCCGTTTCGAAAAGTTTTGAGGGACCGAATCCTCATTCTTTTCGTACTAAATAAAGATTGGTCGCAAAGTTTCAAACTAATATGTTTTTAAAATCTATTTCAGCTTCAAGATTATGCTGGCAACGGCTCAAAACTTTGATTGATTAGTTATGGTAGGTAACTTGGGCTGAATGAGACATTGGCAAGCTGACATATTTTATTTTTTGTTTTGTTTTGTAAAGTGTGACTCAGTGACACGTTAGAAAGCTAGTAAGAACAAAAGGGATAACAATATATAACATACGTCATATAACTAAGAATATATAAATATATCTAAGAGAGAGAAAAAGGCCATCAGAACCTTGAAAACCTACTGACTAACTACACTTGTGTGAATGTATATTGGTTAATTAAAACTTACAAGTTGAAACAACAACAATTTTCAAATAGAGAACACAGAAATAACACGCAGATTTCTCTGGTTCTCGTATTTCTGCCGATACTAAACCTATCTCTGATTTAGGCTTCCATAGTAATCGTGCAGTATTGAGACCATAATTCATTTTATAAACAAGGAATCAATGCATACCTTCTGTTATGAAAAATGATAAGCTCAATCAAAAATGAATTTAATTATGCTTAATTAATATGAATAAAGATCATAATTCGCTTACACACAAAATCGATATTTATATTATTATATTATATCCTTACAATGAAAAAAGAAATCATGCTATGCCTATGTATACAAATCCTAAAAAAGCTAACTCATAAATTATATTATATATACTTAACGCAAGCTGTTAGTAGTTTGAATCTATTGGTAGCATTTGTATACGGGAAATAGTCCCACATCGGATGGAGAGCCGAATGCCCAAGCCTTTATAATAATTCCCAATATTTAAGCAATACCTTAAACAAAGTGGGTTATGAGCCAAGTGGGCCTGATTTCTAGCAGGCTTATAATATTTATTTATTATTGTCTTTTGATAGGGCACTTTGGGCATCTTGGGTTGACTTAATAACAGAGTTTGCCTTTTTGAATTTCAAATTCAAAGGTTGTCTGAAAAAATGTTGATGATGCTCGATATCGGTGATCTCCCAGATCGTGACACGTGGCAGATAACGTGTCCCAAATCTTGCAAGAAAGGACCAGGAACGGTGCCTCGAAAGGGTACCCCGGGTCTGCAACCCATTGGTGTGGCCGAACTTCTGCGACCGACCACACCACTCTTGTGCCCGCCTTACAAACAACCGTTGGCTAACCTCCGAGCCCCATGCACATCTGGCCTCCTCGGCCCTCTCAGCTCGTCTTCGGGCTACCGTAGAACCGAGATGCCTCGGCCTCCAGCTCGTTCCCAAGCATCCCCTCGAGCTCATCTTACTCGGTCCCGTCGACCGACCAGCAGCACCAGTCGCAGGCACCTCCGCCACGCCTCCACGAATCTCGCCATGCGCGGGATGTCCGGCGGCCACGTCCCGCGTTCCACGTCATCACGATCCCCCATTAACGAGCCTGCCTCGTCATTAATGGGGGATCCCGCTTATCACGCGGGCGTGACGCCGGGAGCGTAACGGCCGGTGTGATTCTCGCGCCTGCCTGCTGTAACAACCCTAAATTTTCTATACAATTTTTTTTCAAAATATTTTTTCAAAATTCATAAAGGGGTATTTTAGCCTGAGCACAAGATATAAGTAATTATTTAGATTTTTAATTACAAGTTAAAAGTGTAAGTCCGCGGCGGCGCCCAGGCCGTCGATCCGACGCCGGAAACGCGGAAACGAAAAAATTTGCGAAACTTGCAAACCGGCACCACCGCGCACTTTTAACCCGGATCGGGCCATTAACCTAACTGCTAGCATACTAAAAGATGGGTGAAGAGATATACCAAGCGATCCGTATCCTTCGGTCTTCGTCTCCACTCCGATCTCCCGCGGAATCTCCGTCCGTCAGCTACTCGTCGGAAAGAGCACCACGTAGCCGAGTTCTTTTACGGGCTCCCACCTCTGGACCGAGGCAAATCGGGCGCGAAGTTGGCTAGCCGACGCGTCCAAGATTTGCTGTAGATGTAGTGTAGTAGGTTGTCTCTTTTGGGGTTAATGAAGTTGCCTTTTGTGTTGGAGAAGAGAATGAGCTTTGAAGAGACGAGAAAATGCAATTTTTGGCAAGGCAAAAATGAGAACCTCACAAAAGGAAATATCCTCTCCCCTATACTTCTTGTGGCCGACCCTCCTTTTGAAATGGGTGGAGGAAAAATAATCAATTGGAGAAAAAGAATGATAATGAGAAAAAGAAATGTCACACCCATTTCTAATCTCATCACATCCAAATCCAATCTCAAAAAGCAAAGGAAAAGACCAATAAAGAATCTCATGATTATGAAGGCACAAAAGCAAGAAACCACTCCACAAATAAGTTATTTGCAAACTTCAAATAACCCCCTCCATCGAAAAGTCCGGCCGCGAAGGAACAAAGGAAAACCGGCCGGAACGGAATGCGAACTGGCAATTTCAGAAAACTGATCCCGTAATAAATTACAGGAAAACCCCGCTACTGCATATACATGCCCGCATTTGTATTCCCACTGAACACAAATGCAAAGAGACAAAACTACACTGTCTAATACTAGGATCCGGCTTAAACCAAAGCCGGCTAGTAAAAACCGTCCGATCACGATCCGTGCAATACCGCACGTATCTGATCGAACCCTGCCATATCTCCATACGGCCTCTACAGCGTTTCGTCCGAAACCTGAGTAACTGTGTGTGGTGGACTCTAAAGACTCGTCAATACTATGACTGTGGATTTAACCACTGGCACGTCAGAGGTATTAGCCATACGTGACGGGCCACCAGCTATTGAGCAAAAGGGACGTCGATGAGCGAACTCATCCTGACACCCTACTGAGCCTGTCAGTGACAATATCCGTACAGTCCGGTCCGTTCGTCTATGAGCATCGCATGGCGGGCCTAGGGGGTTGGTAAAAGTCAGACCCCCAATAGCGGTACAAGTCGTGTCGGAGTGTAGCCCAGAACACCCTGAGATACTACTGGAATACCTACCAGTAAATCTCCTGCCTTGGCCAAGGACTTTTCATGTACTGGCTCTCCTAGACACAGCGCGACCTCACCCCCAATACCGGGAGAGACGAACCCCTGCAGATCCGCTCACTGCCTCCATGTGGCTCGGGACTGTACCCAACTAAAACTTGTTTACACGTCTCCTTTGAACGTGGTAGGGTAGTAATCAAAGCACAGTGGGAACTCACACGAGACAAATGACGATCTCAGGTTGATGAACCAACCTGTACACATGTCACCAGGGAACTGCTATCTGACGTCAGGTATAATACCAACTAGCAGGTTCCCGGCGAGTCCTGTCCGGTGTACTCATAACCCAATGAGCACCTGTATACATCTTAGGTGAACCAACTGACACCAGTGGCTTGTGAGACCGGCCACCGTCCCTCGTCGGGGTCTCGACTGTATACACTAGTCTACTCCGGAGTATCGATGCCCTGTCTCGAAACTCCCACGACTAGGGACCTTTTAAGGATGTGCTTATAGACCCCAGCTCTCACGTATATGATCGCCCTCATACTGCTGGTAGTCAAACAAGAATCCTAGGGGCTCTATCAACGTGCAATAGCGACTCGTAAGGTCACCTAAAACAGTATACGATGATAGAGATAAACCAGTTAGCATACTATCATCTCGAGTAAGACTGTCCCACCGGCATAGGTCCTCCCTCAATCATTGCAATCACGTGCCTGTGATCCAATAATTGACTCTGAGGGCACTATATCCAACAATCTCCCACTTGCACTCAAAGCTAATTATTGCGATGTCGCATACTCACAGCCCGTGTGATACCGAACACCCAACTCCTCTACTAGTCAGTCTCACAAAGCTCGTTTGCGAAACTATTGCGTTCGAGGAATAGCCTCAGTGAGTGGATCCGCTTTGATGTTTCTTTCCATGTCTCTCTTTATCTTAAGTTCGCGGAGAAAACCATCTCCCGAAATGAGCAATACCTGTTTCAGAATGTCTGGATGTCTGATGGGACCTAGCTCATAAATGAACTCAAAATCCAAACTTCTTAGACTGTATCATCAACTGAACTTAATCAGTATCCTGCGCCATGCCTTCCCTCAGTATCCACCTGGACCACCTGTCCAAAATACTGCCCCTCGTCAGAGGGAAAACTATAACTCTGACAGTCACTCTGTCATCCAGGTCACCTTGGAAGCCTGGAATGATAACCGTCTCCTAAATGAGGCTGCCGTTATCAAATCCCTAGAACATTCACTTATGTTCTAAAACTGTTTCCAATCGTTTCTCCAGGATTAGATCAATATCAACTTATTGCATCTACTGCAAGAACAACATCTGGTGTGGTACATGACATCTCATGATTGACTCAATTGCCTAAGCAAGTGATCTGCCAATCATGCCTATCCCTCTCCCCTTTAGTCTGTAAGACATCTTTAGAGAGGGTGACTCCATCACCTGCAGGTACACCACCATGCCAGGAGTCGTCCATTCTAAATACTCATAGAATGCTGTCTAAGTACCCAGATTGGGAAACCACCCAAATCTAGATCTAAAACCATAGATCTAGTAACCAGAATGTCAGATATAATATCCAAGTCCCATATGGAGAAACTACTGTGTGACAACCAATGTATAACCGACCGTAGTATAGGAATATTACTTCCTACTCTGTGTATGTCATCCAAATACCAGGATATCACACCCTACTACCTTCTTAACAGATCCATCCCCTATTCTGATGAAGTCAAACCTATGACTGTCACATCAG
Organism: Agapanthus africanus; assembly: GCA_030015575.1. Classification (NCBI taxonomy): domain Eukaryota; kingdom Viridiplantae; phylum Streptophyta; class Magnoliopsida; order Asparagales; family Amaryllidaceae; genus Agapanthus; species Agapanthus africanus. The sequence continues at coordinate 523,613,832 of CM057346.1, forward strand.
AAATGGATGATCTATCTCCGCTATATCTGCTTTAGTCTATAAATAGACATAAGCCAACTGTCCACCAATGCTTCCGCTGCTCCCACTGACTACGACAACCCTCTGGCGGAGTCATATAGACGTACACTTCTAAAGCTAGTTTAGAACGGCGCTATACTCATCCTCCTACCGGGTCTCACAGTCTGGAACTACAGCAATGGCAAGCCTGGGTAAACAAGAACCTCCCTGCCATCGTCCTTGAGCATACCGAAGTACCTCTCGAGTGCCTGAGGTTACCCACCATATCTGCGGAGTGGCCAATGGAATGTCAAACTAGATTGAATCTTTAGGTTCTTATCAAAACTTCAGTAATCGTTTGTGGTTCTGGAATCACTTCCAGTTTTACCATACTCCCACTACTGTTTTCTGAAAAAATCCATTTTTAATTAAAACTGTGGCGAGTCAAGAACAATATCACTATTGATCTTCCAGATGGTAGAAAGTCAACCCTCGTCATAGCCCGGGTCAACCTACAAACAGCCATTACAGAAACGTGCCTTGAGTTATCCGGAGTCTGGTTTTAAGCATAAGCCGGACAACTCCCCGTATCTTAACAATGTCAAGATATGAACTGTTCTATATCCAATATAGAAACAGAGGCACTGATTTAATTGAACCAGATTCAAATCATGCAGCTGTCTCCAGTGCATGTCAACTAAATGGAAGGAGGCCGATCAGCGTTACTCAACTTAGGAGTACTTCCAATTATGAGTAACCTGAAAGAGAAGCAAGTTCTCTTAATCATTACTATCAACTGAATACCATACACAAGTATCTACATCTTCGATCACCTTGAAGAATCCCGATACTTGCAATACCTGGTTCTCTACTTTACTCATATACCTATAACTTCTCAAAAACTCAGACCCTGTGTTTCTACGAAACACCTGTCTAAGAACTAGAGAAGTCACAAGTAAACAGAATATAGTACGAGGACCAACCCCTTTGTCCTAATGGACACTGGACAATATACAATACTCTGTATAAGTCCCCTGAGTCTAATAACTCATTCACTGTGTGTCGTAGGTTGAAAACTGTACTTATGGTTAAGAAGAATTACACCGCTGTTCAATACTCCTTACCTAACCATCCACTGATATAGGTAAATGTCATAGACATAATTTCAAAAGGTATATCTCACTCTATAAAAATAGACGTACAGATATATCAATTTGAAATTGGTGCATAACAACGGATATTCAAAACCAAATATTCGCCGACCGGCAAACAACCCAGGTGGCTTCCTCAAATATCACCAATTACAACGAATCCCGATATAATGAGGATGATCACCTAATTCCCAATAACTTACTCCCACTCATCATCTGTAAAACCATACAGATGAGAGAATCAAACTTGGTAAATACACCCTGGAGCAAGTGTCTAATTGGGAAATCAGTTTTCTTTTAACAGTACACAGTGAAACTGAAACATTGAAATGTTTCGATGGGGTATCCCGGTATTCGTAGTAATGCCTCTTCCATTATCCTGATTCACAACTATAACCGTATAATTCTTTGCCACTTCTCCAAATCCCTTTATATGTCTTTAGTCATTACCTTCTGTACACCCCTTTAGGCCAAATGGTTTTCTTCCTTCCCTACCGTTCGGCACCAGCCTATGGTTTGGAAGAAGACTATCCAATAAGCATAATAGGTGTACTGTCCTAATCCTAGAAGCACTCGCAATGCGAGAGAAGGTGAAGATAAAAGACAACCGAATAAACCATATTCCTATTTCTCCTGAACCAGGATCCATCCCCGAACTGGAACAAGTTCCTTTCGAGTTTGTATATAACCATACGATGGATTATCCAATAAACTTGGGATCTTCGTAGTGATACGGAGTGTCCTGGAGAAATACAAAGGTGATTTAGAATTGGCGAAGAAATATTTGGTTTGGTCGTGAATAGTAGTCGCAATTTACTTTGCCCTCTTACTAATCCCTTTCTTTGTCTTAACTTAATACCTTCTGTACACCGTTTAGGCTAATTGGTTTTCTTCATTCCCTACCGGTCGGCACTTGCCTATGGTTTGGAAGAAGACTATCCAATTTGCGTAATGGGTGTACTATCCCCTAATCTAAGGAGTACTCGCAACCTGAGAGAAGGTAAAAAGAAAAGACAACTGAATAATCCTATTCGTTTTCAACAGAACCAGAAACCATCCTCGAATTCCTTCGAGTTCGTATATAACCATACGATGGTTTTGTCCAATGGGAGTGGACGTTCGTAGTAATACGGGGTGTCCTGGAGAAAAGGGTAAAAGTAGGAGTGGCAATGAGGTATGCAACTCTGACAATCCAAAAGCCAGTGTTAAGAAGGTTCGGTCAACTTGGTCACCGAGTCATAGTCTAGGGTCGGGTCAATGGTCGCTGCCAAAGAGAGAGAGAAAAGAAACACTCAGCGTGCACTCTAACCTAGATCAGAATGGTTATCACTTTATCTAATCTGGAAACCTCCCACTGTAACGTCAAATTCTTCCCCAAACCTGAAAGAAGAATTAGCCGGGATCACCCGAGGAGTAAACCAACTCATCAGTGGGAATCGGAATCCAACTATCATCGCATGATAACGTGACGGAATCCGCTCACGTTATCACACTTTAGAAGGTATGCGCATATCTGGCAAGTTTCAGTTTCTTTAGAAACTCCCGATGTGGATTTTTGCCCCATGCTCTTATGACCATGGCGAAGGTCAACAAATCATAAGTCACATGTCAAGTTCTACCCGTCATTGTCCAGATTAATTTGAACCCACCCGTACAAGCCCTTGACGAAGGTCAACACGGCTATACGACTGTCCCAAACCAACGGATCTATCTATGCAGCAGAAAGGTAATAAGCAGTTACCATACACTATGCCTTGACGAAGGCCAACAAACATAGCATGAATACTACGTGCTACCCGTCTGAAATGACGGAGGGCTACGAATTGTTTCTGGCGAAAACCTTTAACGTAATGAACTTGATATCGTTGAAAGAACTGATAGCTTTATAAAAATATAGTAACGAAAACCTTTGCTAAAGAGGTCACTCCCGGTGAAGGGATCTCGGCTCTTTCCCCGTAGGATGAGGTGCAGGATATTCCAACTGAATACCACGATGCAAAGCAAAAGTAATCGGCTATAGTGAAGTTATTGCCCTGACGCAAACTTTTGTCCAAGGGGTCACTCCCGGTGAAGGGATCTCGGCCCTTGCGTCGTCGACTGAGGAGCAGGATATTCCAACTGAATACCACTGTGCAAAACAAAAGAGAACGCCCTTGCAATAATAGCTTTTTGAAAAATGTTCCAACAACATCAGAATAGGTTTGTTTATCTTGCATTGATCCGAATCAACGCAGTCCCATCAATTGATCACACCAATAAAGAACGAAAATAATGACGTACGTATATGCTATCCGCATTCGCCACTGGGTCCCGTCATCACCCGTTAGGTTATCTAACTAACGACAGAGCGGGGACTGGACTAGCGCGGATGCAAAACATATACAACATCTACTAGTATATATATAAATATATAATATTCGCTCAAGGCGTGATAAAAAATGCAACATCACAGAGAGTAACCAGCATCACAGAACAATACAGATATCTGGGATCCCCGGGTTTCATAGAGCCGCTACTGAAACCCGACTTCCCCTGGTCGTGTTGATAGCCTGTGCAATGAAATCCTAGACCCCTACGGGCGCGGCAAGTTACTCGCCAAAACCTGAAGCGAGGCAGCCCCCTTCAACAACGTGAATGGACCACCCAGCACTTCACGGAATCCGGTAACTTGGGCACCCCTCCTGGGTCAATCCTATACCCTCTACGAGTGCGACGAATAGCCCGCCAATTCTAGAGTAAAGCCCCCTCCGTCTCAACGCCATGAGATGCGGGCTCGTTGCTCTCTAGAACCCGGCTATCCGTGCACCCTTCCGCGGGGTAATCCTAGTACAGAAAGTAAAATATACATACAACGGGTACATCGACCTCGACCCGGTCGTGCCCCAAAAGAATAATACAAACAGGCAGTGACGACAGTCCACATGTCGGACGCTCGCCCCGCAATATCAAATGTACATATAAAACAAAACTGTACTACCATTGCATCCAGGCTATCCGCACGACCAATCCGCAACATCACAGCACAACACAGAACATCAACGTGAATGTCACGTTCGCAAATCCGTCTAAAAGGGCTATAGCAGTTAGACAGGATTTACCGATCAAATGACATTCACGGTCGCAGATATAATGTAAATACTGTGAACTAGCATATTTAAAATATCCGATCGAACAAATTTATCGGAGTGGGCCCCAAGCACTACTGTAGCTCTAACAGAAAATCTGGGCCCAAAAAGAATGTTCCAAAACCCTTATTTTCAACACAGAGACACTCTGTAGAATTTCGATGCACTGAACAGTAAATCTCGCGGCGGAACCGCGGCCCAAGCATGGGTTTGGCCGCGGTTCCGCGGTCGTATAGTGTGTTCAGGTGATCGAATTTTTACAGAAGTCTTAGAATTCCCTGCACATCATTCTGCAACAACGTGAAAAATTTTTGGAGCTGAAAAAATTTTGACAGAAACATGTGCTTTGGAAAATACGGTTTTTGGGAATTTTGTTCGATCGAGTTCTAAACATACTAGAGCAAGCTAGACTAGGTTAATGGCGTGGCTCTGATACCATTGTAAGTCTGCGGCGGCGCCCCGGCCGTCGATCCGACGCCGGAAACGCGGAAACGAAAAACTTTGCGAAACTTGCAAACCGGCACCACCGTGCACTTTTAACCTGGATCGGGCCATTAACCTAGTTGCTAGCATACTAAAAGATGGGTGAAGAGATATACCAAGCGATCCGTGTCCTTCGGTCTTCGTTTCCACTCCGATCTCCCGCGGAGTCTCCGTCCGTCAGCTCCTCGTCGGAAAGGGCACCACGTAGCCGAGTTCTTTTACGGGCTCCCACCTCTGGACCAAGGCAACTCGGGCGCGAATTTGCCTTGCCGACGCGTCCAAGATTTGCTGTAGATGTAGTGTAGTAGGTTGTCTCTTTTGGGGTTAATGAAGTTGCCTTTTGTATTGGAGATGAGAATGAGCTTTGAAGAGATGAGAAAATGCAATTTTTGGCAAGGCAAAAATGAGAACCTCACAAAAGGAAATATCCTCTCCCCTCTACTTCTTGTGTCCGGCCCTCCTTTTGAAATGGGTGGAGGAAAAATAATCAATTGGAGAAAAAGAATGATAATGAGAAAAAGAAACGTCACACCCATTTCTAATCTCATCACATCCAAATCCAATCTCAAAAAGCAAAGGAAAAGACCAATAAAGAATCTCATGATTATGAAGGCACAAAAGCAAGAAACCCCTCCACAAATAAGTTATTTGCAAACTGCAAATAACCCCCTCCATCGAAAAGTCCGGCCGCGAAGGAACAAAGGAAAACCGGCCGGAACGGAATGCAAACTGGCAACTTCAGAAAACTGATCCCGTAATAAATTACAGGAAAACCCCGCTACTGCATATACATGCCCGCATTTGTATTCCGACTGAACACAAATGCAAAGAGACAAAACTACACTGTCTAATACTAGGATCCGGCTTAAACCAAAGCCGGCTAGTAAAAACCGTCCGATCACGATCCGTGCAATACCGCACGTATCTGATCGAACCCTGCCATATCTCCATACGGCCTCTACAGCGTTTCGTCCGAAACCTGAGTAACTGTGTGTGGTGGACTCTAAAGACTCGTCAATACTATGACTGTGGATTTAACCACTGGCACGTCAGAGGTATTAGCCATACGTGATGGGCCACCAGCTATTGACCAAAAGGGACGTCGATGAGCGAACTCATCCTGACACCCTACTGAGCCTGTCAGTGACAATATCCGTACAGTCCGGTCCGTTCGTCTATGAGCATCGCATGGCGGGCCTAGGGGGTTGTTAAAAGTCAGACCCCCAATAGCGGTACAAGTCGTGTCGGAGTGTAGCCCAGAACACCCTGAGATACTACTGGAATACCTACCAGTAAATCTCCTGCCTTGGCCAAGGACCTTTCATGTACTGGCTCTCCTAGACACAGCGCGACCTCACCCCCAATACCGGGAGAGACGAACCCCTGCAGATCCGCTCACTGCCTCCACGTGGCTCGGGACTGTACCCAACTAAAACCTGTTTGCACGTCTCCTTTGAGCGTGGTAGGGTAGTAATCAAAGAACAGTGGGAACTCACACGAGACAAATGACGATCTCAGGTCGATGAACTAACCTGTACACATGTCACCAGGGAACTGCTATCTGACGTCAGGTATAATACCAACTAGCAGGTTCCCGGCGAGTCCTGTCCGGTGTACTCATAACCCAATGATCACCTGTATACATCTTAGGTGAACCAACTGACACCAGTGGCTTGTGAGACCGGCCACCGCCCCTCGTCGGGGTCTCGACTGTATACACTAGTCTACTCCGGAGTATCGATGCCCTGTCTCGAAACTCCCACGACTAGGGACCTTTTAAGGATGTGCTTATAGACCCCAGCTCTCACATATATGATCGCCTTCATACTGCTGGTAGTCAAGCAAGAATCCTAGGGGCTCTATCAACGTGCAATAGCGACTCGTAAGGTCACCTAAAGCAGTACACGATGATAGAGATAAACCAGATAGCATACTATCATCTCGAGTAAGACTGTCCTACCGGCATAGGTCCTTCCTCAATCATTGCAATCACGTGCCTGTGATCCAATAATTGACTCTGAGGGCACTATATCCAACAAAAAGAATGTAACAACTCCATTTTTAGTGTACAAAAATTTGCTTTAAAATTAATGTATACTTGGGGCATTTACATTTACTGTTATTATTTTAAGTAATTAATTAGCTCCATAATTACAAGAAGGAGCTTGTAGCTCATTGGTAATACCTTGCACTGTTGAACCAAGCCACCAGAGTTCAAATCCCATACCCCACATTATTTTTAATATTGTTTTTATTTTGAACCTTTAGAATATCAAGAGTTTATACGTGCATATCTCACAAAAACCCCACTACACCCAAAAATGTAACATTGCCAGAGGGTAGATGAACCATCGGGGGGATCCCGGCCGCCGGACTCTGCCGGGAATCGGCCAACTCGGCCTCGACTCTGCCGACTCAGTGCTCCGACCGAGTCACGGCCGAGTCACCCCCGAGTCGGCCGATTCCGGCGACGACACCAACATGAAAGTTGTGCCTTTTCATATTCTCTATGCACCTGCCAAATTTCAGCCTCAGACCATTTTCAGAGCTCTTTTAAAACCCCAATTACTCCACTTTTAATACATTTTTAATACATTTTATCACATTTTTCATTTTAACTTTTCACCTACCCTAACCCTAGCCTAACCCTATAAATACCATGCCTACCCTCTACCCTCTCACCCCAAACTCCTGAGCCCACTCTCTTAAAAAATTTCCAAGAGTCGTGTACTTTGAAAACAAGCTCGAGGCGAAGCTCCGACGAAATTCCGGCGGAACTTCCGGCGAACGTTTTGGGAATTACCAGCGACGAAGCAATGCATCGGCGATCCCTCTAGTTCCCTCTCACTCTCTTGTTTAATCTAAAACCCGTAAGTCCCACTTCCTTCCCTCTTTTCTATTCAAAAAATACGAAATTACAAAACCCGACGGAATCGGAACAAATCCGATTTCCGATTCGGTTTTCTATAAAATTCCACTTCTCACTAATACAATCATACCTAAACTTTCTCATGTTGGCTATTAAATACTAATCAAACAATTTGATCAAGTTTCATCACATGAAATGATAGCTATCACAATTTATCGTATTTTTCACTTAAATACCAAATTGTTTCAATACTTCATTAAACTCCATCAAACTTGCTATACATTTAAAGTAGAGCATGAGGTAACGATCTACCTCCTCACACACTCATATACAACCTAACCCGATACCATCGAAAACTTAGAATATGAGAAAACAAACAATTTTCATTTAAATACCATTGACTTAATAAAACCATTTATAAAGATTTAGTGTTGATACACTTTTAAATAAATACCTCTTATTATGAAAATACGAGAAGTTGTGTACATCAGTCGTTTATCTAAACCTGACTTTGTGGTGTCTAGGCTAGGCAAGTGAGAAAGGTAACTTTAAAAGGCTCATCTCACGGTGATTCGTGAGCGGATCCATCCTTTCTTCACTTATACTTACCTGACCACAATTGGCGGTGAAGAAGCGATTTGAGGTATCTCACAATTTATCGTTTAGACCAGTTAGGAATAGTTAAATTGACTTACGAGACCATAGAACATAGAATACGGCAAAACTGACATCTTTACAAATAAATATCATTTACTTCATAAAACCGTTTTCTAAACGATTTAGTATTTTACAATCTTTGCAAAGCGCCGCTACAACATATTTTGGGGAACCCGTTCGGAATGGTGCGGTTTATCGCACATTCTCGGGCTTAGTAGTGCGAGATTCAGACCTCCGTAAGGAGCATTCGGTCTCGAAAGATTTAAAATACGACATATTAAGAAAATGAGATTTTTAGAATATAAAATATTTATTAAAATTATTTTTGTATAAATATATGTATATTTAGCCTTAAAATACCTATTTTATTATGATATAAATATTCTACCTTTTTCTAAAAAATCACAAGAATAAAGTTTACACTGAAATACCATGAATTCCAAACAAATCAATATTACAAATAAAATACTTTATTTTCTGAAACTAGGATATTTTCATTAGAAATATCATAATATAAAATCCCCATTCATTACAACTCTAAAGACGAATAATAAATACTTGAGGAGTATTTTGAAAAGTATATAAAAGTATTTTTACATAAAACCCCCTCAAGTTCTATAAATTACTCTAAGAACCCTAGTAAACATAGGTTTAAGCAGAACCAATCTCTTGAGCCTCAGGGAGCCGGAGAAGTGGGTGCTTGCCTATCTAAGGTAGACAAATTAATAAAAAACAATCAGGACTTCAATTTAATTTGCTAATTGTATGACTCAGTTTGAGTCTCCGTATAATCTGACTTGAATATGATTCAAGTACAATCTACAGTCTACAATCTACAATTTACAATCTTCAATATTACAATTCAACATGAATCCATGAATCCAATTATCAATCTATACAACTTGACCGAATCGAACCATGGATATACATTCCATTTACATGTTCTCCAGATATTCCATTTACATGATTATACAGTTACATCCGTTTACTGATATCATGGTTTCGGTCAGTTATCCAATTATACAATCAATATAATTTACAATACAACCAAAACACTACGGGGTTTATGGGGTAGATTGGTACGGAAGGTGTTAAAAGTGGCACGAGACGGTAAGATTAAGACACCCAACATGAATCCAATTGCCGTTGTTCCGGGTTGTATAACGGAGCCTTATACTTCCATTTGCCCCGGTCTCTAGCATATAGAGTCCCCTCTTGTATACACTGGAATTCTTCTGTACCAAACTACAAACAACAGCGTTAACACAATATTGCTACAAGATAATACAACTTTAAAAAAATACTCACTTATTCTGTCTATTCTACTTTCCTCTTATCTTTGGGACTTACCAAACGACATGTTCGCCGACGACATTCTATTTCTTCTTCTTTGAATGTCGTCAGGTGGTTTGGACCCGGCAGAGATCGAGCCGTCTGCAGAAAACTTGGAGCAGTTTGCTGAAGAACCAGAGCTCTAGTTTTGTAACATTTCAAAAAAATAAAATATTATTTTTGGGAATTTTCATAATTTAATATTAATTTTTAATGAATATTTTAATATTTCGGTATAATTAAATACCGATAAATGGGAAAAAATTTTGGAAATTCTAAAATAGATCATTTTGTGGAAATATGCCATTTTTAAGTTTTTATGGTTAAGTATATGCTATTTTAGTGTTAATCGCGATTAAAAATCGCTAATTGGATTTTTGGCTTTTTGTGCAAAATGTGCACATAACATTTTCCACACTTGTCACACTTGTTTCATGTTTTGGATTCTTGGTAGCCTAGGGTTGAACCATGCTTAGATGACCATGGTGGCTTGAACCATTTGGTTAAGTTAAGTGGGTTAATTAAGGGTTTAGCTTTGTTAAAGATTGGATTAGGTAGGGGTTGACTTGTGTTATGGGGAGAAAGTGAGCCATGATGGCTTGTGCAAGCTAGCTTGTTTTAAGAGAGAGAGAGAATGGTGGCTTAAAGCAAATGTCACATCTCATTTCATTTCAAAACTTTTTGCTTCCCTCTCACTCACATCACTCTCTCTCACACTCACATCTCTCTCTCACACCTACACACACATCAGCCACCGTAGCTGCTGCTACAAGCTACAACACCATCAGCCCCATATCAAACATCATCAGCACATTTTCAGCCACCAGAACAGCAGCTACATCAGCCAACATCAGCACAACTTCAGAACATATTTTTATCAACATCATATACAACAACTAAGGCAGCAGCAGCAGCTGCTACACCATTCAAAACAACAGCCCCAACACACAACTTCAGCCCCCATTTGTATCAGCATCTGCAGCCACAGCAACAACTTCCTTCAAACAACTCCACACCCTCATCATACTACAACCTCACACTTCACCACACCCCAACATCAAACAACAACATCAGCCCAACACAACTGTTCCCCTCCGAAAGACTGCGCACAGGACTGCGAAGTCCCGACACTGAGATTCGGGGCAGATGCTAATTGGTTTTATCCGTCTACCTCTCCAAAGATGCCAAGTTGATTTATGGCACCGTGTATCGGAGGTGTAGATGGATGCGGCCGATGTAGCAGACTTCGTCAGAATCCCCCTCGCTTGAGGGTTTTTGATTGTGGGGACGCTTTTCCCTGCAGGCGCAAGCCCCTGCAGTTAATTACGCTACCGCATCGCGGTAACAACTTTCTCCTTCTCCAGAATTTCACTTCGTGTCGTGTATGTTTGTTTTATTTGTGGTTGCCCGTGGATTGTATAGGGAGACTAAGTTATGCCGTCGCCCGTAGGACGTGGATTAGTCCAAATCCGTATTTACTTAGATTTGGGTTTGGTGTTTTAGTTTAAGGATACGTTAGCCGTGTTGAGGCTAAGATCAACTTAAACATTTGTTAAGGATACGTTAGCCTAATCTCCAGACTAAGATCAACTTAACGGGATCGTTTAGATCCAACAAAAGAGCAATTGGCTCTATTGTTTATTTTAATGACATTGCGGTCATGTTCCAGTTTAGGGACGTGGTGGTTCAACATTCCCATTTGGGACGAACATTAGTTTAAGGACGTTTCGGTCCACGAGTTTAAGGACCCTGCAGTCCATATCGATGTGTGGTTGTCGGGACCCGTCACCTTTCTGACGTCGTTGAAGGATTACAACGATAGGGGTCAGAGGAGTTCAGAGATGTACCCTTGAACCAAAGTTGATTAGGGATGTTTAAGGATACGTTAGCCAGGCTTTAGGCTAAGATCAACTTAAACGGGATCGTTTAGATCCGGCAAAAGAGCATTTGAGGGCTCTATTGTTCCAGTTTAGGGACGTAGTGGTCCATGTTCCAGTTTAAGGACGTGGGGTCCATTGGTAGTTTAAAGATATTGCGGTCCGTTGCCAGTTTAAGGACATGGTGGTCCATGTTCCAGTTTAGGGACGTGGTGGTCCATTGGTTTGTGGCCGTCGGGATCCATCACCTCTCTGACGTCGTTGAAGGATTACAACGACATGTGTCAGAGGAGTTCAGAGATGTACCCTTGAACCGGACGTAAATTGATTTAGGAGAGCAGCCATGCTCAGTCAATTTAATTTGAGAACTTACGGCCATGATTGGGCTAAGTCCAGTTAGAAAAATGTTCAACATTTTTATTTGCCTTTGGCATATTAGGCCTGTGCTAAGGCTTTGCCCCTTTTTAATAATGCACTGCATTTTATTCTGGCCTGCTAGGGTTTTTGATTTGGGCTCTGTGCCTTTATTTATGATGCAGAGCATCTGTTTTTATTTGGGCTCTACCCTTTAAATAATGCATAGCATTTTTTTTTGGTCTGATAGACCCTTTTATTGGGCTCTGCCCTTTCAATAATGCATTGCATTCAATGTTCTGACAATGCCCCGCGTGGCTTGTCAGGCGCTTTGCGCCAATTGAGGAGCGCAAGGCGCAAACTCATATGGTGGTGACACGTGTCACGCTCCGATGAGCGCAAGCGCAACAGCGCAGTGCGCTGCGCTGTTGACACGTGGCGCTCCCTGGTGGCTTGCGCCAACACAGGAGCGCAATAGTGCAATTTTTTGCAAGTGCAGAGCACTGTTTTATCTTTTGATCGATTTTAAATCAAAGAAAACAAGTTTTTCTTGTTTTCAAAGAACCAATGGTTCATAAGAAAGTGCAAGGCACTATTATTATTTATTTTTCTTTGAAGATCATTGATCTTGTTCTCAGATAAATGATCTGTTCATAAGAGATTTTTCTCTTTTTCTAAAGGTTTTTACCTTTTTTGTTCTTGAGAAATTCTCTCCAATTCTTCAGAGTTCTCAATGATGATGTTGATGATCTTTTGAATTGGGGTCTAGGGGTCTCTATATAGTGCCCATTAATTAGTTAAATTTGTTAAAGAGATATTTCTCTGAGTGATTTGGGGAATTTTCCCCACCGCTGGATCTTTGATCCAAGGGCTTCTGTTTTACAGAAGACAATCTTCTTGTTTTAACAAGAACAGAAAGATTTTATTAGAATTTTAATTCTGTTTGGCGCAAATGCATCAGCGCTTGACACGTGTCACGCAGTGCAGAGCGCAGCGCAACTGTGCTAGCGCACCTGCGTTGACACGTGTAGCACAGCGCAGAGCGCAGCGCAGCTGCGCTGCCACGTGGCGCGCAGAGCGCAGCGCACCTGCGCTAGCGCAGCTGCGCTGCCACGTGTTGTGCAGCGCAGAGCGCAAGTCATCTGAAGCGTTGCTTCACTTATTAAAGTTTAAATTTTCAAAGTAGAGCTTTACTCTGATTGGGGAAAGATGAAGCGTTGCTTCATCTCCTGCCTTGGAATTTGAACAGAGCTTTGCTCTGATTGGGGTAAACAAATGCCCCCCATCGTTGCGCTCACGTAGTCCCAAACGCGAGCGCAACGGTGGCAGAATTCCAACCGTTACGGCAACTTTTGGAAGTTGAAAGGGCATTTGATGCCTATAAATAGGGCCTTTGGTCCTTCACAGATGATCATCATCTCCGAAAATTTTATTTTCAGAATCTCAGAGCCCTGCTCTTTTAAACACTTTAAAAAGTTCAAACTTTAGAGAACTTTTAGGTAAAAATTAATTTGGATTAAATTAAATCAATTTTAAGAGCCTTACTCTCAATAGATCTCTGATCTAAAAAAGACCCATTTGGGGTTTCTTTTAGCAGAGGTTTGCTCTAAAAGGGTTTAAAGAGGACTAAGGAGAACCCTATTAGGGTTCCATTAGAGTTCCGCTCTCTAAAAGATTTTCTTGGGATTTTCTTAATTCATCAATGGAGCTTTGCTCCTTCCAAATCATATAGAAGAGCTCTTAAGAATTCTTCATAGATCTTGGAAGTTAAAGATGGCATTTTACATTATTATTATTATTATATCACTTTTGCAGAGCAAAGCTCTCAATGCTTTTAGGGGATTTTCCTCAAATTCTCCTCATTACTGAATTTGACAGGTGTCACTCCTGTCTGCAGAGCATTGCTCTCGAGGAGTTTTAACTCCCTTTTTATCATTGCTAATATTCCAATGATATTTCCTTCAGGCATTATGGCGGTACGTCTATATAGTCTGCACGAATTCATTACCTACGAGGATATCCGTGCACAGGGCCGTCAACAAAACCAAGAGTTTACAGACGCCCAATGTGCAGAGGTCATGGGTCGTCTGAACGCACGCGCCGGTTGGCTGCTCCCTCGCCGTTCCGCTCTTTTGAAAGTCGTGCTGGGAGTAATCTGGAGAGCACTCCCGGGGTTCCACGAGGCCTTACCACTCAATGCGCTGGATGATGCCGAAGAAAGGTGCATTCAGTGTACTTGTCGGGGCTGATCTCGAAGAAGCGGCGGGATAACCTTATTGACATCCTGCATCAAATTTTTCAGCAGACGACGATAATCGCTGCTTATCGAAGACTGGGGGGCTTTGCCGAAGATCTTGACACACAGGAGCGCGAGAGGCTGCGCACGAGAATAATCAGAAAGGCCAGGAGAACTCTGGATGGCCTTACTTTTGAATTCCTCAATCCATGCCCTGGATCTGAGGTTATTCCATTATAATAATGTTTCTCGTTTACTGCTTTTATGATTGTAAGGATTTTTGGCAATATAAATGAATTTTTTTATCCCAGCTTGTCTTATTTCTCGCTCTGAGTCTTTTGCCTATGCATGAATAAGTGTGTCTCGAATGCTTGGTCAAATGTAAATCGGATGTTCTTTCTGTCGCTTTCTTATCTTATTATCAACATGCTGTCTTGATAAACATGGTTGATAGACAATAGAGTAAGCATCTTGGTTTCTTTAAGGGATCGCGATGGCTTAGGCCGCAGGTTCAGATCTGCTGCCTAAGATTTTTCAACTCTATGAGCCGTGAGGGTCTCATAGAGATTTTTCTCCCTACGGATCGAGAGGATCTCGTAGGTGGATCTTCTCCTTAGGAATCGTGAGGATTCCTAAGTGTGTTTTCTCTTATAAGTCGTAAGGATCTTATAAGAGAATTTCCTCCCTTACAAGTCGAGAGGACTCGTAAGTGGTTGGTGAGTTGACTTATTTCCGGGTCGAAGTATTGCTCCGACGGGGAGGTCGTTGGTTGACTTGTTTCCGCGACGGAGGTCGTTGGTTGACTTGTTTCCGCGACGGAGGTCGTTGGCTGACTTGTTTCCGCGACGGAGGTCATTCGCTGACTTTTTTCCGAGACGGAGGTCGTTTGCTGACTTGTTTCCGAGACGGAGGTCGTTGGCTGATTTGTTTCCGAGACGGAGGTCGTTGGCTGACTTGTTTCCGGGATGGAGGTCGTTGGTTAACTTGTTTCCGAGACGGAGGTCATTTGCTGACTTGTTTCCACGACGGAGGTCATTGGCTGACTTGTTTCCGAGACGGAGGTCTGACTTGTTTCCGAGACGGAGGTCATTTGCTGACTTGTTTCTACGACGGAGGTCATTTGCTGACTTGTTTCCGCGACGGAGGTCGTTGCCGACTTGTTTCCGCGACGGAGGTCATTTGCTGACTTGTTTCCGCGACGGAGGTCATTGGCTGACTTGTTTCCGAGACGGAGGTCATTGGCTGACTTGTTTCCGAGACGGAGGTCTGACTTGTTTCCGAGACGGAGGTCATTTGCTGACTTGTTTCCGCGACGGAGGTCATTTGCTTACTTGTTTCCGCGACGGAGGTCGTTGCTGACTTGTTTCCGCAACGGAGGTCATTTGCTGACTTGTTTCCGCGACGGAGGTCGTTGGCTGACTTGTTTCCGAGACGGAGGTCATTTGGTTGACTTGTTTCCACGACGGAGGTCGTTGGCTGACTTGTTTCCGCAATGGAGGTCTTTGGCTGACTTGTTTCCGAGACGGAGGTCATTGGTTGACTTGTTTCCGAGACGGAGGTCATTGGTTGACTTGTTTCCGCGACGGAGGTCATTTGCTGACTTGTTTCCGCGACGGAGGTCGTTGCTGACTTGTTTCCGCGACGGAGGTCGTTTGCTGACTTGTTTCCGTGACGGAGGTCGTTGCTGACTTGTTTCCGCGACGGAGGTCGTTGCTGACTTGTTTCCGCGACGGAGGTCATTTGCTGACTTGTTTCCGTGACGGAGGTCGTTGCTGACTTGTTTCCGCGACGGAGGTCATTTGCTGACTTGTTTCCGCGGCGGAGGTCATTGGCTGACTTGTTTCCGCGACGGAGGTCATTTGCTGACTTGTTTCCGCGACGGAGGTCGTTGGCTGACTTGTTTCCAAGACGGAGGTCGTTAGCTGACTCGTTTCCGCAATGGAGGTCATTGGTTGACTTGTTTTCGAGACGGAGGTCATTTGGTTGACTTGTTTCCGCGACGGAGGTCTTTGGCTGACTTGTTTCCGCGACGGAGGTCATTGGCTGACTTGTTTCGGCGACGGAGGTCATTGGATGACTTGTTTCCGAGACGGAGGTCATTGGCTGACTTGTTTCCGTAATGGAGGTCATTGGCTGACTTGTTTCCAAGACGGAGGTCATTGGCTGACTCATTTCCGCAATGGAGGTCATTGGCTAACTTGTTTCCATGACGGAGGTCATTTGCTGACTCTAGGTTGTCTGTGAACCGTAGAGTCTTGGAACTGGGGATTTTGTCGTAGCTCCGATTGGTGATGTCACGTCCATGTCCTACTGGAATGAGGAGGAACGCCGCTGTTGGTCTCCAGGCTGTAGATGTGGTCGTCGTGATCTGACTTCCCTTTGACGTAGCCTGGTGGGGAAATGTAGTCCCTTTTCCCTTTTTTTTGTTTATTCCCATGAATTGTATACAGGTGTCACTATGGACTTGTCTGCAGGGCAAAAGTTTCATTCATTTTTATTATTTTATTTCCGCGATGCTCTATCATTTCAGCCTTTTACATCGCGAAAGTCGCGATCGCCCAATCATTTCGGCTATTTTTCGCGGTGCCCAATCATTTCGGCTATTTATTTTATTTTTACTCGCTGCTTTTTATTGCGAGTTGCCCAATCATTTCGGCTGTTTTGTATGCATACGTTTTTACTTGCTGCTTTTTATTGCAAGTTGCCCCATCATTTCGGCTGTTTTGTATGCATGTGCGGCCTACCGACTTTTCACCGTAAACCTGAAATTAGACACCGATTTCGGCATCAGCACCGCTACGACTGGGATATTGCCAGGAGCGAATCATCATTTGCCTCTGTTGATGTCGAACCAAAGTGGCTTAGCGAACAGGGTTAAGGTCCTGTCGACTAAGGCTTTTAACTTCATGAGCCGTAAGGGTCTCACAAAGGTATTTCTCCCTACAAGTCGTGAGGATCTCGTAGGTGTAACTTCTCCTTAGGAATCGTGAGGATTCCTAAGTGCGTGTTCCTCTGTAAGTCGTAAGGATCCTACAAGAGGGTTTTCTCCTTATAAGTCGAGAGGACTTATAAGGGTTGCTCATCATGCGCACATATCCCCAGTCATGGATGGGACTTGGTTAGGAAAATGTTTATTCACGCCCGTGGATTGTATACAAGGGTCA
Organism: Agapanthus africanus; assembly: GCA_030015575.1. Classification (NCBI taxonomy): domain Eukaryota; kingdom Viridiplantae; phylum Streptophyta; class Magnoliopsida; order Asparagales; family Amaryllidaceae; genus Agapanthus; species Agapanthus africanus. The sequence continues at coordinate 523,631,077 of CM057346.1, forward strand.
GTATTGAGCCACTTGTAGGGCAATATCGAAAGTTGTGTGTGTGGGGGGGTGTTTGCTTAAGCACAGGTTCAGGACTCTGTAACTTAAGACTTTCAAATCTTATGAGCCGTGAGGGTCCCATAAGAGAGTTCTCCTTATGAGTCGTGAGGATCTCGCAAGTCTATTTTCTTCTTAAGAATAGTGAGGATTCCTAAGTGTGTTGCTCCCTTGTGAGTCGTAAGGATCTCACGCGGGTGGTTTCTCCTCACAAGGTCGAGAGGACCCTGTAAGTGTCTTTTAACGAGGTTGCGCCTTTTCGGGTTTTCACAAACACTCACCGGTAGTCCTGCTGTTTTTACTCATGGATCCCTTTCGGGTTTTCATCCGTGCCCATTTTGCTTATGGACATACCGTTTTTTTATTCTTTTTATTCTTTTTTTTACGAGGTCGCGCCCTTTCGGGTTTTCACGAACACTCGCCGGTAGCCCTGCTGTTTTTACTCACGGAGTCCTTTCGGGTTTTCATCCGTGCCCATTTTGCTTATGGACATACCGTTTATTTTTTTTTCTTTTTATATATATATATTTTTATTCATCTCGTCAGCCTAAGGATGCTGCGGTAGTAGTTTAAGGACGTTTCGGTCCGTCATTAGTTTAAGGACGTTTCGGTCCGTTATCCAGTTTTAGGACGTAGTGGTCCATTGGGCTTTCTTCCATCTTTTTCGGAGCATGTGGTTGTGGCGGGTTCACCTTCCAGTTTTCGGACAGCGCGAGTTTGCCATGTTGGTACTGGTTTTCAATCCAATTTTTTAAAATGAAGCAGTCCTCGATCGGATGACTTACTGCTCGATGGTAGGGGCAGTAATTAGGATCGTTGACATCTCCTGGCTGTAGCGGACGTTTCGGATTCGGCAGATTGACGAATCCGTTGCGTACTGTCAGTTCAAACAGTTTCCTCGTTTTATCTTGGGGAAACGAGTAAGGACGTCCCAGTCTTTCCTCGAGTGATGGACGTGGATGCATGTTGTTTTGGCGAACAACCGATTTTGAGTTGCTCGGCTGTTGTTGAGTATTGGCGACGAAGGTCATTTTTCCCTTTCCTTTATCCCTTTTGTTCGCTCGTCGTTTGCGGGTCCGCGATTCTTTCCGGGTAGTATGCCCTCGCACGGATGAATGTTTTCATGATTCTTCAATTTTTCAGAGATGGATTCCTCGAAGAGAGGGTTGAAGGCTGTTTTTTCATCGGGGTCGTTCCTGTGGCAATTGTCGGTGACTCTTTTATGCTTATCTGTCGTATTTTTCGGCCGTCTACGAGCTTCCCGCTTTGTTCTGTTGACGTAATGCCTATGAGTGACATACCCTTGCCACCAACACTTAAAGGAGTCACAGTCTTCAGTAGCGTGTGCGATCTTCTGATGATATAGGCAATAATTAGGATACATCTCTATTCCACCGAGAGTGTTTTCTTCAGAGGGTGGTAGCTTCATACCAATGATAGGGCTTTGGCGAACCTTTTCCTCGTCTTAAATTTGTTTTTATCGGCAGCGGATGTCTTTTGATTTGATGGGAGTGCCTCGACTCTTTCGTCCAGTCGGCGGTGTTTAGCTCCTTCCAGTATGGCCATTTCATGCTCTTGATTGGTTTTAACTTTCAGACGAATCTCATTCAGGAAGGCATCGATCATCCCATTTGACGGCCGTAGAGTTTCTGGTTCAGGGTCCACCTCCAGCTTTTCAGCGCAAGGAATTTCCTCATCGTCTGTAAACGAATGGAAAATCATATGACAGCTCGCTACGTATTCCTCGGATTCATCCGACGAACTCTTCCCCTCATCTTCCTCTTGAAAGACGTGGTTGAGGAACTCCTGGAGTGTGATGGGAGTCCGTGCTTTCTGGTTATATTCCTCCAGCGCGTCAATCTGTCTTTGTAAGTCCGTTCGCTTATCGCCCGGCTTTACGGGCTTCTTTGATTTCTTTTTTTTCTTCTTCGAAGATTTTGACGGCTGGTTGTGAGTGCTTGGGCCACTACTATCGATCTTTTGAGTTGGACGCGGCTTCAGCATTCCCTCAATGATCTGAGGTTCCAACGAGTTCTTCCATTTGATCGCTGGGCATGCCCGAAGATCGTTCAGCATTCTCTTTGTCTTAGCTGACAGCACAACCTCCTATGGGGCTTCTTCGACGAGAGAGCACGTTGCCCCCGGCATATTCATCCTCTTAGAGGCGTGAGGTTGCGGTGGATTCACCTTCCATCTGTCGGATAATGCGAACTTGCCCTGTTAGTATTGGTCTTCAAGCCAATTTTTGAAGATATAGCAATCTTCGATCGGATGACCCAGTACTCTGTGATAGGGACAGTAATTGGGATCATGGACGTCGTTTGGCTGTGACGGACGTCTTGGATCCGGTAAGTTTATGAGTCGGTTGCGCAACGCCAGCTCGAATAATCTTCTCGTTTTATCTCGGGGAAACGAGTAAGAACGTCCTAGCCTCTCCTCAAGGGGTACGTGCGGACGCATATTATTTTGACGAACAACCGGCTTCGAGTTGCTCGGTTGTTGTTGAGCATTAGCGACGACGATCGCTTTTCCCTTCCCCTTGTCATTTCGGGAGTCCGGCTTTGGAAGAGGGGGTCTATGGCCCATCTGATCCATTTGCGCTAGCTTGTCGATCAGAGCCTGGAAGATAGTTGTTGAAGTAAAAATTTGCACCCCGGTTGACCAAGTCAAAGTCAAGGTCAACCCCAAGCCAGGTGGGCCCAAGCCCAAGCAAGTGGGCCAATGCCCAGGTCGAGCCCGAACACGAAGCGTCCGGCCTTCCGCCATGCCAACAACAAAAATCATGTAACAAATAATTTTTATGTAATTTTTGTGCATGAATGTATGCAAAAGGGGCATAAAGCCAAATTTTTGTAAGCCCATGGCTTATGTGCAAAATGAAAAGGCACATGAGCCATGGGATAGGCAAAATGCCATTTTTGCAAAGCCCAAGGGGCTATATGTAAATATGTAAGCCTATAAAAGACAACATGATGATGGATAAAAAAACACACCTTTTCATTCTCTCCACAAAAATTTTAGATCTGAGATCTTTTGTGCCTCCTGCTCCTTCTCCAAGGTTCTTTACCTTCTCGTTTCTTTTGAATTAAATCAAGAGTTTTACTCTTTCTTTTCAAAAACTAAGAAGTCGTCCACCACAAAACCCACAAAGGGGAACCCGGATCTACCATTAGATCTCAGAAAGGAGGGATTTTTAGATCTCACATCTCTTTATCATCAAGATCCAGCCAACAGAGGAGGAAGAGGAAGAACCTCTTTCATCAACCAAAACATTTTAGGAGTTTAACTCCATATATTTACATAGATATATATATAATAAATATTTCCTTTCTGAAGCATAGCTTCTGGTTCTGGGACTAAAAGTCCCTTTGTCTCGCCGGCGCCCAGCGCTCGAGCGCAAAGCGCCCACGTGCCGACACGTGGCGCGCTTGCGCTCAGGCGCACTGCGCTCGAGCGCAAAGCGCCCACGTGCCGACACGTGGCGTGCTGCGCTCAGACGCACTGCGCCTGCGCTCGAGCGCAAAGCGCCCACGTGCCGACACGTGGCGCGCTTGCGCTCAGGCGCACTGCGCTCGAGCGCAAAGCGCCCACGTGCCGACACGTGGCACGCTTACGCGTGAGCGCACAGCACCTAAGCGCACAGCGCTCAAGGCGCTGGCCCACGCATCCTTTGGATGCCTTTTCCCCCTCTTTCTTTTATATATATATATATATACATATATACATATATATATATATATACACATATGTATACATATTTACACACACACATACTCCGCGACACTGTCCCTGTTAGAAAAAAATTTCTAACGGAGTGCTGCCCCGCACCCCGCAAGGGGGCTGCTAGCCCCCTTGACCCCCAGCTCTGGGGCGGAAAGCGGGACCCCCGTAAAAACTCTGCGTGGCTCCCGATATATCCAAACCCCCCTTTCAAAACACAACACACGTACACTGCACATTGAGTTCGCATGACCATTTTAACCCGTTAATCGGAGGTTCCCTCGCCCCAAAGGCGAGGGGTAATTAACGGCAGCTTAGTCCGCGGCTGCCGGAGATTTGGATCTCCACAATCAATAAACCCCGGCCTACCCTATGCAGGGGGGATCTGTAGTATATGCCTAACAAGCGCGCGCGTATTCCCATCTCAATGGGGTGACGAAAAACACCCTATAGATTCTGGCACGCCCGGTGGGACCAATCTCTCCTCCCATATTTCGGGTTAAACTTTCATGCGAACTCAATCAATATACATACCTATATTTATACTAAAATAATGCTCTTTCATACAGGTTTTCAAGCAATCACTCTCCAACAATGTCTCCAAGGACGATCTCAGCTCTCAGCACGACTCCCGTCTCCTACTCGATGAAGATAGACTCCAGGACGGTCCTTCCGGCCAGTCTCGGGCGACAATGGGAGGAGGAGCCGCTACCATTCGGCTCTATTGTGTTCATACCAGTTGGCGCCATCCCAGCTCCTCAAGCCCCGGTAGTAGACAAACCGGTCTCGAAAGGCAGGAGACCAAATGTGGTGATCTCAAGGGTGCCCCAACCCAAACGCAAATCGGTGTCTGGACGGCTTTCCATGGCCCCAACTGGGGGCAAAGCCATCGGAACAAAAGAAGTTGCCAGACGTCGTGGGCAAGCCCAGGCGATACCTTCGACGGACACGCGGGCAGATGTCTTCTCAAGCATCCCCATCACTCGGCCTATGGCGGCTTCTCGAAGAGCAGAAGCCTGCCAAGCGCTTAAGGCAGAGAAGCTGAGGCAGAAGCGGCTCAGATATAGAGCCAACAAAAGGACTAGGGCTCTGGCTATGTTAAAATTTATGAATTTCCAAAGCCCGGACCGCTCCGTGAAATCAGCTGCCAGTGATGAAAGAATGGCTGAATGTGTTATCCACACTGTCTACATGGCCGGACATGAAGAAACGAACCCTCCTCTTCTTCACAGCCATGGTGATGATACGATTGACGCCACCCAGCATCGGTTCGATCTAAATAATGAAGAGCCCGCTTAGGCCGATAAGCCAGAGGAGCCCGTGGTTCCTACGGAATGGAGCTCAGGCAATAAAGATTACCCGGTTGTCATAGCCGGAACTACAGAACAAGCATTATTCCAATGGTTTCAAAGGCAATTTCAGGACAGGGATGAGAAGATGGCCGAGGTCTATTCCAAAGTCGACGAGCTGGAAAACATCGTGGCAGATCTCGCGACCCAAGTCGCCCGATTGCAATTACAGCAGAATCAAATTTTGGCTCATGAGCCAGGGATTGGTACCCGGGAGCAGCCAACTGATATCCCTTTCAACCTAAAAACGGAGCGCCTTCACGAAAAACGGCCGCAATCAGCCTCCAGTCTCTCCGATACATACGCCGGGGGGGAATCGCCTCTGAAAGAGAAGCTGTAAAAGGTCTATTCCTTCAAGAGGGAAAATGTCCACAAGATATTCAGGGATGCCCTAAGAAACGGTCTACAACTTCCAGAATCAAAGAGACCGCAAGAAGAGAATATGACCGACGACCCAAAATATTGCCCCTATCACAGGGTGATAGGTCATTCCATTGAGGACTGCTTCGTCTTCAAAGATTGGGTCGAAAGGCAATACAAGACGGGAGAGATAGAACTGTCTAAAGACGTGTTAGCAAACAGTCAAGCTACGACCGCCGATTTCATGCAAATAGAGACCGAAGCCTTTCGGGAACCTAACCCTCCCAGACATGTGCAGGGCGAACCAAAGATTGATCGGCCTCAGGGACCGGCGTCAGTGAGGGCACCTACTCTGATGGAGAGAAGGAAGAAGGTGTACTCCTTTAGGAGGGATGAGGTCCGCGATATATTCGAGGAAGCCCTGAACAATGGCCTGCAACTGCCTATCCCGAAGAGGCCACATGAAATGAATATGACTGGCAGTCCCATATACTGCCCATACCATAGAGTGCTGAGACATACCATTGAAGACTGCTGTGTTTTCAAAGATTGGGCAGAGGACCAATATAAGCTTGGAAAAACCTCACAATCCTCGTATGTATCGGCAAGCCACATAGCTAGGTCATCAACACAGCTCCGCCAAGATCAATGTTCAAGGAGCTGGGATAAGAAAAGAGGACCACCACATCGTTAAACTGGGAAACAATCGACCACCACGTCATTAAACTGGGAACAGTCGACCTCTAAGTCGTTAAACTGGGAATATAAAAAAATAAATATATACATGTGTAAATAAAAAATGTGTAAATAAAAGAAAAAATGAAAAGCCTAAATGATTAGGCAACTCGCAATAAAAATCAGCGAGTAAAAATAAAGATGAAAATAAAGCCGAAATGATTGGACAACCGCGAATAAATAGCCGAAATGATAGGGCAATCGCAATTTTCGCGATGATAAAAGCTGAAATGATAGAGCAATCGCGGTAAAAAAAACAAACAAACAAACAAATAAAAAACAAACAAAAAAAAACAACGGCGAATGATGAGTCGCTCCTGGTACCAAATTCTAGTGCAGCGATGCAGACGCCAACCAAAATCCAATTTCTCAAAATTCTCCCGGCCCTACGGTTAGTCCCCAAATTGATTACCGTATACAATCCACGGGCTCGAGCGCAAAGCGCCCACGTGCCGACACGTGGCGCGCTTGCGCTCAGGTGCACTGCGCTCGAGCGCAAAGCCCCCACGTGCCGACACGTGGCGTGCTGCGCTCAGGCGCACTGCGCTCGAGCGCAAAGCGCCCACGTGCCGACACGTGGCGCGCTTGCGCTCAGGCGCACTGCGCTCGAGCGCAAAGCGCCAACGTGCCGACACGTGGCGCGCTTGCGCTCAGGCGCACTGCGCTCGAGCGCAAAACGCCCACGTGCCGACACGTAGCGCGCTTACGCGTGAGCGCACAGCACCTAAGCGCACAGCGCTCAAGGCGCTGGCCCACGCATCCTTTGGATACCTTTCCCCCCTCTTTCTTTTATATATATATATACATATATACATATATACACATATGTATACATATTTACACACATACATACTCCGCGACACTGTCCCTGTTAGAAAAAAATTTCTAACGGGGCGCTGCCCCGCACCCCGCAAGGGGGTTGCTAGCCCCCTTGACCCCCAGCTCGGGGGCGGATAGCGGGACCCCCGTAAAAGCTCTGCGTGGCTCCCGATATATCCAAACCTCCTTTCAAAACACAACACACGTACACTGCACATTGAGTTCGCATGACCATTTTAACCCATTAATCGGAGGTTCCCTCGCCTCAAAGGCGAGGGGTAATTAACGGCAGCTTAGTCCGCGGCTGCCGGAGATTTGGATCCCCACAATCAATAAACCCCAGCCTACCCTAGACAGGGGGAATCTGTAGTATACGCTTGACAAGCGCGCGCTATTCCCATCTCAATGGGGTGACGAAAAACACCCTATAGTAGTCGGCTTGAAGAACATCATAAATTGCAAGATGGTTGCTAGCGGATCAAGGGTTCCCACAAACATACCCACTGCAGGAGCTTCTTCAATGCATTGCTCGCATTTTGACCATAAGTTCCGCCACCTTATAGCGTATTGGACCCATGTTTCGCCCGGCTTTACCCTAGCGTTAATCAGTGCCGTCATCGGGGTGCGTTCATTGGCGCTTGCAAAACGCTGGGTAAACAACAACTCCATCTCTGCGAAGGTCTTGATAGAGTCGTTTGGGAGCTCAGAGTACCACTCGAACGCTGTATCTGATAAGCTTCCAACGAATTGGCGAAGCAACAATTTATCATCGCCGCCAGTGTTGCCGCAGAGTGCCCTGAACTGAGCAACATACTGGTGGGGATTGCCCGTCCCCTTATAGACATGGAACTTGGGAATTGTGTAGCCCGGCGGGTACTTGATCTGGTCGTACCAGCTCGGATATGGTCGTCCTGTTTTTACGACCTGACCGGCTGCTTCGGTCGCATGATGAACCCGTATTTGTTGGGCTATGTACTCGTCCAAGTCAGCTTTGGAGATTGTCTCTTCCTTAGCTGTTGACAGAGCTGGTGGAGGATTTGACGTCTCTCCCCTATCGTCTTCAAGGACGATCGGGGGATCTTCGGCCGGAGGATCTTATTGGATCATCATCCCCACCATGTCTTGGAATAGGAGGGCCATACGCTTTATGTTGGCTGCTTGTTCAGCAGCCTCTTTATCCTTCTTCTCTAATATGCGGCGAAGGAATTCAGCGTCAGTTTCTTGTTCCTGACGTTCATCCGAGAACGTTTCAGGGCTTTCTTTTAGCCCAGTGAGTGCGGCCATCGCATTCATCATCTCCTGGAGCTTTTGCTGTTGCTCCTGAGCTTTGGTCACTGACCGTGCAAGCGGTCTATGACCTGTGGATGCACGGCTGTCCTCCTTTCCCGACGCCATGTATACTATATGAACTATTATGCCCCCGGACTTAGGGCGTTTAGGCTCACCGCCTTTGGCATTTGCCGCGGGCGCGGGGATTTTCTCCGACCTTCTTCTCTTATGGGCCGTTGAAGTTGAGGGGGCCGTTGCTTTAGGCACCCAAGCGGTCGTCACCTTTCGTTGCTTGACCGGGGAATTTTCTTCTTGCCGACCTTTCGACTTCTTGTGTTGGCGAAAGAAATTAGGATCAATCACAGATTCTCGGACTCGTCGCCATGTCTTGTAAATCCTGGAGGACAGCGATTGAGGAGACTGCTCCGGCTTTCCTGCTTCAACGGCGATTTCTACCGGTAGAGGAGATCTCTTGAGCACCGCAGTTGGCGAGTTTCTGCGTACCCTGTTCAGCAGCTCAAAGCTGTTCCCAGTTGGAACAGCAGCATTAACTTCCACCATTGGAGCTGGTGGAGTTATTCCAGAGGGGGAGTTGCCCCCAGTCTTCCTTATCCGGCGCCAGTGGAGTCGTCGGGCGTGACGAGCCACTGGGACTGGCTCAGCGATAGAGACAGTTTCTTTTTGCCCCCTGTCCGGATGAGGCGCCGCTGGTGTTAACCTTTTAAAGACTGAGGTTGTTCTTTGAGGGGTGATATTCAATCTGTCAAAGACAGATCCTCGAGCAGTGGCAGGAGCAGGAATAGTCAACTTTGAGAAGACTGACTCTTTGACAGGAGAAGCCGCCTTGACGACTTCTAGAGCAGCGGTTGTTGCCTTCTTCGGGACAGCCACTTTAGAGTTCATGGGCTTCCTGGCGGGCCCATCAGAGTTCTGATCCAGCCTGGCAAAGACAGAGGCTGTTGATTTGATATTGGACTACCCGTTGGCAGGTGCCGTTATAGCAGTGAGCCGATCGAAAACCGACTTCTTGTTCGCTTCTGGTGCGGGCATTGGCATGGTGAAGCTTTCCGGCGGGATCATGGTCCCGAAAAACAGGCCAGTGGTGGCCTGGGTCACCTGTTTTACCGGCATGGCCAGGATGGAGGCCGCTTGAGGCCCATATGCTACACCTCCGGGTGAGGTGGAGCGTCGGTTGCATTGGCACTTCGAGCAGTTAGAGGCCATTGATGCTTGATTTCTGCGCCAGGCAAAAGACCAAATCTTAGTAACTTGAAACCCAAAGGCAACCATTAACAAACCGCGATTCGTTCGCGAAGACGACACATGAAGTGTGGAGTGGAAAGAGGAAAAGGTCCCACCGGGCGTGCCAGAATCTGTTCCCCTTCGAAAGACTGCGCACAGGACTGCGAAGTCCTGACACTGAGATTCGGGGCAGATGCTAATTGGTTTTATCCGTCTACCTCTCCGAAGATGCCAAGTTGATTTATGGCACCGTGTATCGGAGGTGTAGACGGATGCGGCCGATGTAGCAGACTTCGTCAGATTCCCCCTCGCCTGAGGGGTTTTTGATTGTGGGGACGCTTTTCCCTGCAGGCGCAAGCCCCTGCAGTTAATTACGCTACCGCATCGCGGTAACAATTTTCTCCTTCTCCAGAATTTCACTTCGTGTCGTGTGTGTTTGTTTTATTTGTGGTTGCCCGTGCATTGTATACGGAGACTAAGTTATGTCGTCGCCCGTAGGACGTGGATTAGTCCAAATCCGTATTTACTTAGATTTGGGTTTGGTGTTTTAGTTTAAGGATACGTTAGCCGTGTTGAGGCTAAGATCAACTTAAACATTTGTTAATGACACGTTAGCCTAATCTCCAGACTAAGATCAACTTAACGGGATCGTTTAGATCCAACAAAAGAGCAATTGGCTCTATTGTTTAGTTTAATGACACTGCGGTCATGTTCCAGTTTAGGGACGTGGTGGTCTATGTTCCAGTTTAGGGACGTGGTGGTCCAACATTCCTATTTGGGACGAACATTAGTTTAAGGACGTTTCGGTCCACGAGTTTAAGGACCCTGCAGTCCATATCGATGTGTGGTTGTCGGGACCCGTCACCTCTCTGACGTCGTTGAAGGATTACAACGATAGGGGTCAGAGGAGTTCAGAGATGTACCCTTGAACCAAAGTTGATTGGGGATGTTTAAGGATACGTTAGCCAGGCTTTAGGCTAAGATCAACTTAAACGGGATCGTTTAGATCCGGCAAAAGAGCATTTGAGGGCTCTATTATTCCAGTTTAGGGACGTAGTGGTCCATGTTCCAGTTTAAGGACGTGGGGGTCCATTGGTAGTTTAAAGACATTGCGGTCCGTTGCCAGTTTAGGGACATGGTAGTCCATGTTCCAGTTTAGGGACGTGGTGGTCCATTGGTTTGTGGCCGTCGGGACACGTCACCTCTCTGACGTCGTTGAAGGATTACAACGACGGGTGTCAGAGGAGTTCAGAGATGTACCCTTGAACCGGACGTAAATTGATTTAGGAGAGCAGCCATGCTCAGTCAATTTAATTTGAGAACTTAAAACCATGATTGGGCTAAGTCCAGTTAGAAAAATGTTCAACATTTTTATTTGCCTTTGGCCTATTAGGCCTGTGCTAAGGCTTTGCCCCTTTTTAATAATGCACTGCATTTTATTCTGGCCTGCTAGGCTTTTTGATTTGGGCTCTGTCCCTTTATTTATGATGCAGAACATCTGTTTTTATTTGGGCTCTGCCCTTTAAATAATGCATAGCATTTTTATTTTAGTCTGATAGACCCTTTTATTGGGCTCTGCCCTTTCAATAATGCATTGCATTCAATGTTCTGACAACGCCCCACGTGGCTTGTCAGGCGCTTTGCGCCAATTGAGAAGCGCAAGGCGCAAACTCATATAGTGGTGACACGTGTCACGCTCTGATGAGCGCAAGCGCAACAGCGCAGTGCGCTGTGTCAGTGCGCTGCGCTGTTGCGCTGCTGACACGTGGCGCTCCCTGGTGGCTTGCGCCAACACAGGAGCGCAACAATGCAATTTTTTGCAAGTGCAGAGCACTGTTTTATCTTTTGATCGATTTTAAATCAAAGAAAATAAGTTTTTCTTGTTTTCAAAGAACCAATGGTTCATAAGAAAGTGCAAGGCACTATTATTATTTATTTTTCTTTGAAGATCATTGATCTTGTTCTCAGATCAATGATCTGTTCATAAGAGAATTTTCTCTTTTTCTAAAGGTTTTTACCTTTTTTGTTCTTGAGGAATTCTCTCCAATTCTTCAGAGTTCTCAATGATGATGTTGATGATCTTTTGAATTGGGGTCTAGGGGTCTCTATATAGTGCCCATTAATTAGTTAAATTTGTTAAAGAGATATTTCTCTGAGTGATTTGGGGAATTTTCCCCACCGTTGGATCTTTGATCCAAGGGCTTCTGTTTTATAGAAGACAATCTTCTTGTTTTAATAAGAACAGAAAGATCTTATTAGAATTTTAATTCTGTTTGGCGCAAATGCACCAGCTGTTGGGGTAAAAATTTACACCCCGGTTGACCGAGTCAAAATCAGGGTCAACCCCGAAGCTAGGTGGGCCCAAGCCCAGGTCAAGCGGGCCCATGCCCAAGTCGAGCCCGCGGCCAGCCTCCTCCATGCCAAAATATAGACCATATAATAAATAATTTTTATGTAATTTTTTATGCATAAATGTAAACAAAATGAGCATAAAAGCCAATATTTTGTAAGCCCATGGCTTATGTGCAAAAATGAAATGGCACATGAGCCATGGGATGGCCAAAATACCATTTTTGTAAAGCCCAAGGGGCTATATGTAAATATGTAAGCCTATAAAAGGCAACATGATGATGAATAAAAGACATACTTTTTATTCCCCAAAAAAATTAGGGTTTTTTGTGCCTCCTGCTCTTTCTCCAAGGTTCTAAACCTTCTCATTTCTTTTGAATTAAATTAAGAGTTTTACTCTTTCTTTTCCAAAACTAAGTAGTTTTTCACCACAAAACCCGCAAAGGGGAACTCAGATCTCCCATCAGATCTCAAAAAGGAGAGATTTTGAGATCTCACATCTCTTGATCTTCAAGATCCGGCGAAACAACAGGAGGAAGAAGAAGAACCCTCCTTCATCAGCTTCAAAACATCCTAGGAGTTTAACTCCATACATATATACATAATAAATATTTCCTTTCTGAAGCATAGCTTCTGGTTCTGGGACTAAAAGCCCCTTTATCTCGCCAGCGCCCAGCGCAAAGCGCCCACGTGCCGACACGTGGCGCGCTTGCGCTCAGGCGCACTGCGCTCGAGCGCAAAGCGCCCACATGCTGACACGTGGCGTGGCGCGCTTGCGCTCAGGCGCACTGCGCTCGAGCGCAAAGCGCCCACGTGCCGACACGTGGGCGCGCTTGCGCTCAAGCGCACTGCGCTCAAGCGCAAAACGCCCACGTGCTGACACGTGGTGCGCTTGCGCCTGAGCGCACAGCACCTAAATGCACAGCGCTCAAGGCGCTGGCCCCACACATCCCTTAGATGCTTTTTCCCCCTCTTTTTATGTACATATATATATATATATATATACATATGTATACATATTTACATACACACATACTCCACGACACTGTCCCTGTTAGAAAAAAATTTCTAACAGGGCGCTGCCCCGCACCCCGCAAGGGGGCTGCTAGCCCCCTTGACCCCCAGCCCGCTATCCGGGTAGCGGGACCCCCGTAAAAACTCTGCGTGGCTCCCGATATATTTAAACCCCCCTCCAAAACAAAACACACGTACACTGCACATTGAGTTCGCATGACCAGTTTAACCCGTTAATCGGAGGTTCTCTCGCCCCAAAAGCGGGGGGTAATTAACGGCAGCTTAGTCCGCGGCTGCCGGAGATTCGAATCCCCACAATCATTAAACCCCCGCCTACCCTAGGCAGGGGGAATCTGCAGTGCGCCTGACAAGCGCGCGCGTATTCCCATCTCAATGGGGTGACGAAAAACACCCTACAGATTCTGGCACGCCCGGTGGGACCAATCTCTCCTCCCATATTTCGGGTTAAGCATTCATGCGAGCTCAATCAATGTACATATCTGTACTTATACTAAAATAATGCTCTTTTCATGCAGATTTTAAAGCAATCACCTTTCAACGATGTCTTCGATGATGAACCCAGCTCCCATCTCCTATACGATGAGGATAGACTCTAGGACGGTCCTTCCTGCTAGTCTCGGGCGACAATGGGAGGAGCCGCTGCTACCATTCGGCTCTATCATGTTCATGCCAGTTGGCGCCATCCCGGCTCCTCAAGCCCCAGTGACAGACAGACCGGTCTCGAAAGGCAAGAGGCCAAATGTGGTGGTTGCGAGGGCACCTCAGCCCAAGCGCAAGTCCGTTTCCGAACGACTCTTCATGGCCCCAGCTGGGGGCAAGGCCATCAGCACCAACAAAGCGACAGGGCGTCTCGCGCAAGCTCCGGCGGTGCCCCTGATAACTGCTCGATCGGGTGTTTTCTCTAAGCTCCCCGCTGATCAACTCACAATGGTTTCCCGGATAGCGGATGCCCGCCAAGCCTTCAAAATCGAGAAGCTGAGGGAAAAAAGGCTCAGATATAGAGCCAACAAAAGGGCTAGGGCCCCTGCCAGGCTGAACCTCATGAGGTTCGAAGAACAGGGTTACCCCGCCGAAGATGAGAAAATGGCTGGGTATGTGGTCCACACTGTCTACACGGTGGGCACGCGCAGCAAGAGCAAGGACGGGGCTACCACATCTCAAACCCAATCTGGCTTGAATGTGGTGGCCGCTTCCCAAAAACAGCCGCCTCTGCTGGGTGATGAAAACCCTATTGATGAGGATGATAGGCGGAAAGACCCTTCGGTCCATGAGGAGCCGGGCTCGGAAAGCGAAGAAGAGCCGACTTTCCGTCCCAGGACCGCGGAGCAAGAGCTGCTTCAAGAGCTCCGAAAGCAGCTCAGAAACAAAGACAAGGAGATGGCCAAGCTCTACTCCAAAATTGACGACTTGACAAATGTCGTCCTACAGCTCACGGCCCAACTTGCCTCTCAGCCGCCCAATCAAGCGGAGGGCTCTGCTCGTGAACCGGGAAATGGTGTCCCAAAGTAGCCGACGCCTATTCCCTTAAATCCAAAAGTGGGCGAACTACATGAAAATCAGTCGCGTCCTATCTCGGGAAATGTCTTGGCAACCGATGACAGTAGCCCACTAACACAAGATCAAATCATGGATTTGGTTGCCAGCAAAGTCAAAATATTGGTGGCCGAAGCCGAAGCGCAAAAAGATATCAGCAGTAGTGGGAGACCATATCCCGCTCAGTATGATCTGGTAGAATTTCCTAGCGGCTATGTCATCCCCAAATTCGGAAGATTTGATGGGACGGGAAATGCGAATCAACATATCGCCCACTTCAAAGCCTCATGCGGGAATACTGGAGGCAATGATGCGCTTCTCCTCCGCCAGTTCGTTAATAGGTTGACCGATGTTGCTTTCGACTGGTATGCGAGCATACCAGATGGCTCCGTTACTACTTTCGTCCAAATGGAATCTTTGTTTCGACAAAGGTTCATGAGCGTCAGCGATAAGATCACTATTGCCGAGCTCGTAAGGACCAAGCCCAAGAACAACGAAAGCAGCACGGATTTTATAACCCGATGGCGCAATCTCTCCGTCAAATGCGAACCGCCGATAGAGCAGGACCAATCTGTCAATCTCCTCATCGGAAATCTCAACAATTGGATGGCCCTGTTTCAATGCACCGTGGGTCTCAAAATATTCCAAGAGCTGACCAGGAAAGTCCAGATGCTGGAGCGCTCAAAGCAGGAGTCCTCCTTGGATTCCCAAAATAATAATAGGTCGTGGAGAAACCGAAAGGACGATAATCGCAAAGGCGGAAACTCCGATGATTCTGAATCTTTCAACACTTCGGCTAACCGAAATAAGCAAGGGATGAGCGGGCCTAGCGCCAACCAGCCTCGGAAGCCAGTGTTCGGAGAGGGAGGAGAATCTCCACTCAAAGAGAAGCTGGATAAGGTCTATTCCTTCAGAAGGGACAAAATCCGTAAAATATTCAAAGACGCCCTGAAGAACGGTCTACAACTGCCAGAGTCAAAAAGACCGCAGGAAGCGAATAGGACCGACGACCCCAAATACTGCCCCTATCACAGAGTGATAGGTCATGCCATTGAGGACTGCTTCGTCTTCAAAGATTGGGTCGAAAAGCAATACAAGGCAGGAGAGATAGAACTGTCCAAAGGCGTGTTAGTAAACAGTCAAGATGCGACCGCCAATTTCATACAAACGGAGACCGAAGTTCTTCGTGAAATGGATTCTCTCAGACATCTGCCTTTTTCTGAAAACAGTCGACCACCACGTCATTAAACTGGGAACAATCGACCACCACGTCATTAAACTGGGAACAATCGACCTCTAAGTCGTTAAACTGGGAATGTACAAAATATATATATGTGTGTGTGTGTGTAAATAAACAAAAAATGTGTAAATAAAAAAAATAAAGAAAAGCCGAAATGATAGGGCAACTCGCAATAAAAATCAGCGAGTAAAATAAAGATGAAAATAAAGCCGAAATGATGGGGCAACCGCGAATAAATAGCCGAAATGATAGGGCAATCGCGACCTTCGCGATAAGAAAAGCTGAAATGATAGAGCAATCGCGGTAAAAAAAACGGCGAATGATGAGTCGCTCCTTGTACCATATTCCAGTGCAGCGATGCAGACACCGACCAAAATCCAATTTCTCGAAATTCCTCCGGCCCTACGGCCAGTCCCTAAATTGACTGCCGTATACAATCCACGGGCTCAAATAATTCCCATCATACCTGTGCCCCACCGCAATCACCAGTCACGCGGCTGGTCTCCTCCTTTGGAATTATGCTCCATTGAGAAGACCCACTCATGTGTTCTCACGATACATGAGGAGAACAAACCTTTGTGGGATCCTTACGACTCACAAAGGGAAAACACACTTGGGAGTCCTCACGACTCCCAAGAAGAAAATACACTTACGGGATCCTTACGACTCGTAGGGAGAAAATGCTTTATGGGACCCTCATGGCCCATAAAATTGAAAAGTCTTAGGGGATAGAGATCTAAACCTGCCTCCTAAGCCATCGCTCCCCAATCCCCAATGACGAATGATGAGTCGCTCCTGGTACTATATTCCAGTGCAGCGATACAGACGCCAACCAAATTCCAAATCCCATACCCCAGTGGCGAATGATGAGTCGCTCCTGGTACCATATTCCAGTGCAGCGATGCAGACGCCAACCAAATTCCAAATCCCATACCCTAATGGCGGATGATGAGTCGCTCCTGGTACCATATTTCAGTGCAGCGATGCAGACGCCAACAAAGTCCCAAAATTTTTATGGCCCTACGGTCTGGATCATACATCCTGAAAAACCGTATACAATCCATAGGCGTAAAACAATCCCAATGTCTCCAAAAATAAAAAAAAAATAAAAAAAGGTATGTCCACAAGCAAAATGGGCACGGATGAAAACCCGAAAGGGCTCCGTGAGTAAAAACAGCAGGACTGCCGGCGAGTTTGTGAAAACCTGAAAGGGCGCAAACTCGTAAAAGAAAAAAGAAAGAGATGAAATGCACTCGCAAGGTCCTCTAGACTTTGTGAGGAGAAAATTCCCGCGTGAGATCCTTACGACTCACAAAAGAGCAATACACTTGGGAGTCCCCACGACTCCTAAGGAGAAAATCCACCTACGGGATCCTTACGACCCGTAGGGAGAAAATGCTTTTATGGGACCCTTACGGTCCATAAAATTGAAAAGCCTTAGGTGACAGGGATCTAAACTTGTCTCCTAAGCCACCAATTCCCAAATCCTCTCGGGGCAAATGATGAGTTGCTCCTGGCGTTATTCCAGTGCGGCAATGCAGATGCCAAACAAAAACCAAATCCAAATCCTCCAGGGGCAAATGATGAGTTGCTCCTGGCGTTATTCCAGTGCAGCAATACAGATGCCAAACAAAAACCAAATCCAAATCCTCCCGGGGCAAATGATGAGTTGCTCCTGGCATTATTCCAGTGCAGCAATGCTGATGCCAAACAAAAAAAACCAATCCCCAAATCCTCTCATGACAAATGGTGATTCGCTCCTGGTACCATATTCCGGTGTAGCGATGCTGATGTCGACCTAAATCAAATCAAACCAACAACCTATGCGGCGGAATCATGCTTCGTCCCAGAATTTACTCCGTGTCGAAATCATGCTTCGCCTCGGGATACCCCACCTTCCCTGCCGGAATTATGCTCCGCCTCGGAATTAAAGCAACTAACCAGCTCTGCGTCGGAATCATACTTCGTCTTAGAGTGTACCCTGCGTCAAAATCATGCTTCGCCTCGGTGTACCTGCCTTCCTTGTCGGAATTATGCTTCGGCTCGGAATCAACCAACGACCTCATCGTCGGAATTATGCTCCGCCTCGGAATCAAAGCAACTAACCAGCTCTGCGTCGAAATCGTACTTCATCTCAGAGTGTACCCCGCGTCGAAATCATGCTTCGCCTCGGTGTACCTTCCTTCCCTGTCGAAATTATGCTTCGTCTCGGAATCAAGTCAGCCAACAAGCTCCGCGCCGGAATCATTCTCCGTCTCAGAATATACCCCGTGTCGAAATGATGCTTCGCCTCGGTGTATTTGCCTTCCTTGTCGGAATTATACTTCGCCTAGGAATCTACCTCTGTATCGAAATCATGCTTCGGTCAGAATGTCTGCTGCTCTTCGGAATGATGCTCCGATCTCTGGAATTATGCTCCGCTCATCGGAATGATGCTCCGATCTCTGGAATTATGCTCCGCTCTTCGGAATGATGCTCCGAACCCTGGAATCATGCTCCGCTCATCGGAATGATGCTCCGGTCTCTGGAATTATGCTCCGCTCATCGGAATGATGCTCTGATCCCTGGAATCATGCTCCGCTCTTCGGAAAGATGCTCCAAACCCTGAAATCATGCTCCGCTCATCGGAATGATGCTCCGATCCCTGGAATCATGCTCCGCTCATCGGAATGATGCTCCGATCTCTGGAATTATGCTCCGCTCATCGGAATGATGCTCCGATCCCTGGAATCATGCTCCGCTCTTCGGAAAGATGCTCCAAGCCCTGGAATCATGCTCCGCTCTTCGGAATGATGCTCCGAACCCTAGATTATGCTCCGCTCATCGGAATGATGCTCCGATCTCTGGAATGATGCTCCGCCCTTCGGAATGATGCTCCGATCTCTGGAATCATGCTCCGCCCTTCGGAACGATGCTCCGAACCCTGGAATTATGCTCCGCCCTTCGGAACGATGCTCCGAATCCTGGAATTATGCTCCGCGAACCAGAATGATGCTCCGACCCCTGAAATTATGCTCCGCCCATCGGAACGATGCTCCGATCTCTGGAATTATGCTCCGCTCTTCGGAAAGATGCTCCGAACTCTGGAATCATGCTTCGCCCTTCGGAATGATGCTCCGAATCCTGGAATTATGCTCCGCCCATCAGAACGATGCTCCGATCTCTGGAATTATGCTCCGCTCTTCGGAAAGATGCTCCGAACTCTGGAATCATGCTCCGCCCTTCGGAATGATGCTCCGAATTCTGGAATTATGCTCCGCCCATCGGAACGATGCTCCGATCTCTGGAATTATGCTCCGCTCTTCGGAAAGATGCTCCGAACTCTGGAATCATGCTCCACCCTTCGGAATGATGCTCCGAATCCTGGAATTATGCTCCGCCCATCGAAACGATGCTCCGATCTCTGGAATTATGCTCCGCTCTTCGGAATGATGCTCCGAATCCTGGAATTATGCTCCGCCCATTGGAACGATGCTCCGATCTCTGGAATTATGCTCCGCTCTTCGGAAAGATGCTCCGAACTCTGGAATCATGCTCCACCCTTCGGAATGATGCTCCGAATCCTGGAATTATGCTCCGCCCATCGGAACGATGCTCCGATCTCTGGAATTATGCTCCGCTCTCCGGAAAGATGCTCCGAACTCTGGAATCATGCTCCGCCCTTCGGAATGATGCTCCGAATACTGGAATTATGCTCCGCTCTTCGGAAAGATGCTCCAAACTCTGGAATCATGCTCCGCCCCTGGAATGATGTTCTACCTCGAAGTCCAACTTCAAGATCCATCAATTTCATGCACACAACTCAAATGTGCGGTGTGCATTTATTGATGGGGGGCACTTTGTTGGGGTAAAAATTTACACCCCGGTTGATCGAGTCAAAGTCAGGGTCAACCCCGAAGCTAGGTGGGCCTAAGCCCAGGTCAAGCGGGCCCATGCCCAAGTCGAGCCCGCGGCCAGCCTCCTCCATGCCAAAATATAGACCATGTAATAAATAATTTTTATGTAATTTTTTATGCATGAATGTAAACAAAATGAGCATAAAAGCCAATATTTTGTAAGCCCATGGCTTATGTGCAACAATGAAATGGCACATGAGCCATGGGATGGCCAAAATACCATTTTTGTAAAGCCCAAGGGGCTATATGTAAATATGTAAGCCTATAAAAGGCAACATGATGATGAATAAAAGACATACTTTTCATTCCCCAAAAAAATTAGGGTTCTTTGTGCCTCCTGCTCCTTCTCCAAGGTTCTAAACCTTCTCATTTCTTTTGAATTAAATCAAGAGTTTTACTCTTTTTTTTTCCAAAACTAAGTAGTTTTTCACCACAAAACCCGCAAAGGGGAACTCAGATCTCCCATCAGATCTCAAAAAGGAGAGATTTTGAGATCTCACATCTCTTGATCTTCAAGATCCGGCGAAACAACAGGAGGAAGAAGAAGAACCCCCCTTCATCAGCTTCAAAACATCCTAAGAGTTTAACTCCATACATATATACATAATAAATATTTCCTTTCTGAAGCATAGCTTCTGGTTCTGGGACTAAAAGCCCCTTTATCTCGCCAGCGCCCAGCGCTCGAGCGCAAAGCGCCCACGTGCCGACACGTGGCGCGCTTGCGTTCAGGCGCACTGCGCTCGAGCGCAAAGCGCCCACGTGCCGACACGTGGCGGGCTTGCGCTCAGGCGCACTGCGCTCTCCACGTGGCGCGCTGCGCTCAGGCGCACTGCGCTCGAGCGCAAAGCGCCCACATGCCGACACGTGGCGTGCTTGCGCTCAGGTGCACTGCGCTCGAGCGCAAAGCCCCACGTGCCGACACGTGGGCGCGCTTGCGCTCAAGCGCACTGCGTTCAAGCGGAAAACGCCCACGTGCTGAAACGTGGCGTGCTTGCGCCTGAGCGCACAGCACCTAAACGCACAGCGCTCAAGGCGCTGGCCCCACACATCCCTTAGATGCCTTTTCCCCCTCTTTTTATGTACATATATATATATACATATGTATACATATTTACATACACACATACTCCACGACACTGTCCCTGTTAGAAAAAAATTTCTAACGGGGCGTTGCCCCGCACCCCGCAAGGGGGCTGCTAGCCCCCTTGACCCCCAGCCCGCTATCCGGGTAGCGAGGTCCCCGTAAAAACTCTGCGTGGCTCCCGATATATTTAAACCCCCCTCCAAAACAAAACACACGTACAGTGCACATTGAGTTCGCATGACCAGTTTAACCCGTTAATCGGAGGTTCTCTCGCCCCAAAAGCGAGGGGTAATTAACGGCAGCTTAGTCCGCGGCTGCCGGAGATTCGAATCCCTACAATCATTAAACCCCGGCCAACCCTAGGCAGGGGGAATCTGTAGTGCACCTGACAAGCGCGCGCGTATTCCCATCTCAATGGGGTGACGAAAAACACCCTACACCAGTACTTGATACGTGTCGCGCAGCGCAGAGCGCAGCGCAACTGTGCTAGCGCAGCTGCGCTGCCACGTGTCGCGCAGCGCACTGCGCTAGCGCAGCTGCGCTGCCACGTGTCGCGCAGCGCAGAGCGCAAGTCATCTGAAGCGTTACTTCACTTATTAAAGTTTAAATTTTCAAAGTAGAGGTTTGCTCTGATTGGGGAAAGATGAAGCGTTGCTTCATCTCCTGCCTTGGAATTTGAACAGAGCTTTGCTCTGATTGGGATAAACAACAACAACCCCAACCACAAAAACCACTACAACAATTCCTGCAATAACAACAAAAGAAAAGCAACAGCAGCTGCAACTGAACCAACATCAGCATCTGTTGCAACAGCAACTTCAGCCCAGAACTTCAGCAGCACCAACCCACTTTTCCTTCCTCTTTTCTCCTTCATCCAAGGATCCCTTGAGGTATAATCTTGCAACCCAACTCCCTTCTTGCTTGGTTATGGTTATGAAGCTGAAAATTTAGTGTTATTAAGTAGATTAGTGCTAGTTTAGGTAAATTTGAGTGAGATTTGGCTAAGTGATGGTTGTAATGGTTAGTATAGCCTAATTAGGTGTTGTTGAGACCAGTTTACCTTAGATCTAACCCAGATTCCAGTAAAATACCAGATTGTTCGATGTAATGTCGGTTAGCATTTTTGTCGACCTTGTAGCCTTTCTGGAATCTGCTACAACCCGAGATACCCTAAAATAAAATTGACTTGGCAGTGAGATGTGCAGGCAGATAGAAACCAACACCCAAAGACCTAGCACACAAAACCCATTCTAGGCCGCAGATTAATTCTCTCTGGCCGCAATTTACGGCCAGAGTAGTAGGGAACAGCCTCGTTTTTGGTGCACGGCTCTTTTACCTGTAAACTTGACCCTGGGTATATCTAGTTTTGTCTGATTCCAAACAGGGTAAAATCTGGGTTGATTTTCTTGAGTTGGCGCATGATTTACGACTTGTTTTAGCATGAATTTTGGTATTCGATGATTCGTTTCTGTCGGGTGGCGTTTGAACGCCAACGGCAGAGGGATATTGGCTGTGTTTGCACGCGAGGCTATAGGTTTTTACTTATAGACGCAGCGTGTACCGTTTTGGTTTCCGACATGGTTTTCATGTGTTTTGGCTTTGGTGGTATCCTTGTAGGTACCCCACGTTACGTTGAGGCGTTGGAGATGCAAATGGCGACATCGGCATCGGCACACATAAGCAAGGTGAGTAGATTTATATCTACGGGGAGAAGTCGAGTGGATGGCGTATAGCACCCCTGCAGTCCGTGGTGATGTATACGGATGCGTATACACACCTATAATTATTATATGTTATTTGTGATTTATGATGATGCGTAAGATGGATATTGATGTGTTGGATTGGTGAAAGGTTACGAAACCCTAGAGTAGTGGGTGCACTGCACACACACACACATACATTCTTATTCTTATGTGCTTATGGGATTCTATATAGTTATGTGTTCATATAGGTATGGGACTATGTGTTCACCTATGGATTTGAGGATGATACATGGGATTGAGATGAGTCGATGAGTCTGATATCAGATTATGATATCGGTGATATGGCAGGATTCGTACTTGAGATATGTCCTGATGCTATAGCGGATCTGTGGATGACGATGCCATGTGCATAGTGATATATATAATGATCGACATGTGAGTATGTTACGAGACATGATATGATATGATATGATAAGATGTTTATGATAGGCCGCTTTGGACGATGTATACCTCCGTATGCTGATATGTGTTGATGATATCGATTTGCTAGAGGCTGTCGATCGGTAGTCAGATTATGATTTTATTGACGATATATGATGATGATATCGATCTATACGAGACTGTCGATCAGTAGTCAGATTATGATTATAATGATGATATTAGCATTGTACTAGACGTAGGTCAGTACCCGGATTATGATATTTGATAAAGAGGATACCAGATGAATGATATGACGAATGTGATATTGACCCGTACCCAGATTTGGGGATGCCGTACGACGGATTTACGTACGAGCTATATTTTGATGTTTGATCCGCACTCTTGAATTGGGAATAACCGATTATAGAGATATGGTATCGGATGTGATATTATCGAGACGGGATCACCGACTATATATGTATATATATGTATCGACTCAGAGGTTAGGCGGTTTACCTTACCTGCGGTTAGCCTATTAGCTCAGCCTTATAGTTGGTGTAGCTATAGGACTCTTATGACATTATATGTAGTTTAGCTATCATTGTGTTTAGTATTCAGCTCCCGCACATTATTGTTGTTGCTCCGCATCGCATACTTATTGTGATTCATATTCCATTTTGATATCATGCTGTTAGGACACCAGCACCATTACCGATGATGCGTATGTACCACGTACACTTATTTGCCGGCGCACACACATCTTCATCGGTGATTGCCATGTCACGTACACTCAGAGAATATTATTGCTTGATTTAGCTTGTTAGCTAGTAGTGACATGATATTAGTGTACTTGCCATTATATGCCAGCTTGACATTGTAGATATTATTTGTCACTTCATGCATACTGTTATTCATTGTTATGCCGCATTCATGGATCCTCATGCATATATTCATGGTTTTACATGCTATTGATGATTTAGATTCGGATTTCCATGATATTTTCTGGATTTGGGGGAAAACCGCAAAACTTATATAAACTGCTTCTTCTCTTTTTAATAAAAAAAAGTGTGATTTTCCCATGATGTATGAGTCGTCCACCATGAGTTTGCTGATGGATTTCGAGACCCGATTCGAGGAGGCGGATGAACCGTTTCGGGTACATGGTGGGCCTGGTGCGGTACCCCGGGGCAAGAGGATCGCAGGAGATGGTGTTGAGCCTGGCAGAGGGAGCACTACCAACCGGTGATTTTACCCGACGCGTCGGATATCCGGAGGATACCGTCGTGGTCATGAGATGGATGGTAGGGGCCGGTCTGGACTGATGGCGCCCTAGATATTATGATTGAGACATTGAGATTCTGAGATATTGAGGTACAAAGATTGTGATACAGAGATATCGAGATATTGGGTTTTATGTTTTGTGCCGATGCTAGGCATTGTTTTATGCTGATTTCATTTATGATACCTCATTTTAAAAATACAGAAATCTCACAAATTTATGAAAGCGGTTTTCTTCAGTACATGCATTCTGTTTCATGCATTCATACATCATCCATATGATACATTGCTACCTGAGACACTGGCACGGGCACATAAGATTACACTTGGGTTAGATATTTACCCTAGTCCTTGTTATAGATTGCTGGTTATATATTTGAGGATTATATATTATGATCGTATGACCTAGGATTGCGTCATACATGCGATTTTCTGTTCGTAGATCTTTTTCTACGCATGAGTTGGCAACTCACCCCCGTTGTGCCCCAGTTTCTTGCAGGTTTCGCCGTACAGGTTTCATTACGGCTTTGCAGGCACTGCTTCTTTCGGGTGACTTGCTATTAGGTGGGTTTATTTGTATCGTACCCATCATTATACATTGTATATTATATTTCGGTTGTATCTAGAAATTCCATCAACCAAACATGTATTTATTTGAGATAGAGACCTGTGATGTTTATTTTTTCGACCTTAGAGTCACGCGTTACATTTCTATGGATTTCATGCTGTTTGAGTTTCCTTCTCTGTTGTGATCCTCGCCTTTAGGCGTTGTATATTATATTGCTTGTGTGGTTGATTAAAAATGGGTTTTTCTTCACTCTACTACTTTTCTTGGTTTGAATTTCTGGGTTCGGCTTACTTAGAGTACGTACGCCTCGAGACGTTCGTAGTGTAAGTGCCGGTCATATTCCGTACTTTCGGGACGTGACAAGTTTCATTGTACATTTCCATTCAGTACTTTTCATTTCTTGTTATGCCATTATTTAGGTATCTTTTTATTTCTGTTGTATTTCCTTTTCATGCATTGTACAAAAGAATGTTAATAAATAAAAGTTGTTGTTTTTATTACATCCTGTCTTTTGTGTATTTATTTTTATATTGCTTAGATACGCTTAGCGCATATACTTCTGAGTATATACGTAGCGGACTAGTCTCGTCCCCTTCGCCGTATACCGGGAAGCGGGGCGTGACACCTGCCCATCGCTGCCGCTATATAAACCCCTCTCTTAGACCATCGAGATAAGTCATTCTCTCCTCACTAGGCCGTTACTCTGCTAAAATATCCGGTCTAACTTGATCGTCGGAGGGTCCTCGGTGGCACAACCACCCCTGGACTTTCTTGCAGGTAGCTCGGCCACAACAACCTCAAACCTATTGAGATCCACACGCTTCAGGAGGCAACCTCCAACTCAATCCCCGTCGTCCATCGTCGCTCGCAGCAGATCTATGGAAGGTAACATCTGAAGGAGATCCAGACCTCCATCAGTTGGCGCCGTCTATGGGAATCGCTTGATTCCACTGAACAAAGTTCGTCTTCCGATCTCAACTCAATGGCGAGCGATGACCACGACGATCTAAGCACTAGCCGCCGCCTCCCTCACAATGGAGGCGCGAACAAATATCCTCCCCCGAACTCCATCAACGCCCTAATCGCCCGGATAGATCGACTCGCGTCCGTCGTGGATGCGCTGGTCCGTGTCCAAAGGCAGGGCAAGCTCCCTAGGTCGCCGCTCCCCCACCTTGGGATCGGGACCCATACAGAGGGAGAGAATACTTTGCTCGCATCGGCACGACCGACCACCGCCTCGCCGTCGCCCACGGCCGCAGATCCCCGGGCCAACATATTCAATGACCCGCTGGGCGTCCCACAGCTCCACACCGAGGTCCGTCGCAAGAGCGCCTCGTCCCGAGCCCCTTCGCGCCCCCGTCCCTCCCGAGGAGGTGTCGGTCAGCTCGCCTGCTCACGGGCATGATCGACACCCCCTCCCTCGACGGGGGCGCGCGGACGGGACTCGTCACGGCAGCTCGAAGACTATCTCGCCAGGGGACCTAAGGAACCTCATCGAGAGGAACCGGGGCCGCGGCCTGACACAGGTCTCCAACAGCAGAGGCCAAATATCAAAATGTGCCGAATCGTCGGGATACCACGGCCGACTCGACGCCCTCGAGAAGAAGGTCGAAGGCATGCACCGAGAGGGTCATCATCTGAGCGACGGGGCTAAGTACGCCGCCGACTCGCTCACAAAACCCTTCACCGAGGAGCTGCTCGCCGTCCATGTCTCCTCCCGGAACAAGCCCCCAAAAGTCTCTCTCTTCGACGGTAAGTCTGACCCGAAGGACCATTTGGACGCATTTACCGCGGGAATGAGCTTCTAAGACAACTCTGACGCCGCCCAATGTCGAGCTTTCCCGGCCACTTTCATCCGCTCCGGGCGAGACTGGTTCTGAGAACTCGCGCCACGCTCGATCTCAACCTTCGACGAGCTGGCTACCCAATTTCTCGGCCACTTCGTCGGGAATAGACAGAAGAAACAAACCGTCGGCCATCTCTTCACAATCAAGAGCGGGGTAAAAGAAATGTTCAAGGGGTGCGTCACCCGCTTCTACAATGCCCTTCTCGAGGTCCCAGAATATCGAGACGAGACGGTCATTACAGCACTTAGGTCCGGTCTTAGGCACAAGGAGTGGTTACGCTCCTTTTCTTTAGCGCAACCTAAGACCATGGCCGAGGTAAAGTCTTGGACCGAGCGTGAGATCCAGCTCGAGTCCGAGGTGAACACAAATCTCCCCGGGGCAGAACAAACTGACCAAAAGAAAGGGGCGAAGGAAGAGAGAAAGAGACTTGAGCGGCCAAAACCCTACTCCCCGAAGTTTCAGGAGTACACCCCGCTCAACGTCTCCCAGACGGTACTGCTTGAGGAAGCTAAGGGCGAGGAGTTCTTCAAGCTCCCCCCGATCTCGCGCATAGAGGCAAAGTGCACCCGAGGCCCCTACCGCGGTTTCCACAGGTCGCAAGGCCACTCCACAGAAAGCTGTAAGCAACTCCGAGACTACATCGAGGAGCTCATCCGTTCTGGACACTTGGCAGCATACTTACGGGATAAGCGGCAAGCCGACCGCGAGCAGGAGCAGCGCCCCCTCCCTGCGAGTTGATAATCGGCCAAATTATGGTTACGTCGACGTGGGGTACATCGAGTACCCATGAGGCTCAGCACCCTACGTCGGACGAGGAGGCCAGGGAGACCGAGCCGGTTGTTTTTGACGACCTTACACTGCCAAGAAGCTCAAACCGTACCGATAAAAAGAACATCTACTAGCGTGTACTCCTTTTACTAAGACAATGTAAACATTTCTCAAGATCTTTCTGTTTATATAATAAGAAGGGATCAGTAAAATATTGCAAAAAGAAGAGTTTTGTTTATTCAAAGGGTGCTATAGGCACCTCAGCCTTACAGAAAAAGAAAAATTACAATAGCGGGGGAAGGGGGTGCAGAAAACACTGCTCGTGGTACTCCGAGCATATTTCAGCCAGCCGAGCCCTCGCCGCTTCAGCCCTTTGCCTCTGATGCCGCCCACGATTGTCGGCGTGGTGCCCCAATTGGTAGCACTCAAGGACGAGTACCAACGAGCGATCACGCCGACCCGCCGAAATCAGACCGAGGCGGCACAGGGACCTCAGCTTACCGACGGCCTCGTCCTTCAGCTGCTCGGACAGAGGGTTATACAGTCCCGGCGATGCCCTCCAGATGGCGTACATCAACAGCAGGAGCAGGGGCGAGCACCGGGGGAGAAGCCGGCCGAAGTGGTCCTCGATGCGGCCTATAACCAACTGCACCGTATCTTCGGTACAATGCTGGTCATACAGGTAAACATCTTCAACGTTTATGATCTCCTGGATGGTAAAAGGGAAGTCCTCCATCCTTACGCCTTGGGGGTGGGGAAAGGAGTGCTCAACGCTCTCTCCGCTTTATAGCCCCGTTGCGCCCTTAGGAACCCGACGGTCGCTCGTGCCTTCCACAACTGTACCGCCGCGTGGCGGGTGACCCGCTTTTCTCGGCGAAATCGAAACGACGGTCACTCTTCCCAATGCATTAATGACACGTGTCGACCGTGACAGTACCCCTTCCCAATGATCGAACGCCTTTGAAGATCGGACAGAGCCTCACGACTCGATAGAGCAACAACCCTGCTCGGCCCGTCCTTAGTAGGCCACTCACGGCCCCTCCCGCGCTAAGGATCAAAGCCCTCATCAAGAGGCAACCGGGCTCGCCCTTGCTTAGTTATCCCTGTCCGGTAGCTCCCTACCCCACGACGCCAGGGATCAAAGCCCTCGCCAAGAGGCACCGGGCAGTAACCCTGCTCGGCCTATCCTTAAGGATCAAAGCCCTGGCCAAGAGACACCGAGTAGCAATCCTGCTTGGCCCGTCCTTAGCAGGCCACTCATGGCCCCTCCTACGCTAAGGATCAAAGCCCTCATCAAGAAGAAACCGGGCTCACCCTTTCTCGGTTATCCCTGGCTGGTAGCTCCCTACCCACAACGCTGGAGATCAAAGCCCTCGCCAAGAGGCACCGGGCAGTAACCCTGCTCGGCCCGTCCTTAAGGATCAAAGCCCTCGCCAAGAGGCACCGAGCAGCGACCCTGCTCGGCTCGTCCTTAGCAGGCCACTCACGGTCCCTCCCGCGCCAAGGATAAAAGCCCTCATCAAGAGGCAACCGGGCTCGTCCTTGCTCGGTTATCCCTGGCTGGTAGCTCCCTACCTGATTGGTAGGGATTTTACGATCAAAAATATAATTACCGCAATCAGGACGGCGTCGCTTCGCAGCTAGCCGGTGAGTGCGGGTCGATCCACAGAGACGGGTAAATTCCTTTAGTGTGTTTTAACGAGTTGATTCTATTTGTCGTTTTGGTTTTATAAAAATCTAGATCTAAAACTTAATTAATCTAAATTTAAATTCTTGCTAGGGTTAGGCTTAGAGGAAGTTTTGGAGATTGATGTTTCCTTCACCGCTTTCAATGCCGTATTCTAGATCCATTAGGTGTTATAGTAATTATCGATAAAGTGGATACGACTCTTTTGGGAAGATATTTTCTTCCTCTAGATTCGTATCCTTCCTTTATCGTTAATTACCCTAACCCCCATGGAAAACGCGCGCAACCGGCCCTTTATACTGCGGTTCACCGTTACCTCGAGGGGTAGGGTGCCGCAGGGAGCGGTTGTGCGCGCATGCATAGAGTTCTTAATGGGTTAGGCATTGAAAGGGGTGAGAGATCTCATCTCTCAACCCTTTCCCTAAGGCTAACCCTAACAAGCGAGGAGACTACTCGCTCATTAGGGGATGAAATAACATTAAAAGAATAAAAGAAAAACACTTACTAATGGTGATGGCTCCCTCCAAGAGATAAAGAACAGATCTGAATGTCACCTCCAGAATTTCTGAATTTTATTTATTGAAAAGAGGCATACAATTTTTAGATCTAAAATTACAATTTATAGGAAAATAGGAAACCTAGGATTACAGACTCTCGCGCACGCGCAATTACTGATTTGCCCACTTAAAATCACAACACCCACAACAGCGCACCGTCACAGAAAAACTGCGCCGACACGGGCTCTTAATGGCCGCGGATCCGCGGCGCCAGCATGGGTTTGGCCGCGGATCCGCGGCCAAACAGTGGATCCACTTTGTGAAACTTCTGGGCTTTATTCCTTGTTTCTTGGGCTTTCTATTTCCATAGTCCTTTTCTCTATTGAACTTCTGGATTTTCTTCAGATTTTTAGTGAAGACTTGTATTGGGCTTTTTAACCGTTTCACTTGACTTTTTGGACCTTGCACTGTTCTTCGACTAGGCTTGACTGAGATCCGTCTAATTGTTGGTCAAAAATCCCTTTTTCTGTTGTTTTGTGTCTTTCTCACTGTATTTGCTCCAGAAACCTGTAACCTGTAATATGCAACAAACGTGCGTCAAGAGTACCTGTTTATTTAAGAAATAGGGGAATGATAAATGCAATATTATGGTCTGAACAAATACCCCCAAACTTACCTTTTTGCTCGTCCTCGAGCAAACTTATTATTTATTCACCAAAATCCTAACCACACTTTCGCAGGGAAACGCGATTGCACTGAGCACGTGCAACAAGCCGTTAAACCTCTAGGTGTCCCTAGTAGGAGGAGTGTTGTCTCCTGAGGGTTTTCAGCGGATTACACCCACAAAATCCTATCAACTCGGCCCATTGACTTTTTTTCTCCAATTAGGTTTTCTAATAAGGAATTCTATTATCTTATACTTGTAAATTATCCACCCATATTCTTCACACTTCCTCATTATTTAACTTAAGATTATATATGTTATGTAGACCTACTTAGCTTTCGGCATTTCCTAAGTTTTCCTTCTAGGGTTTCATCTCCACTTAGGAATTTCTATCAACTCTATTAAAGATAAAAGTTCTATTCTTCATTCCTTTCTCTTATCTAGATTCCAATCACATACCCCTACGTGTGTGTATAGATCACTCCTACACTCGAAAATTCAATTCAAGCAATCATGCCCTTGTCCATTGTCTAAAGTACTAATTAGTTAGTGAATTTAAATGAAATTTGCTTACACATCCTTCATGCGACCGTTAATACTTCTTGAGGTACCAACGACCGATTACAAAATGCGTTTGCACTTTAAAGCATACTTCCTAGTCTTTGCAACACCCAAGGCTTTAGCAGTGACTCCCAAACCAGTTGGTCTAAGGCACTAGGTGATGAAGCACCCTCGCTAAATATTTTTCTATTTTTGCAGCCTTAAGTAATCACAAAAACCAGTGTCCATTTTTTTTCTTTATTCACACTTTTTCATACTAAGGACTTTAGACAAGAGCCTTTCAAGGTCTCTTCTACTATTCCAAATTTCAAGGTGCGTGATTGTGCAATTTGTAGGGTATACGTTTTCAGAATCTAGACTTAAGCTAGGAACTATTTTTCAAACTTATACTCTAATAAGAACATCAATACTCTTCCTTCATTTTGACTTAACCCAAGAAGTGAACCCAAAATTTGCCTATTTCTAAATAAACTACAAGGCATATACTTTCTACCGTTAAACTTTAAGGAATGTTATTTTTAGGGTTTTTTTAATTCACTAAGTCTAAGATCTAGTTGTTCTTAGCTAGTTAACCTATTTGTAAAACTCAAGTCAATTAGCCAATATTGAATACAATTTTTATAATTT
Source organism: Agapanthus africanus (assembly GCA_030015575.1). Classification (NCBI taxonomy): domain Eukaryota; kingdom Viridiplantae; phylum Streptophyta; class Magnoliopsida; order Asparagales; family Amaryllidaceae; genus Agapanthus; species Agapanthus africanus. Next base: position 523,662,364 of record CM057346.1, read on the forward strand.
TTGAAATTTTTCAAATTTTTATGGGTTTTCAAATAGGTATGCAAAAAATATGTACAAATGAATGCGAAGGAAGAAGACGTACCGAGCATACCCCCAAACTTGAACTTGACAGTGTCCTCACTGTCATGCTAAACCAAGAGGGTCAAAATACCGATACTCCCCTGTTTATTTATTTATAATAATTTTTTGATGTTTTGAATTTTGTTTTTTTTGTTTTTTTTTTTATAGAAAAAGAAAACAAAAAGATATATACATATATACAAAGGTTCCCCCCAAACTTAAGCTTAGCCTTACACAAGCCAAAGGTTAGCACCAACCATTCAAAGATCTTATCGTGGTAATGGTATAGTTGGTGCAAGAATAGGGTGTGGAGGAAAGAAATGAGAAACACGCGAGACCGTGTGGGAAGAAGAATGGTAGAATATGGTCTCGGTGGGGGAGAAGAAAAATGGAAAGAAGAAAGAAGTGAAGTGCGATCTTGAGGGTGTAAATTGAGTGAATAAATTAGCGCAATATGTGATGACCGATGTGTTAAAAGCGATTGCGCTAACCTATGAACTCGTCGTGCAATGGGGTCAAATCCCTCAAGATTCGCAAGAAAACATGGGTACGCCGAACTTGGTATGGGAGATGAAAGCGTAACAGTCATTTGTTCGGTCGGAACAGTAGGAAGGAGGGATGGTGATATAACAGTCAAAAGTTCAGGAGGCTGAATTGGAAAATCCGGCACATCAAATAAAAATGGTTCAACCTCGATATTATCCTCAAGACTCTCCTCAGTACTATCCTCAATATTTAATTCATCCCTGCCATTATCATCAAAATCTAGACGCATATGAGATTCGGGAGAAACATTTAATAACTCAGGATGATTATTTGAACATAAAATTTCTATTAAATCGACAGGTTCATCATCCGAAATATTCCCGGCGTCTATATCCTCAATCAAGTGAAAATCAATTTCTTTAGACACTTCATCCACAGCGTGGATATTTATCAATGTAGGTTCTAGAGTGGAGGTGTAAAGATCGAAACGATTAGGTGCGGTTTCACTTGAAAGGGGTTCCTCACAATTTGGCAAATCAAACACTACAAAATCGCACAACTCATTTTTATTTTCAACTGGTGAATCATTTGGAACAATCGATGGAAAAACGGAGTTGTGGGCTTCAATTGGGTAAGGGTAGGTTTGATTTGAAAATCCTCTCTCATTCTCACTCTGTCCAACTGCCGCCTTATACATTGAAAAATTCGGAGCTAGAGGGACACTAGCTACCGGTTCACTAGGTTGCATAAGGACGGCCATGGATGCTTCCATATTCCTCATTATTTTATTTGTTACAGCAATATATGCTTCCAACGACTTTTCCAAACTAGACTTAGGTGGTGAGGGGGTTTCAGTAAAAGATTCAAAATTAGTTGGGTATGTGAAACTCCCTAATAGCTGTGTCGAAACAGCGTCTAGTGAAGGTGGGAAGGTCGGGTATGACTGGTAGGAAGTGGGTGGTAAGACAGAAGTAGGGTCAACATATGGATAAGAAGGTGAATAATCGTGCGGATCCCTAAAACTAGATGAGTGGAGAGGGGTGAAAGATCGACTGCGAGATTGAGCAATATGCTCAGCAATGGACATCGGCATAGGAGTGACAGAAGGACTTGAAGAAGTGGTATCAACATATGTAGGTTGTAAAGGTTGACTCGGTTGACACGAAGTGGGTTGAAAAGTCAAACTATTTCTCCTAGACGCCTCTATTTGATCTTTCAACGAAATTTTTGGCAAGGAAGGATCGTTTTTAAATTGACCGAAACAATTGACGAACGACGCAAAGTTAGGTTCGGGATACCAAGATTCGGCAAGAGATTTATGATATGGGGTACCCATGAGAGAAGAATGCAAGGATTTCTTAGCGACAAAATTTTTGCAAGTTTTTTTTTTCTTCTTTAAAAAAGATTTTTCTTTAATTTTTTATTGGAGAGTTTTGCAAGAAGATTTTAGAAAATGGGACTCTTGACACCAATGTGTCAACCACACATGCACCATCAGACCTAGATCTAGGGTTGCCTAGGTCTACTAGACAGCTCCTAACTAGGGCTAGAAATAGACCTCAAACCGCCTCTTCACGGACAAATACGGCCAGGTAAGTGGGAAGGAACCACCACTACAGTGGGCCTAATTAATAACCACTAGCCTAGACACCGCAATGTCGGTTAGGATAAACGGCCGATGCCTACCCTAGTCCTTTTCCTATTGAGCTCGCTGTCCTTAGGTCTGAGTCTAATCTTTTTTTTATTAATTGTGGTCGATGCAAAATGCTTTAGGTGTTTTCTGGGGTCCTGGGAAGGGTGATGAAATCCCCACCCAATCTGAGTTTGGTCAAATAGCCCCTTAGAGTCCGGTTAAATTATGCAAAACAGATAAAATTTCACTTGCAATCAAAAATTTTTAGCGCGGCGCAAAGAAACCTGCAGAGATCTGTTATTTAGAAGGGGGAGAAAGACTCTTTACGCAAAGAATTCCTGCAGAAACTTTTTACAGAGAGATATATTGTAGGTTGCAGAGGGGAAGAAAAGAAAGCAAACCAGCAAATTTTTAGGTGCTGACATGGCCAGAGGAGCGCGGATCCGCGGCGGATGGCATCTTTTGCGGCGGAAGCGCGGCGCCTTGGTGGGTTCAGCCTCTGTAAAATTTTGTGCTGCTCTGTACTTGTGATTCCTCTCTGTTTTTATGTACCAAATTTTTGATTTGCCCTATGTAAAATTCCAGATCCTCGATTCGACGCTGTTCCTGCAAGATTCAAAAATGTACACCCTTCAAACAGATCAAATTTGATAATTTTTATATTTTTTTATATTTTCAAATTTTTATAATTTTTTCAAATTTATATCAACCCGAAAATTCACAAAAAGAAAGATTACGCCGTCCCCGGCAACGGCGCCATTTGATTGGTAGGGATTTTACGATCAAAAATATAATTACCGCAATCAGGACGGCGTCGCTTCGCAGCTAGCCGGTGAGTGCGGGTCGATCCACAGAGACGGGTAAATTCCTTTAGTGTGTCTTAACGAGTTGATTCTATTTGTCGTTTTGGTTTTATAAAAATTTAGATCTAAAACTTAATTAATCTAATTTAAATTCTTGCTAGGGTTAGGCTTAGAGGAAGTTTTGGAGATTGATGTTTCCTTCACCGCTTTCAATGCCGTATTCTAGATCCATTAGGTGTTATAGTAATTATCGATAAAGTGGATACGACTCTTTTGGGAAGATGTTTTCTTCCTCTAGATTCGTATCCTTCCTTTATCGTTAATTACCCTAACCCCCATGGAAAACGCGCGCAACCGGCCCTTTATACTGCGGTTCACCGTTACCTCGAGGGGTAGGGTGCCGCAGGGAGCGGTTGTGCGCGCATGCATGGAGTTCTTAATGGGTTAGGCATTGAAAGGGGTGAGAGATCTCATCTCTCAACCCTTTCCCTAAGGCTAACCCTAACAAGCGAGGAGACTACTCGCTCATTAGGGGATGAAATAACATTAAAAGAATAAAAGAAAAACACTTACTAATGGTGATGGCTCCCTCCAAGCGATAAAGAACAGATCTGAATGTCACCTTCAGAATTTCTGAATTTTATTTATTGAAAAGAGGCATACAATTTTTAGATCTAAAATTACAATTTATAGGAAAATAGGAAACCTAGGGTTACAGACTCTCGCGCACGCGCAATTACTGATTTGCCCACTTAAAATCACAACACCCACAACAGCGCACCGTCACAGAAAAACTGCGCCGACACGGGCTCTTAATGGCCGCGGATCCGCGGCGCCAGCATGGGTTTGGCCGCGGATCCGCGGCCAAACAGTGGATCCACTTTGTGAAACTTCTGGGCTTTATTCCTTGTTTCTTGGGCTTTCTATTTCCATAGTCCTTTTCTCTGTTGAACTTCTGGATCTTCTCCAGATTTTTAGTGAAGACTTGTATTGGGCTTTTTAACCGTTTCACTTGACTTTTTGGACCTTGCACTGTTCTTCGACTAGGCTTGACTGAGATCCGTCTAATTGTTGGTCAAAAATCCCTTTTTCTGTTGTTTTGTGTCTTTCTCACTGTATTTGCTCCAGAAACCTGTAACCTGTAATATGCAACAAACGTGCGTCAAGAGTACCTGTTTATTTAAGAAATAGGGGAATGATAAATGCAATATTATGGTCTGAACACTACCCACGACACCGGGGATCAAAGCCCTTGCCAAGAGGCACCGGACAGTAACCCTGCTCGGCCCGTCCTTAAGGATCAAAGCCCTCGCCAAGAGGCACCGAGCAGCAACCCTGCTCAGCCCGTCCTTAGCAGGCCACTCACGGCCCCTCCCGCGCTAAGGATCAAAGCCCTCATCAAGAGGCAACCGGGCTCGCTCTTGCTCGGTTATCCCTGGCTGGTAGCTCCCTACCCCACGACGCCAGGGATCAAAGCCCTCGCAAAGAGGCACCAGGCAGTAACACTGCTCGGCCCATCCTTAAGGATCAAAGCCCTCGCCAAGAGGCACCGAGAAGCAACCCTACTTGGCCCATACTTAATAATATCTTGATTCTGGAAATGAACCTTGACACTTGAATTTAATTCTGTCTCCATGGAATATCACCTTTCGATTGTTGAGTTTTAGTTTGGTTAAGACTGAATTAAAAACTTTGAGGCATGTATGATACACTTTCCGAAAGGTGATATTGCCCCCACTATGAGAGTACAGTAGAAGGCAATCACCCTCAAGATACAACAAAGCCCTTGAAGCTCTTTTAGAAGATAATGAGAAGAAGATAAAAAAACTGTGGAGTGCAAGACTTAATTTATAGAGTTGAATAGACACAACTGCTTGGATGGTTGTGACTAGAGTTGAATAGACACAACTGTTTGGACGGTTGTGACTGTTCAGACAACAAAACTGCCGTGGACAGTTGATGGAGGTCTGGATCTCCTTCAGATGTTACCTTCCGTAGATCTGCTGCGAGCGACGATGGACGGCAGGGATTGAGTTGGAGGTTGATTCCTGAAGCGTGTGGATCTCAATGGGTTTGAGGTTGTTGTGGCCGAGCTACCTACAAGAAAGTCCCAGGGTGGTTGTGCCACCGAGGACCCTCCGACGATCAAGTTAGACCGGATATTTTAGCAGAGTAACGGCCTAGTGAGGAGAGAATGTCTTACCTCAATCGTCTGAAAGAGGGGTTTATATAGCAGCAGCGATGGGCAGGCAGGCGCGAGAATCACGCCGGCCGTTACATTCCCGGTGTCACGCCCGTGTGATAGGCGGGATCCCCCATTAATGACGAGACAGGCTCGTTAATGGGGGATCGTGATGGCGTGGAACGCGGGACGTGGCCGGCGGATATCTCGCGCATGGTGAGATTCGCGGAGACGTGGCGGAGGTGCCTGCGACTAGTGCTGCTGGTCGGTCGATGGGACCGAGGAAGATGAGCTCGGGGGGAGGCTCGGGAACGAGCGGGAGGCCGAGGCATCTCGGTTCTGTGGTAGCCCGGAGACGAGCTGAGAAGGCCGAGGAGGTCAGTTGTGCATAGGGCTCGGAGGTTAGCCAACGGTTGTTTGTAAGGCGGGCACAGGAGTGGTGTGGTCGGTCGCATAAGGTCGACCACGCCAATGGGTCACAGACACAGGGTATCCTTCTGAGGTACCGTTCCTGGTCCTTTCTTGCAAGCTTTGGGACACGTCATCTGCCACTTGTCACGATCTGGGAGATCACCGATATCGAGCATCATCATTAGCCCCCTACTCTCGTCCCGACCCGCTCACGGGTCGGGTCGAGAGTGGTCTGCCGGGTCACTCGAGGTGAGCTCCTTTTCGTACATATCGTAAGCGTGCATTCCCGGGCAATCAGCTGTATTTTCTTGATGACGTCGGCGGACCAGGGGTCAGATCTTGCATTAAAGAGGATGTGCCGAATCGTGCATACGCTCACTGAAGCGACAGCCTACGTGTCTGTCGCTAGTTGGCTAACGCGACGGGCCGCAGACTTCCAGCATCCGATGGGATGCGATCAATGCGTGTGCGACAGGTGGAGCGATGGCGGCCGTCGAATGCAATGAGTCGTTTCGGTGGGAGATGACTGTCTCCGTTGGATGTGTACGCCGGATGCTATAAATAGAGGTGGTGTCCCCATCCAGGCCCATACCTCTTTATAATTTCCTCGTCCAGAGTCTCGTTAGCTCGACGCTCTCCTTTTTAGGTCGGATCTCTGCGTTTTCTCTTCTGAGGACTCATCCTCTCCATCAGGTTAGATGTCTTCTTGTGAAGAGTATGTAGAAATAGATCGGGTAGAGTCTAGGTAGCCCCCTGTAGATTCTTCCTTCTCTTCTTCTGCTTCTTCTTCTTTTGAGTCGTGCCTATTCCCCCCCCCGGGCAGAACAAATGGACCGATTCAGGATTCTTGCTGCCCTCGGTGCCCTGTCCCGGAAGAGAGCCGGGGGTGTGGCCGTGCCTCGGGCTGACCCGAGTTCTGTACCAAGGGAGTCCCTGGCGACAGGGCCATCCACCTCGACCCGAGCCCCCGATGATTGTCGCGGCAGTGGCCAGAGGCGTCCGCGGGTTCCCGAACCCCAGACGGGGGAAGCGGAAGAGGACGGAGACGAGGTTCCTCTTAAGAGGAAGAAGACGGTCTCTCGCGCGCCACCGACTAAGATTCCCGAAGGGATTCTTGTGCAGGAGGGGGACGCCTGTTCCATAGTCCTGTCCGGGCTTTCCGTTGCTGCAAGCCTGCTCGCTGATATGGAAGAGTCGGCCGGAGGCAAGATTCCGCGGGGGACCCTGAGAACCCAAGTGGCAGCTATAGCTCAAGAGGCGGTACAAGTACATACTCCCTTATGTGTTACTTTGAGCGCTCTTTTCTCAGTTCGAGTATCTCTAAGTCTCTCTGCTGTTTTTCATCAGGTCCTTCAGCACTGCGCCCTCGTTGCTCGCATAGAGGCCGATGGGAATGCCCATGCTATGAGGTTGGCGGGGAATCTTCTTCGGAGGCCGAAGACCTGCGACTCGAGCTGCGTCTGGAAAGGGAGAGGATGGCCGTCCTCAAAGCCCAATTGGCCGCCGGGGAGCTCACCGTCTCAAAGTGCCGAGAGTCCTATCATCGGCTAAGTGAGTCCCACCGAGCCATCGAGGCTAAGTTGGCGGAGTTTTCCGATCGCTATGTAGCAGTGAAAAGGGCAAGGGATGCCAGCAGACCGGATGCCGAGGCTGCGCTTCAGGCGGCGAAGGTTGCCGAGGTTCGAGCTCGAAAGGCGGTGGTCGATTACAAGAGGTCGGACCAGTTTTACGTTGACCTCAGCGAAGCCTCTTCCATTGTGTGGCACGAAGCTCTTGATGTCGTCAAGGCGCAGTTTCCGAGGTTTGCCGACGGTGAACTCTGTGTTCGGGTCCCACTTTCGGTGGTCATGCCTCCGGCAAATGGTGATGAGGGAGGGGCTGCCGCTGGAGCGGAAGCCCTGGCTCCTGGGGATGGTACCGAGGAAGGTGAGGTCTAGGCGGGCTTGCGGCCGGAACTTTTTGGCTTTCCCTTTTTCTCTCTCTTTTTGTATGCCTCCGGGCAATTTGGTAAGGCTGGGGAGCCCAGAGTACCTTGTAAAAGATTTTGGAAGTTTGAATGAAACTTAGCCTTTTTCTTTTGTGTGACAATGCTTTTCCTGTGTGAGTACTTGAGCTTGTCAGTTCTGACATTGATCAAGCGTTAGGCCGCAGGTCGATGGCCTGTTTCCTGATTTAAAATCAGGAAAGCTTCTGGGAAAAGCTTCAAAAAGGGGTCACGTGTTGGCACGTGACACCTAAAAGGCATCATCAAGTCAAGTTCAGTTTCCTGACTACGCTGAAGAAAATGGGCTTCAGAAAGAGTCACGTGCTCCCACGTGACCAGGGTCACGTGGCGACACGTGACATTTAAACGCAAGCGTCAAAGGCACACAAGTTCTCTGATCAAGTCAAGAAAAGGCTTCAGAAGAGGTCACGTGTTCCCACGTGACCAGGGTCACGTATTGGCACGTGACGTTCAAGACAGCAGACTCATTCTCCAGACGAACCAAGGAAAGAGAGTTCAAACAAGGGTCACGTGCTCACACGTGACCAGGAGTCACGTGGTGGCACGTGACGCTTAGGCAGCGATCAGAAGACAGAGCGCAAAAGAAAGGAAAAGGCTCATTCCAAAGGGGGTCACGTGCTCACACGTGACCATGGGTCACGTGGTCACACGTGACCGGCTTTCAAAGCCCATTGTGTTAACAGAATTAAATTCTGAAGGAAATTCAAATCTTTCCAAAAGAAAGCAACTATCTGGAACCAATCAAATTAAAGATTCAGAGGTGATGAAATATCATCTATCTATGGGAAAATCTCGGGTTTGGAAAGATTTCCCCTTTAAATCTAACCAAAATAACAAGGGAGAATCTCTGGATTTAAAATCCAATGGTGAATAAAATTCACCTAATAATCCAAAGGTCCAAAATGAATGATGAATGCAAATCAAATCTCAACGAAGATTCGTCAAAAACTGATTGATTCGGCTGCTTCTCCTATAAATAGGAGCCAAGAGACATACATACAGATACATGCGCAGAGAAGAAAAAAGAAAAAAGGAGAAGAGCTTTGATACTTTGAAAAGACTCGGATCTTCTGCAAAAAAAAACCCTAGGTAAGAAAGGGAAGGCCTTTTGAAAGAAAGAGAATTTAATTCTCAACAGAGTTTAACTCTGATAATGTAAAAACAGAAGAACATATTTCTTCTCTCTTTGATGGAGGATCTGCAAAGTGCACATCTCCCCTTAAGGTTGAGAATTTAATTCTCAATGGGTTGAGATCCTGCCATGCAGATCCAAAACATGGAGAAGGAATGCAAGCACGAGAATTTAATTCTCACAGAACTATAGGAATTTAATTCCTTTAAAATAAAAGGAGGGCTTGACCCTATATTATGGGAATTTAATTCCTCCAGAACAAAAAAGAAACAGGGTTTAACCCTAATTAAGAACCTAGTTCTGTTGAAACAGCAGGAATTTAATTCCCTTAATCATACAGAGGATGGAAGTTTAAACTCCTTAAAAACTTTTATTAGGGTTTAACCCTATTCAGCCCTTCACGTATATGAGGAATTTAATTCCTACAGAAAATTCGGAGTTAAACTCTATTCCAGAAAACAAAGTCTTCGAAAGGAAGTAGGAATTTAATTCCTCTGAAATTTACAGTTCGAGGAATTTAATTCCTGAAAGAAGATTAACAAAACCTTTAAACAAAATACCTAGAGACAGGGTCACGTGTCATCACGTGACCCCCCAAGAGATCTACAGAAAGCCCCTTTGAGGCAGCACCCCACGTGACCCACGTGACCCTCGGCAGAAGCTCTAATACATAGGCATTTGAATGCCCATCACGTGATGGCACGTGATGCTCTGAAAGACATGATAATCTCAGCAGAACAAATGAAGGGAGGGCGCTCTCACGTGCTGCCACGTGACCCCTCTTGCCTTAGTGTTTAACGCTAAATTAAAACTCTCGAACCCAGTGTTAAAACACTGTTGGGCCTTAGTGTTCAACACTAATTAAAAAGCTTTATTTGCAGTGTTCAACACTGATTACCTTAGTGTTTAAACACTAATCTGAGATCTTCATTTGTAGTGTTCAACACTGATTACCTTAGTGTTTAACACTAATCTGAAAAAAGCATTGTTGCTGGTGTTTAACACCAAATATTCTCTTAGTGTTAAACACTAACTTGTCAACCCCATTCCCAGTGTTCAACACTGACTGCTCTGTAGTGTTTAATACTAGGCTTTGGCCCAATTGGCCCAAATGGATAGAGGCAAAGCCTCTCCTGATTGGACTTAGCCCAAGATGGCCATAAGTCCTCAATTTGTGATTAACTGGTCCAATGGACCCATAACATAATTAATCGGTCTTGACCCCAAATTGGGCCAAGGGCTATTTAATCCACTCCGGTTCTAGGGTACATCTCTTCACTCCTTTGATACTTGGCATTGTAATCCCTCAATGCCTTCAAAGAGGTGACGGGTCCCGACGACCACACATTGATATGGACTGTGGGGTCCTTAAACTCATGTCTAATGCAAATTCCTGGTTACGTGGAACGCGGATAATGTCACTCTTCGACCCCGTGGAAAACGTCCAGAGCGGAGCCTGGTCCTCGCCAAGCACGGCAGTGAACCCGTGTGAAGCATCCAGAGCACATACCGGACTGTGGGGTCCTTAAACCCATGGACTACGACGTCCTTAACCTTGACCGAGATGTCTTAAAACTAACAATGGACTATGGGGTCCTTAAACCCATGGACTACGACGTCCTTAACCTTGACCGAGATGTCTTAAAACTAACAACGGACCGCAATGTCCTTAAACTACCCATGGACCGCAATGTCCTTAAACTACCCATGGACCGTAATGTCCTTAAACTAGAACAATAGAGCCCCGTATGCTCTTTTGTCGGATCTAAACGGTCCCGTTTAAGTTGATCTTAGCCTCAAAGATGGCTAACGTATCCTTAAACCTTCAAACAGAGTGGACTATAAATCCCCCCAATTAACTCTGGCTCGAGGGTACATCCTTGAACTCCTCTGACATCCGTCGTTGTAATCCTTCAACGTCGTCAGAGAGGTGACGGGTCTCGACGGCCATACATTCATGGACCACTATGTCCCTAAACTGGAACATTAGAGTCCAAACGCTCTTTTGTCGGATCTAAACGATCCCGTTAAGTTGATCTTAGTCACAAAGTTAGACTAACGTATCCTTAACAAACGTTTGAGTTGATCTTAGCCTCAAGTAGGGCTGACGTATCCTCAAACCAAACCCCCCCAAACCCAAATCTAAGATAATACGGATTTGGACTAGTCCACGCCCTACGGGCGACGACATAACTCAGTCTCCGTAAACAATCCACGGGCAACAAAATACAAAACAGACACCCACGACACGAAGTGACCATCTGGAGAAGGAGAAAGTTGTTACCGCAATGCGGTAGCGTAATTAACTGCAGGGGCTTGCGCCTGCAGGGAAGAGCGTCCCCACAATCAAAAACCCCTCAAACGAGGGGGAATCTGACGAAGTCTGCTACATCGGACGCATCCGTCTAAACCTTCGATACGTGGTGCCATAAATCAACTTGGCATCTTCGAAGAGGTGGACGGATAGCACCTATTAGCATCTGCCCCGAATCTCAGGCAAGACGCGGTGTCGCGCCGTCTTTCGGAGGGGAACAGATTGGCCCATGTTTTAGATAACGATCGCCCTTCGAGTGCTTGTCAGTTAACCGCTGTGAAAGAAGGTCGGTGTCCTCCAGCCTCCGAAGTCGAGGTGGTGATCGTTTACTTGAACAGTTTGGGGGAACCTTTGTTGCAGGAAGGTTGGTGCTTTCCAAAGAATTGGTCGAGCATTTTTGCTGCTCGGGGCCTCTTGGCGAGGGATTTGATCCTTAGCTCGGGTTGGGCCGTAAGAGGCCTTCTAATGGTGGACCAAGCAGGGTTGCTACCCGGTGCCTCTTGGCGAGGGCTTTGATCCTTAAGGACGGGCCGAGCAGGGTTGCTGCCCGGTGTCTCTTGGCGAGGGCTTCAATCCTTAAGGACGGGCCGAGCAGGGTTACTGCCCGGTGCCTCTTGGCGAGGGCTTTAATCTCTGGCATTATGGGGTAGGGAACTACAAGGCAGGGATAACCGAGCAAGAGCGGGCCCGGTTGCCTCTTGATGAGGGCTTTGATCCTTAGCGCGGGAGGGGCCATAAGGGGCTTGCTAAGGACGGGCTGAGCAGGGTTGCTGCCCGGTGCTTCTTGGCGAGGGTTTCGATCCTTAAGGACGGGCCGAGCAGTGTTACTGCCCGGTGCCTCTTAGCGAGGGCTTTGATCTCTGGCGTCGTGGGGGTAGGGAACTACCAGCCAGGGATAACCGAGCAAGGGCAAGCCTGGTTGCCTCTTGATGAGCGCTTTGATCCTTAGCACGGGAGGGGCCGTGAGTGGCCTGCTAAGGACAGGCCGAGCAGGGTCGCTGCTCGGTGCCTCTTGGCGAGGGTTTTGATCTTTAAGGACGGGCCGAGCAGGGTTACTGCCCGGTGCCACTTGGCAAGGGCTTTGATCTCTGGCATTATGGGTAGGGAGCTACCAGCCAGGGATAATCGAGCAAGGGCGAGCCCGGTTGCCTCTTGATGAGGGCTTTGATCCTTAGCGCGGGAGGGGCCGTGAGTGGCCTGGATCGATTCGATGGGAGCAATTACACTAGATGAAAAGACAAGATGGTGTTCTTGTTGACCGCCTTGAAGATATTTTACGTGCTTGATATGAACTTGCCGCCAATTCCAGATTCAGCCTCAATTTCGAATGATGCCGAGAGTGCCAGAATAGAGAAAAACAAGCGTGAAGAAGATGAATTAGTTTGTCGCGGGTACATTCTCAATTCCCTCACCGATCGTCTGTATGATCTTTACAGAAATATGAAGGCACCAAAGGAAATCTGGAGCGTCCTTGAAACAAAATACAAAAATGAGAAGAGAGGTACGGATAAATTTCTAGCGCTTAAATATTTTGAATTTAAGATGACCGATGACATGCCAATTATGGATCAAGTTCATGAATTACAAATTCTTTTCTCTAAACTGAGCGAACATGAAATTAAAGTCCCTAATTCGTTTCAAGTTGGAGCGATTCTATCTAAACTTCCTCCTACTTGGAATGAATACAGAAAGAAAATTCTGCACTCTTCTGAAAATTTTACCATAGAGCAATTTCAGACTCATCTGCAGATTGAGGCAGAGAACCGTGCACGTGACATGATTTTTCTTAGTTTTAAATCTAACTCTAAAGTGAATCATGTCAGTGAAAATGGTCATAGAAAACTTCAGAACAATTTCAAAGTCCAAAAGAAAGGAAATGATTTTAAGAAATCTAATTTTGCAAAGAAGAAATGGCCTTATTATAACCATGGAAATAAATGCCACTATATTAAAGATTGCAAATTCATAAATACCGGAAAAAAACTTGGTTTCGGATCAGAAAATAGCAACAAGGCAAATCTAATAGAAAATGAAGTCAAAGAACTTGTTGCTATGGTTTCTGACATGCAGATAGGCATGATTACGGAATTACATATGGCTGCGGTAACTAGAACTGCAGATTGGTGGCTGGATTCTGGCGCAACCATCCATATATGCAATAACAAAGCAATATTTAAACCTACACGGATCAAAAAGAACCTGAAGAAGTGTTGATGGGAAACCATGTTTCGGCTAAAGTGCTCGGTAAAGGAAGTGTTGAATTGAAGTTTATATCTGGACAGAAACTTACTCTGCTTAATGTATTTCATGTTCCTGATTTGAGAAAAAATCTTGTATCTGCAAATCTGTTGTGCAAGAAGAGATTTAAAATTGTTCTAGAGTCTGACAAAGTTGTAATATCGAAGAATGGTATATTTGTAAGAAATGGATATTCCTGTGATGGCATGTTCAAACTCAATATTAATAAAATAAATTGTGTGTTTGCTTATGTTGTTGAGTATTCTTTTTTTTGTGGCATGCTAAATTATGTCATTTAAATTTTCGCTCTTTAAAGTATATGTCTAAATATGGTTATATTGCATGTCAGAATGTTCATAATAATAAATGTGAGATTTGCGTAGAAGCAAAAATGACTAGAAAACCTTTCCCTAAAATCGAAAGAGATACTACTTGTTCATTCTGATATTTGTGAATTAAATGGTCAATTAAATAGAGGAGGAAAAAGATATTTTATAACTTTTACTGATGATCATTCTCGTTTTACATATGTATATTTATTAAGAACAAAAGATGAAGTATTTGAGAAATTTAAAGAGTATAAGTCAGTTGTAGAAAATCAGAAAGATAAAAGGATTAAAATCCTTAGAAGTGATAGAGGGGGAGAATATTTTTCTGATTCTTTTTCTCAATTCTGCGAAATGCATGGTATTATTCATCAAAGAACTTTACCTTATACGTCTCAACACAATGGATTAGCCGAAAGAAAAAATAGGACTTTAGTTGAAATGGTAAATACCATGCTTTTAAATGCTAAATTACCTTTTAATTTTTGGGGTGGGGCACTTTTAACAGCATGTTATATTCATAATAGAATACCATCCAAGAAAACTCATGTTTCGCCATATGAAATTTGGAATGGTAGAAAACCCAATTTAAACTATATTAAAGTGTGGGGGGTGCATAGTATATTATAAAGTGACTGATCCATATAAATCTAAATTAGGGCCGAGAGGTATTAGAAGTATATTTGTTGGATATGCACAAAATTCTAAAGCATATCGACTTCTAGATTTAGAATCAAATGTCATAATTGAATCGATACATGTTGAATTTTTTGAAAATAAATTTATGCATGACAATATTGATTCTAATTTGTATAATAAGGAAAATATAGCAACTTCTAAGAAAATTACCAATGAGAAAAGAAGAGAAAGTAATGAAAATTTTGAACCAAGAAATGGTCAAAGAATCAGGAAAGAAAAATCCTTTCGTCCTGATTTTATTGATTCACGTTCAGTCTTTCTCATTGAAGGAGATTGAACCAAAGTGCTTAACAAAGTATCTATTCTACTTAATATAGAAGATGATCCTAAAATATTTAGTGAAGCAATGTCATAAAGAGATACTGCATTTTGGAAAGAGGCTATTAATGACAAAATAGACTCAATAATCTCTAACAATACTTGGATATTGGTTAACCTGCCTCGAGAATCTAAGCCTATAAAGGGTAAATGGGTATTTAGAAAAAAACAAAATACAGATGGCTCTATACAAACTTTCAAGGCAAGATTAGTGGCTAAAGGATTCACACAAAAGGAGGGCATAGATTATTTTGATACTTATGCACCTGTGGCTAGAATAACATCCATTAGAGTTCTTATATCTTTGGCTTCAATATATAATTTATATGTGCATCAAATGGATGTAAAAACAGCCTTTTTAAATGGCGAATTAAATGAGGAAGCATGCATGGAACAACCCGAAGGTTTCATACTTTCTGGAAATGAGAACAAAGTTTGTAAATTAACTAAGTCGCTATATGGTTTAAAACAGGCCCCTAAATAATGGCATGAGAAATTTGATAAAGCAATAATATCAAATGGTTTTAAGCATAATAGTGCGGATAAATGTATATATTCCAAATTCAATTAGAATTATGGAGTAATCATATGTCTCTATATAGACGACATGTTGATATTTGGTACAAACATGATTGGAATAAATGAAACAAAAAAGTATTTAATATCAGTATTCAAAATAAAAGATTTGAATGAAGTAAATACTATTTTAGGAATAAAGGTGAAAAAATATAGTGAAGGGTTTGTGCTAAACCAATCTCATTATATAGAGAAATTATTAAATAAATTCCAACATCTTAATATTAAAGAAAGTATTACTCCGTATGATCCGAGTATAAAATTAAATGAGAATTATGACAATATAATTGCACAATTAGAATATGCCAGTGCTATTGGAAGCCTTATGTATGCGATGCATTGTACAAGGCCTGATATAGTTTCTGCAGTATGCAAATTGTCACGATACACCGGTAAACCCAGTACTAATCATTGGAAGACCACCAGTAGAGTTCTTGGGTATCTAAAAAGAACAAAAGAGTTTGGTATATTTTATTCCAATTATCCTGCAGTACTAGAAAGTTATTCGGATGTAAGTTGGATCACAGGTGCAAGTGATAATAAATCCACAACAGGTTAGGTATTTACAATTGGAGGCGGTGCCATTAATTGGACCTCTAAGAAACAAATCTGTATCACACATTCAACAATGGAATCTGAATTTGTCGCTTTGGCTGCTGCCGGTAAGGAAGCGGAATGGCTGAGAAATTTATTATTGGATATAGAGTTGTTGCCACAACCAGTGCCATCTATTTTCTTGCATTGCGATAGTGAGGTGACTATGTCTAGAGCTTATAATAATGTTTATAATGGTAAATCTAAACACATTAGTTTAAGGCATGAATATGTTCGAGATTTAATTACTAATGGAATAATTACCATAGTTTATGTGAGATCTGCAAAGAATTTAGCAGATCCCTTTACCAAGGCATTATCTAGAGATTTGGTAAAGAATACGTCAATCGGAAAGGGGCTTAAACATTTACAATTTGGCACCAGTAAAGGCAATCCAACTTTAATTAGTAAAAACTATTTTTCATAGTTCAATGGGTAATAACAAGTTACTGTCATGTGCCTGTATTGCACTGGATATCTCATTCTTATATAAATAAATATCTAGTGCTGTCTGTTACGATAAGGAGGATGAGCGAAAGCTCTCAATGGAGTTATTTAATTTTTAAATATGCACAGTAACATGGATATAAAAAAGGAAACTCCACCTATATTAGTATAGAAGTGGTGGCGTTTCAACAAGAGATATGAAGTATTTTCTTGTAAATGTTTATGAAGTATAAGACTAGCACATGGCCATAATAGTGCTAGAGCGGTTATAAACCTTTTATAAAATAAGATAAATATTGTGTGTGTTGTATTTCAAATTCTAATAATCAAAGTTTTGGTTTAATCTGCGGACACCAATAATTTTGTTAGATGATTGATATATACACTAATAGAAGGTTTAAATCGAGAGATACCTTTCTTTTATGCATAATATTTGTCACGAGAGAGATGTGGTTGCAGCTAATATATACAAACCGGTGGGGGATTGTTAGTAGTTTGAATTTATTGGTAGCATTTGTATGCGGGAAATAGTCCCACATCGGATAGAGAGCCGAATGCCCAAGCCATTATAATAATTCCCAATATATAAGTAATATCTTAATCAAAGTGGGTTATGAGCCAAATGGGCCTGATTTCTAGCAGGCTTATAATATTTATTTATTATTGTCTTTGATAGAGCACTTGGGCATGGGGCATCTTGGGTTGACTTAATAACAAAGTTTGTCTTTTTGAATTTCAAATTCAAAGATTGTCTGAAAAACTGTCCACTGCAGTTTTGTTGTCTGAACAATCATAACCGTCCAAACAGTTGTATCTATTCAACTCTAGTCACAACCATCCAAACAGATGTGTCTATTCAACTCTATAAATTAAGTTTTGCTCTTCACAGTTTTTTCATCTTATTCTCATTATCTTCTAAGAGAGTTTCAAAGGCTTTGTTGTATCTTGTGGGTCATTGTCTTCTACTGTACTTCCATAGTGGGGGCAATATTATCTTTCGGAAAGTGTATCATACACTTCTCAAAGTTTTTAATTCTATCTTAACCAAACTAAAACTCAACACAAGCTTCCATCTTTACACGTTGAAAAAGCCAGTATTTTTAATTTTATTCTCTTTGTTGTGGCATCTCGGATGTAACTAGGCCGGATCTGGGGAACGTTCATAAATTTTATAACCGATCCAAAATATCAATCCTAAACCTAAAACTCATCCAAACCAGACGGGTGTATAGTATTATATAACCAAACTCTCATCTACGGCCTCGGGTGGGCTTTGTGCAGATTTTGGATTTCAACAGGCGGGTCGGATTTTATTGGGCTTTTGGGTTGTGTAAATTATAACACACAGGTATCTAAAATCTCTCAACCTCCCTTTTATATCTATAAATAAATGTCTTCCCCACTAAATTTATCACCTCCTTCCTTCCCTTCCTCCTCTCTTCTCTCTCTTCCCTTCCTTCCTCTCTCTCTCTCTCTCTCTCGTCTTCTACCTTTTTCTTTGGTTCTCTTTTGCTTTTCAAAGGAAAAGGAAAAAAAAGGTTGGCTTTTCCAAGGACATTGAGACACCCATGTAAGTAATTAAGTTCATCTTAGCAATATTCATATTAGTAAATGTATATCGAATGCATATATAACAATTCATTTGTTGTAAAGTAATCGCTTGGGTTTATATATTTATTTGAAAACTAATTAATTAAGATGGATTTTCTTTAAGAGCCTTTAATTGGTCCTTGTTAAAAAATTTATCTATATATTTGATAATTACATATATAACTTGCATGCTTACACAAATACAATATTTGGATTCAGAAAAACCCTCTTTTTTCTTACAATTAACATTTTTTTACTATTCTTATTGGAAAATGATCGCAAATCAATATAGAACAACTATATAACACTTCGGTAACGCTGACATATTATAGAGAGTCCCTTAGACTTCACATGCTGGTAAGAGATAGGTCATAGGAGCTGAAGACGGGAAAGTTATTTTTAAAACTTTTATAGCTATCATTGATTTGGTTATTTTTTCAGCCGCCGACCACATCATTGTCCCTGACGATATAAGATTCCTTATAGATGGGTGTTCAAAATGATTTAAAAAAAAGAAATCACTTGACAAAGTTTCATGATTGAATATTGAGGTGGTGTTCAGCGTTCAATTCGCTCTCTCATTTTGTCTCCTAATACGGCCAACTAATGAAAGATCATGTTATTATCTATCGGTTTTGATGATTTCGATCAATAAATACATGCCTAAAAAAGGGTAACGATCTTGAAAAACCAGTCAAAATATACAGAAAACAAAAACGCGGAAAATTTATTATATAAATCCGCATTTAATTCCAAAGTCCAAATATTGGTGAGAGCCTGACATATATATTCTCACAGGGCCATTTTCAAACATCCGAAAAGGGAAAATGTGGTAGGCTTATGGACCAAGCATAGGCTTGGACCACAGTGTTTGGTACAAGTAATCATGAATCAGAATCTTCTTTCCTTTTGCATTTTAACATGGCTTTCTTTCTTTTATTTCATCCCTGAAACTTTAATATTCTATGTATCTTCTCGTCAGCCAAAAAAACTTTTTCGATAGCTCTTAGCAACCGTTCTGTCTTGGGCTGAGTTTAAGTAACTAGTGTTGGATTAGATAAGCAAGACAAAGAGCAATTGAATCTTTTCTTTCCCTCATGTTGTCTCTTTCTTTCTCCGTTTCAAATCCTTTCCCTCTTTGCAAAAAACCTTCTTATTCAATCCAAATCTCCTCGCAACACCAACTAAAAAATAAATGTCATTAGATGTGACCATTAGGTTTTTGGAGGAATGTTGAAGGAATAATAAAAGAGGAAATGAGAATCTCCTTCCAGATGGATAAAAAAATTGTCGGCTATAATTTTAAAATGGTCCATCTGTTAGTATACTAAACGATCCATCCGGTTTATCTTGTTTTACATATGAAATGATCGATGTGTATAAAAACTAGGTGAATTTGAAGTCTTCCACACGCCGAATCAAGTGTCTCTAAAAAGGATGGTCTTTAAACACAATAAAAAGAATTCATAAATCCGAAACACTTCATTAAACATAATAGGAAAAATAGAACTAAGTCTACTCTTGATGAATATGGATAAATGCATCTATATATCCCTCGTGAAACACTCTTTTAATTAGATTATTAAGATAAAAATGTCATATTTACAACTATTTTATTATATATATATTCCGTATTTTTAACCTGATATATTCTTATAATGTTTAGATATCTGCTTGAAGTTGATCGATAAAAATCTCGCATGAGAAGTTTATACTTGAAATGGGCCTGCTGTGTTCGCAAATAGATCCTTCGAACGATGGAGAGACTACAGAGAACAACAAATCAAGCAAGGGTGACCATGATGATAGTCCAAAGGCTACATATGATGCATGGATGGTAATCATGTTTCATTTCGCCTTAATTATATTACCAAGTAATCAACCTTGTTTGATTTTGAGCTAATGATGAACCAAACACAGAATTTAGCTAAGGTCAATATCATATAACACCAGTCGTCTATAATTTATCCAGCACTTGTAACTTCTCTGGCTTTTTATCACAGAACATTTTGATATTAGTTAAGATTCATGTGATAGCTAGCTCATTATCAAGCAATTTTTTTATATTTTCTTAATTTGCTATGTAAACATGTCTTCAAGTTTGGTAAATTTTGGGAATCAATCCTGATTTTTGAATGCTAAACCTATGGGGAAAAAAATAATTATTTGAGGGCTAGAGTTATTATGTGCTTATTTAATTTCTTATATTAAAAGAGGAAACACTAATTAAAACTTATATATTATGTTAAAATTTTTACTTTCCTATGCAGATGAAGCATCCGTCGGCGCTAAACAAATTTGACAAAATGATGGCGAACGCTAAGGAGGAAAAAATAGTAGTCTTTTTAGACTACGACGGGACTCTATCACCGATAGTCGATGATCCCGATCAAGCATTCATGTCTGACTCGGTAATTTTATTATCGATGTTCTAGAATCTCAATTTCAATATTTTTTGTAAATATAACACGCTTTCCTATCTTTTTATTATACTGGATATTAAACTTAATTATAACGAAATGAATTGAAACTGCTTGTACGAAAACCAGATGCGCTCTGCACTCAATGAAGTTGCCCAACAATTTCCTACTTGTATTGTCAGTGGAAGACGACGCGAAAAGGTAAATGAAAATATTCATATAAATTATATGAAAATGGTTTTTTTTTTTTTTGATGTTGCAGTGATTAAGATTTTATTTTATTTCAACATTTTCCTTTTTTTTATAGGTATATGAATTTGTTAGATTAGCCAATGTCTACTACATTGGAAGTCATGGAATGGATATTATGGCTCCAATCAAATCTTCAAAAGATGTCAACATTGCTTTTCATGAGAGAGAAAATGAATTAAAGGTCATATATTTATAAAATGTTCATTATATATTTAGTCTTTCTAATTTATTAACCAATAAAATGCTTAAGATTTTATTTTCACATTTGAGCTTTATTTGTTGATTTTCTTATGCTTTTATTTTACAGGGCAATGAGAATGTCATTTTCCAACCTGCTCAAGAGTTCTTGCCCATAATTGAAGAAGTAAAAAGTTTTATTACTCAATTACATTTTATGTTTAATCAACAAGTAATTTTATGTTTAATCAACAATTTTTAATTTATTTTTTGCAGGTATATAAGGAGTTGGAGGAGAGAACGAAGGATATAGACGGAGTAATGGTAGAAGACAACAAGTTCTGTGTCAGCGTACATTTCCGCCGAGTAGACGAAGAAGTATGTATGCACATATTTGCTATTTGAAAACGGGTTATTTAAAAACATAGACATTTAGTATATATAAGCTGTCGAATTAATATGATTTGATCCTTCTAAAATATAAATTCCACCTAAAGGAAATGCATATTTATCTCAAAAATTATTATAAATCGAATCAATGGAATTTTCTTTTTGTTAGCTAATTTGATGGGTTTTTTTAATTTTAATGCAGGATTGGGATGGACTTGAAGAGCGAGTGATCTCTATATCTGAGAAATTCCCAACTTTATTCTTGACAAAAGGTAGAAAGGTAATGACACAATTGATTAGGGTTCTTAATTTTTTTTCAAAGGCAAAAAGAAGGCCCTAAGCCTTGCATTTCATCAAACAAAAATTTTAACGAAACTTACAGTATATATAACCATCAAAACAAGAAAAAATCGTAAAATAAAAAAAGACATAAAAAGCAAACCCAAGCAAAGGACAAAGTTACCAACACACTCAAACCTCTCCGAACACTTATTGTAGACCAAACTCCGTCACGAACTACGAGCCACGCATCTCCTCATCCCGCTAACTCATCTTCACGATCCTCATCCCGTCTTTGTCGATGCCAAATCTGACCAAAATGCAATCTTTGATTCAATAACGTTAACCACAATGCATTGTTGATTAGTGTTTTTAATTTACTTTATCACTAACTTTTAAATTTCAATAATTGTTTTTATCATTAGGTTTTGAGTTGGAAATGACATTCTATGTATAACTAAATTCATACAAAAATTGCTGAGATTTATAATGCAGTTATATAGATAGTAAACCCTTTTGTGCATTTTGCTATATAGGTTATTGAAATACGTCCTTCCATCGAGTGGGATAAAGGTCGTGCCCTCGAATATATACTAGACGCTTTAGGTTTTGGAAGCTGTTGTGATGCTCTACCGCTATATATTGGAGATGATCGTACCGATGAAGATGCGTTTCAGGCACCAACGCATAATTTACCATTTATTTCCTTTGTATTGTATTCTTCTCTTTCTTGTCCATACGATATACATATTAGAACTAATGCTGGACTTCGTTTGTGTCACGTTACTGTTAGGTGCTGCGAAGCAGAGGCCAAGGGTATCCGATTGTTGTATCTTCGATATCTAAAATTACAAAAGCTTTCTATTCTTTGCGTGATCCATCGGAAGTCAAGTCGTTTCTTTTGCGGTTGGCCAGGTGGAGAAGAGATTCTTTAAATAGCATCTCATAGCATCCTAAACTCAAAAACATTTTTTGGGACATATTTATGTGGTATTTTTACATTATAGAGATGATGAGGAGGAGGAGGAGGAGGAGGAGGAGAGATATGTATGCATGATACTTGTAATGGAATTTTGATATATGGGTGTTGTAATTTATATAATGATCATTGTCATATATGTTTTTGCCGGATTGATCAAGGATTCTTGTGAAACTCTTTTTGGCACATCCTGAAATTTAAATTGCATTCAGATGTATCAAGTATCAATGGGTAAGACACCAACACTCTATGCATCAACACTAACAAAGTACTTGTGATCTTAGTTTAAATATGCTAAAAAATGTTTTTTTTGTCACCTATGTACTATATATAAACCCTAAGATATTAGCGTATCCCAATAGATCGTATCACAGGCTTCTGTTTAATTGGGAATTTGCGAATCCGGATTGTATAGTATCTTCAATGTTCTAAATATCGGATATCGGTATCGTATCGGCTCGACGATTTTCGTATTGGATAGCGTATATCATGATATATAAGGAGATATATTCTAAAAAACATTTTTCGTATCATAAATGTCATAAAGAAGACTCAATATGAAATTGGTTCTTTTAGGTGAGCATTCCTTAATAGCTCAGTGGTAGAGCTGTCATATATAATGACTGGTCGTAAGTTCGAATCCTACTTGAGGAGATTTGACGTTAAAACACAAATAACCGAATTTGAAAATATTGACATTGGGCGACGAAGAGGCGGCGGAGAGGGACGAGCTTTGCTGAGGAGAGGAGAGGCCGTGAGGGAGAGGCGAGTGCTTCTTCAAGAACCCATATCAAGGATTTTTCTTTCAAGTGCTAGAGAGAATAAACTTTGATCTCGATTGGGCTCTGTTCAGTGGTTTCGACCATAAAAAATCTTGTCTAACGGGTCGGGTCGGGTCCACTAACAATCTTACCTGCATCCAAAGACCCAAAGTAAAATTTGATAAATATTGTGAGATTTGGTAAGATATATCGGCCGATATCACGATATATCGGACGATATATACCTAAAACTAAAAAAAGATATAAATTCATCATATCATATCGTTTTCCCTCCAAAACGATATATCGGCCGATATAGATGATTGATCGGCGATATTCCAATTCCATGCTTCTTAGGCAGTGAGGTTGTCTATCTGATAGCACCCAAAAATTTACAAATTTATCTATTAAATTTCTCATGCGTGCTTCAGGTTTAATCAATGCCCCCATATCTTCTTCAACATTGAAAGGAGTAAAAGCAGCTGGATATGAGAGAATGACTTTAGTGCAAGAAGCAACTCTCCATGTCATCCTTAAAGGTTAACTTTTTCGCAAATTATTTACTTCCACGATCCAATGCGTTAATACTTAAAAAGTGTTGCATGCTGACATATGTTGTCTCAACTTCTCCCTTTTCACATGTATAATGCCTTCTGTTTGCTTCTATTAACCTAATAGAGGTTGATGTTGGGACCTGGGATGCTATTACTTTGTTGAAATCACATATATTACATACATTAGACACTGCTTTCATTAGTAAGAAGTCACTGCCATGCGGGCATTGCGGTCAGTGACGTATCGAGGGATTTCGGTGAGAGGAGGCACGATATGCAACAAGATTAATTGAGATTTGGTTTAATTTTTTTTATTATCTTGACATTTTTCATTGAAATCAAACTTTTTTGTTTACAAAAGGCACTCAAAAGGTTGCCACAATTTCACTAGAATTTTCACTCTCTCGATCTTAACTATATGTTGGCATATGGTGCCTTTGCCAAAATTAGACACCATCCCTTTTCAACAATAAAATATTTATTTGGCTAGATTGCATGAAACTCGCTTTCTTTTTGCTCGTCCTTGGAAACTGCCCTGACTTTTAAAGGCCCGCACTATGCTTATTATTTTAAATATGCAAAAGCCTGCCACTTTTCTCATTCCGAAATATCCCTCAGATGAAAGTTTTATATGCAACGTCACTGAAAAATGTGGCAGAAAATCATGGTAATCTGCATCAGTGCATCTGCATATATCATTTCAGGAATTTAAATGTAAATCTAAAGACGTTTATTCCATATTCCATAATATTAATGTCAGCACCCGCTAATTATCATGCGTACAATCCTCCTGTCTTGGATATTAAGTGATGCAAGGATAATCAGTTAGATATCATCGCGTGCTATTTGCATCCTGGTGACTTTTGTTTTGATCCGTAATGTATTGACTTTTGCTGCCGAGTACTAACATCTCTCTATTATTTGCAAAGGTTGAGCGAGTGCTAGATCATGCGGAGATGAAGACCAAAGAGTCGGCGTATCAAGCGTGACTTGGTTACTACATTTCAAATAAAACTATAGGCCGCGACAAGAATAAGCTTGTACTTTTCGCAAAGGAGTTTAGCCGAAGTATGGGGCTCCACAATCCTCCCGCAATCTGGAAACTCGTCCTTAGAAAGACGGGGCTTAACAATGTTCCAGGCTTGAGAGCAAAGTAGCACAATCTGTTATCTCATGTTTCCTTCATTACCACGCTTTTAAGGAGAACTTTTTGTTTACAGCCGTTCAAGGAAATATAATTTACCCATGATGTATATGCACTTAGGCTCATCAGTTCTTGTGCAAGTGCTGTGAGTTTTATTGGGAGCTTGATGCCACTGTTGATTTTCTTGTTGTATAATGAAATATTCTTGAAGCAAAGGCAAGTGTGAAATTTGTTCCTGTGTCTTCTTATTGAAGGCTTTTTTCCTTGGATGATGAGATGAAAGAGACCCGATTGAGACCGTTGAATATATGCACCAAAGACCAATTAATGCGCAGCTAGGAAAATTGATAAAATTGTAGTTAATTGTATGAAGAGGACAGGGATAGAGCTAAACGGACATGGATAGAAATAGCTAGATTTTTTAATGGTAATTGTTAATTTAACCAGGAACACGGCTACTAACAGAGCAGACTGAAAAGCAAGTAAAAATATAATGGATTTGGCCAAAGGATCCATTCCATGCCCAATGGATGGTTCGGATCCAAATGTAGCAATATATTATGGTGAGGTGCGGTTAACTTCGAAAGGGCATACTGCTAAAATACGCCACCTAAGCTCACGGTATGAGTGGTGCGCTCGCTGTTAGCAGAACAGAGCAACCTTTTATTTCGCGAGATCAAGCGAACTCGTCTTCTCCCCTCTTTGTATCGCTCGCTCCTCCCCATTTTTTCCTTCGATCTAGGGTTAGGGTTTTCATTTGTCATCTCCGATCATGTATAGACTTGCAGGTTCCCGACTCAGGGCTCTCAAGGTCTGTCCTCTCAAAACCCTAACCCTATAAAGATACGATCTTTTCCTCTCTCTTTTTGCTGTATTTTCACCTGTTTTTGATAGTAATTGATCGAATATTTTAAGTATTTGATGGATCTGATCGCTTTGTGTTCATTATTTTGCAATCGATTCGCTCCTGCTTTGAGTGTGATTTCTCTTGAAATCACTGCGAACTGAATGCAATCCATCTTCGATGACAGCAAATGTTAAAATGTTGCCAATGGGAGAAAAGAATTATGCTGGAAAAATTGGGTCTTGGAAGATCTAGATGTGAACCTGCGTTTAATTCCTCTTTTTGTTATCTCAATTTCTTCTTTGTAGCATGTTTGTCGATGATATTAACAGATGGTTGACGTAAAATCTCACTTAAACATGCATTTTTTGGTTGAGAAAAGTGTACATGTATTCCCTCACATTCATTTATAACCATAGCCATCGTAATATCTAAGCATTTCCCCCATAAAAATGGAATAGCTATGAAGAATAGACCCATGTAAATTTGGTAATGTTTTTAAATGACTGTGTCAAGCTAACGTCCATTCTTCTGGTATTAACTTTAATTTGTTCCAAATTCCTGACGGAGGAAGCTATTGACAAGAGAGGGCGCTTACCCTAATCCTATACATCTTCCAAATTCTCTTAAACTTAGAGTCACCCTAGAAGAAAGGGAAAGATGGGCAGATTCACTATAGAGATTCATAACTAACTTTTAAGTCACATATAAAGCCAAAAGCTTTTTTTAAAAAAAATATTATCATGAAATAATACCGCTACATTCACTTTCCCGTGCGTATAAAGTGCAGCCACTTCTACTTCAATGAAAGTTTTAGTAATTATTTCGATACTGAGGTAATCGATGTCCTGCTTTTTCAGCATAATGCGGGCGAGACAGGAGTTCTTGGCGCTGCCACAAGACTAGCTAGTACAGCTGTTGCAAAACAATCTTCAGGAGGCTTCTTTGGCTGGCTGTCAGGGGGGTCATCTCAACTTCCCCCTCTAGATTTCGCACTTGAGGGTGTCACGCCTCCCAATCCCCTGCCTGATTATGGAGTACCAGGGAAGACAAAGATTACAACTCTTCCGAATGGCGTAAAAATTGCCTCTGAAACATCAACGGTATATGCTTCACTTTTCATTGCTTGAATATCATAATCCATCGTTGAACATGGTGGTAACAGATTCATTTGACTCGTTTTTAGAACCCAGCTGCCTCTATTGGTCTCTATGTAGATTGTGGTTCTGTGTATGAAACACCTGCCTCATTTGGAGTCACACATCTGTTGGAGCGAATGGCCTTCAAAAGTACGACAAACAGGAGCCATTTGCGCCTTGTGCGTGAAGTAGAAGCAATTGGAGGCAATGTTACAGCATCCGCATCTCGCGAGCAAATGGGTTACACCTATGATGCTCTAAAAACCCACATGCCTGAAATGGTCGAGGTTCTAATTGATAGTGTCAGGAATCCGATATTTCTTGACTGGGAGGTTAGCGAGCAGGTAAGCCATTTTTTAGATCCCTACCTTTTGTTTTAATTGCCCGAGATGTAGTGTTGATTTAATCTGTAAATGCAGCTGCAAAAGTTGAAGGCAGAGATAGGAGAAATTTCTAGCAATCCACAAGGTTTGCTGTTGGAGGCACTCCATTCTGCTGGATACTCTGGTGCATTGGCAAATCCTCTGATGGCACCGGAATCTGCAATTAGCAGATTGGATGGTAGTATTTTGGAGCAGTTTGTTGCTGTAAGGACCACGTGCTTTGTTTTATTTTTTCTTTGGTTTTATTGCTTAGCTCGTAGTTTCAACTCTGATATGCCATTGTTGGCTTGTTATGAGGACGCCAGGAAAATTTTACTGCTCCCAGAATAGTACTTGCAGCATATGGCGTTGAACATGAGGAATTGGTATCAATTGCTGAGCCACTTCTGTCTGACCTTCCCAAGGTTACTCGTCCTGAGGAGCCCAAATCTGTATATGTTGGAGGGGACTTTCGGTGTCATGCAGATTTGGATGTATGTATAAATTTAACCACATTAAAGCGCCTCTTCAGATTTTGTAGATAATTTAACTTATGTTTATTGTACATTTGATCTTCTTGGGAACAGAAGACACATGTTGCTATTGCTTTTGAAGTTCCAGGTGGCTGGCATCAGGATAAGGAAGCTATGACACTTACAGTACTTCAGGTATTTATACAGAGCTTATTTCACTAACAATTCCGTTCTTCTAGCTTTGGGCATAGTTCAATTGGACAACACTTTTGTTTGCTCATCAATCTTGTCAATTGATGGTATCGATTCAATCTTCTTGTTGCAGATGCTTATGGGTGGGGGAGGCTCTTTTTCTGCTGGAGGCCCTGGAAAAGGGATGTATTCTCGATTATGTAAGTTTTGACATGCTTTTTCTGAGTCCCTCACTGCATATTGTTTTAAGTAAATGTGCAATATTTATTTTATTATATCGAGGTCTTCCTATACATGCCAAAGTCCAGTATCATGAAATTTCTTAGTTTTTCCTTTTCTTTTAGATTCCTTAAATTCCAAAAGGTTGAGAAAAGAGAGATGCTATAAGTCTATAACTTCATTTCATGTTGGCTGTAGATCTACGTGTCTTGAACGAGTATCAACAGATTCAGTCATTCTCTGCTTTCAACAGTATCTACAATAACACTGGGATTTTTGGGATTCATGCAGCGACTGTAAGCCTTTTTTTAAAAATCATTTTATGTATAGATGATTGAAATTCATATTCTTGTTAATTTTTTGCTGCTGCTTGTTAAAATGCATTTTCTACATGATTATTCTCTAGTACGATTAAAATAAACTTACTTTCTTGTAGAGAAGTGTGTTTTTATATGAGCATTGTGACTTAATCTGTGGAAGCTTGTAGAAGTGTCTGCTTACATATTATTATGCTTAGATTACATTAAATAGGCTCTGCAATGTTAGATTTTGCTGAACTTTATATGGAATAATTTTATAGTCATGCTGCCATGTTCTTGGCTCTTCCAAGTCTTAAAAAATCACTTTAGTTTGTTGTGTTTGTGAGCATTGGGCAGATCATGGATCCAAAATCTGGCTAACAAATCCTATTTGGTGTATGTATGTACGTATGTTTTTTTTTTGTGTGTGTGTGAGAGAGAGAGTAAATATATACATGTGTGTGTATGTATATATGTTTGTGCACGCGTGTGCGTTCAGGCGTGCATGTGTCTATCTGTGTATGTGTGCCTATCTATGTATGTATATGTCTATGTATATATCGACGTGTCTTTGTGAGTGTGTATTATAAATGTTTCTCTCTCTCCATATATATATATATATATATAGGGGAGTGATGCATTGCAAACCGGTCCGCGTTTTTTAAAAACGGGCAACTCCTGATCTACGAAATATTTTAACGATCCGATCCATTTAAGTTGATCACTCTACCGTCAAATATACGTATTTGAAAAATCAAGGGATTTAAAGACCTCTAGCCTATGCTTTAGATGCCGTTTATGTTGCATTATAGAAAGACGTTCATTTTTGCGCTCATCGATGCATAGGCTAGAGGTATTTAAATCTCTTGATTTTTCATACACATATATTTGAGGATATGGTGATCAACTTGAATGGGTCGGATCGTTAAAATATGTCGTAGATCGGGAGTTCCCGTTTCTAAAAAAACACGGACTAGTTTGCAATGGATCACTATATATATATATATATATATATATATGAGATTAATGGAGGAAAGAGGCCATAGGAGGGGATTTCCTCCTATGGCGTGGAAAAAATACAACCTTCACCATTTTTTCCGACGATCGGCACCGATCATCATCATCGTTATCATCTAAGATGTGCGTACACCAAATTTTATGTGATTCCATAACTTTTTCACCGTTGATTTAGTGGGTTCAAAATTAACGGTTTACCGACAATAGAACTTTTTACATTGCTAAATCAACGGTGAAAAAGTTGTAGAATCACATGAAATTTGGTGTACCCACATCTTAAATGATGACGATGAAGATGATGGGGGCCGATCGTCGGAAAAATTGGTGGAGGGGGTATTTTTTCGACGCCATAGGAGGGAATTCCCTCCTATGGCATCTTTTCTCCATTATTCTCTCTCTCTCTCTCTCTCTCTCTATATATATATATATATATATATATTAGGTCAAAGTCCAGGTTACCATATATCGCTATACCACTAATGAATTGCGAATGGGGACTATTGTCCCGATTCAGGAACACTAGCGCTCCGGATCGGAAGAATAACTGTTCCGATCCAACCCATTAAAAGCATATGTTAAATGAGACATATAATTGTGTTTGTGTTAAATTATGCTAAAAAATATGTTTGTTTTAGCAAAATAATTGAAGTATATATATGTATATTATAGATCGATACACACATAAACAGACAAACGAATCACAAACACTTCACTTTCTAGAGGTATGTATTCCATCTTATATAATCATATGGAGGAAGACTATCTTTATCGTACCGGGTTCCACAACAAGTGGCGATCCTCATTCCCGCTTTCGTTCTTCGTACCAAAATGTTCCGCGTTCCGGGTAATATTGGATCAAACACGATGACCAGTATGGATCAGTGAAAACACGGCGGGTTGTCTGTTACAAAAGTCAGCCTCAAAATAAGAAATGAGGCCGCACCTCATAGGATCAGCTCCCTACACACACGAATGATCTTATGAGAAGTAGCTTATGATGAGAGCAATGAGAAGAAGCAATTACAACCATTGGATTACATATAATGGTTGATATTTTTTTTGTAACATTTTCTTAGATATTGTAAATCAAGAAGATCTTTAAGAATCTTAGAGAATCTCTTCTATTCTCTCTCTAAACCAGAATTTTTACCTTGTAATTCAACTTTGAGGTCTCTCGATATGACCTACCTCGTTCTAGAAACGAAAACCCAAAAATCTAAAATTCGAATAGAAAAGCCTGTGAAGCTCTAACAATTTAATTGAAAGAAAACATCATGTGCAACTTGCTAGCACAAGAGCCATTCAATATTTATTTACATTTAGTTTAAATTTTTTCTTATTTATATCGAAAAAGTCATCCCATAAGACTATTCTACAAAGCATTTTATTTGCAAGCAAAATATCAAGGAACCTTCTAATGCGAATGAATTTTTTACAGTAGCAAACAAATAAAATCTGACTGCAAGCACAGGGCTCAAATCAATGATTTCTTGAGAGAGAAATGACGGAGTAAAAGCATACTTATTTTTTGTTTGAGAGAGGGGGTGTGTGGAGATTCACATAGATTTGGGAGGGAGAGGGGGAGGGAGAGGGTGTGTGTGGAGAGATTCACTTAGATTTTCCTGAGATTTGGTTTCTATTTTTGATGTTTACTTTCAAAATTAATTACTAATCACAACCGTATGATGTAATCCAATGGCTATAATGCTCTCTTCTCATTGCACTCACCAGAAGCTACTTCTCATAGGATCGTTCCTCTTCTATCTGTAGGATTTAGAAACAAATCCTACAAACTTTTTAACCTTTGAATCAATGTTCGAACATGTGCAAACAATTATGGCAATCTTTGAATAAATGTGAAATTTTATTCATAGTTTTTTGCACACATCCCAAAGCAAATCCAATGGTTAAAAAATTGGTAGGATTTTTTAAAAAAAATCCTACCGATAGGAGCATAGTTGTACTCGGTGCAAGTCTATATAAGCTATGTAGCACAGGTCTGGATTTGAATACGGGGCACGATATGAGTCCGATATGCAGATTCACAATTTTCCACAATTTAAGGATACGATTCGTGAGGATATCCTAAGCTTTTGTTGTGTGTGTGTGTGTCTATAAACAAAAATTTATTATATTTGCAAATATAAACTAAAAGTACAACTACTTATTATTTTTGGTGAATAGATAGTTGATGTTTTAGTCGGTAATCCATGTTTGGTACATTTAATACATTATATGAGTTTTAGAATGTGCCAACAAGAGTTCCACAAGCGTTCTAGACGAATCCGAAAGAATCCAAACTGCAATATGTATCACATACGGATATGTATCCTCTACAAGGAATCGATGCTACGTGGTATATAAGTGAATGAGTCGCTGACGAAAATGCCATAGTTCTATGTGAAGATACCAAACAAGGAAATCTGGATTGCTCCTTGATTGCATGATGAAAAGTATGGTGTACCTGCTTGCATATTAGGTGCTTAGGTTCGATGTAAAATTTTCTACCTGTTGTTGGCTAGGAATTTGGAATTGAGACAGTAGGTTGTTTGGTTGTAATTTTTAAGTAGTTGCCCCTTTCGCCCTTCGTTTTCTATTATTTTTTGTGTTTATTTTGAACTTCAGACGTTTGTTCCGTAACCAAACCAGTTCTTTTGGAGTTTGACTTGAATATTGTTGGTGTTGTCAATGTCTTTCATTTTCAATATTGTTTACCATGAGTAGTCTCTTCAATCTATACAATTTTAGAGATCAGATTTTGCTATTTGTTATAGTCGCCGTGCATATTTCTTAAGTGCATACGCACCAAACTATTTATCTTTTTCTCTCCATTAAAATTTTCATGTTTATGTGTTTGTTTGTATCTTGCTCAACCAACCCTCAATTGTATGCTGCCCCTCTTTTCTTATACATGAAAAATCAACCATAGTTTATGCTTTTATGCTCTTTTTCAGAGCCCAGCTTTTGTTTCTGAAGCTGTGAACATAGCTGCAAAAGAGCTTCTTGCTGTTGCGACGCCAGGACAAGGTTTACTGTTTTACTTAATCCTCGTGTATTTGATCAACAATTTATTTTTAAAATCGAATTCTTCTCTCATGCAGTTGACCAGGCTCAACTGGATCGTGCAAAGCAGTCAACCAAATCTGCAGTTTTGATGAACCTTGAATCAAGGGTATGTGCTCCCCCCTCTCATTTACTTGGTCGAAATATTGCAGAGATGTTGCATTGACACGTCATTTTTGCGATATTGCAGATGGTAGCATCCGAAGATATCGGAAGACAGATATTGACATATGGAGAGAGGTTTGTTCATTCTTTTTCTGAGCAACAAATTCTTAGAATTTTTCTGGTAATACTTCAAATGGTCCGGAGGGCAGTGTGATTATCAAACTATCAGTCGTCTTGATATGATTTCGCTGTTGACAACTCATAAGAAGCAAACAGTGCACAAGTCATGTCAAGAGTTTTAGTTTCATGTCATAAGGCTAAATTCTGTATTTAAATACGTGTGCTTGCCATCCGCGGAACACATGGGTATTGCCTCCTAATTCCGGGTGGTAGTTTGTAAAAAGGGTATCATCCAGTCATCCTTTCTCGACATCGAAATTGAATGATGGTGTGGATAGTAGTGTAACAGAATGCATTTTAATTAATAGAATGCATTTAATTAATGTGATATATAGGGGCAATCTAAAGAGCTGAATAGTTAGTTGTAAGCTTTGTTAACTTTTTTCCGCATTTGCCTTTGTTTAATTTAAAGCAAAGATTAAGCTTTCCCTTGTCCTATCGACACTGCAGGAAACCAATTGAACATTTTTTGAAAGAGGTTGATGAAGTTACATTGAAGGATATTGCATCCCTATCTCAAAAGATCATCTCTTCACCACTCACAATGGCATCTTGGGGAGATGGTAAGTTTCTAGGTCAAGGGAAAGTACTTGGTATTTCACTATATTATACCGTCTGATATATATATATATATATATATATATAGTATTTCCCGATATTTCACGGTTATATATATTGCCTGGTACGTAATTTATCATGGAAACCTTTGCAGTTAATTCCGTCCCCACCTACGATTCCGTGAGCAAGAAGTTTCATGCAAAATGAACTGATTTAAGATCCGGCTACTGATGCCTGGTGCAATTTTGAAGATGCGATTTGGAGCTCCCTCCTCATGGCCATTAGCATATGAAATTAAAACATTTTAAAGCCTTTTCTGTTCAAGTTATTTCCTTTGGATCAATAATTTGGTGATCCTTTTGCCATAACAATGTTGCTATCATGGCGCTTCAGCTGATGATCACACTCGATGTATATTTGTATTGTAATTCGTTTCAGGTTATTGGTACTAATCATCTCTGATATGGTTATTGTGGTTCTTATTTTTTGGATTATATCGCAAGATCGTAAAAATAAAATAAACTGGCGCCCCGCAACATGATACTTGACTAGGGGAATAAACTTCTGGTTTGCACATTGTTTTTCTTCTTTTTTGAGATTTTGCTGAACTGGTTTTTTAAAATTGGAAATTTAGACCTTTTATTTCGTTGATCCGTTATCAGGTTTCTAAAGTTACGAACGAAAGAGGGGTCTGCCAAAACTTAGAAAATAGGTTGATATCTTTCAAATTCTTCTGGATGTGTGATATATTTGTTATTAAATAAATTTAAATTCAACGTTGAAGCACATCACGTGGGCCAAACAAAAACAAAATTGATACATGGAGACGAATCCTCCTCATTTGCAGTCGCAACCACTCATTAATTAGGAAAAGAAACAAAAATAAGAGAGGAAACCAAAAAGCAATTTCTTGAAAATGAGAAGTTGACTGCTTTTAGAAATTTAGAATATTTATCCTACACTCAACCCGGCCCATGATTTTCGATGCTTGACCCTCAATACGAATATTCCCGGCTGCTCAGTAGATTCTTTTTCACTTAAAATTATTTGGTATACTGGATCTAATGCAACCAGACAGAATACAGATAGATTTGGACACACTTCTGGCAGTTTGGTAGGACATGTGGTTCTATCCCTATCCCTCTTACATAACGTGGCACATATAGCCGGCACATCAGGTCAGGACATTAAGTAAATCAGGACATTAAATAAATGAGATTTTATAGTTTTGAAGTAAGGATTTGAGTCTTGCAATTTTTTTTCTTTCACTTTTATAGTCATGAGGTTTAAGACTTACGAGAGCATGGCAACATATCTCTACTGATATCGTACTGTGGTAGATAGCATGACTTATCAATCCAGTACCATACACAACTTATGGTAGGATACAATTTACAGGGATCATGATATTAATGTGGATATAAATTTTACTGAATTTGAGGTATTGGGTAATGGATTTGCTTACATATAAACATGAAATTACTTATTCCTCTGTTACATGTAAAAATTCTGTAAATCTCACTATATTTTTAATGTGCGTTAATTGCATAAATTCCCTCTCTAGCATTCCCTATATCCCCACAAACGTATTATTAGCATATACCCCCCCTCATCAAATTGATGCTCCTACTTCTTTACAGCTTTTTCTATACCTGTAAACTTAATTTATTTGGTATGTTACCCTTAATTAATCCTAATTCGGAATAAGAAATTCTTTTTCTAGGCATCTGAAAACCTAACAAAAATCTACCCAAGAGGCAAATACCTTGGGCCCACTAAGCCGTAAAACCAAGAGTGCACTGCCTCAAGGATGGTTAACGGTTAAGATTTTGTAATAGAAAAAAATAGCCCTAAAAATAGGAGTTTGAGTTTTTCTTCCAATTTCTACGGGCCTGTTTGATTTGGGGATTCATAGAAATGGATTCCCAAATCCTTCCAATTGTAAATATATGGATTCGGTAATTTTTTGTTTGGTTTGCACCAAAATTGAAGATTATGATTCAAAAAGTTTCCGGTCCATTGTTTGGTTGTGCCAAATTGATTTGGATTCCAAAACCTGGATTTGAAGGTAACATTAAAATGTTGAGAATATTTTTTGATATCTTGAATAAGACAAATTCTCCCGTTTCCAAGGCAATTAAAACGGTGAGAAAAACAATTTTTAATTCCCAAAAAGCCTTATGCAGCAAGGGTTTCTTTAAAATCCTTGTTTTATTTTTGGATTCATGAATCCAAGTTTCAGCTTATGTGACAACAAATACATCAAACCCTAAATCCACTAACCAAACAAAACATTATCAAATCCATATGGATTTTGTCTCCAAAATTCACAAAGCCGCCTCCAAGCTCTCCCCCCCCCCCCTCAACCAAACAGACCATAAGCAGTGGATAACCAGATCTACCAAAAATTCAAAGATGCCATAGATGCAGGGAATATTTACAAATTTGTCGCTACTTGATCACAATCGATATCCATGGCAGCCAACTGTCTAAATACATCCATCCACATATATGATCAGTATTTGGTCCCTTTGTAGTCACATTAATTATCATTTTCCATAAGA
Organism: Agapanthus africanus; assembly: GCA_030015575.1. Classification (NCBI taxonomy): domain Eukaryota; kingdom Viridiplantae; phylum Streptophyta; class Magnoliopsida; order Asparagales; family Amaryllidaceae; genus Agapanthus; species Agapanthus africanus. The sequence goes on from CM057346.1 coordinate 523,698,149, forward strand.
TATTTATCTTAAGCGCCCTTATAATATTTACCATGAAAATTTAGACGTTGGATTAAATAATATGTGACAATTGACAATAATTAAACAAAATACGCAGCATAAAAGATGCCACCGCTTGCGTTCTGCAAATAAAAGAGAGTGATGCCATGACAATGTAGCAGCCATATGAGCGACCAAGTTGTACAAATTGTTTAATGCCCTTTTGTTTGGTTATTTATTTTGTTTTATGTTGTGGAAGCATTGTAACCTTGTGTTTTCTTGGAATCATCATCTTATAAGTTTTAGGGGTCAGTTTTAAAAAGAACCATAGAAGATTTTTGATATGACACCTTTGAACTTTTAAAATACCATGAGCCCTCTTAAACTGGCAACCTGAAAATTCTATTTCTGTTAGCTCGTCTAAGAGATGAATGGACTAGATCTGACCTTATAAAGGACCGATTAATGTTATTTTTACGAAAATACCTTTTTTCCTTGACAGAAATACACGGTTTACGACAGTTTATTTATCATGAAAGTTGGATGATTTTTAAAAATAAATTTTACCCTATCGTTAGTTCTCATCATGATCATATTAAAGTTTTTTCCATTTTAACAGGCTACACATGGAACAAGAGTCCATAAAAAAGATTCGATAATGTTTATGAACAACAATCAACACTAACGATTTTTATGTTCCTTTAAACGTTTTCTTGAGAAATTTATTGATAAGTTCGGTAGTTATTAGTAGTGTAAAAAAACCTCCTGTTTGAGAAGAATACAAAAAACAAGAGAGGCTTGCTATAATTCGTGAAAAGTTGCGGTTGGAATATTTCAAATTCCTTTTGGTAGGAAAATGAAAGCGGTGATGGAGTTGGTGTGAGTAATTATATTTAACTTTGGAAGCTGTTTGATTTAAATGTTTTCTAGTTGAGTATGTCTTGTATTCTTGATCCTTGTGCGTGTGAGACGGCTCAAAATGGATTGAGCCGGTCCACAGGTCTTTTAGAATTTTTTAGATATTTATTTAAAGGGTTAATAGAAGATTTATAAGAGATGTTTCATGAGCTTAGTAAAATTTGTTTGAAGAATTATTTGAAGATTTGATGAGATTCTAATTGGAAGAGGAGTTCTATTATTTTGTGCTATAAACATAGAGTTATCTCATCAGCAAAAAATGGCCAAATATGAGCGGAAAAAAGAAGAGACGAAGGCGAAGGTGAAGGATGAGGGATGAGGGATTTACCAAAAGAGTAGTTTTTGTGTTTGTATGAAGAGACGAAGGCAAAGACGAAAGGGAGCCATCCAAAGATGAAGGTGGATGGATTTACCAAGAGGAGTCTTTTTGTTTGTATGAGCGTTGAGATACGAACGAGATGTGAGAGAATATAAAACGTACCGGTGTTCTTGATCATTAATAAAAAGATTCTCATGTTTGTCCCGTGGAAATAGGCCGTCGGTCGAACCACGTTAAATATTTATGTTGTATGTTCTGATTTTCTTAGCTCGTCTTCCTTACATGGCGAGCGAAAACCCTCACAATTACCATGGTTAATATCCAGCAACACTGTATTTAAAATAACAAATGTCTTAGATTAACACATAAATTTAAAGCAACAAATGTATAAGCCTTCGAACTTCACATATTTATATCCTCTATGAACATGTACTTCAGACAGCATCAACCATTTACATCGTTCAAATCCACATTCTTTAGAACATCCTCTCTACTAAAGCCAAACTGTATTGACTAGAAGTCTATTTTGCTTCAACTAAAGCATATGTCCGTCGTTCATCCTCATTTTACGGCCGTACGACCGTACAGAACACCGATGGTCTATCGGCCATCTTCGTAACCGAACCAAGAAGCAAACAAAAGCACAAAATAAAAACACGAGCCTACAAGAAATTGACACATGGAATTAGATCCTCCTCAAAATGTTTACATAAAATTCAAGGTTTGGGATTTAGATGGTACTTATATGACGAAGCAAACTTTGGGGGAAATAAAATCATAAAGAAGGAAAAACTACTAAAAAGCAAGTCTATAAAATAGGAAATTGACTACACACACATGTAGAAATTGTTAATATTTATCCACTCATCTTGGGCCCCAACAAGTTCCCATAATCAATGGACTTCATTTTATACTTATCCAATCCTTTTTTATATCTTTTTCAACAGCTTTAAATAAAAGGTTTAGACAACTGTTTTTAGAAATAAAATAACTGTGTCACTCTTTTGTTTTTTACCATCCAACTTGACCTCAATACAAGTCATCCCAATAACTCAAAGTAATAATATTAAATAACCGTTCATTAAAAAATGAAATGGATGGAGCTTTTACTATTGTTAGTTAGTGATAATTCATTTCAGCATAGTTCAATAATTCTCCACTCATTTTTTTTATTAGCACTATATTTTGTATGATTGTGCTTTCTATTGCAATGTAAGATTGTCTTTAATCCAAAAAAAAAATCTAAAAGTAAGTCAAGTCTTCTGCACATTTAGGGGAGGATGTTTTAAATTTTTTTTAAAAAAAATGGAGTGCCACAGCGAGAAAAAAAGGTCTGCCATGCTTTAAAACTTTACATCCCAAATGACGACAATTTAGTCTGCATGATTTTTTTTAAACGAGAAAATGGATGAAAGATCTCCGTCTATCAGAAAGTTCTCTATGAAATTAATGTTGAGTGAAAATGGCTCCAACTCTTGTCTCAGATTGCAGGAAATACGTCTAACTTTTAAAAACCTGCACTTTGCCCCGCTGAAGTTTTATTTATTTTCAAAGTGCCATTTTTAAAAATATTTAATTGAAATAAGAAAGAAAGAAGAAAATATCTTTTCTAATTAAATATTTGATAATTTGGGAATAAATTAAAGATTAAGGGGGCAAAGTGCGAGTATTGAAAAGTTAGGGGTGTTAACTGCAATTTACTGATTGACCTTTAATCTTTTTACCGGCAACTTCAGGTTCCCACAACTCATTGACGCCAAATGACAGGTTGTTGCCAGTCAAGACGTCTTAATCTTTAATCTAGCAATTAAGCAACCTCATTACATTATCTTAATCTAGATATTTAAGGAGGCAAGCATGCTCTCTCCTATTGAACCGCCCACTGTCTTCACCATTATTTACGAAACTCCCACCGTGGAAAAGCTTGAGCCGCCGCTTGCGGTGGCAATTCCGTAAATAGATTCGATCGGTAAGGGCTGTCTCGTACCGCTTTTCCGAACATTGTATTGGCCAGTGAGAGGTCGCTTAAAAGAGCGTATGGGCCATAGGGAGTACGCCTGCACGCATAGAGTTCTTATGCGTCCAACTCCCTTATCCTTAACCCTTTTATGCTTGCAAAGGTTTTTATCAGGTAAAACCTCCTCTCCAAAATAAAAAGTCTGACCATTCGGTCACATTAAAATAAATAAATAGAGCACAACGCGTACCGCTGATTAATAATATATAAATTCCAACCAAATTCGGTTTTTTTCCTGCAATTAGTTAATTTTATATCTTTTATGATTCATGTAAAGTAAAATGAGTTGGATCGAAGAAGATCAAAGAAGAACCAGTTCATCTACAGCAACAAACTCTTCTAATAAGCATTAGCACATCCTTCACAAAAGATATGCATAATATATACTTTTATGCTTACGGGCCAAAGTTCTAGCACATGAAAGCAGTATGTACACACTACCTTGAGCCGCCGTGAGAACGAGAGAGAAATCTCCTTGTCAACCTTGACTGATCAAGAATGCCAGAATCTCATTAAGAAAGTCCGAGCTCTGGAAAAAAAACCCGACAAGAAGAATAACTTGATTACTTGAATGCCTGAATCTCATAATAATTTGTGAACCCACAAAAGTGGGTAATGCATCTGTTGATTCATGCCATCTACAAAGCTAGATATGTTAATTAAAAGTGTGGGTAAGTTCGATAAGAATATGAGTCAAGTTTAATTAATTTAAGAAAGAAATAAGTAAAAAGAAAGTATAAATGGTGATAGATTGATAGAGAGACAGGTAAATATACGGAGAATATTCCTCCAATTATTTACGGCTGCTGCGCCGAAACCGTCCGCATAGAGACTTGGTATGCGGGAAAGAGACAAATTAAGGGCAAGAATCGCGGCGATTTTTATATCCCCTCTTGTGTTTTGGGGATGGTGACAGCGATAGCGATCACAACCCCCACCCCTCAAAAGCTCTGACCCCCCCCCCCTCTCTCTCACAAATGCAGCTCAAAACAAAAGAAGTAGAGGAGAGAGAAACAGGATATACCTTCTAGTCTAGTCTAGAGAGAGAAAGCTAGGGTTTTGCCTCGATCGATCCCTCTCATGGTCGGAGATCGCATGCTTTCCGGCGATCGCTCGAGCGCGTGGTGGACGGCGGAGATGAACGGCGCCGGCGCCGGAGGAGGAGGAGGAGGAGGCGGATGCAGATCGGTGGAGGCGGAGCACATCAGAAGGCACCACCACCACGAGCTTCGAGAGAACCAGTGCAGCTCCACGCTCAGGAAGCACATCAAGGCCCCGATCCATCTCGTAAGTCTCTCTCCATCGATTTCATCAGATCTGATTTTTATTTCGATCGATTCGAGATTTGACAAGTTTTTGATTTTAGGTGTGGTCGCTGGTGAGGAGCTTCGATCAGCCGCAGAGGTACAAGCCATTCATTAGCAGGTGTGTGGTGCAAGGGGATCTCGAGATCGGGAGCTTGAGGGAGGTCAATGTCAAGAGCGGCCTCCCCGCCACCACCAGCACCGAGAGGCTCGAGCGTTTGGACGACAACGAGCACATTCTTAGCATCAAGATCGTCGGCGGCGATCACAGGCTCAAGGTTTGCCTCCATTTCATTTTATTTTAGCAACCTTGATTGATTTTTTTGGCTATGTTACGCATGTACGTTGAATTTACTAATTTTGGGGTTAAAGGTTTTGAAAATTATAGTTTTGGTTCTAGTTGCATGCTATCATATGATTTTTTTAGGCAAGAAATGAGCTCGTGAGATATCACAGTGTTAAAAATTTGCACTTGTTTGTGTTTTGTTGATGTTCAAGTGATTGCTAACAGAGTGCTCTAAAATTGTGTGTTTGGATTTGAAATTTCTTGTATGTTCGACAATTTATGGAAAATGCTACCGATTAATGCTTCAGGCTCTTTGTATGGTGTGATCTAAAGCCCATGTAATTGTGTAACGATCTCTTGTTTGTGGAATAATGCATGCAACCAAAAAAAAGATCTTCCATTTTGTGTTTAGTAGTCAGTTATGAAGCTAGAAGTTTTACAAGTTTGATCTTTTTGAGTTTTAGCATTCACTAAATTGCATTAGCATTTGTAGTAAAGGATGTCACTTTCGTTGGTTTAAGCTTCTTTGTTGTCTTTGAAGTGTTGATATTGTCATTTATCGTTCATGAAGAACTGCACACGAAATTATCAAGGCTGTGTTTGTCCCCATGGATACTAAAATATGAGGCTATATCAAAGCAAACGTAGCCCAAGTCCATAATAAATTGCTAAATCTGTATCATGAAACACTTGTTGATATCTTGCCATTGATTAGTGCGATTTCAGAAGAGTCGGCAGGTTTGCATTCACATCCTCCCGCTCTCATATGCCAACAAGGTGTGTTATTATGCTTATATACAACTCTGTTTCATTGCAGAACTATTCATCGATCATAACCCTTCAGCCCGTGTGCATTGACGGGAGACCCGGCACTCTAGTGATCGAATCATTCGTAGTCGACGTACCCGAAGGCAACACCAAGGACGAGACATGCTTCTTCGTGGAGGCCCTGATCAAATGCAACCTCAAATCCCTAGCCGACGTATCTGAGCGCCTTGCCATCCAGGACCGAACCGAACCTATTTCAGACGACGGTTTGTTCGTGGCTTAAGACTCATCATGTCCAGGAAAAAAAAGAAGAGATTTTCCAAAATGGTCGGTTGTAATATCCAAAACTATGTTGCAGGTATTGGCTATTACAAATGGAGTTAGCTTTGCTGTGCTCTTGTTTGCTTTTCACACTTTCCTTTCAGAAACTAAAATTGTTGGTCATTTGATTAGTAGTATATTTGTGTGTAAATACCTTATTTTCTGAACAGGTGATGATACATTAGATTTTAAACTCTTTTGTTGATGCAAATTTTGTGAGTATTTTTGACCATCATTTTAGTTACTTTTTCTTGGATTCGGTATAAAATTGTTCTCTGATGTGGATCAAGTTAGGTTCAGCCCAATTTTTTTTTGGGGGAAGGGAGGGCGGGGGATTTTGTTTATGTACATTTGGAGAATCTTCCTCCCACGTCTGAATAAGAAAGGTTCAGACGTCTGTACAAACATCAAGTCAGAGCAAATCCATACGTCTGAAGACAAAGTGGCTGGGACAAAACTAGAGCGTCGACAAACTTTGACCAAGGCGTGGTCAGACGTCTTGGCCGAAGTCTAAGCCGCATCCAGAACGTTGCCAGACGTCTGACCAAGGCATGGCAGACATTTGCCCAAGGAGTTGAATCCAACACAGAGAGGTGGCAGACGTCTGACGAAGTCATTATCAGATGTCTGCGTCCGGGTTTCCATATTCTGTTGAATTCTAATTTAAATGGGAGTATGGTTAGGCTATAAATAGGGTCTTTCATATGGAAAAAAATTAAAAAAAGGCTACTAAATGTGTATAGAGAGGGTGACAGTTAGGAGAGATCAGAGAGATTTGAAAGAAATATCATAGGGTTTGCTCTTGGTGTATCTGGACTAAAAGATTAGTAGAAGTTTTACAGATTCCATTCTGCCGGGGAATGGCCATACGGTAGGCAAATCTTGTTAACAAATATCGCGTCTCTCTCTGCTTTGATTCTCTTGTTTTTGCATCCTTTTATCTTTTGTTAGATATTGCGTATTGCGTGGTTGGCCGTTTAGCATAATTCCGTCAACTTCTCCTCCACCCAACAAGTGGTATCAGAGCGTAGAGAATCGAAAGATCTTCGATTTTGTTACGGTGGATGACGACGCTTGTGTCCGCTCCCCATCTTCTTAGATTGTAATTTTGAAGGTGTTCAAACATCTGAGAGAGAATGTTAAGTTTGTTGTGGCGGTAAACGAAAGATGACTGAGAATAAGATTAGAATCGAGAAGTTTAATGGTCATAACTATAATTGATGGTATATGCAGATGGAGAACTACCTATATCAGAAGGATTTATATCTTCCGTTATTGGACGACAAACTCAAGAAGATGTCCGATGAGATATGGAATTTACTGGATAGGAAAGCCCTGACGACGATTGGGTTATCGTTGACTCCGCAAGTAGCCTTTAATATCTCGAAAGAGAAAATAATCATGGGGCCAACGACGACATTAGAAAAGATGTATGAGAAGCCTTCAACGTCAAATAAGATATTTCTGATGATGAATCTTTTCAACATGAACTGGCAGAAAACGGTTCAGTGACAGAGCATTTGAACGAGTTCAACGGTGTGACAAGCCAACTCCAATCAGTCTCAATCACGTTTGAAGATGAGATTCAAACCCTATTGTTTCTATGTTCGTTACCGGAGAGTTGGGAAAATCTGGTTATGGTGGTCAGCAACTCTATCTCAGGTACTCCCACATTTAATGATGCGGTGAGTTGCATATTAAATGATGAGATGAGAAGAAAAGCTGTGAGTGGAAGTTCGAGAACTTCTGCACTGTCAGTAGAGAAAGTAGCAGGACAATGGAACGAGGAAAAGAGAAAAAATAGAAAGTTAAAGAGCCGAGGAAAGTCAAAAGGAAAGATCCAAAATGACTGTTGGAACTGCGTAAAAAATGGTCAGTTGGGGTCAAAAATTGCACCCCAGTTGACCGGGTCAAAGTCAAGGTCAACCCCAAGTAAGCGGGCCCAAGCTCAAGCAAGTGGGCCCATGCCCAAGTCGAGCCCCGCGGCCGGCCTCCCATGCCGAAATAAAAAATCATGTAATAAATAATTTTGATGTAATTTTTTTATGCATGAATGTAAGAAAATGGGCATAAAACCAAATTTCTGTAAAGCTCATGGCTTATGTGCAAAAAAAATGAGCACATTAGACATGAGATAGGCAGAATGCCATTTTGTAAAGCCCAAAGGGCTATGTGTAATTTTGTAAGTCTATATAAGGCAACATGATAATGAAATAAAGAGTAACTTTTCATTCTCTCAAACTCTAGGGTTTTTGTGCCTCCTTCTCCTTTCTCAGGTTCTAAACCTTTTTCTTTTCTTGAATTAAATCAAGAGTTTTACCCTTCCTTTTTCAAAACTAAATAGTTTTTCACCACAAAACTCACAAAGGGAAGCGCAGATCTTCCATCCAATCTCCAAAAGGAGAGATTTTTAAATCTCATCCTCTTTTCCCCAAGAGTCAGCCAATAAAGAAGAGGAAGAAAGAGACTCACTTCCAATAACCCCACTTTGGGGAAGATCCAGGGCTCAAGGGAGAAGCCCCTTTCATCAGCTCCAAAAATATCTTAGGAGTTTAACTTCTCAAAAAAAAAAAAATACACACACACACAAAAAAAAAATCTTTCTTTTTGGGAGTACAACTCCCAGTGCAGGGGCTAGGCCCACTTGTCCTCTCTGTCAGGAGTTCAACTCCATAAGTCAAATCGGGAGTACAGCTCTCAGTGCTGGGACCAAGTCCTTTTTCCTGCTGACGCCCAGCGTCCGCGTACCATGCACGTGGGGCGCTGGCCCCCAGCGTCCGCGTGCCAAGCACGTGGGGCGCTGGCGCCCAGCGCCCGCGTGCCAGGCACGTGAGGCGCTGGCATTCACGCGTCCTTTGGACGCTATTCTTCCTTTTTTTTATACACACACACTTCACAACACTGTCCCCGTTAGGAAAAATTTCTAACGGGGCGCTGCCCCGCACCTCGCAAAGGGGCTGCTAGTCCCCTTGATCCCCAGCCCGCTATCCGGGTAACGGGACCCCCGTAAAAACTCTGCGCCCTCCCGATATATCCAAAACCCCTTCAAAACACAACTCTGCACATTGAGTTCGCATGACCTGTTTGACCCATCAATCAGAGGTTTTCTCGCTCCAAAGACGAGGGATAATTAACGGCAGTTTAGTCCGCGGCTGCCGGAGATTTGGATCCCCACAATCAATAAATCTCAGCCTACCCTAGACAGAGGGATCTGTAATACACCTGACAAGCGCGCGCGTATTCCCATCTCAATAAGGTGACGAAAACACCCTACAGATTTTGGCACGTCCGGTGGGACCTATCTCTCCTCCTATATTTCGGGTTAAATATTCATGCGAACTCAATCAACATATACAGTGATTACCTGTACTGAAATCATGCTTCTATTTACAGGTTAAAGACTTTCGACTGCAATCTTCGGACGCAACAAAATGTCTCCAAGGACATTCTCAGCTCTCGATACAACTCCCATCTCCTACACGATGAAGATGGACGCCAGGACGGTCCTCCCAGCCAGTCTCGGGCGACAGTGGGAGGAGCCCCACTACCATTTGGCTCTATTCTGTTCGTGCCAGCTAGCGCCATCCCAGCTTCTCAAGCTCCGGTGACAGAAAAACCGGCCTCGAAAGGCAAGAGACCAAATGTGGTGATCTTGAGGGCACCACTACCTAAACGCAAGTTGGTGCTTGAACGACTTTCTTTGGCCCCAGCTGGGGGTAAGGCCATCAACACCAACAAAGCAACAAGGTATCTCGGGCAAGCGCCTGCGGCGCCTCTGACAACTGGTCGATCGGGTATCTTCTCTAAGCTCTCCATCAATCGACTCACGATGGCTTCCTGGATGACGGATGCCCGTCAAGCCCTCAAAATCGAGAAGCTAAGACAGAAAAGACTCAGATACAGAGCCAACAAAAGAGCTAGGGCTCATGCCAGGCTGAACTTCATGAGGTTCCAAGAACATGGATACCCCGCCAAAGATAAAGAGATGCCTGGATTGTGGTCCACACTGTCTACATGGTGGGCACGCGCAGCAAGAGTAAGGACGGGGCCACTATATCTCAAATCCAATCTGGTGTGAATATGGCTGTCACTTCCCAAGACTAGCATCCTCCGGAGGGTGATGAAAATCCTCCCAGTGAGGCTGATAGGCAGTGAGATCCCTCGGTTCATGAGGAGTCGGGCTCAGAAGGCGAAGATGAGCCAATCTTCCGTCCCAAGAATGCAGAGCAGCAACTTCTCCAAGAGCTCCGAAAACAGCTCAGAAATAAAGATAAAGAGATGGCCAAGCTCTACTAAAAAATTGACGACTTGATAAACGTCGTCTTACAGCTCACGGCCCAACTTGCCTCTCAGCCGTCCAATCAAGCGCAGGGTTCTGCTCATGAACTGGGAAACGATGTTCCGAGAAAGCCGACGCCTATTCCCTCAAATCCAAAGGTGGGCGGACCGCATGAAAGTCAGTCGCATCCTATCTCGGGAAATGTTTTGGCTATCGATGACAGTAGCCCCCTAACTCAAGATCAAATCATGGATTTGGTTGCCAACAAAGTCAAAACATTGGTAGCCGAAGCGCAAAAAGATGCTAGCAGTAGCGGGAGACCATATCCTGCTCGGTATGATCTGGTAGAATTTCCTAGTGGCTATATCATCCCCAAATTCGGAAAATTTGATAGGACAGGAAATGCGAATCAGCATATCGCCCACTTTAAAGCCTCATGCGGGAATACTGGGGGCAATGATGCGCTTCTCCTTCGCTAGTTTGTTAATAGCCTGACCGATGTCGCTTTCGACTGGTACGCGAGCATACCGGATGGCTCCGTTACTACTTTCGTCCAAATGGAATCTCTGTTCCGACAAAGGTTCATGAGTGTCAGTGATAAGATCACCACTGCCGACCTCATAAGGACTAAACCAAAGAATAACGAAAGCAACACGGATTTTATAACCCGATGGCCCAATCTCTCCGTCAAGTGTGAACCGTTGATAGAGCATGACCAATCTGTCAGCCTTCTCGTTGGAAATCTCAACAATTGGATGGCCCCGTTTCTATGCACCGTGGGTCTCAAAACATTCCAGGAGTTGACTAAGAAATTCCAGATGTTGGAGCACTCAAAGCAGGAGTCCTCCTCTGATTCCTAAAATAACAATAGGTCCCGGAGAAACCGAAAGAACGATAATCGCGAAGGCGGAAATTCTGATGATGCTGACTCTTTCAACACTTCGGCTAACCGAAATAAGCGAGGGATGAGCGGGCCTAATGCCAACCAGTCTCGGAAGCCAGTGTTCAGAAAGGGAGAAGAACCTCCACTGAAAGAGAAGTTGGATAAGGTCTATTCCTTCAGAAGAGACAAAGTCCGTAAAATATTCAAAGATGCCCTAAGAAATGGTCTACAATTGCCAGAATCAAAAAGTCCGCAAGAAGCGAATATGACCAATGACCCTAAGTACTGCCCATATCACAGAGTGATAGGTCATGCCATTGAGGACTGCTTCGTCTTCAAAGATCGGGTCGAAAAGCAATATAAGGTAAGAGAGATAGAACTGTCTAAAAGCGTGTTAACAAATAGTCAAGCCGCGACCACCAATTTTATACAAACAGAGACCGAAGTCCTTCGGGAACCTGATTCTCTCAGACATCTGCCTTTCTCTGAAAACAGCTGACCACCACGTCCTCAAACTGGGAGCGATTGACCACCACGTCGTTAAACTGGGAACTGCTGACCACTACGTCGTTAAACTGGGAACAATCGACCTCTAAGTCGTTAAACTGGGGGTGTAAAATTGTGTAAATAAAACAAAAATAAAAAGAAAATAAAAAGCCGAAATGATTGGGCAACTCGCAATAAAAATCAGCGAGTAAAAATGTAATACCCAGCCTCTTTTTGTACGCCTTTGTTTGTATTTCTTTTCACCTATAATTTGCATTTAATTTTTATTGATTATTTTAAAATTTCCCAACCCATTTTAGTTTATCCCCTTCCCTTTTCTCAAACCCAAAATCCCCACACCATAACACTCAGCACCATTTCGGCCCAGCCTCTTATACCAAAATCTGTATTTTGTTACTTTACAATGTTATTATAATTTTATTTAGTTAGTTATAATTTTACTTGTCTTATTTATAATCTTATCTATCCAAAACCTAAAAGAAAAATGATTCTTTTAACCCAAAAACTCAGGCCGTCATTTTCCCCAATATATATTGATTAAACCCAGCCTCTTACATTTTTCCCATTAGTTTATTTATATAATTTAAACCCTATTATATATCCTCAGCCCATTACTTAGTTTTTTATAAACTAAATTTTTAGTTTAAACACCGGCCCAGCTTTTCCTAAAAGCCCAGGGGAATTAATTTCTGTTTTCTCGGCCCAGCCCACTCGTCGGCCCTTCTCAGCTTCGTTATTTTGTTTTTCCTTTTTAAGTCGGCCCGGCCCACTAATCTCCCCAGCAGCCCGCTTCATTCTCTTCCCTCTGCCCCTTGCGCTGGCCCAACAGCCGCTACTGTGCATCTTCCAACGGCTACTCCCCCACTTTTCCCGCTCCCTGCTCCCCGCGATCCACCTCCTCTGCCCACGCTCGCGCCCACGTTGCAGCGCCGTTACCCACGCTCACGCCTAGCTGTTGCCCCTCGCGATCCCCTCATCGTCTCTCCTTCTATCTCCCGCACACCTCAACTCCCCCTCCTCCGCACCCCATTTCTCCTCTCCCACTTCACTGCACACCCGAGCATGAGCCCCTGCGCCTCTCGCCGGCGAGCCCCTATCCTCATCCTATCGTCGACCGCCTCATCATCATCATCATCATCATCCTCAGTTCTCTCTCTCTTCCCCCCACTGTCCTTCTCTACCTGCATCCTCGAACTCACAGCCCCGACTAATTCACCATCCCCGAGCACTCCCTCTCTTCTCTCTAAACTTCCCTCTCCCTCGTTCTCTCTGTCCTCTGTCTCTCTCTTTCTCTCTCTCACTCTATTTCTCTTTCTATCTAACTCTGTCTCCCCCTCTCTCTCCCTGAGTTCCCTCTCTCTCTCCCTCCCAATCTCTCCCTCTAACTCTCTCTTCCGATTCCTCTCTCTCACTGTCTCTCTCTCTCTATACCCTCTCTCTCTCACTCAACCTCTCTGTGCACTCCTTCTTTCTCCCCCCCCCCCCCCGCTCTCTCTCTCTACACTTCTCTCTCTCTCTCCCTATATCACTTTCCCTCTCTTGAACCCACATCCCGAACACCTCACTGGAACCCGCCAGCAACCACCTCGTTCCCACGAGCCGAGTCGTGATCACCGCAAAACATTCGAGCCTTGGCTGTTCATCGAGCACTTTCCGTACGTCGTCGATCCTTGCCGTCTCGGTCGTCGCTGCTGCTTCCGTACAGCCCCTAGACGTCCCCAGGCAAGTTTTTACTTGCTTTCATGCTATTCTATATATGTTACAAATCAACATCGTATATATATCCCATGTTTGCCTTATGTTAAATATTGCAACACAACTGTTCGATACTTGTTTCCTTAGGAAATCTTTATCAAATTTGACGGAACTGGATATATTGCGTTGGCCCGTGTAGGGATGGATAACGTGTGCAAGTTTCGCTGGAAATTATGACCGTTGACGACTAAAATAACTACCCCCAAGTTTAACCGTAAAACTGAAATTCTATTGTACCTGAAAACCGTTAAATTCACCATAAATCCTATACACACTAGAATGGTGCGTTCGAGGGCTCGAATCGAAGCCAACTCGACGAACTTTAACCCTATACCAGTTTCCAGACATTCCTGTGCTCAAACTATGATGATACTTGGATCGGAGTGCGACTCTGGACTGCAGTCCAGAGCGACTCTAATTGTTGGTTGCTGTTCCATATTGAGTACCACAAGATTTTCTTAACTCGTAGATTACGGAACTCCACTGTTTATTATAGATAAAACTGTTATTTAGACAACACAATTGATTTCATACTGTTTCGTTACCGTTTGATATTTAATCTGTAATTTAAAAGATCGGGACACCTAACAGTCCCAGCAGAATCAGAATTGACATGTTAATATTAAACAGATTATAACTCCCAACGTACAGACGCGATTGAAGATCCGTTTATTGTGTTGAAAACTTTACTGAAAGCCCTAGAATTCATCCAACTGTAGCGTCGCTAAAATCCGATCCCAACTGGGATCAAAATGCGTTGCGAAACGGACATCTGATTCTGAAACCGGATTTCCAGCCGCGAGCGCTTAAAATGAAATGGTTATAAATAATGATCCTGGAACCCGATTGGATTGAAACAAAATTCTAAGGATAGATAACTGAACATACTAAATACTACCTGTTTATCGTTTCGCTAGATTATGTAAGTCCATATTGCGACCCCCGGTACTTACGGGGAGGCGGAAACGGTATAAAAAACGAATTTTTATCGCAAGAGGCAACATGGACTAAACTATGTCGGGATCGTTGTCTAAACTAAAACTAGTTAACAAGCTAAAGAGAGTTAGCTACTATGGAAGATGGTTATACCTAAACTTGAACTCCTTCTTCTTCAAACCTTGTAGAGGTTGATGGTTCTCTTTTCGTCGCCTTCTCCCGTCGAAGATGGATCCACCTCGAAGGTTCGACTTTGGGCTCTTCCTCGATCTTTGAGTGAACTAGGGTTTCCGGCTTGCTAAACCTTCATCCTAGAATGAGTAGAGAGTGATTAGGGTTTGCTTTTCTATCTAAAGAGAATGATTCTCAACACATGAGAAGGTTTCTCTTTTGAAGAGGAGGAAGAAGATGAAATGAGGAGAGAGAGTGAGAATGATAGAATGAGCTCAATTATTTCTTTCTTGCAACCATATTGCAAAAGAAAATGAATTATCTAAATGATAATAATTGAAATAAGAATAGTTGATGGTTATTTTGGAATGACCACTATCATACCTCTTTTAATGAAGTGTAAGCATGAATCAAGGAAGACTTTCAAGGCATGAAAAGTGGTCAATGGTCAACAAGTCAACCAAGGTCAACAAGTCAACAAGAAAAACAACCATAACATAATTCTTATTTAATTACTATTATTAATAGATAATATACAAATCCATTAGGGTTTGGAAAATGATAACTGTCAACTGTGCATACGCACCCGATCCGAAACCCTAATGAAAAACCTCATTCTCCGCCTCAAGCAACTGTGCATACACACCTGCATTCTCGTTCCGAGGAACAAGAATACCAAGATATAAAAGCAACCCCCAAAACATATACCAGTATCTGGCTCAAACCAGAGCCTGCCAGTATAATCCGTCCGGACTCCAAACGTGCACAAGTGCGCGGATGAGAACGAACCCTGTCGCAAAACCATGCGACCTCTACTCTGTTTTGCCCAGAGACGAATACCCTCTGTGTGGGACTCTAAAGACTCGACACTACGCTGGCAGTGGGTTTAACCACAGACCGCAAGCGGCACTAGCTGTGCATAACGGTCCCCAGGTAGATGCCGACAAGAAGGCTGACGAGGTGAAACCCCATCTGAACTCCTACTGAGTCTGAAACGTGACATTCTCCGTACAGTCCGGTCTGTTCGTCTGATACATCGCATGGCGGGCCTAGGGGGCGGTAAAACGTCAGTCCCCCAATAGCGGTACAAGTCGTGTCGGAGTGAAGCCCAAAACACCCTGAGATAACACTGGAAACCTACCAGTATATCTCGCTTGCCCTGGCCAGGGACTACTCGTGTAATGGCTCTCCTAGACACAGCGCGATGTCAACCCCCAATACCGGGAGAGACGAATCCTGTCTAACCGTCACTGCCTCCAAGTGCTTCGGGACTGCACCCAACCACCACCTGTTTGCACGACTCCTTTGAGCCGTGGTAGGGTAGTGATCAAAGTGCAGTGGGAACACACTCAAGGCGAAGTGTCAGTGTCAAGTCAGCGGACTAAGCTGTACTCATGTCACCTGGGAACTGATAACTGACGATAGGTATAATACCAACCTGTCAGTTCCCGACGAGTCCTGTCCAGTGTACTCGTAACCCAACGAGCACCCGTATACTATCTCCAGTACGACGTACTGATGGCTGTGGGACAGACCATCTCCCACACTGGGATGAGAAGCGCATACGCTAGTCTACTCCGGAGTATCGATGCCCTGTCTCGATAGTCCTACGACTAGGGACCTGTATAAGGATGTGCCTATAGATTACCCAGCCCCCACTAGTGTGACTGCCATCACAACGCTGGTAATCAAGCAAAGATCCTAAGGGCTCCACTAATGCGTATAAGTGATATACTGAAATAAACACAAGTACACATTGAAGTAGAAACAAACCAAGTAGCATACTACTATATTGAGCAAGATTGTTTATACAAGGTGAATATCCCAAGCTTCCATCAAGTAATATACAAACTAGTATGATACAGTAATGGCCTCTAGGGCATATACACTAACAATCTCCCACTTGCACTAAGGCCATGTACTGGCGTATCGAAGACCTATCATCTCGATCAGCCGCTCGAACTGAGTCTGGGGTAGGGCCTTGGTGAATGGATCTGCAGTGTTCTCTTCTGAAGCAACCCTCCGAACCTCGATCTCCTTACGATCCACGATCTCCCTGATCAGGTGATACCGCCTCAAGATGTGCCTGGATCTCTGATGGGACCTGGGTTCCTTTGCTAAAGCTATAGCCCCGTTGTTGTCGCAATACAGAGGTACTGGGTCAACAATGGACGGAACCACCTGAAGTTCTTTTAAGAACTTCCTTATCCAGACAGCTTCTTTTGCGGCATCAGATGCAGCGATGTATTCCGCTTCCATAGTCGAGTCTGCAACGGTTTCCTGTTTGGAACTCTTCCAACACACCGCCCCTCCATTGAGGGTAAAGACAAAACCCGACATGGACTTGGAATCATCCTTGTCACTCTGGAAGCTGGAGTCAGCAAAGGCCTCAATCTGGAGGTCTTTTCCGCCATACACCAAGAACATCTCCTTAGTCCTCCTCAGGTACTTGAGAATGTTCTTTACCGCTATCCAATGTTTCTCCCCAGGGTTTGACTGATACCGGCTTACTACACTCAGTGCATAAGCTACATCCGGTCTGGTACACAACATCGCATACATTATAGAGCCTACCGCAGAAGCGTAGGGTATAATAGACATGCGATCCCTCTCCAAATCAGTCTTGGGAGACATCTCTTTAGAGAGGGTGATCCCGTGACAAGCCGGTAGGTTACCGCGCTTGGAATCTTCCATACTGAATCTTTTCAGTACGGTGTCGATGTACCTGGACTGTGAAAGTCCTAATATCCTCTTGGATCTATCACGATGGATCCGGATCCCCAGGATGTAAGAGGCATCACCCAGGTCTTTCATGGAGAACCTGTGTGACAAGAAACCCTTGACAGATTGTAGCATAGGAATGTCATTTCCTATTAAGAGAATGTCATCCACGTATAAAACAAGGAATACCACAGTTCTCGCTACAAATCTACTATAGATGCACGGTTCATCTGGATTTTTGATAAAGTCAAATTCCTTGACCGTCTCATCAAAACAGATGTTCCAACTCCGCGATGCCTGCTTTAGTCCATAAATGGACTTAAGCAACTTGCACACCTTTCCGCTGCTCCCACTCTGAATGAAACCCTCCGGCTGATCCATATAGACACACTCCTCTAAATTTCCATTTAGAAAAGCGGTTTTTACGTCCATCTGCCAAATCTCATAATCGTGGAAGGCAGCAATGGCAAGAAGGATCCGAATGGATTTCAGCATAGCCACTGGAGAAAAGGTTTCGTCGTAGTCCAAGCCAGGTCTTTGACGGAAACCCTTTGCTACAAGTCTAGCTTTATAGGTCTCAACCTGTCCATCTACACCAATCTTCCTTTTGAAGATCCACTTGCATCCTACGGGTTTTACCCCGTCTGGAGCAATGTCCAACGTCCATACTTTGTTGGTGTACATGGACTCCATTTCGGTCCGCATTGCATCCAGCCATTTTACCGAGTCAATGCTCTGAACGGCCTGCTGGAAGCTAGTAGGCTCATCATAGTCTATGATGCAATCCTCTCTATCCCCGTCTATGAGAAAACCGTAGTATCTCTCGGGCGGATGAGACTGCCTACTACTTCTACGGAGCGGCATAGGAATGTCCTGTTCATTTGAACCTTCTGGTTCCACTAAGCTTTCAGTAATAGTCCGTGGTTCTGGAATTTCTTCCAGTTCTACTGTGCTCCCACTTATCTGGTTTTCCAAAAACTCAGTTTCCAAGAAGTAGGCATGACGAGAAACAAGGACTTTTTGTTCCTCTTCACAGTAGAAGAAATATCCCTTGGAGTTCTTTGGATATCCCACGAACTTACACTGTACTGAACGCGCCTCGAGCTTGTCCGCATGCTGCTTTTTAACAAAAGCTGGACATCCCCAAGTCTTGATGTGACTGAGATGGGGTCTCTTCCCACACCACATCTCATATGGTGTAGTAGGCACAGTCTTAGTAGGAACTCGGTTTAAAAGGTACGCAGCTGATTCTAGTGCATACCCCCAGAATGATCGCGGTAACTCAGCGTTACTCATCATGGACCGTACCATATCCAATAGGGTCCGGTTCCGTCTCTCCGATACACCGTTATGTTGCGGGGTGTATGGAGGAGTAAGCTGAGAGAGAATCCCATTCTCTTTTAAATAATTCAGGAACTCGGCACTTAAGTATTCTCCACCTCGATCCGATCTTAGAATCTTGATACTTTTGCCGGTCTGTTTTTCTACTTCATTCTTAAATTCCTGGAACTTTTCAAAAGATTCTGACTTATGTTTCATTAAGAAGACATAACCGTATCTTGAAAAATCATCCGTAAAAGTAATGAAGTAAGAATAACCGCTTCGTGCATGTGTAGACATTGGACCGCACACGTCGCTGTGTACGAGTCCCAAGAGCTCGCTCGCTCTTACTCCGTGTCCAGTGAACAGAGTCTTTGTCATCTTTCCTTTGAGACAGGATTGACAAGTGGCATATGATTGATATTCGAACGGATCCAAATATCCTTCTGTATGTAACTTAGTCAACCTTCTCTCATTGATGTGACCCAGTCTACAATGCCATAAGAAAGTCTGATTAATATCTGGTGACTTTCTTTTGTGTGTATTCTGGACATTGAAAATCTGTGGTTGGTTTAATACGTATATACCATTGCTCAATGTACCTGACCCAATCAGAACTTGATTAAGGTGAATGTTAACAACATTACTTACAAACGCAAATTCATAACCTTCTTTAGAAACCAAAGATACAGAAATGATATTACAAGTTGCGTTGGGTACAAAAAAGCAATTACGCAAAACCAAAACATGTCCATCTGACATTCCTAGGTGATAGTCCCCCACGGCTTTAGCATCCATGCTAGCTCCGTTCGCAACTCTGAGGGTCATGTCACCTTCCTTCAAAAACCTACGGTTTCTCAACGCCTGCAAAGAATTACAGATATGAGATCCTGATCCGGTATCCAATACCCAGGAAGTAGAGTTTATAGAAAGACAGTTTTCAATAACATACACACCTGAAGCTGAAGCCGCAACCTGCTTCAGTTCCTGTGTCCTGGCTTTCCAAGCCCTGCAATCTTTCTTCCAGTGTCCACTCTTGTGACAATAGAAGCATTCCTCTTTACCAACAAGCTTCCCCGCTATCTTTGTTGCCTTTTCCTTTCCCTTCGCACCCACTTTACTAACACCGCCTCTTGGTTTGGCGGGGGCTTTCTTCTTCTTTCCCTTGGCTTTCGCCTTGGACCTAGAAGAAGAAGATCCTCCTACAAACAAAGTGGATGTATCCCTACCCTTCTGTAGGGTGCCCTCTGCGCTCCTCAGCAGGTTGAGGAGTTCTGAAAGTTCAACTTCCTTTTCTTGCAAGTTGAAATTCAGTATGAACTGGGCGTAAGTGGATGGAAGGGACTGGAGAATTATATCCGTGTAAAGTTCACTATCCAACGTGGTCCCAAGTTCCGCGAGCTCCTCAGTGTAGCCAATCATCTTAAGCACGTGGTCCGCTACCGATGATCCGACGGCCAACTTTGTCGAAAATAACTTCTTCGACACTTCGTATCTTGCGATACGAGACTGCTCTCCATACAGTTCTTTTGTATGAAGAAATATGGATTCCAAATCCATATTCTCGTGCCTCCTCTGATGGTCATTGTCCATCGAGGCAAGTACGAGGCATCTGGCCTTCGCGCTGTCAATCTCCCAAGTCTTACGGATTTCCTTATCCGCGACGCTGGAGGTGGGACCTGGGACGGGGGGAGCTTTGCTGGTAAGAAGATACCCCAGCTTGTCGTAAGAGATTGCCAATTTGACATTCCTGAGCCAATCTTTGTAGTTTGGCCCTGTCAATATGTTTTTATCTAGAAGTAACTTAAGTCCAGTCATTTCGATTTGGTCGCTGCAGGGGGAGAGAAGAAACACTTAGCACGATGCTCTTGCAAATTTAGAATGGTTTTTAATTTGTCTAAACAGGATGGCTCCCACTGTCTCTCGAATCCCTCCTCAAACCACAAAGGAAGAATTAGCCGGGATCAATCCCACCGTACAATACTTGCTTAACCGTTCAGCCAGGCCAGTGTCGGTACTTCGAGGGAGGTTTTCCAACGCTTTCGCGAAGTTCCTTAATTTAAGAACCTCTTTTCCCTGGGGGCGTAGCCCCGCTAACACCTTTCTAGGCACCTACTAGGTTTATAGCATTGATCGTTTAGTGAGAAATTTCCCGAGGAGTAGCATATACTCACAGTAGGATCGGGATCCAAATATCATCGCGTGATGAAAATGAAGGAATCCTACCATAATCATCACACTCCAAATGGTATGCAAATCTAGCAAGTTTCAGTACTTATGAAACTCCCGATGTGGATTTTTGCCCCATGCTCTTATGACCTTGACTTTGGCCAACAAATCATAAGTCACATGTCAAGTTCTTCCCGTCGTTATCCAGGTTAATTTGAATCCACCCGTACATACCCTTGACTTTGGCCAACAAGGCAGTACGACTGTTCCAAATCAACGCATCTATCTATGCTGCACATGAATATCCAATAGCTACCAATCACTATGCCTTGACTTTGGCCAACAAACACAGCTTGAATACTATTGACTATTTATGTGAAACGACGGAGGGCTACGAATGGTTTTGGCGAAACCGTGAACGTAGTGAACTTGATATAATCGATGGAACGAGATAGCTTTTAGAAGGAGTGGCTCAAGCTCCGCATTTAAAAGTTAGTTTTGAAAAGAACCGAGTGGTTTTTCGAAAGTGTTCCATCGACTTAAACTTGGTTTATTATCTTGCATTAGTTCTTTTAATGCGTGATATTCTTGCATTAGTTCTTTTAATGCGTCCCATCATTTAATTCCTACCATTGCAGAAAACAACCAAAATATGACGTACGCTTATGCCATTCGCATTCGCCACGGGGTCCCGTCATCACTCGTTAGGTTACTTAACTAACGACAGAGCGGGGGCTGGGCTAGCGCGGCTGTAAAACATAAGCAACGCCTAAATAGAAAGCAATGATAGACATTACAGATCACAGATGAATACATTGGATATACTAGCAATCCGCATTTCTTTCGAGCCTGAAACGAAAAGCGGATAACACGGTCGCGGTGAATAGCAAATACCCCACCCAAGACCCCTACGGGTGCGGCAAACTACCCTCCTAGTTCCCGGTAGTTTGTGTACCCCACCATGGGTCTATCCTAGGAGCAAAAACAGTAAAAAGAATTATACAATGACGGCTACAACCCCGACCCGGTTGTGCGGCCAAACAAATAATATTATTACATCAATTTACATTTACAATGAATGAAAGAAAAACAAAAGCTCATCTCACATCCACCCCGGCTATTCACCCGCGACAGTCCAACACATTCATATACACATTCCAGAACATTACAGATCATGTATAACCCCGACTAATCGACTTATAGCGATTAGCCGACGTTCAATACATGCAAACATCACAGATATAACCATCATAGTCAAAGTGCAGTGAAGTTCGGAAAAAAATACGGAATTATAGGACCCCAAAAGTGAATTTCAGTTCTGGAAAATCTGGGTACATATAATATATCTTAAAAATCCCAAAACCAACACAGAAGAACACTGCACGAAAAACGATGCAAAGATGACACCAACTTGCGGCGGTTCCGCGGCCAGATGAGTAGGTGAGGCCGCGGAAACGCGGCGGTTTGGAGGAATCATGATATCGTTTTTCTTGTGTGTTCTTAGAAAACCCTGAGACGATTTTACAAGTATAAAGTTTTTCATTTTGAGCAGAAAAAATTTCAACAGAAAGTTAGGGTTTTGATTTTCCGGTTTTGCGATTTTTCGGTTCCGAACTTCGTTACACTTCACTACCAAGCTAGTTTAAGTTTAGTTAGGCTCTGATACCACTGTAAGTCCATATTGCGACCCCCGGTACTTACGGGGAGGCGGAAACGGTATAAAAAACGAATTTTTATCGCAAGAGGCAACATGGACTAAACTATGTCGGGATCGTTGTCTAAACTAAAACTAGTTAACAAGCTAAAGAGAGTTAGCTACTATGGAAGATGGTTATACCTAAACTTGAACTCCTTCTTCTTCAAACCTTGTAGAGGTTGATGGTTCTCTTTTCGTCGCCTTCTCCCGTCGAAGATGGATCCACCTCGAAGGTTCGACTTTGGGCTCTTCCTCGATCTTTGAGTGAACTAGGGTTTCCGGCTTGCTAAACCTTCATCCTAGAATGAGTAGAGAGTGATTAGGGTTTGCTTTTCTATCTAAAGAGAATGATTCTCAACACATGAGAAGGTTTCTCTTTTGAAGAGGAGGAAGAAGATGAAATGAGGAGAGAGAGTGAGAATGATAGAATGAGCTCAATTATTTCTTTCTTGCAACCATATTGCAAAAGAAAATGAATTATCTAAATGATAATAATTGAAATAAGAATAGTTGATGGTTATTTTGGAATGACCACTATCATACCTCTTTTAATGAAGTGTAAGCATGAATCAAGGAAGACTTTCAAGGCATGAAAAGTGGTCAATGGTCAACAAGTCAACCAAGGTCAACAAGTCAACAAGAAAAACAACCATAACATAATTCTTATTTAATTACTATTATTAATAGATAATATACAAATCCATTAGGGTTTGGAAAATGATAACTGTCAACTGTGCATACGCACCCGATCCGAAACCCTAATGAAAAACCTCATTCTCCGCCTCAAGCAACTGTGCATACACACCTGCATTCTCGTTCCGAGGAACAAGAATACCAAGATATAAAAGCAACCCCCAAAACATATACCAGTATCTGGCTCAAACCAGAGCCTGCCAGTATAATCCGTCCGGACTCCAAACGTGCACAAGTGCGCGGATGAGAACGAACCCTGTCGCAAAACCATGCGACCTCTACTCTGTTTTGCCCAGAGACGAATACCCTCTGTGTGGGACTCTAAAGACTCGACACTACGCTGGCAGTGGGTTTAACCACAGACCGCAAGCGGCACTAGCTGTGCATAACGGTCCCCAGGTAGATGCCGACAAGAAGGCTGACGAGGTGAAACCCCATCTGAACTCCTACTGAGTCTGAAACGTGACATTCTCCGTACAGTCCGGTCTGTTCGTCTGATACATCGCATGGCGGGCCTAGGGGGCGGTAAAACGTCAGTCCCCCAATAGCGGTACAAGTCGTGTCGGAGTGAAGCCCAAAACACCCTGAGATAACACTGGAAACCTACCAGTATATCTCGCTTGCCCTGGCCAGGGACTACTCGTGTAATGGCTCTCCTAGACACAGCGCGATGTCAACCCCCAATACCGGGAGAGACGAATCCTGTCTAACCGTCACTGCCTCCAAGTGCTTCGGGACTGCACCCAACCACCACCTGTTTGCACGACTCCTTTGAGCCGTGGTAGGGTAGTGATCAAAGTGCAGTGGGAACACACTCAAGGCGAAGTGTCAGTGTCAAGTCAGCGGACTAAGCTGTACTCATGTCACCTGGGAACTGATAACTGACGATAGGTATAATACCAACCTGTCAGTTCCCGACGAGTCCTGTCCAGTGTACTCGTAACCCAACGAGCACCCGTATACTATCTCCAGTACGACGTACTGATGGCTGTGGGACAGACCATCTCCCACACTGGGATGAGAAGCGCATACGCTAGTCTACTCCGGAGTATCGATGCCCTGTCTCGATAGTCCTACGACTAGGGACCTGTATAAGGATGTGCCTATAGATTACCCAGCCCCCACTAGTGTGACTGCCATCACAACGCTGGTAATCAAGTAAAGATCCTAAGGGCTCCACTAATGCGTATAAGTGATATACTGAAATAAACACAAGTACACATTGAAGTAGAAACAAACCAAGTAGCATACTACTATATTGAGCAAGATTGTTTATACAAGGTGAATATCCCAAGCTTCCATCAAGTAATATACAAACTAGTATGATACAGTAATGGCCTCTAGGGCATATACACTAACAGATTATATACGTACGTTTCATGATAAATCGTGCAAGTGATAGAATGCCATTCTTATGACACCTTATTCATGCTTCATATAATGTTTACGTATCATGTCATACCTATATCATTGTAGTGATAACCTAGTGATATCGTGCATTCACCCAGTGTTAGATTTTTTAGTGATGATTGTGGCAAGTACGTCATTGTTCGTGTATCCGTGATTAAGTGAAAGTGATACGTACTTGTACACAATCAGTGACCTATTATTCTATTGCATTGTCGACGTCTGTGAGATGCGTGCACGTGTGACTATAAGTGGAATGGGACATTTATGGAAGCGTTGCACGGGTGTCACAGATAAGACACCAGACACTGCCGTTTATCTTAGGTATTAGTCGGGACGTGCTTGATGGAGGTCCTGCCTCCAGTTCTCGCGCAGACTTGTCACGGATCGATTAGTATTTAGATTGATGGTTAGCGTTTGATGTAGACCACGGGGTGTGGGGTAGTTTAAGTGTGAGTTCAACAGAATCTCGGGAGTCCCATGCCGGCTTATATATTTAGGGAGTTATATGGAGATTTACAGGGTATGTGATATATACACCGTGATATTCTCGTTACATGTTGGGCCCGTGGTCCCTTGCCCTTGGGTTCTACCCTTGGGTGGAGGACACTCACGAGTGGTTGACTCTCACACTTGGACTGACGATAGGCTTAGTGATCTGTACAGTGAGACTTAGAGACTGATAGGGATACTGACATTTATATTACTTTTATACTGTGTTGGCATACGTGACATATCGTTATACTGCTTTACTGTTCCGCTGCGTTGATTACTGCACATTCATATACTTGCTGTCATTGATTTACTGTGATTCATATCCATTACCACTGTTAGGACTGTCACTTGATTTTATATATACTATATTGCTATTGTGTCGCTCTGACGACCTGAGTATGCATGCTCAGTGTGAGGAGAAGATTTAGCCTGGATCAGAACTAGACGTGCATCACAGACTTCTGGACTTGCTATTCCGAGATTCATTCGTTTGTTCCACTTCAGGTCAGTTTATATTATTGTATCTTTCAGTTACTGCATTTCTCATTACCTGCGCATCATTTGCTGTTTACCATGATAAACTAGAAGCCGAAGTGTGACTACGGCAGGACATTTCCTTGACCGTAGGAGCATGGCTGGCCTTGTCTACCCCTCGTATTCCGTATTTTGGGAAGCGGGGCGTGACAAAAAATAAAGATGAAATAAAGCCGAAATGATGGGGCAACCACGAATAAATATCCGAAATGATAGGGCAATCACGACCTTCGCAATAAGAAAAGCTGAAATGATAGAGCAATCGCGGTAAAACAAAAAAAAACAAAAAAAACAAAAAAACCGGCGAATGATGAGTCGCTCCTGGTACCATATTCCAGTGCAGCGATACAGATGCCAACCAAAACTCAAATCCCCGAATATCCCAATGGCGAATGATGAGTTGCTCCTGATCCCATATTCCAGTGCAGCGATACAGAAGCCAACCGAACTCTGAATGTCTCTACGGCGAATGATGAGTCGCTCCTGGTACATATTCCAGTGCAGCGATGCAGACGCCAACCAAAATCCAAATTCTCAAACGGCGAAGATTAGTCGCTCCTGGTACCATATTCCAGTGCAGCGATGCAGGCGCTAACCAAAATTCAAATTCCCAAAATCTCCCAGCCCTACGGCCAGTCACCAAATTGACTACCGTATACAATCCACGAGCTCAAATAATTCTCATCACACCCAGGCCCTACGACAATCACAAGCCCAACGGTCGGCCTCCGCCATTGGAATTATGCTCCATTTGGGAAGACCCACTCATGTGTCCTCACGATACATGGGGAGAACAAAACTTACGAGATCCTCTCGACTCGTAAGAAAACACCTTTGTGGGATCCTTACGACTCACAAAGGAAAAACACACTTGGGAGTCCCCACGACCCCTAAGGAGAAAATACACCTATGGGATATTTTCGACTCGTAGGGAGAAAAAACTTTTATGGGACCCTTACGGCTCATTAAATTGAAAAGCCTTAGGTGATAGGGACCTAAACCTGTCTCCTAAGCCGTCGCTCCCCAACA
This sequence comes from Agapanthus africanus, assembly GCA_030015575.1. NCBI lineage: Eukaryota > Viridiplantae > Streptophyta > Magnoliopsida > Asparagales > Amaryllidaceae > Agapanthus > Agapanthus africanus. Next base: position 523,724,656 of record CM057346.1, read on the forward strand.
AGAAAAAGCAAATGATGAATCGCTCCTGGCACATGTGCTTCAGTGTCAGCAACGCTGATGCCGACCCCAACCTTAAAATTCCAAACTTCCAATCCAACAGACCCCTAAGTCTTTAAACTGGGAACAAATGACCTCTAAGTCGTTAAACTGGGAACAGATGACCTCTAAGTCGTTAAACTGGAAACAAAATACTCCTAAGTCTTTAAACTGGAAACAGATGACCTCTAAGTCGTTAGACTGGAAACAGATGACCCCTAAGTCGTTAAACCGGGAACGAGGGAAATTTCCTCATGGCAAATGATGATTCTCTCATGGTACCATATTCCAGATGCTGATGCTAAACCAAAACCAAAATCCCCAAATTCTCTCATGGCAAATGATGATTCGCTCCTGGTACCATATTCCGGTATAGCAATACTGATGTCAACCCAAATCAAATCAAACCAACCCCTGCGGCAAAATCATGCTTCGTCTCAGAATGTACCCCGTGTCAAAATCATGCTTCGCCTCGGAGTATCTACCTTCCCTGTCAGAATTATGCTTCGCCTGGGAATCAGCCTCTACATCAAAATCAGTGACACTCCGTGCCGGAGACAAGTCAACCAGCGACCTCCCTGTCGGAATTATGCTTTGATTCGGAATCAAGTCAACCAGCGACCTCCCTGTCGGAATTATGCTTCGACTCGGAATCAAGTCAACAAGCGACCTCCTTGTCGGAATTATGCTCCACCCTGGAATCAAGTCAACAAGCGACCTCCTCGTCGGAATTATGCTCCGCCCTGGAATCAAGTCAACAAGCAAACTCCTCGTCGGAATTATGCTCCGTTTTGGAATCAAGTCAACCAACGACCTCCCTGTCATAATTATGCTTCGACTCGGAATCAAGTCAACCAACGACCTCCCTGTCGGAATTAAGCTCCGACTCGGAATCAAATCGACTAACAAGCTTTGCGTCGAAATCATGCTTCGTCTCAGAATGTACCGCGTGTCAAAATCATGCTTCGCCTCGGAGTATCTGCTTTCCCTGTCGGAATTATACTTCGTCTGGGAATCAACCTCTGCATCGAAATTATGTTTCGGTCAGAATGTCTGCCACCCGTCGGAATGATGCCACGACCCCTTTGGAATCATGCTCCGCTCATCGGAATCATGCTTCGCTCTTCGGAATCATGCTTCGCTCTTCGGAATCATGCTCCGATCCCTAGAATCATGCCTCTACTCTTCGGAATTATGCTCCGATCCTCGGAATTATGCTCTGACTCTTTGGAATGATACTTCGACCCTGGAATTATGCTCCGCAAATCGGAATGATGCTCCGATCCCCGGGAATCATGCTCCCCGAGGGATGCTCCGCCCCCGGAATGATGTTCCACCTCGAAGTCCAGCTTCAAGATCCACAATTTCATACACACAACTCATATACGCGGTGTGCATTTATTGACGGGGGGCACTTTGTTGGGGTCAAAAATTGCACCCCAGTTGACCGGGTCAAAGTCAAGGTCAACCCCAAGCAAGTGGGCCCAAGCCCAAGCAAGTGGGCCCATGCCCAAGTCGAGCCCCGCGGCCGGCCTCCCCCATGCCGAAATAAAAAATCATGTAATAAATAATTTTGATGTAATTTTTTTATACATGAATGTAAGAAAATGGTCAGAAAGCCAAATTTCTGTAAAGCCCATGGCTTATGTGCAAAAGAAATGAGCACATAAGACATGGGATGGGCAAAAAACCATTTTGTAAAGCCCAAGTGGTTATATGTAATTTTGTAAGCCTATATAAGGCAACATGATAATGAAGTAAAGCGGAACTTTTCATTCTCTCAAACTCTAGGGTTTTTGTGCCTCCTTTTCCTTCCTCAAGGTTCTAAACCTTCTTCTTTTTTTGAATTAAATCAAGAGTTTCACTCTTCCTTTTAAAAAAATAAATAGTTTTTCACCACAAAACCCACAAAGGGAAGCTCAGATCTTCTATCCAATCTCCAAAAGGAGAGATTTTTAAATCTCACCCTCTTTTCCCCAGGAGCCAGCCAATAAAGAAGAGGAAGAAGGAGACCTACTTCCAAGAACCCCACTTTGGGAAAGATCCAGGGCTCAAGGGAGAAGCCCCTTTCATCAGCTCCAAAAATATCTTAGGAGTTTAACTCCTCAAAATATATATATGTGTATACACACACACACACAAAAAAAAAATAATAAATATTTCTTTTTGGGAGTACAACTTCCAGTGCAGGGGCTAAGCCCCATTGTCCTCTCTGTCAGGAGTTCAACTTCATAAGTCAAATTGGGAGCACATCTACCAGTGCAGGGACCAAGTCCCTTTTCCTGCTTACGCCTAGTGCTCGCGTGCCAAGCACGTGGGGGCGCCTAGCGTCCAGCATCTGCGTGCCAATCACGTGGGGCGCCGAGTGCCCAGCGCCCGCGTGCCAAGCACGTGGGGCGCCGAGCACCGAGCGCCTAGGCGCCCACATGAGGCGCCACCGCCCAGCGCCCGCGTGCTAGGAACGTGAGGCGCTGGCACCTACACGTCCTTTGGACGCTATTCTTCCTTTTTTTCATACACACACACTCCACAGCACTATCCCCGTTAGGAAAAATTTCTAACGGGACGCTGCCCCGCACCCCACAAGGGGGCTGCTAGCCCCCTTGACCCCCAGCCCGCTATCCGGGTAGCGGGACCCCCGAAAAAACTCTGCGCCCCCCGATATATCCAAAACCCCTTTAAAACACAACTCTGCACATTGAGTTCACATGACCTGTTTGACCCGTCAATCGGAGGTTCTCTCGCACCAAAAGCGAGGGGTAATTAACGGCAGCTTAGTCCGCGGCTGCCGGAGATTTGGATCCCCACAATTAATAAACCCCAGCCTATCCTAGGTAGGGCGAATCTGTAATACGCCTGACAAGCGCGCGCGTATTCCCATCTCAATGGGGTGACGAAAACATCCTACAGGGTCACTTGAAAATGGACTGTAAACTCTTGAAGAAAGAGAAAAGCTCATATGGGAAGTCAGATAAAAAGAAAGTCAATGTAGTGTCTACAGATGAACAAGAGGAATATAGACATTGTCTTTCGGCGAGCGAGGTCACAAAGGGACATACCTAGTTTCTAGATTCGGGGGCATCCTTTCACTGCACTTCAGGTCAGCATCAGTTTAGCGATTATGTTTAAGGGGATCTTGGACATGTGACGGTGGGAAACGGTTGGCCGTTGTAACGACCTTGAATTTTCTGTAACAAATGTTTTCTTCTTAAAGTACAAGAAGGAGTTTGCAAGCCTGAGCATAATTTAAAAGTTATTCTTGTTTAAGAACAGTAAGAAACAACTTGTAGCTCACTGGTAAAGCCTTGCACTGCTGTAACATAGCCCCTGTGTTCGAATCCCATCAGCCACATATTATTTTTATCGATTTTTATTCTAATCTTTTTGAAAGCCTAAAAGTTTACACGTGCAATACACGTAAAATGAAAAGTCACAGAAAATCAAACATGTACAAAAGGGTATTTATACGGGCATGGACACGTGGCTCAAATCCCAGCACCCAACTCTTCAACTTGGCCGGCACCGCCGGGCCCCCCGTAGGGAATGGCCCTCGTTCTCTGCACACTAAAACCCTTGGCCTACCCCACTATCCCTGTTCTGTTTGATTTTCATGAAAATTAATAGTGAATTAAAATGAAGCTTTAAATCCAATTTTTAATGCTTTTTAATTCTTTCTTCAATTCCAAAACCCTAATTTTACCCTATAAATACAACCCCATACCCTATCCCTCTTCATTCTGAAATCTCTTGTCAAAATTTCTCAAAATTTCTAAGTCAAAGAAGAGTACAAGTGGAGTTAGCCCTAGTTCCATTTCCAGAGAAGATTCGAGGCACTTCCGGCGACCCCGCGACTCCACGAAACTACCGAATTCTTCCTATACCTCTCCTCCAATCTTCTAGTAAGTAAGTCCCATCTCTCTTCTCATCTTCCTACATTAAAATGATCTCTTTTCAAAACATGTCGGTAAATAGAGTTATACCGGCTTTTGTTTATAAAACTTTGAAAACTACATTTTTTCTTAAGAATCACTCATCAATATCATTATACCTTGCTTGTTAGTCATTAACTTATATTTTGAAACAAGTTTCACCTTAAAACTCCATGTAAAACAACTTTATTTAAGTTTTTACAGTTAAATACCATGAAGTTTACATACGACATCCTTTAATATTTTTGCTTAGCATACCTTTAGAAAAACCTCACGAGATAATGATCTACTTCTCACATACACACATCTTGATATAGCACGATTCTCTTGAAACCAATATACTATGGCAAAATACGACTTTTCAATAAAATATTTCGAACTATAAAAACCCGTTTTCTTGTAAATAGTATTATTTAAATTCCTTGCGATTATGCCTCTACGATTCATTTCGGGGAACCCGTTATTAGATGGTGCAGATTATCGCACATCCATGAGATAGTAGGGCGAGATGCAGACCTCCTCACGGAGCATACGATCTCGATAGAATTTTAATACAATTTTAAGGAAAACGAGAATTTCTATTTAATAATGAAAATTATTTTTTAATAATTATATAAATATTATCAAACCATCTATTTTTAATATATAATAAAAATTTCATGTTTTCTAGAATATAAAGAATGACAAGTTTCATGAAAATACCATCAAGAATCAATACAAGTCGAACTTTACATTAAAATACCTTGAACTATTCAAGTTATATATATATTCACTAACATATCTCGTTCTATAAAATTTACATCCATGAAAACCCTAAATAACATAAATAAACACTTTGAAAGTATATTTAAAATATTTTTCATAAAACCCCCTCAAGTTATATTAAATTACAATAAGGACCCTAGTAAATATAGGTTTAATTGGGACTAATTCTCTCGAGCCTCATGGAACCGGAGAAAATAGGTGCTTGCCTATTTAAAGTAGAAAACTAAAACGGAGTTATCAATAGTAATTGTCTTGGAAAAAGACACAAATCCTGCCGTCCTGTAACGTTTTAGAAATCGTTTAGGTGATTTTCCGTTTTTAGGTAAAATAATTGTGTTTTTCCGTAAAAACCTAGAAGCGATCTTTTTACAGTATAGAATTCACTGCACCTAGTTTAGTTAGAATATTGCTAGTTTGCGGGTTTTTGTAAGCCACTTGTAATTTTTGTGCATTTTAATAATTTTCCTTAATTAAAATATTATTTTAAGTTGTTAATTATACACTTAATAAATGGTAATTATATTTTTGCTTGGGTTAATTATTGCTAATGTGGATCTATGCTAAGTTAATCACAGTTTTGGAGTTCATGATTGATGACCAGGGTGTGCTACGATGCGGGACTCGCTTGTGTGTACCAGATGCTGCTGGGTTGAGACGCGAGATCCTAGAGCAGGCACATCAGTCAGCCTTTAGCGTTCATTCAGGTTCCACCAAGATGTACCGTGACTTGAGAGACTTTTACTGGTGGAAAGGGATGAAACGCGATATTTCGGACTTCGTTTCGAGGTGCCTGACTTGTCAGCAAGTCAAGGCTGAGCATCAGAGACCAGCTGGAGAGTTGCAGTCTTTACCCATTCCGGAGTGGAAATGGGAACAGATTTCCATGGACTTCATTGTGGGTCTACCCAGGACCAGTAGAGGGTATGACTCCATTTGGGTGATTGTTGACCGGTTGACGAAAGCGGCTCACTTCCTTCCAGTGAAGACCACTTTCGGGTATGCTCGGTATGCGCAGCTGTATATAGATGAGATTGTGCGTTTGCACGGTGTTCCTACATGCATAGTATCTGACAGAGGCACCCAGTTTACTAGCCATCTATGGCAGAAGCTTCAGGAAGCTTTAGGTACCCGGTTGAGTTTTAGCACCGCTTTTCATCCGCGGACCGATGGTCAGTCGGAGCGGACTATTCAGAATTTGGAGGATATGCTCCGTGCATGTGTGCTTGATTTTGGTGGCAGTTCGGATCGTCACTTACCGTTGATTGAGTTCTCCTACAACAACAGCTTTCAGGAGACTATTCAGATGGCACCTTTTGAGGCTCTATATGGTAGGAAGTGTCGATCGCCAGTCTGTTGGACCGAGCTTAGTGAGAGTCTGGTTTTGAGACCCCAGTTAGTTCAGGAGACTACGGAGAAGATCCAGCTGATTCAGGACAGGATGAGAGCATTCCAGTGCAGGCAAAAGTCTTATGCCGACCGTCGTCGTCGCAGACTTGAGTTCGCAGTGGGGGATCATGTATTCCTGAGGATTTCTTGGATGAAGGGCGTTATGCGATTTGGGAAGAGGGGGAAGCCCAGTCCCAGATTTGTAGGTCCTTTCGAGATCCTTGAGCGAGTGGGTTCTGTTTCTTATCGTTTGGCGCTCCCGCCTAGTTTTCCGGATGTTCACCATATTTTCCATGTGTCGATACTTCGTAGATACCTTCATGATCCTTCTCACATGATTCAGCACGAGACCGTTCGGCTTGAGCACGATCTTTCGTTCACCGAGCAGCCGGTAGTTATTTTGGATCGGCAGGTGAAGAAACTTCGGTCAAGGGTCTTGCCGTCTGTGAAGGTTTTATGGCGTAGCCCTACTAGTGAGGAGATCACTTGGGAGGCCGAGAGCGAGATGCGAAAGAAATTTTCTCATCTCTTTGAAGGTACGCTTAGCAGTTAATTTTAATTCGTGGATCGAATTTCTATAAGGGGGGAGATTGTAACGTTTTAGAAATCGTTATGAGAATTTTTCCGTTCTAGGGTTAAATTGTCGGTATTTTCCGTTTTGACCCGACTGTGATCAAACGACCATATAGACTTGCCAGCACCTAGTTTAGCTAAAATAAAACTAGTGCGCAAGCTTTGGGAGTATATGGGACGTTTTGGTTCAATTAGAATTTTTCCCAATTTTAATGTTATTTTAATGCGGTATTCACATTTTGGGAAATTTCTGTTACGTGATCTTTTCTTTAATTTAAGTTGAGTTAATCCAAACCTTCTCACATATCTAGATATTTGTGTGGACTAGGATTAAGGGTTTAAAGAAAAGAAAAGAAATATAATTGTAGATGCATGCATGTGTGCATGTTTGAGTATGAATGCATTTAATGGCATTTAAGGTTGGTAATTGCTAGGAAACCCTCACCAAACTCCCACCTCACTCCCTTGGCCGAGATCCCTCTCTCTCTCTACTGCCCTTGCTCATTTCTTTTCCATTCTTGCATCATTCTAGCACACTAAATCCTCAAAATCCCAAACATATCACAAAACTTACCAAAAATCCTTGTTCTTGCTTCTTGGATCACTTGGAACAAGGGAAAACTTGAATCTTGTGAGCAAGATTGTTAGGTATAACCCCTACACTGTTAATTAGGAGTTTGTATGTTGTTTTGCTCGTTGGTTGTAGCGCAGCACGCTTTTTATATCGATTAGTGCGATATCGGGTTTTAGTGTCTTTTTAGAACTTTTATACCTGCTGTGATCTGGAGAATTTAGTATTTGACCAAACAAAATTATAGAGATGTACAAATGAACCTAAGACACCACCTGAGTGACGGGGACCACCTCACCGGCCGGGGCCGGCGACCCCTAAGGCGCGATCCGGCGACACCGGTTTAGTAGGAGGGGGATGGGGTTGGTCTTCTGTGGGTAGTTGTCTGCTGTTGGCTAGGGGTGTTTGGTACTGTTTACATTTTTAGTAAATTCAGTATGCAAAATCTGGGATCGATTACCTATAATCTAGTGTTTTGAGTCTGCGTGATACGTATTGCGACACGAGTCGTGAGCTTGTGCTGCTGCTGTACTCAGTTAGGTTTTGAGGTATCGTTGCGCACGTTAGCCACTAGACGTACACTCGCGAGTTAGTTTAGTGTGTTGGTGCGTTTTTGAATACGTAGTTTTGCGTTATATTGATCGATTCTGAGATGTTCGCATTATTTCTTGTCTTTGTGAAATTATAGCGTCACAAGCGGGGACTTCGGACGCTGCGAACAAGGGGAAGCAGGTGGTTGGATTTTCATAGCTGGAGACCTTTTGTGAGTAGATTTAACATCTACGGGGAAATCGCCCGTATGGCGTTATGCGTCGGGGCGAATATGATATGTTAGCTGCATAGTATTTGCATATTAGTTACTTTCATATGAATGTCATTGCATAGGATTATCTGTTGTACTTGACTCGTACCTTTAGATATAACACATTACTGACGGTTCATGTTGCACGAGCACTAAATATTATGCTACACCCACATCGTCAGTAATTGCCATGACACGCACAAACCACCTACATACGTGATACGGTAGTGGATAGGGATAGTTGAGGTAGTAGCCCTTATCCCATTGTGCATATGATATATTGTTGACACCTACATACGTGATATGGTAGTGGATTGGAATGATTGGAGTAGTAACTCTTATTCCCTTGTGCATATGAAATATTGTGGGCACATACATACGTGATATTGCATTGGGCAGGAATAGTTGAGGTAGTGACCCTTATTCCACTTCACGTATATCTTACTATAGTTACTTGTACATCATGCATACATATTGACATGTACACCATATACCCGATTTCAGTTACTTGTACATCATGCATACATATTGACATGTACACCCACATAGTCTATTACAGCTACATGTACACCATGCACACATACTGACATGTATACCGCATATGCTTGCTATAGTTGTATAGACCCTCAGAGGTATTGTTTTATATGCGATATTGAGTTGTTTGATCTTTGCGCTTATGAAATGCATCATACCCACTTGCTTGCATGTAGATACTTAAACCTTGCTACACTTACATGTACACCTCATATGACGCTGCACTTGTTTTTCGGAGGATTTTGGGAATCGCAAGATATATTTCAAAGATGGATTCATTTAAAAGAGCGGATTTCCCTTGATATGTTCATATTGTTGTTTTATGTTGCATATATCAGTTTTCATGGTTTTACGCATTGAGATATGGATTTCATATGATTTATGGATTTGAGAACCGTGGGGGTATTTCAAGAAAACTATGTATTGTTTGAAAACCCGGTTTCTCTTGATATGATATTTCAGTGCGTCCACCATGTGATTTCTCGGTTCTGAGATTTGGCTTGTGATACCCGATTCGAGGAGCGGGAGGCACCGTCTGCGGGTACATGGTGGACCCGGTATGGTACCCCAGGACGAGTGATGATTTCGTGGTGTAGACGATAAGCCTGGCGGTGGGAACACTACCTACCGGTGATTGTATTTGGACTCGGCGGTTATCATGGAGATACCGACCGGAGTGATGTATGACATATCGTTAGGGCCAGTCATGGTGACAGCGCTTGTGTTATGGGGATTTATGTGTCGATGCTAGATACGGGTTTCATGATGTTTCGAGTGTCGGTGTTAGACACTCAGGTTTCCATGATTTTTACGTATCGTCGGTGGACATACGTGGTTGATATCCTTATATATATATACTTACAGGTATATGTTTTCATGATGTTTCGGGTGTCGGTGTTAGACACTTAGGTTCCATGAGACTTACAGGATGTGAGGGCCGATCTGTGGATGCGGTGCCTGAGGATTTGGGATTTGATGTGTCAGTGAGGGACACTGGTGTTTTTTCCATGCTGATGATTTTGCATGAGATTTTATTGTATCATCCCACACACTCAGGATTATATTGATATGCATTGTTTCATGTAGTTGTAGTACCCTGATGATGTACCTTTACATGATTGTTGCATATTCACTTATCATACTTATGCTATCGGATTACATGTGATAAATAGATCGCTGTTCGTGCATACCTGCGATTACAGTATGATATTTTTTACTATTCACGAGTTGGCAACTCACCCCCGTCGTGCCACAGTGTTTTGCAGGACTTTCCTTCTGAGTAGTCGCGGCAGGGCGTCTTATCATCACTACTTTTGCAGATACCGCTACGTTAGGCAGTGAGGCCTTTGCTTTTAAGTGGGTTTGCGGTTATCTGTCTGTACGTTGTATATCTTTTTGTTGGATCTAGTATTCTCCATCTATCACTGTTTGTATGTGACTTAGAGACGACTTGTGAGGATTCAGTGTTGTATTATTTTGGTGACTTTGGGTGTCGTGCTCGTGGGAGCCGGTTATGTTAGAAAGTTTACTTCTTATTATAGTCGTTTCTTTGATATTTCTTTGCTTCGGCGTCGTATACTTGTTGTGGTGATTGTCTCCGCCGTTGGGCGCGATTTTGCTCCGATTTGGGATGCTTTATATATTATCTGTGTTGTACCCGTTTTTGGGACTAGTTTTTACAAAGGAGGTACTGCTAAAATTTTCAAGAAAGAAAACTAGAGTTAGAGTTTTTACTTGTAATTTTCCAAATGATAAAACTATGTTTTTCTCCGTTGATCCATATTTGTGTGGTTTAGATTTCTGGGTTTCGGCTTACTTGAATTGCGTATGCCTGTAGACGTTACGTAGTTTAAGTGCCGGTTACGGGCCAAAAAAAACTTGGGTCGTGACAATATGAGTCATACAGTTTGACATTTGAAATAATACAAATCGTGGTGTTTAGAAAATAGGGCTACGGTGTTTTTAAGAAAAATGTATGTCCTTTGAAATATCCGTAGAATTCCTTGTCCTGTCTTTAAAATACTCACGATTTGTTAGTTTTGAAATAAGTATGACTCGAGTCTAACATCTGCAAGTACACTACTGGACTAAACTAACAGACTGATCGAAAAGGTAAGGAAAACCGCCTAACTCTGGGTCGATATATATATATATAATAGTCGGTGATCCCGCCTCAATAGTATCACATACGATACATTATATATAATATGACATCCTCAAGTCAAGAGTGTGGATCTATAATCAATATATAGCTCGTACGGTAAATCCATCGTACGGCATCCCCAAATCTGGGTACGGGTCAAATATCACATTTATCTCGTTATGCATCTGGTATCCTTATCATCACATATCGTGAATTGGGGGTACTGATCTAAAGTCTAGTATATACTGATACCATCTAAATATATATATGCGTGTGTATGAAAATACACCGCCAAAAGACCCGCTATACTAATCATGTCGTATCCCATAATACGAACCAAATCACATCACCGATCTCATGGCATCATGCCCAATCTCATCGACTCATCTCCAAATACCATGTACTATCCTCATGATATATATATATATATATATATATATATATAGTCCTATACCTATATATATATATATATATATACACATTCCTATATACGCATAAGAAAGTAAAATGCATGCGAGTGTGTGTGTGTGTAAGTGTAAACCTTATTCTAGGGTTCGCGACTACAACTAACTAACGACACTATCAATCAATTACACTAAAATTTAACCCATGATCTCCTAAATCTTACTTGCTAACTATCCATGTTTCACATAACACATAATCATAAATATATCGTATATATCATATACTACACTTCGAACTGCGGGGGTGCTATACGCCATCCACCCGACTTCCCCCGTAGATATATATCTACTCACCTGATCCTTGCTTGCCGAAGTCGATGACACTACGCTCTCCTCGTCGTCTCGAAGTCCACATGGGGGGTACCTACATATCACACATATAGCATCGTAAACAGAAATCTCGCACAAAACCAAAACAGTACACGTATCACACATAGGTCAAAACCTAGGGTCTACACATGCACGAAAGGCTAAACAAATTCTCGATGTCGATGTACAAATATCAAACCATCGAGTTAAAAACCCAAATACCAAAACCAAAATTAAAACGAAGTCGTAAAACAATGCAGCAACTCAAGAAAATGGTCCCAGATTTTGTTTCAGGTGAAATTAGCCAATTCTGCACATGGGGTAGGTCTAATTTGCCTAAAATAAAGCCATGGACCAAGCACGAGCCAATTTGCTCGCACCAAGGCCGCAAATTGCGGCCAAAAAAAGTAAATTTGCGGCCAAAACATGGAATGGGTGCCTCAGGTTTAGGGTTAGCTTCTAGGTTGGCTGCACACCTCTCAGTCTTTGCTAAATATTTTTCAAGTGCCCCGGGTCGTAGCAGATCTCTAAATATCATCACAATTCACACAAAAATACGATATTAGGGTTTCTAAGTTTGGGGTTTGGAGTTTAAGTCTCAGGTTTTAGTCCAATATACAATCACTACAGGGGTTGCAATGCCTCTACTAACCTCAATTACACTTCACTCCTCAAGATTTCATCAAAACCCTAACTTGAAATTTTCTAACCTCACTAAACATCATTATATCACTTCTAAACATGTATGGACACTAATGTAAACTAAATACTACACTAATGGTTAAAGAATTACCTCATTTGGCAAATCAAGAAAATTCTTGAGTTGCCCCAGGTCTTCAAAATCCGATGTTTCTTGGTCCAAAGTGCTTGTGATGATCTTGTGCACATTTTTAATGAAAGGGGGATGAACTTTTGATGTGTTTTTGGTGGTGTTGTGAGGTGTTTTGTGGAAGAGGGAGATGGGGAAGCCAAGGTTGAGGAAGGAGGGAGAAAGATGAAGGAAATGGTGGAGGGAAGAAATGGGAAAAATGGTCAAAGACCCCTCACCTCTCTCTCACTTCTCTCTCATGCCCATACTTCATTTATTATTCTTTTTCTTTTCTTTTTTCTATTTTCTTTTTAAAGAAAACAAAGCCATGCATGATAAAAGAATTCATGGAGGATAAAATGTAACAAGTGTTAAAACAAACGTGACATGGTGCATGTCATGAAGCCTAAACACGCTTAACGCATAATTAGCGATTATCAATCGAATTTAGCACTAAAAGAATATAATTAATTATATAACAATCTATGAATGCTCAAATCTTATAATCTCTTTCAAATTCAATAATTTACATAATTTCTAAATATTTCCCAATTTATCGGTATATAATTTTACCGCATTATTAAAATATTCGTAATATTTATTATTTAATTATAAAAAATCCCAAAAATAATATTTTATTTTTTCTTAAATGTTATATATATATATATATATATATATATATATATATATATATATATATATATATATATATATATTGTATCATGGTTGATGATACATTGAACATGGATGTATGAGAATCACACAAGAGTTGAAGATGAGAAGATAATGATTTATATTTAAAAGAAAAAGAAAAAGAAAAGAAAAATGAGTCATGGCTTTGGATGTTTGGAGAAGTATTGAGAAGCCATGACTCGTCTTTAATTCTTATTTTATTCTTAGATATTTATCATTCTCATTCTGATCTCATCTTTGAAAAATGGTTCACACTCATTCCAAGTTCATCTTCTTCTTTATTTCCCCACTAGTTTTCTAGGGTGAGAAAAAGAAAAGGAAAAGAAATATTTTTAGTTTGCAAAATTCCTACTTCATCAACCTATACTATTCTAGCCTTTTAGTATAAGTTGTTATCTTCATTAATACATTACTTAGTGAAGTGTGATCTTGAGTGTGAGTTGCCTCAAGGTGAATCATTTTCGACGACGAAAACTACAAGCAAGCTCGTTCTATCCTTCAAGTGGAGTCAAAGAAGAGTTCTAGGGACTACTACTTGGAGCTTTAGAAGTGAAGGACTAGATTACAAAGGTTGTAGACTCTCTTCACTTAGATTAAAACTTGTTTGCTTAACTTTAAAATCCTAATTCTCTAGTTCGATTCTTGTTTAGTATAGTTAGACCTCTAGATTTTTAAAATTGCATACTTGATGCTCATTGAAACCTAGTAGAGGTACTAAGACATACTTTCACAATACACTTGGCCAAGAATGCTGCATATCGCTCTAGGACAAAGCAAATCAAGATGCGGTATCATTTCATATGCATAGCGTTGGAAGACGGTGTGTTGACATTGCAAAAGATCGCAGGAGAGAAGAATCCTGCAGATATGTTTACTAAGGTTGTAGTCAGAGATAAGCTTGATCTCTGTTGCATGTTGGTGAACTTCTCCGAGAAGATTTGAACATGAGAGAGCAGATAACGGAATTATGTGAAGTCTACTAGTTTTTTTAGGAGTTAACCGAAAAATCTCCAAGTGGGAGAATGTTAATATGAGGAGAATCTTCCTCAGATGTCTGAACAAGAAAGGTTTAGACGTCTGCCTATACACAAGTATCAAGCCAGAGCAAACCCAGACGTCTGAAGGAAAAGTGACAGACGTCTGAGATAAAACCAGTGCGTCGGCAAACGTTTGACCCAGGCGTGGTCAGACGTCTGGGCTGAGTCTGGGCCAAACTTTAAATCTCATCCAGAACATCGGTAGATGTATGACCAAGACGTGGCAGACGTCTGCCCAAGAAGATGAAGCCAACACCGAGAGGCGACAGACGTCCGACGTAGTCATCATCAAACGTCTGCACGCTGGTTTTCTTTATGAACCGAATATTTAGCATATTCTGTTGAATCCTAATTTAAATGGTATTATGGTTAGGCTATAAATAGGGTCTTTCATAAGGAAAAATAAAAAAAAAAGCCATTAAATTTGTATAGGTAGAGGATGACATGTAAGAGAGATTGGAGAGATTTGAAAGAAATCTTTTAGGGATTGCTCTTAGTGTTTCTTGACAAAAAGATTAATAGATGTTTGGTAGATTCTGCTCAGCCGGTGACTCGCCATACGGTGGGTGAATCTCGTTAACAAATATCGTCTCTCTCTCTGATTTGATTCTCTTGTTCTTGCATTGTTTTATTTTTTGTTATATATTGCGTATTGCATGGTTAGCCGTTTAGCATAGTTGTGCGAACTTCTCTCCCACCCAAAAGAGGGTGCAGGGATCATGTGTTCACATGTGGTTTTGGAATTTGGAGTGGGGATTTGGTTAAGTTTATTGGCCAATGGTTGAGCTCAAGGGGCATAGGATTAAGTTAAGATTTTGATTAATATATTATCAATGAGTACATTAATACTAATACTTCAGATATCTTGGCCTTTAGGCCACTAAAGAAAAGCCCAAGGGAGTTTGAAGATAAGGATCGACTCCCAAGTGCTAATCCTACCTTGTTTGACATTCGTGAATCGCATCTGACCATCAAGTATTCGTATTCGGAAAACGTATTTACTGTTTGAAGAATGGCGCTCGAACATGTGAAGCGAGAAAGAGAGGGTAAGGCTAAAGAGATTCGGGTATGTTCACGGGAAAAAATGTAACGATGATGCGTATATATGGTGGCTGTTGGGTTATAGCACGCAAGTTGTGGTTCTAAGTCACGAGGATACCATGAATATTTTTGTTTTTGGGGGGGCTGAATCGAATCTTAGAAAATCTCATGGATATATGATTCTTCTCACTGTTGGCATTGCCGTATAAGGAAAAGGTAGAGTAAAGAAGTGGGGGCGAACTTGCAAGTTGCAACCTTTTGCCCCACATTTTATGGGTCAAATTGCAAGGACAATTAATATAGGGTGTCTATAATTGGCGCCACTTGTTATTTTGGGATATTTTCAGTCTTATCCTTTGCTACAGGAATAAATTTATTTTGACTTGAGTTTGGCTCGAATTTATATTGAGATCATGAGATGTGGTTGATTATCTTTATATGTAATTGCTTTTTAAAAAAGAAACTGAATGCATGATCTAATTGAATCGAGAGGGAATCGAACGGATCAGGATCGATATGCGCCCGACTAGTTAAACATGTATATCCAACTTTTTAGCCCAAGTTTGGTTGGTAGTGTTCAACCGAAGCCAAATCCTTCACGACTCGGTATCTATATTTTTTGATTGCGATTTTACTTGTAGCCCTCCATCCAAAAAAAAAACACCCCCAAAAAATTCGTATTTGCATTTTTACCGCCAAAACTAAAAGGATGCATCATTTTACACCTCTTTACGATTTCCTTCAGAAAAAAGCCCTGTTAACTTTAAATTTAATTTTTCTTTCATAGCTTTTAGTGTAGGGTTCCTAGGCACACTAATGAGATCTCACAAGGCATCAACCATGCCAATTTCAAATTTTACAAGTGCCGAGAAACCCTAATACGGATCGTTAACTAGAATTTTAGGCGAAACATGCAACTAGTTAACAACTTAACTAAGTGAACGGAAATACAACCTTTGTAGATCCGGTCCTCCACCTCCATAGCTCCATGATGAAGTCTCCTTGCTGTCCAAATCGAATCCCGGGCTCTAGCGTCGGCTTCATCGGAGAAATGGGCGGGCTAGGTCGTCGACTTCGATGCCGAAGATGATACACGTCGAGGCAACACTAGATCAAGCTCCAACTTCACCAAGTCAAGAAACTTGTGAAGAAAACACCCTATACTTTTTGGCAAGAGGTAGAGGATGAAGAAATAGGAAGTGGGTTCACTTTAGAATTGGATTTCTCACTCTTTTTCACTAGTTGCCATTGATGGAGGCAAGCTTCTTCATCTTGAAGAAGAAGAAGAAGAAGAAGATAATATGATAAGTTAATTCAAAAATTAGAAAATAATATGATACTTATCATATACACAACCATGGTCAAGTGTAGAGAATTAACTAAGATTAGGTGAATGGTTAGGGTTAAGCATGAAGACAAAATGGTCACTTTAGTCAAAACTTCATGAAGCTTCAACAAGCTTCAAGTTTGAAAGCAACCATTTTGTTTTCTTTTCCCATTTCTTTTTAATCCAAATTAAAAAGATAAATGAATGAATGAATAAATAAAAACCCTAACCATTTACTTAACCAAGGTTTAATTCTTTACACAAACCCTAGCAATCATGTATCATCAAACATGATATAATCAAGTGCACAAAAATATATTACATATACAATGTGCACATTAAAGTGAGAAAATCCTTTTAATGTGAACCAATATTAGTTAATGCAAAGTAATATATCAAATATATAATTATACATTAAATTATTAAATCAACACTTGATTTAACGATCCAGTCATATCGCATACAACCGACTAATATCCAATGATCGGCTTATCGAATCAATCCTCGATTCGATAACTAGGTTATATCGCATACAACCATTCGATACATTCATCGCGAGAATAGAATACAGTATCACATACTGGTATTATTCTCGGTCCCGCACATATCTCATATGCGCACCTATTTCGTTTCGCTTGAGCCAGGAAACCTCTGTGTAGGACTCTAAAGACTCGTCAATACGCCGGCAGCAGGTGATGATCATATCAAACACCCATAAGCCGCAAGCGGTCTGCTAAACGTAACGGCCACCCGGGTATTGAGCGATCAGAAGATCGACGAGCAAGCCCGCTCACACTCCTGTGAATCCAACCAGTAACACTTACCGTACAGTCCGGTCTCGTCGTCTAATATGTCGCACATCTCGCCTAGGGGTGGTAAACGTCAGACCCCAATAGCTCGATAAGTCGTGTCGATATGAGGTCTATAACAGTTCGAGAAACTACTGGTAACACTTACCAGTAAATCTCGGCAACCCTGGCCAGGGATTTCCGGTTATAGCCAATCGAACACAGCGCAACATCAACCCCCTATACCGGGAGAGACGAATCCCCTCCTATCGCTCATTGCCTCCATGTGACTCGGGACTGTACCCAAAAACCACCGTTTTGCACGCCCTCTTGGACGTGGTAAGGTGGAAATCAAAGCACAGTGGGAACCACACAAGACTCTATGACGATCTCGGGTCAACAGACTACTCTGTACCAGTGTCACCAGAGAACTGCCATCTGACGTAAGGTATAATACCATCTGGGAGTTCTCGGCGAGTCCGTCCAGTGTACCCAGTCTCCACTGAGCACCCGTATATCATCTCCGATGTCAAACACCAATGGATATGGGATCATCCATCGCCCATCTGTATGGGTCGAGAAGGTATACGCTAGTCTACTCTGGTATATCGATGCCCCGTCTCGATATACCCACGACTAGGGACTTTGAAGGATGTACTTATGGACTACCATGTCCCCACTAGTATGATCCGCATCATAGTCCAGGTAGTCAAGTACACATCCTAAGGGCTTTACCAACATGTAACAGAGAGACAATCAGTGTACACGTTAGGTAAAGATCAACCAGATAGCATACTATCATGTCGAGCAAGAAAGTCCTCCTTATATATGTCCAAGTATCCACTACAATATACATCCTATGTATAGTAATGGCCTCTAGGGCATACATATAACTAACAATCTCCCACTTGCACTAGGGCCATCTGACAGCAGTGGTTGTAGTATCTCATACTCAACCATCCCATAAAAGTCTCTCTCTGGGAAAAGGCCTTTGTGAGTGGATCCGCCGTGTTGTCCTCTGAGTCTACTCTCCTGACCTTGATCACCCTGAAGATCAACTATCTCCATGATCAGGTGATACTGCCTTAGAATATGTCTGGATCACTGATGGGACGGACGTTCCTTGGCATAAGCCACAACTCCATTGTCACACAATGGGAGGAACTAAGTTCATCTCATGAACAAATATACACCCAGACAGCCGCTTTGGTAGCATCTTAAGTAGCGATGTATCCAGCCTTTATCGTCTAGTATGCCACGGTATCTAGCTTGGAACTATTCCAACATACCGTCCCTTTACTGAGGGTAAAGACAATGCCTGTGACTGACTTTCAGTCGTCCTTATCACCCTGGAACCCTTCCAGTGATTCTTCCCAGGATCGGTTGATACCATCTCACTACAACTAGTGAGAATCCTAACATCCAATTAGATCTATCTCATAGATCCAAAACCCAGGATTTAGGAGGTATCACTTTGATCCTATATGGAGAATCATTGTGATAAGCGGAAATTGACCGAGCGTAGCATAGGAAACTACTTCCCTATGAAGAGTATGTCATCCACGTACTCTACGAGAATCACCACCATACTCTCCACTACCTTATTGTTTATACAAGGTTCATCTACCATTTTGATGATGTCAAACTCTTTGACTAACACATCAAAACAGATGTTCCAACTCCGCGATACCTGCTTTATCCTATAAAGCATCTTGTACACGTTTCTGCTGCTCCCACTGTCTACGAAGCCCTCTGGCTGTGTACTTATAGACGTTCTCTTCTAAAACATCATTTAGAAAAGCAGTCATGACATCCAACCGCCAGATATCGTAGTCATGGTATGTAGCTGTGGCAAGTAGGATCTGGATGGACTTAAGCATAGCCACTTGAAAAGGTTTCATCATTATCCACGCCTGGTCGATGACGAAAAGCTTTAACAAGTCTAGCTTTGAAAGTCTCAACTTTTCCATCTACACTAAGTAATCTTCTCAAGATATACTTGCTCCTGATGGGGATTTAACCCTTCAGATATAGCAACCAAAGTCCATACTTTGTTGGTGTACATGGATTCCATCTCAGATCGCAAAGCATCCAGCCATTCTTACAGAGTCCCTACTCTCGATGGCCTGCTCGAAGCTAGTTGGGTCATCATCTCATGATGCAATCCTCGCTCCCACTGTCATAGAGTAACCGAAGTATCTCTCAGGTGGGTGAGGAACCCTACTAGATCGGCGGAGAGGCTGAGGTTCATTGGTAACTATTGAATCCTTTGGTTTTATCAAATCATCTGCTGTATTTTGTATAGCTGGAACATTTCCAGTTGTACATAACAGATCTTGCCTCGAGCTTGTCCCGATTTTGCTTTTCAGACATAGGCTGGACAACCCCAAATCTTAACTAACTTAAGAGATGGGCTCTTCCCTTATCATATCAAATATGAAGTGGTAGGCAACTGATTTGATTCGAACCCTATTCAATAGGTTTGCAGCTTCTCAAGTGCATAACTCCCAAAAAGGAAATAGGTAACTCAGTAGTACTCATCATAGAGCACACCTTATCATATAGGGTGTGATTGCTCCGCCCCGATATACCATCGTGCTATGGTGTATACGGAGGAGTAATGCTGAGAGAGAATCTCATTCTCCTTGAGAAAAGTCCAAGAATTTCGTGCTCAAGTATTCTCCTCCTTGATCTCATCAAAGGACATAATACTTATACCCGTATTGGTTCTCTACTTCTAACTTATATTCTGTGAATATCTCAAAAGGTTCTGACTTGTGTTTCAACAGGAACATATGTCTGAATCAAAAGAGATCATCAGAGAATTTCATGAAGTATAAAGAACCGGTCTTGGCAAGTGTAGACAGGGGACCTACATACATCAACATGTATCATCCCAAGAGTTCACTAACTCTTTCTCTGTTTCCAGTAAACGGAGCTATGGTCATCTTATCTCTGTGACATGACTGGCAAGTTTCACAAGATGTAAATTCAAACTGATTTAAATATGCATCTAAAATGTAACATCAGCCAGTCGGATCGCATTGATATGACCTAGTCTACAATGCCTCAAGAAGGATTCGTTCATTTCTGAACTCTTCCTCTTGTGTGTGTTCCGTATACTAAAGAACCGTAGTTTGATTTAGAACATTAATGCTTTTAGATAACGTGCCTGAACCGATCAACTTTTGATATAGGAAATGTTCAAAACATTATCCAACTATACAAAATTTTATCATTTCTTTACTAATAAAGAGATTGATATGATTTTGTATATCAGGTTCGGTATCTAATAACATTCGTTCAGAATCAATGTATTTGGAATACAGGATGACAGTGACCAACAGACTTGGCTGCAACACTTGCCCGTTTTCTGCCTCATGAAACTTATCACCCGTTCTCAGTTCTCTACCTATCTGTAGCCCTATGTAACAGATTACATATCTGGGATCCTGATCCGGTATCATATACCCAGGATGCGGAGGATACTGAGAAACAGTTCTTTGTAATGAACACACCCGAAGATGATACATCAGCATGCACTCTCTTCGTTTGGGCGGCACGGGAATTCTGGTAATCCCCAATTTCCTACTCTGTCTTATAACAATTATAAGTTGGAGCGGGACCAACGTTCCCCAGCTCAGTATAACAAGCGGGTTCGGTCAATAATCCGTATTATTATCTTGATTAAGGCGTGATATGGTCGCTACCTGGAGAGAGAGAGAAGAAAACACTCAGCGTGCGCTCTTGCAAGAATAAATTGGTTATTATTTTATCTAATCAGGATGGCTCCCACTGTTTTAATCAAATCTTCCTTCAAACCCTAAAAGGAAAGACTAGCCGGGATTAATTACACACTACAAGTTCGCCAATCTTTCAGCCAGGCCAGTGTCGGTACTTTGAGGGAGGTCCCCCGTGCTTTCGCACGAACCTAATTAATGTAAACCTCGTTTTCCCAGAGGCGTAACCTCGTTAACACCTTTCTAGACACCTACTTGATCGGCTAATTGTAATGTGTAAAACTCTCCCAGGAGTAACTCTTACTCGCAGCGGGTATCGGGATCCAACTATCTCATAGAAGGTATGCAATCTCATTGCAAATTTCAACACTTGAAATTCCCGATAATCTTTTGCCCCAAACGATCTATGACCTTGACAAGGTCAACAAACCATAGACCGTAAGTCAAGTTCAACCCGTCATTTCTTGATTGAATCAAACCCACCCGCACGACTCTTGACAAGGTCAACAAGGTCGTACGACTACCCTAACCCAATCTGCATCATATGCATAAGCAGATAAATACTGGTTAGCTACCGCACACTGCGCCTTGACAAGGTCAACAAACGCAGCACGAATACTAAACAGGACTTATCTGAAATGACGGAGGGCTACGACAGATTTTTCTGAAAACCTATTGCGTAATGAACTTGATATCGTTGTAGAATCAAATGATTTTAAAATGGAGTGTTTTTGAGGCTTTTCTAGTTTTGCTAAAGGGGTCACTCCCGGTGAAGGGATCGTCGGCCCTTTCCTCATCGAATAAGGTGCGGGATATATCATATATATCACTGTGCAAAGCAAAACACTTAAAAGCAATCAGAAGACAAACCGAGTGTGTAGCATCTGCCAGTTATTGCTAAAGGAGTCACTCCCGGTGAAGGGATCTCGGTCCTTTCCTCATCGAATAAGGTGCAGGATATATCATATATACCGCTGTGCAAAGCAAGAACTGTAGCTACCTGTTTTATTTTGAAATTCGATTCTACAACATCTTTAGGTTTCTTTTATTTCATTAATCTCATTAATGAAGTCCCACCATTTAAGTTACCTAAACATCACAGATAAATACGACGTACACTTATGCCATCCGCATTCGCCTCGATGTCCCCTCATGCACCGTTAGGTTAGGTAACTAACGGCAGAGCGGGGCAGGGCTAGCGCGGGTGTAAAACATAAGTAACATCTATATAATATATCATATATACTATATACTGTATCCATCACAGAACATATCACATGATCACATCACAGATATCGCAGCAGAAGAAACATATGAAATATTGGATATACTAGGACGTCCGTGTTTTCAATACGAGACAGTATAAAACACGGATTCCACGGTCATGATGAATAGCCAAACCCACACCCCTAGACCCCTACGAGAGCGGTAAGCAACCCTACCAATTCTAGAGTTAGGAGACCCGGACTCGACTCCTTGAGTTGGTCTCCCACTGGACTCCAGAACCCGGTTACTTGTGCTCCCCTCCTTAGGTCTATCCTAGTGCGGAAAAGTAAATAATATACAAAGGGTGACATCTTCCGCAACCTGGAAGTGCCCCAATAAAAGAATATTACATACAAGTTTTTACATGAATGAAAATAAAAAACACTCATCTCACATAAAAAACCCCGGCTATTCAAACACGACGATCCAATATAACATATCCAGCAACACATAACATCACATGTCATCAACGTAAGTAAATATGCGCATCCCAATTGTCGTTGACATATAGCAACGAAACCGGCAATATCACATATTACACTTACGGTCACAGAAAAGAAAGTGTAAAACTACAACAGTTGGAATCCGCAATCTGCATAGACATCGCATGCCTAATCAAATGAATACCTTAGACATCACATGCCTAACAATCATAAACCCCGCATGTTAGTCTCAAAATCGAAAACACTTTTCAATATCAAGTCGGGTAATTCAACAGGATTCCCGACATACTGATCGAATGCTCGTCGCAAACTTTAGTAGGCGGCCGCACCCCCGATACCGTCGACGAAGTGCACCAAGGCGGAACACCGCTACCGCGAGCACCCGGACGGATGCTTTCAACGACGGGGTTCTCCTACAGTCACTTGGTCGGGGCTATGGAGCGAGGCTGTCTATTAAGTTTACCCGGCGAGTATCCGCGTACGCTACGTGATTGCGACGGACTTTTGATCACATCAAAATTCCGTGGCAACCGATCAAGTGAGACTAAAGTGCTATATTTATAACATTCATACAGTTATCTCATAACTTCTTGTGAATTCCAATTGTTGTATCACATTCCGGATAAATAGAAAATGTTAACCTTTCCGATCGAACAAACGAACATCCAAGTTTTCCCGAAACAGCTCAACACATGAAATAGGTTTTCAGAACATTCACTTCATGCCACAGTACCAACGGTCCAGCCGTAGAAGGGTCAAGCCAACGCCTCACATGTGGCACGCCGTACTGCCCCAAACCCGAAGGTTCAAAGGGCAGTTCAAGACGGTCACATAATCGAGTTAAGGTTTGTTGTCTTCTAGAGGGTCCATCGCGTTACTTGCACTACTTAGAACGTCTTTAAACCACGGAAAAATCCAACACTTGGAAATTTTCCGGCAGGGGAAAAATTGGGTATTTATATCCGGTCGAACTTTTTAACATATTCTAAAATTATCCGGAAAAGCACATAGACAAAATCTGATAATCCGATCGAATCATCCAAACTCCAAAACACTCCAGAAAACTAAACTCTTGAGTTCAGATTAAACAATCCCAGAAAACTCAGCACCTCAATAAACAAATTACTGTGCAAAATTGAAAGGGTGACGTCATCATATGGCCGCGGAACCGCCGCAGAAGCCAGGCTTCTGCCGCGGTTCCGCCGCACTTTGGACATATCTTTTGGTAAATTTTGCACCGTAATTCTTAGAATTTCCTGCTGAATTTTTTAAGCATTTTTAATCTGGAAAAAACCCAGTTTTTGAAAAAAGTCCAGAGAGCATTTTGGAATTAGGGTTTCGGTTCGATCAGACTTCAAACTTCGTCTATGCATCGCCTAAGGCTCTAGCTAGTCTCTGATACCACTGTAGGGTTCCTAGGCACACTAATGAGGTCTCACAAGGTATCAACCATGCCAATTTCAAATTTTACAAGTGCCGAGAAACCCTAATACGGATCGTTAACTAGAATTTTAGGCGAAACATGCAACTAGTTAACAACTTAACTAAGTGAACGGAAATACAACCTTTGTAGATCCGGTCCTCCACCTCCATAGCTCCATGATGAAGTTTCCTTGCTGTCCAAATCGAATCCCGGGCTCTAGCGTCGGCTTCATCGGAGAAATGGGCGGGCTAGGTCGTCGACTTCGATGCCGAAGATGATCTACGTCGAGGCAACACTAGATCAAGCTCCAACTTCACCAAGTCAAGAAACTTATGAAGAAAACACCATATACTTTTTGGCAAGAGGTAGAGGATGAAGAAATAGGAAGTGGGTTCACTTTAGAATTGGATTTCTCACTCTTTTTCACTAGTTTCCATTGATGGAGGCAAGCTTCTTCATCTTGAAGAAGAAGAAGAAGAAGAAGATAATATGATAAGTTAATTCAAAAATTAGAAAATAATATGATACTTATCATATACACAACCATGGTCAAGTGGAGAGAATTAACTAAGATTAGGTGAATGGTTAGGGTTAAGCATGAAGACAAAATGGTCACTTTAGTCAAAGCTTCATGAAGCTTCAACAAGCTTCAAGTTTGAAAGCAATCATTTTGTTTTCTTTTCCCATTTCATTTTAATCCAAATTAAAAAGATAAATGAATGAATAAATAAATAAAAACCCTAACCATTTACTTAACCAAGGTTTAATTCTTTACACAAACCCTAGCAATCATGTATCATCAAACATGATACAATCAAGTGCACAAAAATATATCACATATACAATGTGCACATTAAAGTGAGAAAATCCTTTTAATGTGAACTAATATTAGTTAATGCAAAGTAATATATCAAATATATAATTATACATTAAATCATTAAATCAACACTTGATTTAACGATCCGGTCATATCGCATACAACCGACTAATATCCAATGTATCGGCTTATCGAATCAATTCTCGATTCGATAACTAGGTTATATCGCATACAACCATTCGATACATTCATCGCGAGAATAGAATACAGTATCACATACTGGTATTATTCTCGGTCCCGCACATATCTCATATGCGCACCTATTTCGTTTCGCTTGAGCCAGGAAACCTCTGTGTAGGACTCTACAGACTCGTCAATACGCCGGCAGCAGGTGATGATCATATCAAACACCCATAAGCCGCAAGCGGTCTGCTAAACGTAACGGCCACCCGGGTATTGAGCGATCAGAAGATCGACGAGCAAGCCCACTCACACTCCTGTGAATCCAACCAGTAACACTTACCGTACAGTCCGGTCTCGTCGTCTAATATGTCGCATATCTCGCCTAGGGGTGGTAAACGTCAGACCCCAATAGCTCGATAAGTCGTGTCGATATGAGGTCTATAACAGTTCGAGAAACTACTGGTAACACTTACCAGTAAATCTCGGCAACCCTGGCCAGGGATTTCCGGTTATAGCCAATCGAACACAGCGCAACATCAACCCCCTATACCGGGAGAGACGAATCCCCTCCTATCGCTCATTGCCTCCATGTGACTCGGGACTGTACCCAAAAACCACCGTTTTGCACGCCCTCTTGGACATGGTAAGGTGGAAATCAAAGCACAGTGGGAACCACACAAGACTCTATGACGATCTCGGGTCTACAGACTAACCTGTACAAGTGTCACCTGAGAACTGCCATCTGACGTAAGGTATAATACCATCTGGGAGTTCTCGGCGAGTCCGTCCAGTGTACCCAGTCTCCACTGAGCATCCGTATATCATCTCCGATGTCAAACACCAATGGATATGGGATCATCCATCGCCCATCCGTATGGGTCGAGAAGGTATACGCTAGTCTACTCTGGTATATCGATGCCCCGTCTCGATATACCCACGACTAGGGACTTTGAAGGATGTACTTATGGACTACCATGTCCCCACTAGTATGATCCGCATCATAGTCCAGGTAGTCAAGTACACATCCTAAGGGCTTTACCAATATGTAACAGAGAGACAATCAGTGTACACGTTAGGTAAAGATCAACCAGATAGCATACTATCATGTCGAGCAAGAAAGTCCTCCCTATATATGTCCAAGCATCCACTACAATATACATCCTATGTATAGTAATGGCCTCTAGGGCATACATATAACTAACATTTAGGTTTACCGTTTACCCGCAGACAACAGGTAAGTCTATAGAAGCATTCAACTTCTTCCAGAAGGGAAGAAGGATGTTGAAAATACTTCTGACTTCATGATCGATTTTGAAAAAGGTGCAGGAGAAACCTAAACTCTAATTTAAATTTGGGAAATAAATTAGTTTTTTCCTAAGAAAGAAGAGAGGTTGAGATATTCTAAAAAACAAACATGATGTTATACCGTTAAAAATTACGGAAATCGTAAAACGGGACAGAATGATGTATCTTATTAATTTTCGGAAGGTAAAAAGTAAATACTAAGTTTGGGGAGGGGGCAGAAAGAAATTTGCAATGATTTGGAAGGGCCTAAGGTTAAAAAAAACCTTTTGATTTTGTTGCACATGGACGAACATTTGTTTGCTTTTAGGTTATATTCTATAAAGCACCGAAGAATTTTTGGAAATTTTGAAACTGCACTATTAAACTTTAAAAATACCATGATCCCCTTCTTGAATTAATTGGCAGTGTTCGTATGAAAATATGCAATAAGGTGCCTGCTGGAAGAGTGCAGGCTGATGACTGCAGTGACTAGATTGCAAGCCCCGTGGGGCCCAGAGGCTGTGTAAAAAGCCTCTGGTCCCACAAGGCCTGCGGTTATGGGCCTGCAGTGTCCTTACAGGTCTCGTTTCCTCATGAAAATATTAGCTTCAACAGCTCGTTTAAGTCCTGAGTGGATTGAATAACCCCAAAATGACAAGTGAATTGAATAGTCCAAAACGAAATGAATATGACCTTTTTTATCAAATATCTTGACAAAAGTATTGTTCAAGCAGGGTTCACGGTGCTATCTCAAAAACTCCGGAACTTTGAATATGTTTTATAAAGCTTAGCCTTGTTTATTTTGTAGAAAAATTGATCATCTTTCATTCTCTGGCTAGATTTTGTTTGTATCAAATTTAGAAAGAATTTCTTAATGAAAGAAGCATTTTTCACCTTTTGGACCAACAGCTCTTGCTTAAGAGGACAGACTCTCTTTTGTCACACCGACCATGCTCCAAATTTCTCATGTGTGAGATCAATCATTTAGGTCACTTGGACTCTTTTGTCATAAATTAAGATATCATCATGAATCTAATTAATGATCAAGTCGTAATTAATTTGGAGAGATTGATTATTAGTGACTTAGGTTGCTCAAGGTTGACAAAACGTGTGACGAAAATTGACCAAATTATTAATCTTCGACAAAAGCAAAAGACGATGAATTTCATCTTTTATCGTTGACTTTTTCGATGGTTTGACTTTTTCGATGATAGCTGACTTTCTTCCCTCTTAGGCGTTAAAGATTATAATTATGGGTAAATTACACTAACATATCCTCAAGCAACATGGATTTCAACCTTACAGGTTTTTTTTGTTGTTACGGTAAATACCTTAAATGCTATTTTTGAGCGAGAGTATTTTAGTGAAAAAATATCGGTTGAAACCACAGTTAAAGATATTTTACTGCAATAAAAATACCTTGAGTGTAGTTACCCTTTAACTATTTAAAGGCCTTTTTTCAGTTAAAAGTAGCAAAAATTATCATCACTGTTATTAATGCTTTTGATTTTTCATGTATGAAGCAGCTCTATGAAACATTCCAACATTTTTATTTGTGAATTGGTTATGCGTTTTGAGTTAATAAATTGACCGTCAGATTGCATGACAAAAATGTATCCAAATGATCATCGAAGATGGTTACAGAGGAATAAGAGAGAAAAGGGAGAAGCTAAATTGAAAATAAACGTTATTTTTCATTGAATAGCAGAAACATCCATATTTCAAGCATTATGGAAATTTGGTGTGAATTGTACATAATTACTCGAAAGTTAGCAAGTTTTTATGTTATTTATTAATACCATTTCTAAGACTACTATAAGCAAGAGAATAGTTAACTAAAAGGAAAAAGTTACCTCCTATTGCAAATTAGAAAAATAGTACTACATACTTAGCTTAAAAATAGAACATGCTTACCTAAAAGAAAATAAATAAATAAAATTGCGGTGACCTTAAATTTTTACATTATCTTCTATTATTAATTGACCAAAGCCAGAAGATAAACTGAGGCTTCATCTTATGTATTCCTTTTTCTTTAAAAGGAATTTTTAAAAAAATCATTTAGCTGAGGCTTCATCTTATGTATACCTTTTTCTTTAAAACGATTTTTTAAAAAAAAATCATCTTATAGAGTTTGACTTCGATGTGTGATGTTTATGTTTATTTAAGATTATCCTCTGTCATGCTGTTTAACTAATGTCAAAGTGGATTATAATTGTTTTTTTCCCCATCCCCATCCCCATCATTACATGAAATAAAAATTGTCCCTCATAAAAATTTGAAAAAAAATTAGTTGGGGAGATAGGAACAGGGAATAAGGAGAGTTACAGAGATGCTGGAACCTAAAATCTTTCCGTTGTGGGGAGTTTATCATGGATGAATGGTAACAATAACTCCAAAAACTTCATATTTATTTTTTTATTACAAGTATAATATAAATCAAAATTATTAATTTTTGATAAATCACCATTGCATTGCACAAAATTATAGGTTTTTTTTTGCACGTGGTCCGTACACCTTTCCTTTTACATTAATATGAGAGATTAATGAATTTTTGCTTCTTTCCCACCCTAATCTTAATTTTTTTTGCTTTTGGAAATTAAATCTAGAGATATATCATTGATTATGGAAATTCCTGCCATCGCACCATATACCTTTTCTTTTCAAGCTCTATAGGGGCAGATTGGGTTATTTTTAGGGTAAATTTTCTAAAAGCCCCTGCCCCCTCGAGAGTTCTCTAAAAACCCATGTAATTTTCGAAATTGTTGGGAAGGTCTTACTGTTCAAAATCTTTATGAAAACGTCCTGGGCTGTCTTTAATCTAGGCCTTATATTCTCTCAACTGCTTGGTATTACATGCAACCGTTTGGATATTACATGCAACTGCTTAGACATCAGAAGCAACTGTTTAGATATTACATGCAACTGCAACTGCTTAGATATTAGAGGCAACTGCTTAGATATTAAATACAACCAGTATTAAGGGTTTTTTTAAACCAGAGCAAAAAACCCGGCCTTTCTGCACAAATATAAAGCGGGCCAGGTTTTTGGACAATTTACCCAATTTATTAACATGAATATAGTTAAGGCCTATATTGAAAGAGCCCATACGAAGCCAATCCGTTTCAGTAAACACATTGCCGAAATCAAGGAGTGTAAACCCGAAACACAAACACATCGCTGAAATCAACGAGAGAAGAGAGAGAGGTGGCGATGTATTCGATCTCTCGTATGCAGGTTCAAAACTTTATCTTTTTCGAACCCATTTGATTAATTTTATGTTAGTAGTTGATTTTTCTCGTACCCATCTGTGACTGTGAGCCGATTTGTGTCACATTTAACATTGCATATCGTCTGTTTGCTTAAATGCCTCAGCCGTACAACCTGGCAAGCACCTGCATTTCTAACTGAGTGATTGATGCTTAAGATATTGTATTTAGGTGCTCTAATCATTAATTTATGAAGTAGCAAACTGAAGAAATACTCTTTGCAATCTTGGATGCTAAATTTTATATCCATGCTTTTTACATGTAATTCTATTTCGCGTAAAATGTAGCTCATAGACATGGTGTTTGGTTGTCCCATCCATACGCAAATAGACCATAGTGGACAAACTTCATTGTTGTGTTGTAATATCTTGATTGAATTGGTTACTTGAGTTTTCCTTATTTAGATATAAGTCGTTGAGCATTCTCGGTGACTGGATTTTGCGTTGGATTTATTAAAATATGAAGTTGAAATTGACCTATCAGCTTATGCTTTTGGGTCATATGGTCTTTAGTCCATATGATGCCTTCACTGGTTACTGTCTCATGGTCTCAGTTTAATCACAACTGGTGCCATCACAACCTACTTTGTGTGAGCAAGTTTTTGATTGTCGTCCAAATAACACCTATAAGGTGATGCGCTTCCTAATGGTGGCAGACGACGGGCCTCAGTAATTGTCGTGGACTATCATGCATTGGGGAGGGAGTGTTTAATATTCATGTTATCGACATAGTCTTGAATAAAAAAAGTTCAGCGAAAAACAAAGGACATACCAATTTTGGGGCTATATCTCAACTCTAATATTCAACTTCTCTTCAACTCATCTAAGCCTTCTCCCACTAAAATGTGAAAGCATTTTGTGGCTTTGATATCACTTTGTAGATATTGGTAGCTATGATACCACTTATAGGATATCTAGCTTTGATATTTTAATGATAGAACAATTTTATTGAGTGGAGTATATGAAGAAGATAGGTAGTAGATAGAAGTGGATCCTGGATACAAAGGAAAATAGAAACTTTATTTGAAGCTTACAATATAGTAATGTTGGAGCATCTTGCCTCCAACAACTTAGATGTTGAAGCTTTATTTCTTGCTTACAACTTGAGCGATTCATCTTTATTTTTAGGACTCAGAGGAATTGTATAGATATAGAGCTTCTTTGCATGAAGCCTAAGGTAGAAGTTTCTAGATATAATTATGAGGCAGAACCTTTGTAGTTCTAGATAAACTACCCTAGAAGGGCTTGCATGGTGCAAGCCCCTCTAGGGCCCTTGGATGGGCTCCCCTTGCATGTGGGGGGAGCCCATCCAAGGGCTATGCAAGGGCTTGCACCATGCAAGCCCTTGCATAGAAGTTCTTCTCTTCTAGATGATATCCATGAACATTCTCTCCAAGTATTTAGATGTTAGATTTAGAGCATTCTAGATAATTCTTTTCCATTCTACTCCCCCCGTTTCAAAAAGGAAGATCTTTTTTGATTATGCACGCTTATTAAGAAGTGGTTAACTACTCTAAAAATCTAAAACATGCTAAATGCTAATTTACTAGTTTAACCCTAATAATTACACTTCATTACTTTACTTGAAACCATAACAAGAAATTTAATAGGGTTGAATTTGGAAGTCTATTTATACATTGCATATTTCCAAGATGCACGAAGTAATTTATTGTCCTTGAAAATTTAAAAGGACTTCCTTTTTGAAACAAATGAAAGAGCAAAAAAGGACTTTCTTTTTGAAATGGAGGGAGTAGATGATTTGGGAATATTCTAGAGAATTCTTGTGTTCTCTAGAAACCTTGATACTCGAGTTGTTGTTGATTTCCAACAAAATGAGATTCGCTAGGGAGCATAAGGCATATAAAGATTTGACAAGGTTTTATGGCTATCAAGACTATCTCTTATTTAGCGATTATATTCTAGCCAAGAAAACAATGGACAAGGAAAGGTGGCTTGTTGCCATACTCCTAGAATATCAGCTGTTCCCCTCCAGTTTTTCACAAACCAGGGATAAATTTTGGAATAATTTGAAAGCTGGTAGATTTGCGAGACAATTTTCCTTACAGTTGAACTGTTTTCAAGTAACTTGAAAATGACTCGATCAGTGTGCTTTACTTGATGCTTTCATTTTGCTGAGGCTCAGCCGATGCAGATGATCATGCTGGTTTCTACTTTCTCCAACATTCAATAAGGAGCTTCAATATTTGAACAAGGAGGACCGGCTTCTCCGCTGGCTTGCTGTTGAGCATAGGAGCGCCACGGTGTATGGATTGGAGCTCATCAAGGAGAAGATTTTCGAATTTCATGAAAACTCATTTAGCAGGTTTATGATGATGATGATGATGATGATGATGATCGTTATGAAATATGCTTTCGAGTTTTAATAGTCAGAGTGAACCTATGTAAATAAATAAGATAACAACGAATGGTGGGATTTTTATTCTGTTCATTCTTAGGCCCATTAGGGTATGAAGTTAGGATGCCTGGAGTTTATTTTTAAGTGGATGAAGAGAGTATACAAACTATGGTTTGCAAGCCCCAAACTCAAGATAAACTCTAGTTATGTTATAAGAGATCTGTTTGGAAAAATGAAGTTTAGAAAACTTAGATCAGATTGGAATGTAGATTATTGCAATTATCTCAAATTTGGAAGTTATCTCAACTCCAAAATGAATGCCACACAACGCATTAGCTGTTTGGTTTTGGTGAGAGTTTGGTTAAGGGAAGAAATTTTGAAGGATCCTACAACTAAACATGTTTTGTTGGAAGTTAGATGTCACCTCTTACTGTTAACAATGGTTGCAGAAGCGGATGAAAGCGTTTTTATTTTGGGTTTCTTTTTTAATATCTTCCCCACGCTCATCTTAGGGATATCTAATAGTTATATATCCAACTCTTGTATATTGTGGTTTGCTTACAAGGATAAATCATTCTGAAGAAAGCACCTGCCTAAAACTTGTGCATTCTCCTCCTTTTATATGTCGGCAAATTCAATTGTGGTAAACCTGTCAAAGCCCTGCTTCCTTTACTTGTATGGCATATGTCAAGAGTATTGTTGTGCCATTATTAACCTGATCCAATGATTTTTTCCCTTTCTTTTTACAGAGATAGGGTAATAAGATTTGTAGCCATGATGGTCCCGATGACTCCCCTACTGCTGATTACTACTGGCGGAATATATCCAGGTAAACTTTTATCATTTAATGTTTCCGTTAGTACGCATTTGTGCCTGAACCCACTGTGTTGTTTCCTTAGCAAAGGGACCTAAAATGTGGCTAGCTAGGGTGAAGAGAAATGTTGTAGACTTGCATCTAATTGTTGCAAGCACTACTACTAGACACAAAACTCGCTAGATCTTATTGCAATGTAGTCATCATCCACATCCTTCACACCTATCCAAAACACAACCCTGCGCCAAACTCTAGGACGGAGGAGTTTCTGAAAAAAAGCTTCATCAAATAGGAGAATCAATCTTACTAAATTCCCGGTCAAATTGTCATAAACTCATACTC
Organism: Agapanthus africanus; assembly: GCA_030015575.1. Classification (NCBI taxonomy): domain Eukaryota; kingdom Viridiplantae; phylum Streptophyta; class Magnoliopsida; order Asparagales; family Amaryllidaceae; genus Agapanthus; species Agapanthus africanus. The sequence continues at coordinate 523,757,795 of CM057346.1, forward strand.
TTCAAAATCAAATTTGACTGAAACTGACTTAGCAGTTAGCATCATGAGGGCGGGTTCCTGTTACAATGCTTACATATTGAATTTAGGTTAGTAACCATAAACATAACCATATATGCACAAGTTTTCGGGGTTATGATACTCAAGTTAGAATTTAGAATCAACAACCAATTTGCATTATCTTTTGCAAAACCATTTCATCCCAGAACAAGATCTAAGCAATAAATGGATGTGTAATCAAACTTTAATTTACTGACATATAAAATCGATTAAGAATTTGAATCTAGCAACGTATAAGCATCATCAAAGGGATTGGATCCAAGGTATAAAATCATGGAATCAGTATCGGTATCGGGTGGTTCTTTTTTGGATTGGAATCGACCGTCTCGGCCATCTCGGATTGGAAATATCATAATTTGTATCATTTGAGAAAACAAAGTTCTAATATTAAGAAATTCTTTAAAAAAAATAAAAGAATCTAGAAACAAATTGGCTACATTTTACCAATTATTGATGTCTAAAATGATTGTTATAATACTTGGTAAAAATAACTATAATGTTTCTTATCTACTTTCTAGTAATTAATGATGTCAGATTAATAACCTATAATTAACCGTTGAACCATTGATAAACTTAATATCTGGACTCTACTAATCAAATGGTAAACCCACTATAACTAGGTAGCGGGAAGGATCGGTATCGGAACCTTGGACGGTCATAATTTGGATCGGTAGCTGCCATCATGGATCGTGATTGGCCAATATTTCAAATCATTATTGGATCATCCAATTAACAGTACAATCACCAATCCCAACAATCCACTGCATAGATTTCCATAGTTATTATTTCCATAGAATTTTCAGCGGTGGAACTCTTGTGGTACGGTAGAGAGCAAGGGTAAGGAGGTTGAGTAGATTAGATAGAATTTACTATAGCCTTTTAATTTTATGCAGAAAGTTAAATCATTATGGCAATATGATTCCAAGTTGTTGGAGAAAGAGAACCTACGTGATTAATTTAGGAGACAGTGGGAACTTTTATTCTGTTTTCATTGTTTGTAGCTCGATTTTTGGGAGGCTTGATGGTTGAATATGGAATGAAAATTTCTACCATCATTGCTTTATTTTGCTGTTGGTTCTATGTATATTGTGATTTACTTACAATGTCATTCGGAAGATGAGTTGCTGCTCTATAAGCATCAGCTGGTTGCATTCTCCTTCTTTTAAATGCCCACAAATTCAGTTGTGTGTCAAATTTGTGCTTCTTTTTACTTGTAACATATCGGAAGGGTATTGTGAGATGCTTAATCTGATACAACGTTTATTTTTCTCTTTCTTTGTTTCAACAGGCATAATCATACTGTATCCCTGCGACTGTTGCAATTCCGATGGAATTTTTCCAGGTAAATTTGTATCTGTTTATGATATCTGAAGCAACTTGTATTGTTTATTTGTCATCTTTTAATGAAGGAACTCAAATGTGGGTAGCTAGGGTAAAAATGAAGTAGGTTTATTGGAGTTCTCTCTCTTTTTTTTTGGCCCGTAGAGAAAAGTTCTGTACTTGGTTCTAATAATCGCAGCATTACAAGTAGACCAACCTTTTCTTAAAGAGAAAAAAAGGGATTTCCCAAAAAATGTATCCGTAGGCTCTTATCCTATAATAAATAAATAAATTTATTGCCAGCAATTTGCTTCAGTTTCACAAATACATACATGCGAATTTCCCAAATGAAAAACGACGCAATGCGAATTTACATTTTCCTATACTTCTTTATAGAACATCTAAGTTTGGTTTTTCTATATCATATTCTAAATATAGTTAGTAAATGAAAATGCAAAAATTAACTAATATCGAATTTTTTGCGTCCATTTTCTCGATACACAATTATCCTTAATTTCTTGGACTCCTATCTTCTATTTTATCCAAGTATGTCTTTCACTTTGAACAAAAGCTGGTAACCAAGAGAAAACTATCGCCTTCTAGAAAAGGAAAAAGAAGTTAATCAAGTGATATTGTTTGCAATGTTTTTTCTGAAATCAACCCCCTTTTGGAATCGAACATACGACCTCTCACATTAGAGAGGAAATTGGTACCAACCTAGATAAACCCAGTTGGTATTGTTTGCAATGTTGGAGCAAAAAAAATTTAACAACACTATTTTTTTCATTATTCTTTGACTTTATTCCGGCAGGTACCTTTTAGTATGATGAGAACAACGTGTTTATTGCATTCTTCAACTCATCATCCATTTCACATTCATTGTTCTGCAATTCAACAAATTATTATAATTTACATTTTAATCAATCAAACGAATGTGTGTAATAAGTATAATAATCAAGAAGGAAATTGCTATTTTAGATTACTATACAGTTCTTAAAATGCAATAGGAATAAAGAAGGAGAGACTTACAGCAGTTATTTTGCTTGAATTATTTGTATGCATATGGAAATGAGTCTGAACCTGGCTCGAAGGCTCTCTCGTTCCATTTTCTATCAAGATAGAAATACACAATAAGATAGTTGATGCTAACTCAAAAGCACAAAACTTCAAGAGGTCAAAGAATTTAATATAGCATCATCGATCAATCGATAATATTGCCATAACTACTATTTTGATTCCAACAATTCCGAGCAATAGCTGGACATATTCTAAAAGAGAAGGATTTTTTTAAAATGAAACTTAAACCAAACTAGTTCTATGAAGAATAATATTAAAAAAAGTGTAGAGAAAAAACATAATAGGAGGAAAACTTACTGTCACTGGAGCCTTGGAAGAAATTGTTCCAGGTCCAAGATTTTGTTAACAAATGGGACCAGACCTTGGTCCTCATAAGGGATTCTCCTATGTAAGGCTTTTTCTAGACTTACTATTGTCATGAAAAATAACCATTGGTATAGGATATTGAATGCCCTCTCCTTGTTATATAGGCGATGATTTGCAAACTAAATCTTTCTCAATAAATGCTATCTTTGTTCATTCATGGCCTGAAAATTGTTGATATTAGAAAGCTTTTCATTAGTACATGTCGTAATATTCTTATATCTTATTCGGCTATGAATGGATGAACATACAGTGCATGCTAATTTTTTCCCAATGATTTGCAAGCTAAATATTTCTCAATAAATATATTGATTCATTAATTGGTGAAAGTTGCTAATATTAGAACGCTTATCGTTAGTACAACTCATGATAAACTATGCAAATATATTTTTCAGATATGAATGAGTGAACATGCAATGTATCTTACAATATTAGAAAGTTTTTCATTAGTACATCTCATGATAAAGTATAGAAAGATATTATTCGGATATGAATTAATGAAAGAACAATGTATTTTAAATCTAAATGAATGATTATTGGTTCTCTCATGATTGCCAATTGCCAATATAAGAAAGCTTTTAGTTAGCATGTCCCATAGCTTATATTAAGATATTGATTCAGATTTGAATGGATGTACCAACAATTTATGCAAATCGTAGAGTGCATGAATTTTGTTTTTAAATTTTCTTTTCTTTTTCCTGGATTGAAGGTCATAATTGTGAGATCATATTGGTTTAAATTTGTTTCCTTTTTTTTAAGTCAATATGAAATGGTCTAACATAATTTTATTGATTAGTTAATACTGATACACATAAGTACTTCCCTTGAGAAGAGAGGACTACAATATTGAAGGATAAAGTTATATTATAAATCTTCGCCCCACATGACAAAATTTTTAGGCTCCGCCATTGGCGGGAGCTGACTTGATGATGGTTTACATAATGTCTTTAAGATATTGTAATTCCTAATGGCAGTGGATAATTTATGGGTTGTGTTGCTTATCCATTTGTGCACCAAAAATATCTGGATTGAAATCTGGCCGTTTTGAGCTGGACCATCTATCGGTGTGGACTACTAATGTGTGATGGATAGCGCTAGGGTTTGAGCACTATACAATCTCTTGATTGAATTAGAGATATGCGGGGCTAGAAAGACATAACTCTAGAGAATGAATATTTGCGTCTTCTATCTCTTGTGACATGAGAGAAAGTGAGCGGAATTAATGTGTGTGTGTGTGTGTGTGTCTTTCTCATGCTGGAGGAATCCTCTTCATTTTCACTGTAGATGTAGGCTAGGTTTTTGTTGAACCATATAAATTTAGTGACCTTTTTTGTTATGGATTTGGCTATCTTGTATGTCTGGTGGAAGGGGTGAGGGGATTGATATCCCTGACAGATAATTACCCATTTCTATACCAGTTTACGTAAACTTTAAGCTTTATCTCACCTCTAAATTAATGATTTAGAGTTTACTTGTTTCAGGTAACCTTTTCTTGTACAAATAGAATGTAAAAAGACTCATCCTTTGTCGTTGAGTGTGCATTACTTGATGCTTTCATTTCTACCCAGGGTCAGCTAATGCAGATGACCATGATGGTTCCACCCACCTTTTATAAGGAGCTTCATTTATTTGAAGGAGGAGGTGGATACAGCTTCTTCACTGGCTTGTTTTTAAGCTCAGAAGTGCCGCGGTCTATGGGCTGGAGTTCAGTGAGGACCAAGGAGATGATTATCGTGTTTTCGGTGATGGAAACTCTTATAGCAAGATTTAAGCTCAGAAGTCCTGGCCAAATTGCTGTAAATTCATACCATTCAAATTTGACTGGAACTGATTTAGCAGTTAGCACCTCATCGGCAGGTTTCTGTTACAATACTTACATATTGAATTCAGGTTAGTAAACAACAACTAATTATGGTTGAATATGGACTGGAATTTTTTACTATCATTGCTTTATTTTCTTAAGTTCTACGTATATTGTGGTTTACTTCCAATGTCATTCTGAAGATGAGTTGCTGCTCTTTACTAAATAAGCATGAGCTGGTTGCATTCACCTTCCTTTATATGTCCACAAGTTTAGTTCTCTCAAACCTGTCAATTTTGTGCTTCTTTTTACTTGTAACATGTTGGAACAGTATTGTGCCTTGCTTGATCTGATACAATGTTTTTCTTTCTTTCTTTGTTTCAGCGGGCTTAGTCATAGCGTATCCCTACGGCTCTTGCGATACCGATGGAATTTATTCAGGTAAATGCGTGTCTGTTTATGTTGTCTGAAGCAACACTTTATTGTTTATTTGTTATCTTTAGTGAAGGAACTTAAATGTGGGTAGCTCGGGTAAAAATGAAGCAGGTTTATTAGACAGTTTGCTTTTCTTGGCCCATAGAGAAAAGTTCTGTACCTGGTTCTTATTGCAAGCATTTTAACTTCACCAATCTTTTTCTTAAAGAGAAAAACGGGGCTTTCCTACGCTCTTAGCCAATAATAAATGGATAAATTTATTGCCAGCAATTTGCTTCAATTTCACAAATCCATACATGGGAATTTCCAAAGTGAAAAATGACATAATGCGAATTTAGATTTTCTTAAACTTTCTGTATAGAACATCTAAGTTTGGTTTTTTCTATATCATATTCTACATATAATTAGTAAATGAAAACATGAAAAGCAACTAATATTGAATTTTTTGGTAGCATTTTCTCGATACACAAATATCCTTGATTTCTTGGTCTCTTATCTTCTATTTTATCCAAGTATGTCTTCCACCTCGAACAACAAGCTGGTAACCAAGAGAAACTTATCGCTTTCTAGAAAAGGTAAGAGAAGTGATATTGTTTGCACTGCTGGAGCATCCCCCCCCCCCTCATTATTTGACTTCATTCCACTTGGTACCTTTCAATATGTTGAGAACAGCGTGATTATTGCATTCTTCCACTAATCATCCATTTCACATTCACTATTCTGCAACCCAACAAATTATTTTACAATTTGATTGATCAAGCGAATGTGTGCAAAAAGTATAATGATCAAGAAGGAAATTGCTATTCTACATTACAATACGGTTCTTAACATGCAATCGGAATAAAGGAGGAAAGACTTATGGAAGTTATTTTGCTGGAATTATTTGTGTGAACATCGAAATGAGTCTTAATCTGGCTCGAAGCCTCTGTCATTCCATTTTATTCCAAAATACAAACACATAATAATATGTTTGATGCTGACTCAGAAGCACATAACTTCAAGATGTCAAAGAATCTTATATAGTATCATGGATCAATTGATAATATTTCCATAACTCCTATTTTGATTCCAACCATTCCTAGCAATAGATGGACATATTCTAAAAGAGAAGAAATAACTTTATTTATTATTATTTCTTCTGATGAAACTTAATAAACTGCTTCTATGAAGAATAATATCAAAGAAAATTTTAAAAAAAGCAGGGGAAAAAGTAAACATGCAAGGAAAACTTACTGTCACCGAAGCCTTGGAAGAAATTTATTCCAGGTTCAGCATTTCTTTACTTAATGGGATCAGACCTTGGTCCTCACAAGGGATTCTCCTATGTAAGGCTTTTTCTGGTCTTACTATTCTCATGAAAAATAACATTGGTATAAGATATTGAATGTCCTCTTCTCATTATGTAGGCGCTGATTTGCAAATTGAATCTTTCTCAATAAATGCTATCTTTGTTCATTCATGGCCTGAAAAATGTTAATATTAGAAAGCTTTTCATTAGTACATGTCATAGTCTATTCTTAGATATTATTCAGGTATCAATGTTTGACATACAATGTATGTTAATTTTTTCCAATGATTTATAATCTAAATTTTTTCAATTAATGTATTGGTTCATTTATTGGTGAAAGTTGCTGATATTAGAAAGTTTTTTGTTAGTACATCTCATAAACTATGCAAATTTATTTTTCAGATATGAATGAGTGAACATGCAATGCATGCTAAAATATTTCAATGATTTGCTTAATTCGTCAATTGGTCGAAAATTTCTAATATTAGAATGCTTTTCATTAGTACATCTCATGATAAAGCATACAAAGATATTATTCGGATACGAATTAATGAAAGAACAATGCATTTTAAATCTTTCTTGATAGATCAATGCTTTATCGGTTCTCTCATGATTGCCAATATAAGAAAGCTTTTAGTTAGTACATCTCCTCACATATATTCAGATATTGATTCAGATTTGATTGGATGTACCAAAATGTATGCAAATAGTAGAACACATGATTTTTTTGAATTTGCTTTTCTTTTTGCTGGATGCATTTGGAAGGTCATAATTGTGAGATCATATTGGTTTAAATTCGATTTCTTGTTAAAGTCAATATGAAATTGTTCCCTTATTAATTAAACACAATAATAAGAGCTAAGCTCTGTTTAAAAACAATAGGCAACGTCTCATATGCTCCCCACGTGAGTGCCATCGACGGCCTCTTATAAGATTAAATTCTACAGCGGCGCCTTACGTGAAGTTCACATGAGCGCCGACGTGCAAAGCACGTGGTGCCTGTTATATAAGAATTAAATTCTTAGGCGGCGTCCACGTGCATAGCACGTGATCGTCATCGTCCAAATTAAAGAGAATAGAATTAAATTTTATTGGGGGGAAAATATCTACCTATTATATAAGAATTAAATCTCCAAATAATCTTTGAGGCCAATTAAATCAATTGATATCTCTCAAATAAGAGATTTTCTCAAAATTAATTAACAATCTGCCTCTCCTATATAAAGAATCCGAGACTTCAAGTCTCGCAGAAGAGGAGGAAAAAAGGAGAGAAAACCCCCCATAAGGTTTTGCAAACAAAAAGATAGAAACTGCAACTGAGAATTCAATTCTCTTTCAAAGAAGATCTCCCTGTTCTTTTAAACCCTAGGTTAAGAAAAAGTAGAGATAAAATGTATCCTTTTTACCTAGCATAAAAAAACAAGGGTTTAACCCTTCATAAAAAGAATTTAGTTCTTCCTTTGATATGAGATTTGCAAAGCAAATCTTCCCACAAATTGAGAATTTAATTCTTATTGGGAAGATTTTGTTCTTCTAATTCAAAATCTAGAGGAAAAAACTAGATTAAAAGAAAAAGGGAGGAGAACTTATGGTTCTAGGAATTTAATTCCTCTGTAAACAGGGTTTAACCCTACATGAAAGAAATTAATTCTTATAAAAAAATAAAAATATAAAAGAACTTAGTTCTCCAATAAAAAGATCCCAGATTTTCAAAAATATAGATCTTGGTGATCATTAATGGCCAAAATGCCATTAACAGACATTCAATCTCTAAAAAGACCAGGGCGTGCTTCTCACGTGAGTGCCCAAAAGATTCCCTTAAATGGAACTCGGCGCCTCACGTGTTTCCTACATGAGCGTCCAAAACAAAAGACCCGGTGCCGCACGTGCTTCCCAAGTGAGCACCCAAAACAAAAGAGTGCTCAGCGCCTCACGTAAAATACACGTGAGTGCCCAACAAAATAGAATGCTCAGCGCCCCACGTACTCCCCACGTGAGCGCCATATCAAATGCTTAGCATTCTATATTCAGTCAAAATGACTAAGTGCTTAGCACCGATTGGACAACGCCCATGTCTTAGCGCTTCATGTGCTTCTCACGTGAGCGCCATACCAAGTGCTTAGCACTCTATATTCGGTTAAAATGACTAAGTGTTTAGCATTGATTGGGCAGTGCCCATGTCTCAGTGCCTCACGTGCTCCCCACATGAGTATCATACCAAGTGCTTAACATTCTATATTCAGTGCTTAGCACTGATTGGGCAGCGTTCATATCTAAGCGCTTCACGTGTTTTCTACGTGAGCGCTAGAGCCACAGATAAGTGCCTAGCAATTCTGAATAAAACAAAAAGGAAAGCCCAAGATTGAGTAGACCAAGCCCAAATTGGTTAAGTATCTGAATTTATTTGCAGCTGAGTCTAAATGCTCTGTTGTTGGATCTCAACAAATTTTTTAATGATCCATAAAATGTTGCTAAGTTGATCTTAGTCTCAGATAAGACTAACGTATCCTTAGTTAAAATAAACTGAGCCTAAATCCTCATATGTTTAATTCGATTTTAATTTCAAACTAGATTAACGGTTCTTAAACGAAACAAAATATTTTTGAACTAAAGGAATATATAATCTAAGTTTAAATCCAAATCTAAAATATACGGATTTGGACTAATCCGCACCCTACGGGCGACGACATAAACTAGTCTCCGTATACAATCCACGGGCAACCAAAACAAACAAAATAACACACGACACGAAGTGAACTACTGGAGAAAGAGAAAGTGATTATCACAACGTAATTAACTGTAGGGGCTTACACCTGCAGGGAAGAGTGTCCCCACAATCAACTACCCCTCACAAATGAGGAAAAATCTGATAAAATATGCTACAATGGTCGCATCTATCCAAACCTCCGATATACGGTGTCATAAATCAACTTGATATATTCGGAGAGGTGGATGATATGTCCAAATAGCGTTTGCCCCAAAATTTAGGCTAGACGTCCTTAGCGTCTCAGTCCAGTCAACAAAAATGATCTGACATAAATTCTCTTGATTGGTTAGAATTGATACACATGGCACTTCACTTAAGAAAAGCGGATTTTGAAATTGAAGGATAAAGTTATAGCATAAAACTTCGCCCCACAGGACAAAATGTTTAGCTCTGCCATTGCTGGAGCTGATTTGATGATGGTCTACATAATGTCTATAAGATATTGTAATTCCTAATGGCCGTGGATAATATATGGGTTGTGTCTCTTATCCATTTGTGCACTATCAGGATTGGAATTTGGCCATTTCGAGCTGGACTGTAGTGTGGGCTACTAACGTGTGATGGATAGTGCCAGGGTTTGAGCACTATACAAATCTCTTGTTTGAATACGAGATAACGGGGTTAGAGAGACAATGACTCTAGCGAATGATGGTTTGTGTCTTCTATCTCCTGGGATGTGAGCAAAGGAGAGTGGAGATAAGATTTGAGAGAGATTGAGCATGTAACCTAGAATATTTGATTTGAGAGAGATTGGGTATGTAACCTTTGTGGGCTAGATTTTCTCGAACTATATGACTCAAGTGTTTTTCTTGGTGTGGATTTGGCTATCTTGTGTGTTTGGTGGCGGCGGCGGCGGCCAATGGAAACATTAAGCTGTATTTCACCTCTAAAACAATGATGTAAAGTTGACTTATTCCCAGTATTTTTTCTTGCACAAATACCATCTGAAAAGACTCATCCTTTGTTGTTCCGTGCGCTTTACTTGATGCTTTCGTATTTACCCATGGTCAGCTAATGCAGATGACCATGATGGTTCCTCCCACCTTCAATAAGGAGCTCAATTATTTGAACTAGGAGGATCGGCTTCTTTGCCGGCTTGTTGTTAAGCTTCGAAGTGTGTTCATCAATGAGTACCGAGGAGACTATTTTCGTGTTTTTGGTGATGGACACTTTTAAACCATGGTTGAAGGCGAGGATGACGATGATGATGAGGACGAGACAAGAGAGGATTTACTATTGCATTTGAAGTTAAACCATTGTGGCAATATGCTTCCAAGTTGTTATAGTGTGAGAACCTATGTTAAGAGAGTGGATCCTGGAAATTTTTGAGGAGTTTTGATGGTTGGATATGAAAAGAAAATTTCTAGGATCCTTGTTTTATTTTGCTGTAAGTTTTATGGAATTGCTTATTGGTCATGTTAGCAAGAGGAAAGGTTTTTTCTTTTCTTGTTGTGTTTGATATTATCAGTCTGATGAATTCTGTCAACATTATAAACCTCACTGGCCAAATGACAATGTTTTTGGCCCATGGAGTTGCGCGCTATCAAGGCCTCGCAACTCATGTTATTACTGAAGCAATATATGTCGCTCGAATATGCTTTCATCGTCCTTCTGAGGATGAGTAGCTGCTCTTTAATTAAGCATGAGCTGATGCATTCTCCTTCATCTATATGTCCACAATTTCCAATTTGTCGAGCTTGTAAATTTCGTATCATATGATAAGAGTATGTTGCCGATCTTAATCTGATATGATCTCTCTTTTGTTTTCCAGCAGGTGTAGCCGTAGTGGATTCCTACGACCCTCGCAATACCGACGGAAATATTCAGGTAAACCTGTATCTGTTTATGTTGCTTGATCAGTTTTTCCCTCGATTGCAGTTTGTGCCTGTCATGAAGCACCTCTGCGTTGTGCATTTGTTTTCTTTTCTTGGCCCCTGGAGAAAAGTTCTGTACTTGCTTTTAATAATTGCAAGCAATTTAAGTAGACACAAAACTCACTAGAACTAATTGCAGTTCTATCATCTATGTACTTCAAAAATCTATGAAGTATGAAGCAGAGCAATATCATTAAAACAACTTTGGCCAAAATAAAAATAAAAATATATCATTAAAACAAAAACCATCATCCCGGTCCCAAAGGATCCGAATTGACTGGATGATCTTGTTAGGTTAAATATAATATTCATTTAGCTATAGAAATTTCGTAGATATCATAGATAATTAAGATATGGCGTGTTGTGATCAAGATCGTTTAAATAGATTGTAAGGATTGTTTGAATCCGTTTTTACTAAGAATTTTGTAAACTGATATATTTAGTCTCATAATATAATGATCAAGCTCCTGTCATCCCCCCCGGGGGGAGGGGGGAGGGTAGAATCCCAATTTTTTTATGTATCGAAATAAAATATAGTTATAAAACGAAAATTAAGCAATGAAAAACAAGGTCAAGTTATTATACAATAGCTTAAGTTCGAACTCTTAAAAAGGGAGGCAGTCACTCCAATTTTGAGCAATAAGTTCACTTAGCCATTCCAATGGAAGTATCAGAGACAAAATCGCATCAATCTCGACATAAAAATTCGATAGTTCCGCAACCACCATAAGGATTGCTCCAATTGGCTTCTTGTTGGCTGCAACGGTCTAATGATGTTCGGACCACTCAACTATGTCTTGATAAATAAAAATAAAGTTCAGTTCTAACTGTTAAAAGACAATTTGAAGTTTGCAAAATAATTAGTCAAACACACATTCAACATGTCTAAAAAATGCTTAATATGCATTCAAGAATTAGAATGCAAATTAAATTTTGCTTTCTTAGTCAATTAACATTATCTAAATATATTTCATGAAATTGTATTAGTGCTAATATGCACTATATAAGAAGGTGCTCTCTTTGTATTGCATCATTCAAAAAAATCAAGAAAAGAAAATCAAAGTTAAGCCTTCAAAGCAAAGGCAAATTCTTTATCTAAAATTTCTTATTACAAAACAAAGTTATTGTTCTTAATTAAGCTTGCTTTCTTAAATTCAATTTCGCATTATCCACTAGACTTCCGTCTGTCCCAACAAATTCGGTATCACAGCCATTCATCTCTATCTCTATCGATATGGCAACATTTTTTCCATCGGCACCATCGCTGTTTAACTACTCGCAAAATCTCGTTCCGGTTTTTTACGGTGAGAGTTATGATTTTTAGAGTCTCCAAATGAGGACTCTCTTCATTTCTAAAGAACTTTGGAAGCTTGTCGAAAGCGGCTTCGAAATAGCCGATGATTCCGAAACACTTGTATCATGGACGCAGACAAAACAGAAGAAGTACCGTGAGAATAAAAAGAAATACACAAAAGCGCTTCTCTTTATTCAATAAGGTGTGAACAGAACGATCTTCCCCAAAATCACGGCCACCGCTATATCAAAAGAAGCTTGGGAAATTCTTAAACAACAATTCAAAAGTTCTACGAAGGTAATCTCTATAAAACTTCATTCTTCATGGCAAGATTTTGACAATTTGGCCATGAAAGATAGCGAATCAATGAAAATTATTTTTGATAGAGTTACCACAATAGTTAACCAAATCAAAACTTATAATGATACTATTGGTGAAAAAAGACTGTTGAAAAAATATTATGAAATTTGCCACAAAAATGGGATCATGTTGTTGCCGCTATTGAAGAGTCAAAAGACTTATCAATTTTGACCTTCAATGAATTAATGACATCTTTGGAGATACGAGTTGCAAATGAACAAGTCCTCAACAAAAGACGTAGGGTAAGCTTTCCAGAGCGAGGTGACAATTTCAGAAAAAAGAAAAGGACAATTTCAGAAAAGAAATAATGTATAAGATGCAAAATTCCTAAGCACTCTCGACGAGATTGCTGGTTTCAGAAAAATGATGAATCAAATTTTTCAGAAGCAGATCATGTATTCTACTCCTGTTTTAATGCTCAATCAGATGCAAAAGATATCTGGTATCTGGATAGTGGTTGCAGCAATCATAAGACAGGAAATAAAGACATCTTTGTCAACCGAAATGAAAGAGTCGATTATCAGATAAAGCTCGGTGATGGAAACCTGCATAAAACCAAAAGAGAAAGAGAGATGGCTGTGCAAACAAAGGGAGGTAACACAACGTTTATTTCAGATGTTCTTTATGTTCTAAAACTAAAAATAAATTTGCTAAGTGTGGGACAACTAATACAAAAAGGATATCTAAAAAATTTTGTGAAAGATGAATGTGTAATTATTGATGGCAATGATAAACGCATAATGGCTAAAATTAAAATGGTTCTAAATAAAGTTTTCCCCTTGAAAATGTCATATGAGAATTTTGCACTAAAATCCGAAGATAACAATGATTCTCTATTATGACATTTGAGATTTAGTCATTTAAATTTTAGAATTCTCGGTTTGCTAAAAACAAAAATTATGGTTATTGGTCTTTCTTAAATAACCAAAGAAGAAAAAGTTTGTGAAGCTTGCATTTACGACAAAATACATCGACTTCTGTTTACAAAAATATCTTGGAGGGCCAAAGCTTCGTTAGAACTTGTGCATGCCGATATATGTGGTCCTACTCAAATTCCATCATTAAGTGGCAAAAAATATTTCCTATTATTTGTCGATGATTATAATAGAATGACGTGGGTTTATTTTCTAAAAGAAAAATCCAAAGTATTTTCTATGTTTGTTCAATTCAAAACATTTGTTGAAAAACAAAATGGCCACAAATTGAAGGTGCTGAAAACAGATCGTGAAGGAGAATTTACTTCTACACAGTTTCAAGACTTCTGCAAGGCTCAAGGTATCAAGAAAGAGCTAACCGTAATATACATTCTTAAGCAAAATGGCATAACCGAAAGAAAAAATAGATCTATTGTGGAGATGGGCAGAAGTATGCTGAAAGAAAAAAATCTTTCGAACAAGTTTTGGGAAGAAGCAGTGAATACGATCGTGTACATCTTGAACAAATCGTCAACAAAAGCTGTGCCAGACATAACACCATACGAAACTTGGTACAATCGTAAAGCAAAGATAGATTTCTTGAAGGTGTTCGGCTCTATCGCTTATACTCACATTCCAGCGCCAAAGAAAAATGAAAAGTTCGATGAGAATCGATAAGAAAGAAGAAAAATACATTTTCATCGGTGACATTGATGAATCTAAAGCTTACAGATTGTATGATCCTAACATCGATAAGCTTGTGATTTCATGAGATGATATCTTCAATTAAGCAGCTTCATGGAGATGGAAAGAAAATCAAATCACAACACCAACAATCATTGAAGAAGAAACCGGAGCGTCTGGTTCTTCTAACCAAAACCCTCAAAATGCAAGATCTGGAGATTCATCTTCTTCAGACTCTGAATCATCACCTCGAAAAGTACGTTCATTGCAAGATATTTATAATTCTTGTGACATGGCATTATTCTATTGTGACCACAGAAATTTGAAGCAGCCAAAAAACATGAAAAATGGGTCAAAGTAATGAATGAAGAAATTGCAATGATCCAGAAAAACAACACATGAAGCTGACTCATCTTCCAGGAGGGAAGGAGTTAATCAGGCTCAAATGGGTCTACAAGACCAAATACAATGAAGACAGCTCAATTCGGAAGCCGAAGGCTCGACTTGTAGCAAAAGGCTACTCGTAGAAGCCAGGCATTGATTTGGACAAGACATTAGCCCTAATTGCTTGTATGGAGACAATCAGAACCGTCTTAACACTTGTAGCACAGTTCAAACTGAAAGTGTTCCAGCTAAACGTCAAATCAGCATTCCTAAACGGAGATCTTGAAGAAATCTATGTAGAACAACTTCAAGGCTATATTGTCAAAGGAGAAGAGTGTTTATCGCCGAAAATAGAGGCAAACCGCGTAGGTCGTCTTCACTGAATTTAGGGGCAGATGATATTTGGATTTATCCATCCACCTCTCCGAAGATACCAAGTTGATTTATGGTACCGTGTATCGGAGGTTTAGACGGATGCGGCCGTTGTAGCAGACTTTGTCAAATTCCCTCTCGTTTGCGAGGGTTTTTTGATTGTGGGGACACTCTTCCCTGCAGGCGTAAGCCCTTACAGTTAATTACATTATCGCATCGCAATAACCACTTTCTCCTGCTCCAGAGGTTCACTTTGTGTCGTGTGTGTTTGTTTTATTTTTGGTTGCCCATGGATTATACGCGTCTACTTTATGTTGTCGTCTGTAGGGCGTGGATTATTCCAAATCCGTATATTTTTAGATTTGGGTTTGGGTTGATTTAAGGGTCGCTGATCCGTTTTGAGATCAAGATCGACTCAAATGCATACGAGTAGTTGGGGGCTCGGTTGGTTTTTTGTTAAGGATACGTTAGTCCAATTTGAGACTGAGATCTACTTAACAGGGTGTTATGATTATTTTTGTTTCAGATCCAACAAGAGAACACATGGGCTCTGTTGTTTTAGTTTAAGGACGTTTCGGTCTCTTATCGCCGTTTTGGAGGCGAAGTTGTAGTTTGAGGACATTTCGGTCTGTAAATCACCATTCTTGAGGTGAGGTTTTAGTTTAAGGACGTTACGGTCCGTTGTCGCCATTTTGGAGGTAATATTTAGTTTGAGAACGTTTCGATCTGTAGATCACCATTTTTGAGGTGGGGTTTTAGTTTAAGGACGTTACAGTCCGTTGTCGCCATTTTGGAGGCAACGTTTAGTTTAAGGACATTTCGGTCCGTTGTAGTTTAAGAACGTTTCGGTCTGTTATTAGTGTAAGGACGTTTCAGTCCGTTGTCCATCTTGCGCGCATGTGTATTTGTTACGTGACGGGATGAACAACGATGATTTGGAATGCACCTAGTTTAGGGTGTCGTTTGATTTGGGGTGTGCACTGTAGGGTTCCTAGGCATCCTAATGAGGTCTCACAAGGCATCAACCATGCCAATTTCAAAATTTAACGGTGCCGAGAAACCCTAACAAGATCGTTGGCTAGATTTTTAGGCGACAAAGCAAACTAGTTAACACTTAACTACAAGAATACGGAAATACAACCTTTGTAGATCCGGTCCTCCACCTCCACGGCTCCGTGATGAAGTCCTCTCCGCTGTCCATATCAAAATTCCGGGCTCTAGCGTCGGCTTCATCGGAGGAAGAGCGGGCTAGGTCATCGACGACGTGCCGAAGATGATCTACATCGAGGCATCGCTAGATCAAGCTCCAACTTCACCAAGTCTAGAAACTTGTGAAGAAAACACACTCTACTACTTGGCAAGAGGTAGATGATGAAGAAATAGGAAGTGGGTTGACTTTAGAATTGGATTTCTCACTCTTTTTCATCAATCACCATTGATGAAGTGAAGGTTTCTTCATTGAAGAAGATGAAGAAGAAGAAGAATGAATATTATGATAAGTATTATAATAAAAATAATAAAATCATTCTTATCATAATCTTAACCATGGTAATGTGTAGAGAGTTAATCATGGTTGAATGGAATGGTTAGGGTTAAGCATGAGACAAAATGGTCACTTGGTCAAAGTCTTCATGAAGCTTCATAATACATACAAAGAAAGCCACCATTTTCTCATTATGCTTATTATTTTCCAAAACAAATAAATAAATAAATGAATGAATAAAAAATAAAACCCTAACCATTACACAACCATGGTTTAATCTTTACATAAACCCTAGAGAGCATGTATCATCAAACATGATACAATCAAGTGCACAAAAAGTATATCACATATACAATGTGCACATCCGAGCGAGAAAATCCATTTAAAGTGAACCAATACTAGTTAATGCAAAGTAATATATCAAATATATAATTATGCATTAAACCATTAAATCAACACTTGATTTAACGATCCGGTCATATCGCATATCACCGACTAGTATCCAATGTATCGGCTTATCGAATCAATCCTTGAATCGATAACTAGGTTATATCGCATACAACCAATCGATACATTCATCACGAGAATGAAATACGGTATCACATACACGCATTATTCTCGGTCCCGCACATATCTCATATGCGCTCCTATTTCGTTTCGCTTGAGCCAGGAAACCTCTGTGTAGGACTCTAAAGACTCGTCAATACGCCGGCAGCAGGTGATGATCATATCAAACACGCACAAGCCGCAAGCGGTCTGCTAAACGTAACGGCCACCCGGGTATTGAGCGATCAGAAGATCGACGAGCAAGCCCGCTCACACTCCAGTGAATCCAACCAGTAACACTACCGTACAGTCCGGTCTGATCGTCTGATATGTCGCATATCTCTCCTAGGGGTGGTAAACGTCAGACCCCAATAGCTCGATAAGTCGTGTCGATATGAGGTCTATAACAATTCGAGAAACTACTGGTAACACTTACCAGTAAATCTCAGCAACCCTGGCCAGGGATTTCCGGTTATAGCCAATCGAACACAGCGCAACATCAACCCCCTATACCGGGAGAGACGAATCCCCTCCTATCGCTCATTGCCTCCATGTGACTCGGGACTGTACCCAAAAACCACCGTTTTGCACGCCCTCTTGGACGTGGTAAGGTGGAAATCAAAGCACAGTGGGAACCACACAAGACTCTATGACGATCTCGGGTCAACAGACTACTCTGTACCAGTGTCACCAGAGAACTGCCATCTGACGTAAGGTATAATACCATCTGGGAGTTCTCGGCGAGTCCGTCCAGTGTACCCAGTCTCCACTGAGCACCCGTATATCATCTCTGATGTCAAACACCAATGGATATGGGATCATCCATCGCCCATCTGTATGGGTCGAGAAGGTACACGCTAGTCTACTCTGGTATATCGATGCCCCGTCTCGATACACCCACGACTAGGGACTTTGAAGGATGTACTTATGGACTACCATGTCCCCACTAGTATAATCCGCATCATAGTCCAGGTAGTCAAGTACACATCCTAAGGGCTTTACCAACATGTAACAGAGAGACAATCAGTATACACGTTAAGGTAAAGATTAACCAGATAGCATACTATCATGTCGAGCAAGAAAGTCCTCCCTATATATGTCCAAGCATCCACTACAATATACATCCTATGTATAGTAATGGCCTCTAGGGCATACATATAACTAACAATCTCCCACTTGCACTAGGGCCATCTGATAGCAGTGGTTGTAGTATCTCATACTCAACCATCCCATAAAAGTCTCTCACTGGGAACAGGCCTTTGTGAGTGGATCCGCTGTGTTATCCTCTGAGTCTTCTCTCCAAACCTCGATCACCCTGGAGATCAACCATCTCCATGATCAAGTGATACTGCCTTAGAATATGTCTGGATCACTGATGGGACCTGCGTTCCTTGGCATAAGCCACAACTCCATTGTCACACAATGGGAGGAACATAGTTCATCTCATGAACCATTATATACCCAAACAGCCTCTTTGGTAGCATCTTAAGTAGCGATGTATCCTGCCTTTATCGTCTAGTATGCCACGGTATTTAGCTTGGAACTCTTCCAACATACCGTCCCTTTACTGAGGGTATAGACAATGCCTGTGACTGACACTCAGTCGTCTTTATCAGCCTGGAACACTTCCAGTGATTCTCCCCTGGATCAACTGATACCATCTCACTACAGCTAGTGAGTATCCTAACATCCATTTAGATCTATCTCATAGATCCAAAGTCCAGGATTTAGTAGGTATCACTTCGATCCTATATGGAGAATCATTGTGATAAGCGGAGATTGATCGAGCGTAGCATAGGAAACTCCTTCCCTATCAAGAGTATGTCATCCACGTACTCTACGAGGATCGTCACCATACTCCCTACTATCTTTTTGTTTATACAAGGTTCATCTACCATTTTGATGATGCCAACTTCTTTGACTAATCCATCAAAACAGATATTCCAACTCCGCGATGCCTGCTTTATCCTATAAAACATCTTGCACACGTTTCCGCTGCTCCCACTGTCTACGAGGCCCTCTGGCTGTGTACTTATAGACGCACTCTTCTAAAACATCATTTAGAACAGCAGTCATGACACTCAACCACCAGATATCGTAGTCATGGTATATAGCCGTGGCAAGTAGGATCTGGATGGACTTAAGCATAGCTCCTTAGAAAAAGTTTCATCATTATCCACGCCTGGTTGATGACGAAAACCTTTAACAAGTCTAGCTTTGAAAGTCTTAACTTTTCCATCTACACCAAGTATTCTTCTCAAGATATACTTGCTCCTGATGGGGATTTAACCCTTCAGATATAGCAACCAAAGTCCATACTTTGTTGGTGTACATGGATTCCATCTCAGATCGCTAAGCATCCAGCCATTCTTACAGAGTCCCTACTCTCGATGGCCTGCTCGAAGCTAGTTGGGTCATCATCTCATGATGCAATCCTCGCTCCCACTGTCATAGAGTAACCGAAGTATCTCTCAGGCGGGTGAGGAACCTTACTAGATCGGCGGAGAGGCTGAGGTTCGTTGGTAATTATTGAATCCTTTGGTTCTATCAAATCATCAGCTGCAGTTTTGTATAGCTGGAACCTTTCCAGTTCTACATAACAGATCTTGCCTCGAGCTTGTCCGGATTATGCTTTTAGACATAGCCCGGACAACCCCAAATCTTAACCAACTTAAGATATGGGCTCTTCCCTTATCATATCAAATATGAAGTGGTAGGCAACTGATTTGATTTGAACCCTATTCAATACGTATGCAGCTTCTCAAGTGCATAACTCCCAAAAAAGGAAATAGGTAACTCAGTAGTACTCATCATAGAGCACACCTTATCACATAGGGTGTGATTGCTCCGCCCCGATATACCATCGTGCTATGGTGTATACGGAGGAGTAATGCTGAGAGAGAATCTCATTCTCCTTTAGAAAATTCCAGGAATTCCGTGCTTAAGTATTCTCCTCCTTGATCTCATCAAAGGACATAATACTTATACCCGTATTTTGGTTCTCTATTTCTGACTTATATTCTGTGAATATCTCAAAAGGTTCGGACTTGTGTTTCAACAGGAACATATGTCTGAATTTTGAGAGATCATCAGAGAATGTAATGAAGTAAAAGAACCGGTCTTGGCATGTGTAGACAGGGGCCCTTACATACATCACCATGTATCAGTCCCAAGAGTACACTAACTCTTTCTCTGTTTCCAATAAACAGAGCTATGGTCATCTTATCTTTGTGACATGACTGGCAAGTTTCATAAGATGTAAATTCAAACTAATTTAAATATGCATCTACATGTAACTTCAGCTAGTCAGGTCGCATTGATATGACCTAGTCTACAATACCACAAGAAGGATTCGTTCATTTCTGAACTCTTCCTCTTGTGTGTGTTCCGTATACTAAGAACTGTAGTTTGATTTAGAACATCAATGCTTTTAGATAACGTGCCTGAACCGATCAACTTTTGATATAGGAAATGTTCAAAACATTATCCATTTATACAAAATTTTATCATTTCTTTACTAATAAAGAGATAGATATGATTTTGTATATCAGGATCGGTATCTAATAGCATTTGTTCAGAATCAATGTACTGGTCATACAGGGTGACAGTGACCAACAGACTTGGCTGCAACACTTGCCCCGTTCTCTGTCTCATGAAACTTATCACTCGTTCTCAGTTCTCTACCTTTCTGTAGCCCTATGTAACATATTACATATGCGGGATCCTGATCTGGTATCACATACCCAGGACGTAAAGGATACTGAGAAACAGTTCTCTGTAATGAACACACCCGAAGATGATGCATCAACATGCACACTCTTCGTTTGGGCGGCACGGGAAATCTGGTATTCCCCAATTTCCTGCTCTGTCTTATAACAATTATAAGTTGGAGCGGGACCAACGTTCCCCAGCTCAGTATAACAAGCGGGTTCGGTCGATAATCCGTATTATTATCTTGATTAAGGCGTGATATGGTCGCTACCTGGAGAGAGAGAGAAGAAAACACTCAGCGTGCGCTCTTGCAAAAATAGATTGGTTATTATTTTATCTAATCAGGATGGCTCCCACTGCTTTTTATCAAATCTTCCTTCAAACCCTAAAAGGAAAGACTAGCCGGGATTAATTACACGCTACAGGTTCGCCAATCTTTCAGCCAGGCCAGTGTCGGTATTTTGAGGGAGGTCCCCCGTGCTTTCGCACGAACCTAATTAATGTAAACCTCGTTTTCCCAGAGGCGTAATCTCGTTAACACCTTTCTAGACACCTACTTGATCGGCTAATTGTAATGTGTAAAACTCTCCTAGGAGTAACAATTACTCGCAGCGGGTATCGGGATCCAACTATCTCATAGAAGGTATGCAATCTCATTGTAAATTTCAACACTTGAAATTCCCGATAATATTTTGCCCCTAGCACCCTATGACCTTGACGGAGGTCAACAAACCATAGGCTACTAGTCAAGTTCAACCCGTCATTTCTTGATCGAATTAAACCCACCCGCACGACCCTTGACGGAGGTCAACAAGGCCGCACGACTTCCCTAATCTAATCTGCATCATATGCATAAGCAGATAAATACTAGTTAGCTACCGCACACTACGCCTTGACGGAGGTCAACAAACGTAGCACGAATATTAAATATGACTTATCTGAAATGACGGAGGGCTACGACAGGTTTTTCTGAAAACCTATTGCGTAATGAACTTGATATCGTTGTAGAATCAAATGATTTTAAAATGGAGTGTTTTTTAGGCTTTTCTAGTTTTGCTAAAGGGGTCACTCCCGGTGAAGGGATCGTCAGCCCTTTCCTCGTCGAATGAGGTGCGGGATATATCATATATATCACTGTACAAAGCAAAAACTCTTAAAAGCAATCAGAAAACAAACCGAGTGTGTAGCATTTGCCAGTTATTGCTAAAGGAGTCACTCCCGGTGAAGGGATCTCGGTCCTTTCCTCATCGAATAAGGTGCAGGATATATCACATATACCGCTGTGCAAAGCAAGAACTGTAGCTACCTGTTTTATTTTGAAATTCGATTCTACAACATCTTAGGTTTCTTTTATTTCATTAATCACATTAATGAAGTCCCATCAATTAAGTTACTTAAACATCACAGATAAATACGACGTACACTTATGCCATCCGCATTCGCCTCGATGTCCCCTCGTGCACCGTTAGGTTAGGTAACTAACGGCAGAGCGGGGCAGGGCTAGCGCGGGTGTAAAACATAAGTAACGTCTATATAATATATCATATATACTATATACAGTATCTATCACAGAACATCACATGATCATATCACAGATATCGCAGCAGAAGAAACATATGAAATATTGGATATACTAGGACGTCCGTGTTTTCAATACGAGCCAGTATAAAACACGGATTCCACGGTCGCGATGAATAGCCAAACCCACACCCCTAGACCCCTACGAGAGCGGCAAGCAACCCTACCAATTCTAGAGTTTGGAGACCCGGACTCGACTCCTCGAGTTGGTCTCCCACTGGACTCCAGAACCCGGTTACTTGTGTCCTCCTCCTTGGGTCTATCCTAGTGCGGAAAAGTAAATAATATACAAAGGGTGACATCTTCCGCAACCTGAAAGTGCCCCAATAAAAGAATATTACATACAAGTTTTTACATGAATGAAAATGAAAAACACTCATCTCACATAAAAAACCCCGGCTATTCAAACACGACGATCCAATATAACATATCCAGCAACACATAACATCACATGTCATCAACGTAAGTAAATATGCATATCCCAATTGTCGTTGACATATAGCAACGAAACCGGCGATATCACATATTACACTTACGGTCACAGAAAAGAAAGCGTAAAACTACAACAGTTGGAATCCGCAACCTCCATAGACATCGCATGCCTAATCAAATGAATTCCTTAGACATCGCATGCCTAACAATTATAAACCCCGCATTTTAGTCTCATTATCGAAAATACTTTTCAATATCAAGTCGGGCAATTCAACAAGATTCCCGACATCCTGATCGAATACTCGTCGCAAACTTCAGTAGACGGCCGCACCCCCGATACCGTCGACGAAGTGCACCAAGGCGGAACACCGCTGCCGCGAGCACCCGAACGGATGCTTTCGGCGACGGGGTTCTCCTACAGTCACTTGGTCGGGGTTATGGAGTGAGGCTGTCTATTAAGTTTACCCGGCGAGTATCCGCGTACGCTACGTGATTGCGACGGACTTTTAATCGCATCAAAATTCCGTGGCAACCGATCAAGTGAGACTAAACTGCTATGTTTATAACATTCATTCAGTTATCTCATAACTATTTGTGAATTCCAATTATTGTATCACATTCCAGATAAATAGAAAATGTTAAACTTTCCGATCGAACAGTCAAACACCCAAGTTTTCCCGATATAGATCAACACATGAAATAAGTCTAACAACATTCAGTTCGTGCCTCAGTACCAACGGTCCAGCCGTAGAAGGGTCAAGCCAACGCCTCATATGTGGCACGCCGTACTGCCCCAAACCCGAAGGTTCAAAGGGCAGTTCAAGACGGTCACATAATCGAGTTAAGGTTTGTTGTCTTCTAGAGGGACCATCGCGTTACTTGCACTACTTAGAACGTCTTTAAACCATGGAAAGATCCAACACTTGGAAATTTCCCGACAGGGGAAAAATTGGGTATTTATATCCGGTCGAACTTTTTAACATATTCTAAAAATACCCGGAAAAGCACACCGACAAAATTAGACAGTCCGATCGAATACACCGAGTCCCCAATACAACTCAGAAAATGCAACTCTGTAATAAATATTAAAAGCATCCAGAACACACAAGAAACACCAACAGAAACAACTGAAGAAAACTCACAGCCTGATCATCACAGACGACCGCGGAACCGCCGCAAAAGGGGGGTCAACGCCGCGGTTCCGCGGTCGTACTGTAGAATTAGGCTGTCGTTTTCTGCAGTTTTTCTTAGAATTTCCTGCACATTCCTCTGCATATTTTTAATTCTAAAAAATCCACGATTTCAGAAAAAGTACAGAGAGCAATATTAGGGTTTGGGTTTTGATTCGATCGGAGTTCTAATTCCGTCTACGCATCGCCTAAGGCTCTAGCTAGGCTCTGATACCACTGTAGGGTTCCTAGGCACCCTAATGAGGTCTCACAAGGCATCAACCATGCCAATTTCAAAATTTAACGGTGCCGAGAAACCCTAACAAGATCGTTGGCTAGATTTTTAGGCGACAAAGCAAACTAGTTAACACTTAACTACAAGAATACGGAAATACAACCTTTGTAGATCCGGTCCTCCACCTCCACGGCTCCGTGATGAAGTCCTCTCCGCTGTCCATATCAAAATTCCGGGCTCTAGCGTCGGCTTCATCGGAGGAAGAGCGGGCTTGGTCATCGACGACGTGCCGAAGATGATCTACGTCGAGGCATCGCTAGATCAAGCTCCAACTTCACCAAGTCTAGAAACTTGTGAAGAAAACACACTCTACTACTTGGTAAGAGGTAGAGGATGAAGAAATAGGAATTTCTCACTCTTTTTCATCAATCACCATTGATGAAGTGAAGGTTTCTTCATTGAAGAAGATGAAGAAGAAGAATGAATATTATGATAAGTATTATAATAAGAATAATAAAATCATTCTTATCATAATCTTAACCATGGTAATGTGTAGAGAGTTAATCATGGTTGAATGGAATGGTTAGGGTTAAGCATGAGACAAAATGGTCACTTGGTCAAAGTCTTCATGAAGCTTCATAATACATACAAAGAAAGCCACCATTTTCTCATTATGCTTATTATTTTCCAAAACAAATAAATAAATAAATGAATGAATAAAAAATAAAACCCTAACCATTACACAACCATGGTTTAATCTTTACACAAACCCTAGAGAGCATGTATCATCAAACATGATACAATCAAGTGCACAAAAAGTATATCACATATACAATGTGCACATCCGAGCGAGAAAATCCATTTAAAGTGAACCGATACTAGTTAATGCAAAGTAATATATCAAATATATAATTATGCATTAAACCATTAAATCAACACTTGATTTAACGATCCGGTCATATCGCATATCACCGACTAGTATCCAATGTATCGGCTTATCGAATCAATCCTTGAATCGATAACTAGGTTATATCGCATACAACCAATCGATACATTCATCGCGAGAATGAAATACGGTATCACATACACGCATTATTCTCGGTCCCGCACATATCTCATATGCGCTCCTATTTCGTTTCGCTTGAGCCAGGAAACCTCTGTGTAGGACTCTAAAGACTCGTCAATACGCCGGCAGCAGGTGATGATCATATCAAACACCCACAAGCCGCAAGCGGTCTGCTAAACGTAACGGCCACCCGGGTATTGAGCGATCAGAAGATCGACGAGCAAGCCCGCTCACACTCCAGTGAATCCAACCAGTAACACTACCGTACAGTCCGGTCTGATCGTCTGATATGTCGCATATCTCGCCTAGGGGTGGTAAACGTCAGACCCCAATAGCTCGATAAGTCGTGTCGATATGAGGTCTATAACAATTCGAGAAACTACTGGTAACACTTACCAGTAAATCTCAGCAACCCTGTCCAGGGATTTCCGGTTATAGCCAATCGAACACAGCGCAACATCAACCCCCTATACCGGGAGAGACGAATCCCCTCCTATCGCTCATTGCCTCCATGTGACTCGGGACTGTACCCAAAAACCACCGTTTTGCACGCCCTCTTGGACGTGGTAAGGTGGAAATCAAAGCACAGTGGGAACCACACAAGACTCTATGACGATCTCGGGTCAACAGACTACTCTGTACCAGTGTCACCAGAGAACTGCCATCTGACGTAAGGTATAATACCATCTGGGAGTTCTCGGCGAGTCCGTCCAGTGTACCCAGTCTCCACTGAGCACCCGTATATCATCTCTGATGTCAAACACCAATGGATATGGGATCATCCATCGCCCATCTGTATGGGTCGAGAAGGTACACGCTAGTCTACTCTGGTATATCGATGCCCCGTCTCGATACACCCACGACTAGGGACTTTGAAGGATGTACTTATGGACTACCATGTCCCCACTAGTATAATCCGCATCATAGTCCAGGTAGTCAAGTACACATCCTAAGGGCTTTACCAACATGTAACAGAGAGACAATCAGTATACACGTTAAGGTAAAGATTAACCAGATAGCATACTATCATGTCGAGCAAGAAAGTCCTCCCTATATATGTCCAAGCATCCACTACAATATACATCCTATGTATAGTAATGGCCTCTAGGGCATACATATAACTAACATGCACGTCAGTGCACCAAAAAGCTGTTGGTTGTCGGGACCCGCCATCTCTATGAAGACGTTGAGGAATTACAATATGTATCAGAGGTGTAGAGAGATGTACTCTTGAACCAATTCCCGTATTTGAGGTAAAAAGAATTAATGGTAAACCCAGGAATCATTAGTCGTATTTTGAGACTAAGATTTTCTCACGGGAATGTGGGACGAATATCGTTTTGGGATATCATCAGTTGGAAGATCGATAGCCGTATTTGGGACTAAGATCAGTTGGGAAGTAGTGAACCCATGGGCTCAGTTGATCCGGGTTAGTGACCTAGCCAACTTGGGCTTGGTCCACTCAGTTTTCTTTTTATTTGAAAATGAGTGCTAAGCACTTGTTTGGGCTCAGTCCTCTTTTTTTTGCAAAAATTGCTGAGCACTTATGTAAGTTCTGACGCTCCCACATAACCATGTGGGGTTTTCGGTCATGGGGATTTGCCCAATAAGTGTTGAACACTTTACTCTTTTTATCTCTTTATGGAATGCTGAGCACTCTTTATGGCACCCACGTGCGAAGCACGTGAGGTGCTAGGCGCTGCCTAGTGAGTGTCAAGCACTTTTTATTCTGTGGCATTCATGTGATGGACACGTGAGACGCTGGGCGCCGCTCATTGAGTGCTAAGCACTCATTTATTTTGTAGCGCCCATATCAGAGGCACGTGAAGCGCTGGACGCCAGTCACTGAGTGCTAAGCACTCCTTTATTTTGTAGCGCCCACGTGAGGGGCACGTGGGGCGCTGGGCGCTGAGCGTCAGTCACTGAGTGCTAGGCACTCCTTATTGAGTGGTGCCCACGTGAGGGGCACGTGAGACGCTAGGTGGTGATTTTTCCTCGTATATTTTGTTTCGAGGAGTTCAATTTCCTGGTTCTTTTCTGAATCTTTGATCTCCAAGAGCAAGTTCGTCCCAATGAGAATTAAATTCTCCACTTGTGGGAGTCTTGTCTTGTGGATTTCAGATCCAGAGAAAGAACTAAGTTATTCTTTTAAAAGGGCTAACCCCTTGAATAGGTAAACGAGATATTTTGATCTCTCTTCTTTTTTATTTATCTAGAGCTTTTTTTTGAGAAGGGAGATTTTCTTCTTTCTTTCTTTTTGAAGTTTTCTGCTTTGTTTTTTTCGAAGCTTATGGGGGTTCCTCTTTTTTAGACTTGAAGTTGTAGGGTGTTTTTCGTCACCCCATTGAGATAGGAATACGCGCGCGCTTGTCAGGCGTACTACAGATTCCCCCTGTCTAGGGTAGGCGGGGGTTTAATGATTGTGCGGATCCGAATCTCCGGCAGCCACGGACTAAGCTTCCGTTAATTACCCCTCGCCTTTGGAACAAGAGAATCTCCGATTGACGGGTCAAACTGGTCATGCGAACTCAATGTGCAGTGTTATGTTTTGGATGGGTTTTGGATATATCGGGAACAGTGTTGTGGAGTATGTGTGTGTGTGTGTATAAAAGGAAAGGGCATCCAAAGGATGCGTGGGAGAAGGCGCCAGCGCCCCACTGCCAGACACGCGGGCGCTGTGCGCTAGAGCGCCAGCGCCCCACGTGCCTGGCACGCGGGCGCTGGGCGCCAGAGCGCCAGCGCACCACGTGCCTGGCACGCGGGCGCTGGGCATCAGCAGCAAAAGGGACTTGGTCCCTGCACTGGGAGCTGTGCTCTCGATTTGACTTATGGAGTTGAACTCCTGACAGAGATTAATTTTAGGGAGTTAAACTCCAATGGATCTTGAATGGAGTTAGACTCCTAAAAATATTTAGAAGTGATCAAAGGGGGCTGCTTTGTTTCTCCCCTCTGGCCCTGGATATTCCCAAGATGGGATTTGTGGAGATGGGTCTCCTTCTTCTTCCTCTCGGCTGGTCGGATCTTGGAGAAAGGGGGTGAGATTTTAAAAATCTCACCTTTTTGAGATTTGATGGAAGATCTGAGCTCCCCTTTGTGGGTTTTATGGTAAAAAACTATTTAGTTTTGGAAAAAGAAGAGTAAAACTCTTGATTTAATTGAAAATGGGAAGAATGTTTTAGAATCTTGAGGAAGGAGAAGGAGGCACCAAAAACCCTAGGGTTTGAGAGAATGAAAAGTTTTTTTTATTCATCATCATGTTGTCTTATATAGGCTTACACATTTACACATAGCCCCTTAGGCTTTACAAAATGGCATTTTACCCATCCCATATCTCATGTGCTATTTCTTTTTGCACATAAGCCATGGGCTTTACAAAAATTTGGCTTTATACCCATTTTGCTTACATTCATGCAAAAAAAATTACATCAAAATTTTTTTGGCATGGGGAGGCCGGCCGCGAGGCTCGACTTGGGCATGGGCCTACTTACTTGGGCTTGGACCGCTTACTTGGGGTTGACCTTGACTTTGACCCGGTCAACTGGGGTGCAAATTTTGACCCCAACAAAGTGCCCCCATCAATAAACGCACACCGCGCATATGAGTTGTGTGCATGAAATTGATGGATCTTGAAGCTGGACTTCGAGGTGGAACATCATTCCGGGGGCGGAGCATCCCTCGGGGAGCATGATTCCCGGGGATCGGAGCATAATTCCGATTTGCGGAGCATGATTCTAGGGTCGGAGTTTCATTCCGAAGAGTCGGAGCATAATTCCGATTTGCGGAGCATGATTCCAGGGTCGGAGTATCATTCCGAAGAGTCGGAGCATAATTCCGATTTGCGGAGCATGATTTCAGGGTCGGAGTATCATTCCGAAGAGTAGAGGCATGCTTCCAGGGATCGGAGCATGATTCTGATGAGCATAACTTCGGGGTCGGAGCATCATTCCAAGGAGCGGAGCATCATTCCAAAGAGCGGAGCATAATTCCGACGAGCGGAGCATGATTCCAAAGGGTCGGAGCATAATTCTGACGAGCGGAGCATGATTCCAAAGGGGTCGGAGCATAATTCCGACGGGCGGCAGACATTCTGACCGAAGCATAATTTCGATACGGAGGTTGATTTCCAGGCGAAGCATAATTCCGACAGGGAAGGTAGATACTCCGAGGCGAAGCATGATCTCGACACGGGGTACATTCTGAGACGAAGTATGATTCCGACGCAGAGCTTGTTGGCTGACTTGATTTCAAGACGAAGCATAATTTCGACAGGGAAGGCAGATACGCCGAGGCGAAGCATGATTTCGACACGGGGTACACTCTGAGACGAAGCATGATTCCGGCACAGAGCTTGTTGGTCGACTTGATTCCGAGGCGGAGCTTAATTCCGACGAGGAGGTCGCTGGTTGATTCTGAGCCGAAGCATAATCCTGACAGGGAAGGCAGATACACCGAGACGAAGCTTGATTTCAACGCGGGATACATTCTGAGACGAAGTATGATTCCGACGCAGAGCTTGTTGGTCGATTTGATTTGGGTTGACATTAGCATCGCTACACTGGAATATGGTACCAGAAGCGAATCATTTGCCATGAGAGGATTTGGGGATTTTGGTTTTTCTTTGGCATCAGTATTGCTACACTGAAATATGGTACCAGGAGCGAATCATCATTTGCGTTTGCTTATTAGGAAGCGATGGCCTAGGAGACAAGTTTTAGGTCCCTATCCCCTAAGACTTTTCAGTTTTATGAGCTGTAAGGGTCTCATAAAAAGTATTTTCTCCCTACGAGTCGCAAAGATCCTGTAGGTGTATTTTTTTCTTAGGAGTCGTAGGGACTCCTAAGTGTGTTGCTCCTTTGTGAGTCGTAAGTATCTCACGCGGGAATTTTCTCCTCATAAAGTCGAGAGGACTTTGCGAGTGCATTTCATCTCTTTTTCACAAGTTTGCGCCCTTTCAGGTTTTCACAAACTCGCCGGCGGTCCCGCTGTTTTTACTCACGGAGCCCTTTCGGGTTTTCATCCGTGCCTATTTTGCTTGTGGACATACCTTTTCTTTTCTTTTCTTTTTTTCTGAATCTTCACCGCCGGTGGGACTTTGAATGTGGTCTCGCCGGTAGGACTTGAGAGAGATTGGGATCGTTTTACGCTCGTGGATTGTATACGGTTTTACAGGATGTATGATCCAGACCATCGGGCCGGAAAAATTTCGGGGCTTTGTTGTACGTCTGTATCGCTGCACTGGAATATAGTACCAGAAGCGACTCATTATTCGCCGTGAGGGGATCTCCCTCGTTTCCAGTAAAACGACTTAGGTGTCATCTGTTCCTAGTTTAACGACTTAGAGGTCATCTATTCCCAGTTTAAAAACTTAGGGGTCTAATGGATTGGAGTTTGGAATTTTGGGGTTAGGGTAGGCATCAGCGTTGCTAACACTGAAGCACATGTGTCAGGAGCAATTCATCATTTGTCGTTCCCTGTTGGGGAGCGATGGCTTAGGAGACAGGTTTAGGTCCCTATCATCTAAGACTTTTCAATTTTATGAGCCGTAAGGGTCCCATAAAAGTATTTTCTTCCTATGAGTCGAAAGGATCTCGTAGGTGTACTTTCTCCTTATGAGTCGTGAGGACTCCTAAGTGTGTTTTTTCTTTGTGAGTCGTTAGGATCCCACGAAGGTATTTCTTACGAGTCGAGAGGATTTTGTAAGTTTGTTCTCATGTATCGTGAGGACACATGAATGGGTCTTCCTAAATGGAGCAAAGTCCAAGGGCGGAGACCGGCCGCTGGACTGGTGATGCGGTGGGGTATGGGTATGATGAGAATTATTTGAGCTCGTGGATTGTATACGGTAGTCAATTTGGGGACCACCCGTAGGGCTGGGAGAATTTTGGGAAATTGGATTTTGGTTGGCGTCTGCATCGCTGTACTGGAATATGGTATCAGGAGCGACTCATCATTCGCTGTTTTTTTTGTTTTACCGCGATTGCTCTATCATTTCAGCTTTTCTTATCGCGAAGGTCGCGATTGCCTTATCATTTCGGCTATTTATTCGCGGTTGCCCCATCATTTCGGCTTTATTTTCCTTTCTATTTTTACTCGCTGATTTTTATTACGAGTTGCCCCATCATTTCGGCTTTTTATTTATATATATATATATATACATATTTTTTTTTATTTACACATTTTTACATCCCCAGTTTAACGACTTAGAGGTCGATTGTTCCCGGTTTAACGACATGGTGGTCAACTCTTTTTAGAGAAAGGCAGATGTCTGAGAGAATCAGATTCCCAAAGGATTTCGGTCTCCGTTTGTATGAAATTGGCGGTCGCAGCTTGACTGTTTGATAACACGCCTTTAGACAGTTCTACCTCTCCTACCTTATATTGCTTTTCGATCCAATCTTTGAAGACGAAGAAGTCCTCAATGGCATGACCAATCACTCTGTGATACGAGCAGTATTTGGGGTCGTCAGTAATATTCGCTTTTTGCGGTCTTTTTGATTCTGGCAATTGTAGACCGTTCCTCAGGGTGTCTTTGAATATTTTACGGATTTTGTCCCTTCTGAAGGAATAGATCTTATCCAGCTTCTCTTTCAGTGGAGATTCTCCTCCCTCTCCGAACACTGGCCTCCGAGGCTGGTTGGCATTAGGCCCGCTCATCCCTCGTTTATTTCGGTTAGCTAATATGTTGAAAAATTCAGTATAGTCGGAATTTCCGCCTTTGCGATTTTCGTCCTTTCGGTTTCTCCAGGACCTATTGTTATTTTGGGAGTCAGGGGAGGACTCCTGCTTTGAGCGTTCCAGCATCTAAACTTTCCTGGTCAGCTCTTGGAATATTTTGAGACCCGCGGTGCATAGAAACGTGGCCATCCAATTGTTGAGATTTCCAACAAGGAGACTGACAGATTGGTCCTGCTCTATCAGCGGTTCACATTTGACGGAGAGATTGCGCCATCGGGTTATAAAATCCGTGCCGTTTTCGTTGTTCTTTGGTTTGGTCTTTACGAGGTCGGCGATAGTGATCTTATCGTTGACACTCATGAACCTTTGTCGAAACAAAGATTCCATTTAGATGAAATTAGTAACGGAGCCATCCAGTATGCTCGCGTACCAGTCGAAAGCGACATCGGTCAGGCTATTAACGAACTGGCGGAGGAGAAGCGCATCATTGCTCCCAGTATTCCCGCATGAGGCTTTGAAGTGGGTGATGTGCTGATTCGTATTTTCCGTCCCATCAAATCTTCCGAATTTAGGGATGACATAGCCGCTGGGAAATTCTACCAGATCATACTGAGCAAGATACGGTCTCCCACTACTACTAACATCTTTTTGCGCTTCGGCTTCAGCTACCAATGTTTTGACTTTGTTGGCAACCAAATCCATGATTTGATCTTGAGTTAGCGGGCTACTATCATCGGTAGCCAAGACATTTCCTAAGATAGGATGTGACTGATTTTCATGCGGTCCGCCCACTTTTGGATTTGACGGAACATGCATCGGCTGTCTCGGGACACCGTTTCCCGGTTCATGAGCAGAGCCCTACGCCTGATTGGGCGGCTGAGAGGCAAGTTGGGCCGTGAGCTGTAAGACGACGTTTGTCAAGTCGTCAATTTTTGAGTAGAGCTTGGCCATCTCCTTGTCTTTGCTTCTGAGTTGTTTTCAGAGCTCTTGGAGAAATTGCTGCTCTGCGTTCTTGGGACCGAAGATTAGCTTATTTTCGCTTTCCGAGCCCGACTCCTCATGAACCGAGGGATCTCTCCGCTTATCAGCTTCACTGGGAGGATTTTCATTATCTTCCGGAGGATGCTGGTCTTGGGAAGTGACAGCTACATTCACACCGGATTGGATTTGAGATGTAGTGGCCCCATCCTTGCTCTTGCTGTGCGTACCCACCATGTAGACAGTGTGGACCACATATCCAGCCATTTCCTCATCTTTGGCGGGGTAACCCTGTTCTTCGAACCTCATAAAGTTCAGCCTAGCAGGAGCCCTAGCCCTTTTGTTGGCTATATATCTGAGCCTTTTCTGCCTTAGCTTCTCAATTTTAAGGGCTTGGCGGGCATCCGTTATCCAGAAAGCCATCGTGAGTCGATTAGCGGGTAGCTTAGAGAAGACACCCGATCGAGCAGTTGTCAGGGGCACCACCGGAGCTTGCTCGAGACACCTTGTTGCTTTGTTGGTGTCGATGGCCTTGCCCCCAGCTGGGGCCAAGAAAAGTCGTTCAAACACCGACTTGCGTTTGGGTTGGGGCGCCTTCGAGACCATCATATTTGGTCTCTTGCCTTTCGAGGCCGGTTTGTCCGTTACCGGAGCTTGAAGAGCAGGGACGGCGTTAACTGGCACGAACAGAATAGAGTTAAATGGTAGCAGTGGCTCCTCCCACTGTCGTCCGAGACTGGCCGGAAGGACCGTCCTGGAGTCCATCTTCATCGTGTATGAGATGGGAGCCGTGTTGAGAGCTGAGCTGGTCCTTGGAGACATGGTTGAGACTTGATCGCATGAAGTCCTGCATGAAAGAGCATTATTTTAGTATAAATATCGATATGTATATTGATTGAGTTCGCATGAATGCTTAACCCGAAATATAGGAGGAGAGATTGGTCCCACCGGGCGTGCCAGAATCTGTAGGGTGTTTTTCGTCACCCCATTGAGATGGGAATACGCGCGTGCTTGTCAGACGTACTACAAATTCCCCCTGCCTAGGGTAAGCGGGGGTTTAATGATTGTAGGGATCCGAATCTCCGGCGGCCGCGGACTAAGTTGCCGTTAATTACCCCTCGCCTTTGGAACGAGAGAACCTCCGATTGACGGGTCAAACTGGTCATGCGAACTCAATGTGCAGTGTTGTGTTTTGGAGGGGTTTTGGATATATCGGGAGCTTCGCAGAGTTTTTACGAGGGTCCCGCTATCCGGATAGCGGGCTGGGGGTCAAGGGGGCTAGCAGCACCCAAGTGGGCTGTGTGTGTATATATATACATATATATATAAAGGGAAAGGGTATCCAAAGGATGCATGGGAGAAGGCGCCAGCGCCCCACATGCCAGGCACGCGGGCGCTGTGCGCCAGCACACCACGTGCCTGGCACGCGGGCGCTGTGCGCCAGAGCGCCAGCGCCCTACGTACCTGGCACGCGGGCACTGTGCGCCAGCGCACCACGTGCCTGGCACGCGGGCGCTGGGCGTCAGCAGCAAAAGGGACTTGGTCTCTGCACTGGGAGCTATACTCCCGATTTGACTTATGGAGTTGAACTCCTGACAGAGATTAATTTTAGGGAGTTAAACTCCAATGGATCTTGAATGGAGTTAGACTCCTAAAAATATTTAGAAGTGATCAAAGGGGGCTGTTTTGTTTCTGCCTTTTGGCCCTGGATATTCCCAAGATGGGATTTCTGAAGATGGGTCTCCTTCTTCTTCCTCTCGGCTGGTCGGATCTTGGAGAAAAGGGTGAGATTTTAAGAATCCTCTTTTTGAGATCTGATGGAAGATCTGAGCTCCCCTTTGTGGGTTTTGTGGTAAAAAACCTATTTAGTTTTGGAAAAGGAAGAATAAAACTTTTGATTTAATTGAAAATGGGAAGAAGGTTTTAGAACCTTGAGGAAGGAGAAGGAGGCACAAAAAACCCTAGGGTATGAGAATGAAAAGTTTTTTTTATTCTTCATCATGTTGCGTTATATAGGCTTACACATTTACACATAGCCCCTTGGGCTTTATAAAATGGCATTTTGTCCATCCCATGTCTCATATGCTATTTCTTTTTGCACATAAGCCACGGGCTTTACAAAAATTTGACTTTATGCCCATTTTGCTTACATTCATGCACAAAAAATTACATCAAAATTATTTGTTACATGATTTTTATTTGGCATGGGGAGGCCGGCCGCGGGCTCGACTTGGGCATGGGCCCACTTGCTTGGGTTTGGGCTCGCTTACTTAGGGTTGACCTTGACTTTGGCCCGGTCAACTGGGGTGCAAATTTTGACCCCGACAGAAGTCTTGGATCCTTTATATAGTAGAGACAAGTCTGTTAATTAGTTAAAGAAATCTCTCATTATGAGATCCTAATTGATTTGGGGATTTTTACCTACCATTGGATTTTTGATCCAAGGGTTTCTGTTTTACAGAAAGTATTTTTCTTGTTTTTAACAAGATTGGGGACATATTTACCCATACAGAATTTATTCTGTAGATCAGTGATTTTTTAATCACCATTAGATTTTTAATCCAACGGTACTCTATTTTACAGAGAGCAATCCTTCTTATTTAGAAAGATTTGAGGAATATTTCATCTAAACAGAATTTAATTCTGTATCCTGGTGATTTATCGTCTCCGTTAGATTTTTGATCCAACGGCTCTGTTTAACAGAGAGTAGAATTTAATTCAGTAGACGCCGGCACATGGGCACTAATTAAGGTTTTAATTTTTTCATATGCTTTGCACATTGGCGCCCACATGAGGAGCACGTGCGGCGCCAATAAGAGTTTTTAACTTTGGTGCTGGCGCCCTCATGGAAAGCACGTGAGACGCTGTCTCTTAAATTTTGAACAGAGCTTTCCTCTTTTATTGGTGGAAACAAATGCCTCTCACCGTTACGTTTACGTGGCTCACACGTGAGTGCAGCGGTGGCATCTTTTCCACCGTTGGATCTTCATGGAAGTTGAACCGTCTTTCTGTATTTATTAGTAGGGCCTTTGGCCCTTGAGATGACTGTGGTTCATCTTCCCTAACCTTCTTCTTTTTGAGAATTTAATTCTCTTTCCAGAGCTAAGATCTTTGTCTAAGAAAACTCTTTTAGAGTCAGATTCTGTCAAAAAATTTGGTAAGGATTATGACCAAACTCTTGAAGGAATCTCCTCATGTTCTAGGGTTTTAACCCATTAACAGAGTTTTGCTCTTCTTTTGTGGTGATTAGATCGTAGATCTTAAAAAAATGTTTTAGAGTTTCTTAACCCGTTAATTAGAGTTTTGCTCTTCTTTCATAAAAATCTTAGAGTTCTAAGATTTTTCTTGCAGATCTTAAAGATGTTAGGATTTAGCTTTGCTTTTGAAGGTTCCGAGATGTTATCCCATTGTTCTACAGAGCTTGGCTCTGAAAATTTGGGGAATTTTATTCCCTTCTTAATTTTCTTAACAGATTTGAAATCTGTTTGCAGAGCACAGCTCTCGAGAGAGTTTAACTCCTCAGTCCAATGATATTTCTCATTAAATGAGAATCCTTTTGGATTCTATTCTTAATGAGTGACTGCCCCATCATTGATTGGGCGTTACCTTAATTTTGTGGACCCCTTTATCCCTTTCTTTTGCACTGCACTGCAGTACAATTTTTAAGTACCAAAGAGTGTTAGAGTAATGAACATAATGTCGATAGCTAACCCTTCTCCTTTTGTGCAGGTATTATGACTTTCGATTCCTCCTTCCCTTTCGTACGTTCATAGAGCGCTTTTGCCGACGCGCTCGTGGATCAGGAAGTCTTTGCGCTTATTAAGGATCATGACCCAGAGCAAAAATCTCTTCACCTGGGGGGGGTCATGGTATAGTCAGATTATCCGGGGTCGGCACAGTTTTTCTTGTGCAGCGCCTTCGGAGCCACTCCCAGCTATTCATTATGCTGATCCGCCTCAAGTAACTTACGCCCTAGAAGAGGTTAACTGGACCTCGGAAGGTCGTCTTCAATCTTCTATGGTGTTGATACCCGTACAGCCACCGATGGCCTTGGACATTTTGGGGCGACACATATGCCAAGAAGAGTCGCGCCCTTGAGGACAAGTTTATATGATAGGATTGACTCCACGTCATTCGGCCGGCTACCTACAGTAGGCTCGGTACATCCTGTCGGCCAAGAAGTCGCTGCAATTAAAGCTTGGGTTGTATCCTGCAATCTACGCCCCTTTTTCATTATCCCGCGTCTTATGTAAGGTGGGTCAAGGATTTTCTGGAACAATGGAACATCCCGATCCACACATTTCTTTTATCGGATCAGGAGGTCTCAATTTCCTTGGAGGAGTTTGCGGAGATTTCCGGTTTACCCGTCATAGGGGAACATTACGAGGAGATACTTTCCCCTGATGAGTATATCTTTGCCACTAAATCAGTGATGATGGGCCTCACTCCAGAGAATGCCGTTCAACACCGGATCCTGAGCCTAATTAAGGTGTTGAACATGTACGAGAGTTTGTTCTTGGAGTCTGGAGGGCACGGAGTTGGCTTCGCAGATTTCATCGCCCGCTTTCTTCGCCCAGAAGTCTTGTCGAAACAAGCTGCGAAATTCGCCAAACTTGATGACCCGTTCGGGTTTGGTTTGGATAACTTGCCGACGGCGGAGGCGGATTTAAAGAATTTCTTCACACCCCGGTCGTCCCTTTTGCAGAGATTGCTGCCTCAGATGTTGACGAAGAGACGTTATTTCTGGGGTTCATTGGCCTGTGGTTGAGTTGGTTTGCGCTTCCGACGCACCCCCGATATATGAGGTCGTCTGTCTTTTATCCGGCCCATCGCATTGTCCCGGGGACGCGTGTGACCGTTGGGATCGCAGGGCTGGCTCATCTATATCATGGCCTGACCTTAGCGGCCGACACTACTCAGCCGGGGATAAAGCCCGTGCATCTCCCACTACACTACTTCACGTCATGGATCGAGATGCACGTGCTAGGTGCCTTCGGCGTTCACAAACGACCCCACTACTATGAAATCTACAACTTCCCCCAGGTCATGTATCTGGTTGACGCTTCTGCATCAGACCCGTTGCAGCGAGTGGCTCGGCGACTGCTCCTCCGACCACGCATGGTTGGGGCAGTATGATCTTTGTCGATAAGGTCTTGACTATCGGCAAAGAATCGACCAAAATGGTTCAGCCGTTGCAAGATACCTTTAAGGATGGGGCTTCCATATTGAGAGACCGGGAGGTTATGCACCTGTACTCCATCAGGCCGGGCTTCCTAGTGTTTAGACAGAACGCCTCGGTGCTGTTTATGAAGTACAACCCACACCGCTTCGCTCAACAGTTGGGTTATAATCAGGGTGTTCCTCTCGAGGCATTCTTAGTCGATCCGGCTTCTACGGAAGAGGGTATTCGCAGCGCGCTGCACCATTTTATACGATTAAATACGGGGTTTCCATTTCCTCGTCAGCGAGCTGAGCTATGTGCCGAAAGGTTCGAACGCTTACGTGGTGTGGTACCAGCATGCGACGGGTGCTGTTATTAGGGAGGAAAGGCGGCTGTTACTCGATCACAAGGATGCCGTCCCAGCGGGTAATCCAGCGGTCCCTTTGAAGCGACGGACCACCATTCATCCTTTTTTAAGAGAAATCACTACGGCTGTGGTCCCACAAGCTTTCCGTGAGAAGCTTCAACCGGATGTTCCCGCAACTGCGGTAGCCGTAGTGTCTCCAGACTCGGGCATCGGTTCAGAGATCGGAACCCGCCGTCCGAAGAGGCCTGTCAAGCGAAAGCTCTTATCGTCGGCCGTTGGTGTCAGTTCGCAGAAGAAAAAGAAATCTTTATTCTCTGCCGACGTCGTATTCGGTCAGGAGCCCCATGCTCCCTATAGTGAGGGCTTGTGCGAATATGGCACCAATGAAGGTTTGTTTGACATGCCTGCAATCGATACTGATTTACAGGCTGCCCTCGCAGCTTCCGAACGACTGGCTCGCGAGGGAGCGACGTTGATCTCTATTGCAGAGTCAGGTATACTTCATTTACATTCTTCAGCATTTATCCCTTCTCCCCTTATTATGCTTTAGTAACGCTCTCATCTTTAACAGATATTTCTGCCGAAGAGGCTCTCACGGCTTCTTTCAAGACGTTTGAGGAGGAAGAGAGGCTTCGCGCTTCTTTAGGCCTTGGTATAATTCATTTCATTACACCCTTACTCTTTTTATTCATGATCTGACCCTTTTCTTCATCTTATTGCAGGAACTACCACAACCCAAGTTGTTTCAAGCCTAGTGCCAATCCCAAGCGGTGATGCAGCAAAGCTTCCAGAACCACCGATCACGGCCGCGGCCCTCCCAAGGCCACCACAGGAGGCGTTGCTGAAGCAGCCGATGATGGATGCCATAGCGGACCCGGAAGCTAAACTCGATTTGGACGACGACGTCCCCCTATTGAAAGTGTTAAGGAGGTCGGATCATACGGTCCAGGCCGATATGAAGCGTAGAAAGCGCACCACGAGGGAACGCGAAGCTATCTTAGCCGCGGGTGCAGGTTCGAGCAATGTCCCGTCTTCTAACATCCCCTGGTAGACGCCTTTTCCGCTCTATCTACCGTCCATAGACAGCTTGCGCGTGCAGCTCGGGAGGAAACTGAAAAGCTACTTCAAGATAACATAACGCCCAGTTCCTTATTAAAACTTAGTCCTCAAATCATTACATACGTATTTTCTTTTAACCAGGGCCGAGTCCTGACGGTGGTATGGCAGGTGAAACGCTGATAATTACAGAGCCCGAAGTGGCCACTCTTTCTCGGGAATCTGGGACTGTCCAAACTGCTGTTCTTTCTCCTTGTGGCTCCTTGGTATCGGCGGGTGTCGCAAGCATTACGACAGCCTTTGTCGAGTTAGGGGATGAAGCCATGGGTGCAGAATCTACTCCCCCAAGGGAGAATGAGGAAGCCGTTACACTTGGTGACGCTTTCGGCACGGTTTCGGTCTCTGACCTATCAGGTACTCCTTGGGTTATTATTTTTGAGTTTTTAATCTTGTTAAGCCCCTTTAATGATATTTCGTTTGTCTTGAACATAAGCGCTGTAAACTCTTAAGCTGTGCCGGCTGAAGAATTATCGCTGGCCGCCACTTTGACGGTCACGGTTCCTTCGCTTTCTTCTGTACCTCCTCAAATTTTGGAAGGTATAGGTTTCTCACTTAGTTGCTTTACTGTGGATACAATACTCTTTGTATTGACTATATATTGTCACGACTCTGCAGGAGTACTTTTCGACCACTTATACCATGTGCTAAACCCGCATTTTTCCTTTCAATCGGAAGTCATTCCACCTTCCGGTATTGGTTAGTATATTCTTCACCTAGTGTTTCTCTTTTTTTTATGAGTAAACTTCTTGTTGCTAAGCCTTCCTTATATTGACCACAGTATCACGGCTCGGAGAAGGAAGCAAAAGAATAGCCACGCCTTTGGTGGTCCCTTTTTTGTCACCTTCAACAGCTGGTACGATAGATCTCGTCCTTCTGGTGTCTTCTTTCAAGTTGAAATCTGACTGTGATTATTTTGCAGTGATTACACCGGCTTCAGCTTCTTTTGAGTCCCGCATTCTACGCCCATGGGGCCCTTCGCTAAACGTCCATTTTTCAAGGGCGCAGTGAATAGCCGACGAATGTTAAGCGAGTTTATTGAAGATCTCGACGCCGAGGCCCTACCTTTGCTACGGATTTTGCCGACGAAGTTAATTCAATACTGGCGATGCTCGTGAATTTCCATAATGAAGATCTCGTCGATTCTTGGGTTGATTATTGCAGGAAGATCGATACTTGCCTGCATGAGATTGAGCTTAAGCGTCTCGTTCCCGAGATATTGACTTTGAACTCTCAGCGGGCTGCATGGGTCAAGCAGAGTGTCTTTTTCATTCGATATTTTGAACAAGAGGCGGCCCTGAGGCGAAAGGAGTATGAGGCAGCTTCCGGCGAATCCGTCCAATTGCGTGCCCAGGTTGAAGCGAATGCTGCGCAGTTGAAAGGAATTTTGGAAGACCTCCAACGATATATTTCAGATGGGCTGGCGTTAAGGCAGAAGCTTGACTTCACTGAGCGGGTCACACAGGATTGCGAAACTGCCAAGCAGGAAATCAATGAGAAGCTTTCATCCTGCTTACAACAACGGGCTCAAATCGAAGCGGAGTTGGCCGCCGTAGCTGAACGCGTGAAGGAGTTGAGGGGAGCGCGTGCGGTTCCTCAGTTTGTTGAAAACGCCTCCTCTTTAATAAATGTCATTGTACCCCCTTCTTGTACTGACTGTATTTCTTAAACTTCTAATTCATGAATAACATGTATTCATTTTGATTCCTGAATGAAATATATTTTGTATTCACTTAAATTGATGAATAAAAGACATATTTTATTTCATACCGGTATTTCTCTTTTTTTCGATGTCTTGATTTGGTGTAAAGTAGTTTATATACTTATTTCGGAGTTTGTAGTTTATTCACTCATCCCAGAGTCTCTAGTTTATGGACTCTTTCGGAGTTTGTAGTTTATTCATTCATCCCGAAGTCTCTAGTTTATGGACTCATTTCGGAGTTTGTAGTTTATTCACCCATCTCGGAGTTTCTAGTTTATGGACCCATTTCGGAGTTCGTTTAGTTTACCTCCCTTGGGCTTGTATGCAAACTTATCTTAACGTCATAGATAACCCTTGTTCTTTACGACAGAGGTCCGTTAGGTTTTGTGGTACTAAGGTTTTTGTCCGTCGTACCGTCGCGTTGGCTGATGCATTTCCCGATATGCAGACTTTACGCTGCTGTTCGAGTAGCCCCGCTACTGTCGTGTATCTGATCCCTTCGGGGCTGGACAAGACGTCTTTAAGTAATCTTCCTAGGCAATTTGACCGTCGGAAAAGCAAGCGTTATGAATTTTTCCATGCCGCTTTTTATTTGAGGTTAGGCTCAGTTTGGGAGCCCCGATGAGTCATAACCACTCTGCACTGGTGTGGGATGATCTCCGATAGTCTTTCGGGTTTTATTTGTGTTGTTGTCAACACCCTGAAGCTAGGAATTTGGCTTTCGCTTCCTTTGTCGATACCGCGTCTGCTGTAATGAGACGAATGTCGAGGTGATCTCTAGGTTGTTTGTGAACCATCGAGACTTGGAACTAGGGATTTTGCTATGGCTCCATTTTGTTTTTGATCCTGAGGCTGTTTGTTGACGTCGCGTCTGCATCCTGCTGGAGTGAGAAGAAACGCCGTTGTTGACCTTGCGTCTGCTGCAACGAGACGAATGTCGGGATGGTCTTTAGGTTGTTTGTGAACCGTCGAGACTTGGAACTAGGGACTTTGCCATGGCTCCGCTTTGTCTTGACCCTAGGGTTGTTTGTTGACGTTGCGTCTGCATCCTGTTGGAGTGAGAAGGAACGCCACTGTTGACACCATGTCTGCTATAACGAGACGAGTGTCGAGCTGGTTTCTAGGTTGTTTGTGAACCGTCGAGGCTTGGAACTATGGACTTTGCTATGGCTCCGTTTTGTTTTGACCCTAGGGCCGTTTGTTGGCGTTGCGTCAGTATCCTGCTGGAGTGAGAAGGAACGCCGCTGTTGACACCATGTCTCCATGTCTGCTGTAACGAGACGAGCGTCGAGGTGGTCTTTAGGTTGTTTGTGAACCGTCGAGACTTGAAACTAGGGACTTTGCCATGGCTCCGCTTTGTTTCGACCCTAGGGTCGTATGTTGACGTCGCATCTGTATCCTGCTGGAGTGAGAAGGAACGCCGTTATTAACATTACGTTCGCTGCAACGAGACGAATGTCGGGATATTCTTTAGGTTGTTTTGTGAACCGTCAAGACTTGACTCTCCCTTTGACGGAGCTTGATGGGAAAATATGGTTCCCTTTTCGTTTATACTCATGGATTGTATACAGGGGTTAATGTGAACCCAC
Source organism: Agapanthus africanus (assembly GCA_030015575.1). NCBI lineage: Eukaryota > Viridiplantae > Streptophyta > Magnoliopsida > Asparagales > Amaryllidaceae > Agapanthus > Agapanthus africanus. The sequence goes on from CM057346.1 coordinate 523,800,590, forward strand.
CTGCAGGGCAAAAGTTTCATCATTTTTTTCCGCGATGCTCTATCATTTCAGTTTTTTATATCGCGAAAGTTGCGATTATCATTTCGGCTTTTTATCGCGGTGTCCAATCATTTCGGCTATTCTTTTCTTTTTACTCGCTGCTTTTTATTGCGAGTTGCCCAAACATTTCGGCTGTTTTTATATGTATATATTTTTTGCTCGATAATTTTTATTGCGAGCTGCCCCATCATTTCGGCTATTTTTATATGCATTTTTTGCTCGCTGATTTTTATTGCGAGCTGCCCCATCATTTCGGCTATTTTTATATACATTTTTTTGCTCGTTGATTTTTGTTGCGAGTATGGAACTTGAGATCTGATAGGTATCAGCACTGCTGTGACTGGAATATTGCCAGGAGCGAATCATCACTTGCCGTGAAAGTACTTGGAATTTGATACCGATTTAGGAATCAGCATTGCTACAACTGGGATATTGTCAGGAGCGAATCATCATTTGCGTTTGTCGATTTGAACAAAGATGGCTTAGCAAACAGGGTTAGGATCCTATCAACTAAGGTTTTTTGGCTTTACGAACCGTAAGGGTCTCATAAAGGGTTTTCTCCCTACGAGTCGTGAGGATCTCGTAGGTATATGTTCTTCTTAGAAGTCGTGAGGACTTCTAAGTGGTGTTTTCTCTTATAAGTCATAAGGATCTCGTAAGAGTATTTTCTCCTTATAAGTCGAGAGGACTTACAAGTATCGTTCACCATATGAGGACATTCCTCATGATTGGTGGAACTTGGTGGGGGAAACGTTTATTTGTGTCCGTGGATTGTATACAAGGGCCAGCATTGTACCGCCTGTAGGGCAACTTGGGGGATATGACGGCTTAAGAACATGTCCAGATCCTTGTAGCTTAAGGCTTTGAATCCTATGAGTCATGAGGGTCTCATAGGGGGAGTTCTTCTTACGAGCCGAGAGGATCCCGTAAGTGAAAATTTTACGAGATTGCGTCCTTTTGGGTTTTCATAAACTCGCCGGTAGCCCTGCTGTTTTTACTCACGGCGCTCTTTCAGGTTTTCATCCGTGCCCATTTCGTTTATGGACGTACCGTTTTCTTAACCACGAGATTGCACCCTTTCGGGTTTTCACAAATTCACCGGCAACCCTGCTGTTTTTACTCACGGCGCCCTTTCAGGTTTTCATCCGTGCCCATTTTGCTTGTGGGCTTACCGTTTTTTTTACTTGGGTTGCAGTCTTTGCCGTTGGAGTTTTGATTGCAACATAGATCCCAAGAGAAAATATCGCCATGTTTAGGGCGATGCGCCATATTTGAGGTGGACTACTAGTTTAGAGACATTTCGGTCCATTGCCAGTTTAAGAACGTAGTGGTCCATTGCCAGTTTAAGGACGTAGTGGTCCATTGCCAGTTTAAGGATGTAGTGGTCCACTATCATCATTTTTGAGGTGAGGTTTTAGTTTAAGAACATTACGATCCGTTGTTAGTTTAGGGACATCTCGGTCCATTGTCGCCGTGTTTGAGGCGGCGTTTTAGTTTAAGGATATTACGGTCCGTTGTCGCCATTTGGAGGCAACGATTAGTTTAAGGACATTTCGGTCCGTTGTCGCCATGTTTGGGGCGGAAATTCTGTTGGATACTACTTTTAAAGTTTTGACTCAGGAAGACAGCGAGCGGACACGGGCGTCGTCATCTATCATTAACCTGAGTCGTGACTTGTCAAGCGTAGTATTTCTTAAGGAATCGGCCGTTTATTGGCCGAAAGGGTCTTTCTTCATGCATATCCATGAGCAAGTAGGCCCCACCTTGGTAGACTTTATCTATATGATATACGAGCCTTCATAGTTTGGCTCGAATTTCCCCCGTTTTGCACGATTGGGGTTCATAGGTCTTTTGACGACTAGCACGAGTTCGCCTTGGCGAAATATTCTTGACCTGGTTAGTTTTTCGTATGAGCGCGTCATCCTTGCTTTGTAAGCTTCCAGGTTTTACTGCGCCATAAAACGAGTTTCATCGAGGGCATCGAGCTCCTCAAGCCGAAGATGGGCATTTTCTTCATCCGTCAGCTCGTATCGAACTGCCACTCGCAGAAAGGGTAGCTCTATCTCCAAGAGAAGTATCGTTTCCGTGCCGAATACCAACGCGTATGACGTTGTATTCGTGGTCGTTTTGAACGTGGTTCGATAAGCCCAGAGAGCTTCATGCAGTCTCTCGTGCTAGTCCTTTTTATTTCTGGACACCGTTTTCTTTAAGATCTTCATCAAGGTCTTGTTGAAATCCTCAGCTAGACCGTTAGCTCGGGGATTATAGACTGAAGAGTATTTCCAGTCTATATTATGCTGCTGTGCGAAGCGGCTGGTCTTATGGCTTCTGTAGGCCGGTCCATTATCCGAGATGATCCGTCGCGGAGTGCCGAACCGGTAGATGACATGTGTTCTGAAGAAATAGAGGATGTTCTCCGTCTTTACTTCCTTTAGCGGTACTGCCTCTGCCTACTTAGAGAAGTAATCGGTTGTTGCCAATATGAACCGATGTTTGGATGACGCTGGTTTGATGGGCCCAATTATATCGGTTCCCCACATTTCGAACGGCCAACTAGCCAGTGTTGGGTGTAGCGGATTTGGATGCTGGTGGATGAATCCCCCGTGAACCTGGCACGAATGACACTGCTTCGTATATTCGATGTAGTTCTGAATCATTGTGGGCCAATAGTAACCCATTCTCTTGATCTTCAGCTTCATCTTTGGCCCGGCTTGATGAGAACCACAGAGTCTGGCGTGGGTTTCTTGGACGACTCTTCTTGCTTCTTCTGGTCCCAGGCACCTTAGCCACAAACTGTCGAACGATCTCATATATAGAGTATCATTGACGAAGGCAAAAGACAGAGCTCGTTTCATGAGCTGATGTCTTGAAGATGTGTTTTCGGGTGTTCGATGGGATTTGAAGTAATCTATGAAGACTTCTCTCCAATTCTTAGCCTTTTCTTCATTCTCTAATTAGAAGGCTGCTTATTTGGTCACTTCCTTTCTTTCAGACGACTCCGGAGATATTTCTGCCGGCGCGAGAATCCGACGTCTTTGCACAATAATCCTTACGTCGTCGAGGTTTTCGTCGGCCAGTTTTTTAGCAAGCTTGGCTAACGCATCCACCTTACTATTTTCCGCACGCGATATACTTTCCAGGATGTAGGAGGGAATTTGAGTCAGCAGTTGCTGCACTCTTTCACCATATTTTACCAACTCCGGTTTACACGTCTGATAGTCGCCATTTACTTGGCTAACGACTAGCTGGGAGTCTCCATATATGATATGGTTTTCGATTCCTATGTTGACAGCAATCTCAAGACCCGCTATCAAAGCTTCGTACTCGGCTTCATTGTTTGTCCTCGGCTCTGTTAAACAAAGGGCGAAACGCATTATCCCTCCTTGCGGAATCACGAAGATAAGACCCACCCTAGCTTTGATCATGGGGGTGCCTTGCTTTCGCTTTTTCAAGAAAGATGCTCCGTCGAAGTATAGTTCCCATCGGACATTATTTCCTTCCTTCTCTTCTTCAATTGCGTCAAACGCATTCGCAATTTAAGGGAGAGTCGGATGGTATCAGATGCCCAACGAGAAAGTTGGCGATGGCCTGACCTTTCACTGCCTTGAGGGGTCGATACGTTATCGAGAACTCCATCAAGAGGAGGACCCATTTGGCAAGCCTTCCTGTTAGTATGGCCCTTGACATCAGATATTTGAGAGGATCCACCTTTGATATGAGATGGATATCATGCGCCAAGGAATAATGTCGAAGCTTCGTTATCGCGAAGATTAGTACCGGGCAATGCTTTTCAATAAGGGAGTAGTTGTTTTCTGCCCCCAGAAGAACTCGACTTAAATAGTTGAGAGCTCTCTCTTTCCCCTGGTCGTTCTCCTGTGCCCATAGCGCGCCTAAAGATCCTTTAAGGGCTGTTGTGTACAGGATGAGGGGCTTTCTCTTGACCGGAGCGGTCAGTACCGGCGGGTTCTGCAGATATTGCTTGATTTCGTCCAGTGCATTTTGGTATTTATGATCCCAAACGAATGGGATCACCTTCTTCATTAGATGGCTGTAGGGGCGGCATTTGCCGGAGAGGTTGGCTATGAACTTCCGGATATATGTGAGCTTTCCTTGGAGAGATCGCAGTTGTTTAAGAGTTTTTGGCAATGGCATTTCCATAATCGCCTTGATCTTTGATGGGTCTATTTCGATGCCTCGGTGTCGTATGATGAATCCTAGGAATTTGCCTGAGAAGATTCCAAACGTGCATTTCAGAGGATTCATCTTTACATTGTATTTCCGAAGACGCTGAAACACTATATTCAGATGTTCCCAGTGCTCCTCGTACGATTCGCTTTTCACCACAAAGTCATCAATATAGCATTCAACAATCTCATGGATGAGGTCATCGAAGATCTTCGTCATGTCCCTCTGGTAGGTAGTACCTGCATTCTTCAAATCGAAGGGCATCACCTTATATCAGAATATGCCTAGCGGAGTCCGGAAGGTGATGTGCTTTTGGTCTTCAAGATGCATTTTTATTTGATTGTAGCCTGAAGATCCATCCATGAAGGAGAAGACCTCATGAGTGGACGTGTTATCGATCATCAGCTCAGTAACAGGTACTGAGAAGTCATCCTTCGGACAAGTTTTGTTAAGGTCTCGAAAGTCCATGCAAATGCACACCGTCCCATTTTTCTTCATCACTGGAACGATATTAGCGATCCAGTCAGGATATTGAACTTCTTGGATGAAGCCAGAGTCAATTAGTTTCTTGACTTCGGCATTGATACTCATCTCGAGCTCGAGCCGCATTCTTTTTGGCGCCTGTTTGATTGGCTTGACGTCCGGCGATATCGCCAGTTTATGCACCGCTATTTCTGAATCTAGTCCTGGAATCTCGGAATAATTCCATACGAAGCAATCTTTATATTGTATAAGCACGTCCTTTAGTGTGGCCGCCTGCTTTTTAGACAGCAGCTCATTGACGAACGTTGGCCTCGGATCGTTTTTCGTTCCTAAGTCAATTTTTCTCAGATTGTCCGCCATGATATGTATCCCATCCTCCAGCTCTTTTGGCGTCGGTGGAAATTCTGAGATCATCTCATCCTCATTCTCATTTGCGAAGCACTGGGAGAGGTCGTCCATATTCTCGTGCTCCCCCTCTTTTGAGAATGTTATCATGTGGCAGGTACGAGTTCGTTTCCAAGCTCTATGTTGAGCTGGACTTAGCCTCGCAATATAGGTAGCTTTTGGCTCATACTTTCTGTTCCCCTCCGAAGGACGGCGCACAGGACCGCGATGTCCTGGCGCTGAGATTTGGGGCAGATGCTATTTGGTTTTATCCGTCCACCTCCCCGAAGATGCCAAGTTGATTTATGGCACCGTGTATCGGAGGTTTAGACGGATGCGGCCGATGTAGCAGACTTCGTCAGATTCCCCCTCAGGGTGAGGAGTTTTTGATTGTGGGGACGCTCTTCCCTGCAGGCACAAGCCCCTGTAGTTAATTACGCTACCGCATCGCGGTAACCACTTTCTCCTTCTCCAGAATTTCACTTCGTGTCGTGGGTGTTTGTTTTGTTTGTAGTTGCCCGTGTATTGTATACGGAGACTGAGTAATGCCGTCGCCCGTAGGACGTGGATTAGTCCAAATCCGTATTTACTTAGATTTGGGTTTGGTGTTTTTTTTAGTTTAAGAATGCATTAGTCGCATTGCGGCTAAGATCAACTTAAACGTTCGTTAAGGATACGTTAGTCCTGTTTGGGACTAAGATCAACTTAACGTGATAATCCATTTAATATCTGGCTATCGGGACTCGTCACCTCTCTAACGTCGTTGAAGGATTACAACGGCAAATGTCAGAGGAGTTCAGAGATGTGCCCTTGAACCAAAGTCGATTTGGAGTTTTATAGTCCATTTAAATGTTTAAGGATACGTTAGCCGTATTTGGGGCTAAGATCAACTTAAACGGGACCGTTTAGATCCGGCAAAAGAGCATTTGGGAGCTCTATTGGTCCAGTTTAGGGACGTAGTGGTCTACCATTAGTTTAGGGACGTTTCGGTCCAATATTAGTTTAGGGACGTTTCGGTCCAACATTAGTTTATGTGGTCGTCGGGACCCGTCACCTCTCTGACGTCGTTGAAGGATTACAACGACAGTCGTCAGAGGAGTTCGGAGATGTACCTTCGAACCGGATATAAATTGATTTAAGAGAGAGCTGTGCTCAGTCAATTTTATTTAAGGACTTACGGCCAAAATTGGGATAAGTCCAGTGGAAAATGTTCAACACCTTTATTTATTCCCGGTCTATTAGACCTGTGCTAGGGTTTTGCTCACACTTAAATAATGCATTGCATTACCTCAGGCCATTTATGCCCATATTGACTGGGCTCTGCCCTTTTTTATTATGATGCAGATCATTTGTTTTGGTCCACTGGACCTTTCAATTGGGCTCTGCCCTTTTAAATAATGCATAGCATTTTATTTATTAGGCCTGTTAAGCCTTTTAATTGGGCTTGGCCCTTCAGGAAATGAAATGCATTGCATTTGTCAGGCGCTTTGCGCCAATCACTGAGCGCAAGCGCTTGTGGTGAGGACACGTGTCATGCTCTGGCGAGCGCAAGCGCAACAGCGCAGTGCGCTGCGCTAATGCGCTGCGCTGTTGCGCTGCTGACACGTGGCGCGCTCTGGTGAGTTGTGCCAACAAAGGAGCGCAACAGCGCAATTTTTCAAGTGCAAAGCACTGTTTTATATTTTGGTTGATTTTAAATCAAAGAAAACAAGTTTTCTTTTGTTTTCAAGGAACCAATGGTTCATAAGAAAGTGCAAAGCACTGCTATTACTTATTTTTTTTCTTTTTATTTAATATTATTGATCTTGTTCTTAGATCAATAGTCTGTCCATAAGAGAATTTTCTCTTTTTCCTAAAGGTTTTTACCTTCTGTTGTTCTTGAGGAGTTCTCAAGAGTTCTCTTCTCTTTTTTTTAGAAAGATGTTGATGCTTTTGAATTGAGGCCTAGCGTCCTTTTTATAGTGCCCATAAATTAGTTAAATTTGTTAAAGAGATCTTTCTCTGAGTGATTTGGGGAATTTTCCCCACCGTTGGATCTTTGATCCAAAGGCCTCTGTTTTACAGAAGAAAATCTTCTTGTTTTAAGAAGAACAGAAAAGATTTATTCTGTTTTGCGCAACTTCCTTAGCGCGTGACACGCGCGTGACACGTGTCGCGCAGTGCAGCGCTTGCGCAACTGAACGTTGTTTCTTTTACTTTTAGTTTTTAAGAGCCCTGCTCTGAATGGACGCACCGCCTTGGGCGTTGCGCTATCGTATCAAATTCTGACACGTGGCGCGTTGCGCGCAGCGCACGGGATTTGAAGCGTTGCTTCAAAATTTAAATTTTTGAAATTTAAACAGAGCCTTGCTCTGATTGGGAAAACAAATGCCCCCCACCGTTGCGCTCACGTGGCGCGCATGTGAGTGCAGCGGTGGCAAGATCTCAGCCTTTGGATCAACTGATAAGTTGAAGAGGCGCAGGCGCCTATAAATAGGACTCTTGGTCCTTAGAAAATTCTTACAACTTTCAAGAATTTTGATTCTCAGAGCCTTGCTCTTGCTTAAGAACTTTCAGAGCCTTGCTCTTGTTCTTTCCCCAAGAACTTCAAAGTTCAAAACTTAGAATCACTCTAGGTAATTTAAATTAAATTAAATTTAATTAACAGAGCCTTGCTCTTATAGATCTTTGATCTAAAGAAAAAAAAATCCCTTTAGGGCTTCATCACCAGAGCCTTGCTCTCAAAAACTTACAGATCTACAGAGATCTTGTCCATGGGTTTTAACCCATGAACAGAGCTTTGCTCTTGGATCAAATGTAGATCTTTTTAGATCTGAAAAATGAAGATTTTTTAAAAATAATTTTCCTAGATTTTTCAAGATTTCAAAATTTTAACTCTTTTAAGTGCTAAAAAAAATTGATGGATCTTTCCATCATTACCAAAGAGCTATGCTCTTTTGAGGAATCTTGTTCCCCTAAGATCAGAGTTTGACAAATGTCACTCTGTGACAGAGCTTTGCTCTAAAAGAGGAGATTTTCTCCTTGTCTCCAGGGGTTTCCCATCAATGAGGATATTCTCTTGGGGATCTTTTCATGAATTGACAGTCTCATTTAATGATGGGTTTGTCTTATTAAATGATGCACCGTCATCCAGATTTTGTGGGTCCCCCTTTGGTCCCCTACCCACTGCATCACAGTGTGGAGTAAGATTTTAAAATGCCAAGCGTTAGAACACTAACGGTTGTTTTTGTCTTTCCACAGGAAACATGTCTGACGACTTGTCTTTCCCCTTTGTTCGCTCGGAAGGGGGGTTCCCTCATTCGCCAGTGGACCAGGTGGCGTTCGCTCTTATTAAAGATCATGACCCCGAGTGCAAAAAACTCCACCTGTGGGGAAGGTGGTACAGCCAGATCATCCAGGGTCGCCGCAGTTTCAGTTTTGCCACGCCGTCTGAACCCATAGCTCCAATCCCCTATGCGGACGAACCCCCGGCGAAGTATGCCGTGGAGGTTAAAAATTGGAATTCGAATGACCTCCTCCAACCCGCAATTGGTGCTATTCCCGTACAGCCGCCGCCGGCAATAGATATTTTAGGAAGGCGAATCTGTCAGGGTGAAGCACGCCCTTGGGGACAGGCCTATAATATTGGATTGGTGCCGCGACCGCCTGCCGGATACTTGCAGTGGGCCCGATACATCTTATCGGCGAAAAGGACTCATCTAATGAAGATTGGATTGTATTCGGCCATCTACGTCTCGCTCTTCGAGTATCCCTCTCCTCCAACGTGGTGGATCAAGGCCTTCATCGAACAATGGAATATCCCCACCCACACTTTCTTGATGGCGGATAGGGAGGTCTCAATTTCTTTGGAGGAGTTTGCCGAGCTCTCGGGTTTACCGATGAGGGGGGAGCATTATGAGGAGTTGCTACCTCCTGATGAATACGTTTTTGTCACCAAGCCGCTGGTGTTTGACCTGACTCCGGAAAACGCCGTTCAACATCAGTATCCGGGCCTAGTGAAGATGTTGGAGATCTATGAAGGACTCCATCTGAAATCGGGCGACCGGGGCGTCAGTTTCGCAGATTTTATTGCCCGCTTCATTCGCCCGGAGTTCCTATCAGAGCGGAGTGAGAAGTTCGCCCAGCTCGATGACCCTTTCGGTTTCGGCTTAGACCGCCGACCCGTATCGGAGGATGATCAAAGGGATTTTTATCTCCCCGGCGCTGCCATCGTCCCTTTCTCAGAAATCGCCGTCTCGGGCATGGACGAGGAGACCTTTTTTATTGGGTTCTTGGGTTTGTGGCTATGCAGCTTTGCGCTCCCCATGCACCCGCGTCACATGCGGCCCTCCGTCTTTTACCCAGCGCATCGGATGGTGGCTGGTTTACAGTTATCTGTAGGAGTCGCCGGGCTGGCCTACCTTTATAAAGGACTTAGCGTAGCGGCGGACGCTAGTGAGCCTGGGGTGCATCCTGCTAACTTCCCGACGCACTATTTCACCTCCTGGATGGAAATGCACGTGCAAGGGGTGTTCGGTGTCCATAAGATTCCTCCGTTCTTTGAGAAATGCAGACTCCCGAGAGTCATGCGGTTGGTCGGCGCTTCAATTGTGGTTGCACCCCCACGGGAGTCTAGGGGATTGCTCCTTCGTCCACATCTGGTCGGAGCGAAGATTTCCTTTGTGGATAAGGTTATAACCATAGGCTCAGAGACTACTAAGTCAGTAGTGCCACTGCGCGATGATTTCAAGGACGGGGCTTCCGTATTGAAGGCTCGGGAAATCCTCCACCTCTACTCCATTTGGCCGGGCTATCTAGTGTTTAGGCAGAATGAGACCGCACTTTTCATGAGGTACAACCCGCACCGGTTTGCTCAGCAATCGAGCTACAACCAAGGGATCCCGATGGAAGCTTTCTTGGAAAAGCCTGTGGTCAGCCGAGAGGGGATGAAGAATGCAATGCACCATTTCACACGGTTTAACACGGGTTCCTATTTCTTCATTAGTGAACCCAGCTGTGTCCCTAAGATGCTTAACACGTACGTGGCTTAGTATGCGCATGCGATGGGCCCAATTATCTTAACGGAGAAGCGTATACTGGTTGATCGTAGGGGTGCGCCTCCTGGCGGTGATCGCAAGGCCCCCTTGCAACCGAGGATCCCGGTCATTCCTCCGTTAAAAGATGCCGGAGTCGACCGACCACGCGTGTTGAGCCCCCCGCGTGGATTGCCGCTGTCTGCTACGGTGAATGCACCACAGGCGCCCCGTGTTCCCACGAAGATGGTTAATGTAATATCGCCAGAGTCCGGCGCCGGAGCGGATATCGGGACCCGCCGCCCCAAGGTGACTGCCAAGCGCAAATCTATTCCAGGTGCATCTAGAGCTGGCGGGCAAAAGAAGAAGAAATCGATCCTTTCTCTCGACGCGATCCTCAATTTAGAGCCTGAGGCCCCTCTTACCAAAGGAATAAGTGAATATGGCAGCAATAAGGGCTTCTTGGTAGACCTTGCAGACACCAATTTGGCGGCCGCTATTGCAGCTTCTGAGCGATCAGCAAGACTCGAAGCGATGTTAAGCAAACTCGCGGAGTCAGGTGATCATTAGCCGCCTTCCTCATCATTTCATCGCATTTTTTTATCATTATTCTTGACTAATACTTTTCTCATTTTCAACAGGTGTCTCTACTGAAGAAGCTATTGCTGCCTCTTTGAAAACTTTCCAAGAGGAGGAGGAGAAACGTGCTCTAGCAGGCGTTGGTGCGTCCCACCCCCTTTTCTTTTATAAGAAAAAAATTGTTATCTCTTCTGATGGTCAACCTAACCTTCTTCTTTTGTTTCTTTGTAGAAGCTATATCAGTTGATGCGGGGATCCTCCCCAAGCCTGTTACTGAAGTCCCGGTCTCGTCGGGGCTGCTGCAAGAGCCTCGACTTGACAAAACGACGAGGGATGCCTTGAAAAACCTGGAGGCATCCCTACTCACGGACGAAGACGCCTCAATGAGAGAGGCTCTGGTGAGGTCCGTCTCAACGGCCCATGAGGAGATAAAGCGGCTGAGGCGCGAGGCGAAGGCGCGCCGGACTGCTTTGGCTATGGGAGCGGGCCCAAGCACCGTCCCTTGGGCAGATACTCTTTCCGGAGAGGCCCCTGTCGCCCTGTCCATTACTCGCCGACAAGTGGCACGCGCCGTTCGAAGCGCAAATGATAAGTCTACTTCAGGTAACATTTCTTTCAGAATTTTTATTGTAGGAGTTATAATGCCGACGGTTCTTATATCTATTATTTTGCAGGGCCCAGTCCGACCGAGGGTGAGGCGGAGACCGTTGAACCCAGGGGAACAGAGGAGGTGGTGCCTGCCGAACTCGAGCCGACAGTGGGCAACATCGTTGAGGCCATGGAGCCTGATGCGGAGGTTGAGGGGCCTATAGCTGAGAAGGTCGTTGATGCCGAGCCTGAAGTGGCGGCAGATGAAACGATCATTACAACTGAGTCCGGGGTGATGACGGACGAGGCACTCGAGGCTGGAGACCTCGTGGTGACGGTAGATGAGCCGATGGAAACAGCGGAGCCCGAGGAAGTAGCAGGTGAGATGGGTACGACTCTTGGGGAAGAGTCAGTCGCTTCCTTCCAAGAGTCCGGCAACGCTCCAATTATTGCCCTTCCCGTCTACGATCTTCTGCCGTCTCCTGGTCGCGCGAGCACGCCGACGGTCCCTATCGAGTCGGGTGATGAGGTTACGGGTGGTGGCCTCATGTCGATGGAGGAGGGAATTGCCTCAGTTTCGGCTGGCAGCTCGTCGGGTAAACTTCGAGTTACCATCATTCCCCCTTTTTTTTTATATATATATTGTAATACCCAGCCTCCTTTATACCAACTTTGTATTTTTGTACTTTAGAAATCTATTTATTTTAAATTATAATTTTATTTACTTTATTTATTTAGAAATTGAATTCGTCAAGACCCTATTTTTCTCTTACCAATAAAACCCAAACATATACTTCTTCAGCCTATTTTCTACTAATAAGCCCGGCCCTCCCCATTATTACTTCTTCCATTCATTAAGATTTGGACCCAGCCCAACCCGTCTAATTCCTCTATTTAAAAGCTAAACCCTATAACCCATTTTTCCACTCAGCCCATTTACCCTAGGGAGCCATTCCCTATTTATTAAATTTAGTTTTCAAACATCAGCTATCCCATTTTTCATATTAATCTTAATTCTGGCCCAAGCCCAAAACTATATTACATATTCCCTAAACCCAACTCAAATTAAATTAATTTAACCTTCAAAATTATTCAGCCGGACCTTTTTAATTTTCTTTTATTTTCCCAGCCTTTTGCCGGCCCAGCCCTCAACCCGAGCCCACTCAATTTTTCCTTCAATAAATTTCTGTTGCATCCGGCCCGTCTCTCTTTTTCCCCAAAATTTCCTTTTCTTTTAAACATCTGGCCTGCGCCCAGAGCCCAGCTCTCAGCCCACCTCTTTTAATCTCTTCGATTTCTAATTCTCTTATTCCCCAGCCCTTTTCTTTGGCCCGGCCCTTCTTCCTCTCCTCAGCACTGAACCCGCTTCATACCCGACCCGCTTCCACAGTGCCGTCTCCTACCTCCAACGGCTACCTCCCCGATTTCCCGCTCCCATGTTTCCCTCGATCCACCATCGCCGCCGCTCCTCGCGCCAACGTTCGCGAACGTTACCACGCGACGCGCGTCTCTCTCCTCTCATGATTACCCCCTATCTCCCACGTCTCTCCTCTCTCCTTCCCTCCCCGCTTCTCCTCAACCCAAAACCCACAGCACTCCCGAGCTCGCCATGGCTGTCCTCTCGTTCTCCCATTCTCTCTCGAATTCACGCCCACAGCCGTCTCCTCATCGCCGCTAGCCTTCACCCATCATCTTGTCGACCCGAGCACCACCATCACCCATCATCTTGTCGACCCGAGCACCACCATCACCCATCATCGCGTCGACCGCAGCTCATCATCGTCGACGTCGTCGCCACCTTCTCTTTCCACTCCCTCTTGCAGACCCTCTGCTCTCGCACTCCAGCTCTCTCTCTCTTTCCCTCTGTTTCTCTCTCTCAATTCTCTCTCTTACCTCTCTCGTTCTCCCTGGTTCTCAGCCTACTCCCTCTCTCTCTCTACCTTCCCCTCCCTCACTGTCCATGTCTCTTTCTCTCTCTCACTCAGTTTCCTCCCTCTCTCGCTCTCATACTCTCTTCTTCTCTGCATCTGTTCTCTCTCTTCTTCTCATTCACTGAACTCTCTGTCTTTCTCTCTCTCTCTCTCTCTCTCTCTCTCTAACTGCCTCTCTCAACTCTCCCTCTCTCGTACCCACCTTGTGCCCAGCACCATGCCACCTTGTGCCCAGCACCATGCCACCATGCCACCAGCACCATGTCACCATATGCCCAGAGCCCGAGCACGAGCCAAGACCGCGAACCTTGCACGCGTCATTCATCGCGCGTTCACGTCGTTGCCGCTGCCGTGTGCTCAAAGACGTCTCCAGGCAAGTTTTTACTTGCTTACATGCTATTTTATTTAAGTTATAATTGTTAAATGCCTAGATTATAAAGTTACGAGTCTAAAACTATTATGTGCTGTATCTGTTCGATACTTGTTCCCTTAGGAAAACATTATCAAAATTGACGGAACTAAATAGTGTAAGTTGGCCTGTAGGGCTGTGAACATGGTATGTGAATTTGGTTAGATGATGTAATCGATAACGACTAAAACAACTACCCCCAAGTTTGATCGTAAAACTGTAAATTCTGTTGCACCTGAAAATAGTTAAATTCATCATAAATCATATACATATTAGAATGGTGCGTTCGAGGGCTTAAATCGAAGCTAACTCGACGAACTTTAACCTTATTCTAGTTTCCAGACATTTCTGTATTTAAACTGTGATGATATTCGGATCGGAGTCCGACTCTGGACTGCAGTCCAGAGTGACTCCAGTCTTTGCGGGCTGTTCCATACTGGATACCATAGGATTTCCTTAACTTGTAGGTTGCGGAACTCCGCTGCTTATTGTAGATAACTCTGTTAGTTATACAACGCATCTAGTTTCGTTCTGTTTCGTTACCGTTTGATATTTAACCTGTAATTTAATAGATCGGGACACATAACAGTCCCAGCAGAATCAGAATTGACATGTTGATATTAAACAGATTATAACTCCTAACATACAGACGCGATTGAAGATCCGTTTGTTGCGTTGAAAACTTTACTGAAAACCCTAGAATTCTTTCAACTGTAGCGTCACTAAATTATGATCCCAACTGGGGTTAACATGCGTTGCGAAATGGATTCCTGATTCTGAAACCGGATTTCCAGCCGCGTGCGCTTAAAATGAAACAGTTATAACTAATGATCCTGAAACCCGATTGGCTCGAAACCAAATTAGATGGATAGATAACTGAACATATTAGTTACTACCTGTTTGTCATTTCGCCAAATTATATACATATGTTTCATGATAAGTCGTGCAAGTGAAAGAATGCGGTTTCATAACATCCTCATCATGTTTATATACTTGTTCACGCATCATATCATACCCATATCATTGTATTGATAACCTAGTGACATCGTTCATTTACCCAGTGTTAGATTTTAGTGTTGATTGTGGCAAGTACGTCAGTGTTCGTGTATTCGTGATTAAGTGAAAGTGATACGTACTTGTGCACAATCAGTGTCCCTTTTATTCTATTGCATTGTCGACGTCTGTGGGATGCGTGTATGTGTGACTATAAGTGGTATGGGACACTTATGGAAGCGCTTGCACGGATGTCACAGATAAGGCATCCGACACTGCCATTTATCTTAGGTATTAGTCGGGACGTGCTTGATGGAGGTCCTGCCTCCAGTTCTCGCGCAGACTTGTCACGGATCGATTAGTATTTAGGGTTATGGTTAGCGTTTGATGTAGACCACGGGGTGTGGGGTAGTTCAAGTGTGAATTCAACAGAATCTCGGGAGTCCCATGCCGGCTTATATATTTAGGGAGTTATATGGAGATTTACAGGGTATGTGCTATAGACACCGTGATACATTCGTTATATGTTGGGCCCGTGGTCCCTTGCCCTTGGGTTCTACCCTTGGGTGGAGGACACTCGCGAGTGGTTGACTCTCACACTTGGACTGACGATAGGTTTATTGACCTGTGCAGTGAGACTTAGAGACTGATAGGATTACTGTCGTTTACATTCCTTATATACTGTGTTGACATACATGACACATCGTTATACTGTTTTACTGCTCCGCTGCATTTATCTCTGCTCATTTATATTCATGCTGTTATTGATTTACTGTTATTCATATTCATTATCACTGTTAGAACTGTCGCTTGATTTCATATACATTATATTGCTATTGTGTCGCTCTGACGACCTGAGTATGCATGCTCAGTGTGGGGAGAAGATTTTAGCTTGGATCAGAACTAGACGTACTCCACAGACTTCTTGACTTGCTACTCCGAGTTACTTTCGGTTGTTCCATTTCAGGTAGTTTATATTATTGTATCTTTCAGTTACTGCATTTCTCATTACCTGCGCATCGTTTACTGTTTACCATGATAAACTAGAAGCCGAAGTGTGACTACGGCAGGACATTTCCTTGACCGTAGGAGCATGGCTGGCCTTGTCTACCCCTCGTATTCCGTATTTTGGGAAGCGGGGCGTGACATGGTTTAGTTGGTATCAGAGACAGGTTTTGCATCGATTGGGATTGCAGTTTTCCGTGTACGGTTTGGCAATCTAAGACATCCTTCGGTCTAGGTTGTAAACTGTCATTCTTGATTCATATTCACATCGTGCGTTCAGATATCCATTCACTATGGTTTCGGGTGACTTAACAAGGTTACGTGGTTGCAATTGCACTACCGTACTCTAATCAAGTAACTTAAAATCATATAGTTGATTCTCCACTTGTAATAAATTCAGCATCTCTGATATTTTTGAATCTTTGTCCTATCCATTTTGATTCGTAATCTTGTGATTTATATCATCCTCCAAATTGTTATTTCAGGATCATGTCTTCCAACGACTCTTCGTCTTTATCCGCTCCCCAGAATCAGACCGTTGAGATCCTGAGTGTACTGCAAGATTTGAAGAAAGCCCAGGAGTGAACGAACGACCTATTAACTGAAGGACTGAGAAGACCGGTGAGTCAGACCCCAGCGGGAGCATCCTATCATAAAGGGACCCCTATTAGACGAGGAAAAGAGAAGAAGATGAAGCGTCAACAGAAGCATCAGAAGAACCCTTGCTGTGGATATTGTAAGAGGCCAGGACACCTTCAGAGGGATTGTCGCCGTGCTCAAGGGAAATGTCTGATATGCGGTTCCAACAAACACCTCATCAACGGCTGCCCAGAAAGGAAAGAACTGCAAGGAAGAAACTCGTCCACACTCCCCACTTCTGCCAAGTGAGAATTGCCGCGTAGTTCGGACTTCGACGGTAAGGCGGATCAAACGCAGGATTCAACTCACACGACGAGAATACAATGTTATAGTAGTCGAAGAATGACTTTTCATGTTATCTACTTTCAGTAATGAAATTGTCGTTTTTATGAATCTTTCTTTCCATTTGAAATCCTGTATCCGCTGAACGTTTGATTGAATGCAATAAAACTTGAATCATAATATATGCATCATTCTCTTGTTTTCTCCTTATTCATACTCTTCGTTATCACAGTGTTTCTATCCTGATGTTCAGTTCCTGCAACCGCATATATACCTATACTTCATACCCTTAGCTTTATCTCTCGATATATCCCACTATCTAATGATGACTTTCTCTTCAGACCATGGCCCACCCTGGAGCAGCGCCGCATCTAGATGAGGATGCACAGTCATGCGTTTCTGTAGATCGCATACTGATGAGTCCTGATGACGAGATCAACGGTCCCCATGCCAACTTCGGAAACAACGACTCAGAGGACGAAGGAGTAGTCACCCCAGAGTTTAACGCGTTAGCTGATTCCGACGAAGAAGAAGGAGATCCTGAAGAGAACCCTATAGAGGAAGACCCGATAGAAGAAGATCCCGAGGAAGAGCCGATAGAAGAAAATCCAGTGGAGGAAAACCCCATGGAAGAGAATCCAGAAGAAGAGAATCACATGGAATCGAACCTCGATGAAGAAGCTCCATCAGAGGAAGAAGGACCAGATAATCAAGACCCTGTGGTGGAAGGACTTCCAATAGAGATGCCCGCGAGGCGATATGGAAATGAACGCCCCTACTTGAGTGCGCGAGCCTACCGCAACCTGCTGAATCTCCACAACCGCGACTAACGAAATTTCTTTTGTTGCTGTCTTCCTTGGCCAAATAAAAACTGTGTATAGTTTTAGGGCCATCCTTTCTTCTTGAGAATGCTTGGTTTGGAATCTTTTGGAAATTAATTGAATTGTTGAGTTCGTTAATCCATCGATCTTTTGTCCCTTGATGTTTGATATTTCTTCTGTACGATTATTCCCTCTAATCAGATCTGTCCGCCTCTACTCCTTACTTTGACTTAACCCTCACTCAGTTCAACCAGTATCACACCCGACCTTTTAGAGGTCCACCCTTCATCTCTCGTCTGTGCCCCGTTTGAGATTCTTTTGGGAGGAGAAAATTTTGGAGAAATTTCCGAGTTCGCTAACCCTTCACATCTTACACCGACCGCTATCCTACCCATACTTCTTCCTTTGTAGTCATTTGTTGTTCGCCCTTACTTTCTGTGCTGATCCGATCCTAATCCCCTTGGTCCTCAGCCTAAAGCCGCCACACTCCGACTTTTGATTGAGCCACACTTTCTGGTAATCACTACCCTAGCTAGCCCTGGTCATATTGGTGATTTCTCTATTACCCCAGATATATTTAGAGACATTATTATTCAAGGTTTAGTTTTCATTATTTTAAATTTATCGAAGAGTGTGTGTGTTTGATTACTCGGTTTTAAGTATTTTAAGTACACTATTAGTACTCTCTTTTCAGTAGCGCAACCTTACACCGCGCATATTTTGTTCCATGTTCCTTCTTTTCACGATACAAGTTTTCTAAGTTATTTTAAAACTATCTGATCGATATATCGTCCTAAAAATGTTTTGACCTACAGACAAAATTTTTCATCATCTTATTGTCGTTTTATTTTCGAGTGATGTGCCCATACTTACTATTATGAATGGTTGAGCTTTATATTTATTATCTCTGTTTGCCATTTTGATATACTTAGATGTGCACACATTTTGGTTTCGATTTTATTGAACATGCATTGCTTATTTCCATTCGTTATTGTTATCTATATTCTCGTGTACTTATAGTTTGTCCTTATAGTTGTTCCTGCCGTATACTCATTTAAATTCTTTCTGTTGTATATTGTTCTTGCATGTATATATATATGTCTTCACAAATTTCATTCACCCGTTTTAAGTAAACCAGTATGAAGTAGTTTATGATATGGTAGCTTTCGTTTTTGATTTTACAACTGGTCGTTTAATCTTAAATTTCGAGGACGAAATTTTTGTAAGGGTGGTATGATGTAATACCCAGCCTCCTTTATACCAACTTTGTATTTTTGTACTTTAGAAATCTATTTATTTTAAATTATAATTTTATTTACTTTATTTATTTAGAAATTGAATTCGTCAAGACCCTATTTTTCTCTTACCAATAAAACCCAAACATATACTTCTTCAGCCTATTTTCTACTAATAAGCCCGGCCCTCCCCATTATTACTTCTTCCATTCATTAAGATTTGGACCCAGCCCAACCCGTCTAATTCCTCTATTTAAAAGCTAAACCCTATAACCCATTTTTCCACTCAGCCCATTTACCCTAGGGAGCCATTCCCTATTTATTAAATTTAGTTTTCAAACATCAGCTATCCCATTTTACATATTAATCTTAATTCTGGCCCAAGCCCAAAACTATATTACATATTCCCTAAACCCAACTCAAATTAAATTAATTTAACCTTCAAAATTATTCAGCCGGACCTTTTTAATTTTCTTTTATTTTCCCAGCCTTTTGCCGGCCCAGCCCTCAACCCGAGCCCACTCAATTTTTCCTTCAATAAATTTCTGTTGCATCCGGCCCGTCTCTCTTTTTCCCCAAAATTTCCTTTTCTTTTAAACATCTGGCCTGCGCCCAGAGCCCAGCTCTCAGCCCACCTCTTTTAATCTCTTCGATTTCTAATTCTCTTATTCCCCAGCCCTTTTCTTTGGCCCGGCCCTTCTTCCTCTCCTCAGCACTGAACCCGCTTCATACCCGACCCGCTTCCACAGTGCCGTCTCCTACCTCCAACGGCTACCTCCCCGATTTCCCGCTCCCATGTTTCCCTCGATCCACCATCGCCGCCGCTCCTCGCGCCAACGTTCGCGAACGTTACCACGCGACGCGCGTCTCTCTCCTCTCATGATTACCCCCTATCTCCCACGTCTCTCCTCTCTCCTTCCCTCCCCGCTTCTCCTCAACCCAAAACCCACAGCACTCCCGAGCTCGCCATGGCTCTCCTCTCGTTCTCCCATTCTCTCTCGAATTCACGCCCACAGCCGTCTCCTCATCGCCGCTAGCCTTCACCCATCATCTTGTCGACCCGAGCACCACCATCACCCATCATCTTGTCGACCCGAGCACCACCATCACCCATCATCGCGTCGACCGCAGCTCATCATCGTCGACGTCGTCGCCACCTTCTCTTTCCACTCCCTCTTGCAGACCCTCTGCTCTCGCACTCCAGCTCTCTCTCTCTTTCCCTCTGTTTCTCTCTCTCAATTCTCTCTCTTACCTCTCTCGTTCTCCCTGGTTCTCAGCCTACTCCCTCTCTCTCTCTACCTTCCCTTCCCTCACTGTCCATGTCTCTTTCTCTCTCTCACTCAGTTTCCTCCCTCTCTCGCTCTCATACTCTCTTCTTCTCTGCATCTGTTCTCTCTCTTCTTCTCATTCACTGAACTCTCTGTCTTTCTCTCTCTCTCTCTCTCTCTCTCTAACTGCCTCTCTCAACTCTCCCTCTCTCGTACCCACCTTGTGCCCAGCACCATGCCACCTTGTGCCCAGCACCATGCCACCATGCCACCAGCACCATGTCACCATATGCCCAGAGCCCGAGCACGAGCCAAGACCGCGAACCTTGCACGCGTCATTCATCGCGCGTTCACGTCGTTGCCGCTGCCGTGTGCTCAAAGACGTCTCCAGGCAAGTTTTTACTTGCTTACATGCTATTTTATTTAAGTTATAATTGTTAAATGCCTAGATTATAAAGTTACGAGTCTAAAACTATTATGTGCTGTATCTGTTCGATACTTGTTCCCTTAGGAAAACATTATCAAAATTGACGGAACTAAATAGTGTAAGTTGGCCTGTAGGGCTGTGAACATGGTATGTGAATTTGGTTAGATGATGTAATCGATAACGACTAAAACAACTACCCCCAAGTTTGATCGTAAAACTGTAAATTCTGTTGCACCTGAAAATAGTTAAATTCATCATAAATCATATACATATTAGAATGGTGCGTTCGAGGGCTTAAATCGAAGCTAACTCGACGAACTTTAACCTTATTCTAGTTTCCAGACATTTCTGTATTTAAATTGTGATGATATTCGGATCGGAGTCCGACTCTGGACTGCAGTCCAGAGTGACTCCAGTCTTTGCGGGCTGTTCCATACTGGATACCATAGGATTTCCTTAACTTGTAGGTTGCGGAACTCCACTGCTTATTGTAGATAACTCTGTTAGTTATACAACGCATCTAGTTTCGTTCTGTTTCGTTACCGTTTGATATTTAACCTGTAATTTAATAGATCGGGACACATAACAGTCCCAGCAGAATCAGAATTGACATGTTGATATTAAACAGATTATAACTCCTAACATACAGACGCGATTGAAGATCCGTTTGTTGCGTTGAAAACTTTACTGAAAACCCTAGAATTCTTTCAACTGTAGCGTCACTAAATTATGATCCCAACTGGGGTTAACATGCGTTGCGAAATGGATTCCTGATTCTGAAACCGGATTTCCAGCCGCGTGCGCTTAAAATGAAACAGTTATAACTAATGATCCTGAAACCCGATTGGCTCGAAACCAAATTAGATGGATAGATAACTGAACATATTAGTTACTACCTGTTTGTCATTTCGCCAAATTATATACATATGTTTCATGATAAGTCGTGCAAGTGAAAGAATGCGGTTTCATAACATCCTCATCATGTTTATATACTTGTTCACGCATCATATCATACCCATATCATTGTATTGATAACCTAGTGACATCGTTCATTTACCCAGTGTTAGATTTTAGTGTTGATTGTGGCAAGTACGTCAGTGTTCGTGTATTCGTGATTAAGTGAAAGTGATACGTACTTGTGCACAATCAGTGTCCCTTTTATTCTATTGCATTGTCGACGTCTGTGGGATGCGTGTATGTGTGACTATAAGTGGTATGGGACACTTATGGAAGCGCTTGCACGGATGTCACAGATAAGGCATCCGACACTGCCATTTATCTTAGGTATTAGTCGGGACGTGCTTGATGGAGGTCCTGCCTCCAGTTCTCGCGCAGACTTGTCACGGATCGATTAGTATTTAGGGTTATGGTTAGCGTTTGATGTAGACCACGGGGTGTGGGGTAGTTCAAGTGTGAATTCAACAGAATCTCGGGAGTCCCATGCCGGCTTATATATTTAGGGAGTTATATGGAGATTTACAGGGTATGTGCTATAGACACCGTGATACATTCGTTATATGTTGGGCCCGTGGTCCCTTGCCCTTGGGTTCTACCCTTGGGTGGAGGACACTCGCGAGTGGTTGACTCTCACACTTGGACTGACGATAGGTTTATTGACCTGTGCAGTGAGACTTAGAGACTGATAGGATTACTGTCGTTTACATTCCTTATATACTGTGTTGACATACATGACACATCGTTATACTGTTTTACTGCTCCGCTGCATTTATCTCTGCTCATTTATATTCATGCTGTTATTGATTTACTGTTATTCATATTCATTATCACTGTTAGAACTGTCGCTTGATTTCATATACATTATATTGCTATTGTGTCGCTCTGACGACCTGAGTATGCATGCTCAGTGTGAGGAGAAGATTTTAGCTTGGATCAGAACTAGACGTACTCCACAGACTTCTTGACTTGCTACTCCGAGTTACTTTCGGTTGTTCCATTTCAGGTAGTTTATATTATTGTATCTTTCAGTTACTGCATTTCTCATTACCTGCGCATCGTTTACTGTTTACCATGATAAACTAGAAGCCGAAGTGTGACTACGGCAGGACATTTCCTTGACCGTAGGAGCATGGCTGGCCTTGTCTACCCCTCGTATTCCGTATTTTGGGAAGCGGGGCGTGACATATATCTTGCGATCTTTTCTAACAAGTCTGTCTTTGTTTTTTAACGCAGGCGCGGCCAGTGCCGATGCTCCCTTGCTCGAAGGAGCACCGTCAACTACTGCTTTGGCGGTGGTCATCTCCCAGCCTTCCCTTGTGCCATCGCGGATGTTGGAAGGTATGGATTTACGACTCATGAGTTGATCTTTTAAACGTGTAGCTTATGTACTAACGTTAAACTACTGTGTCCTTTCAGGAGTGCTCTTTGATCATCTATACCAAGTGTTGCTCCCACACTTCTCCTTCCCATCCGAATTCGCTTCTCCTTCTAGTGGTGCCGGTGAGTATATTTTCATTTCGATATCTTTCCTTTCCCCCTTTTTTATAGGATTATTTCTAACTTTTCCTCATCTTTATTGTAGTGCCACAAATCGAAGGAGGGGGTGCAAGGCCTGCCACGCCACCGGCCCTTCCGGCCTTATCTTCCGTTGCAGCTGGTATAGTAAATCTCCCCCCTTTTTTATGACCCTTCAACATCTCTTGAACCATCGTCTAACCATGTTTTGTTTTGCAGCTATCGTTCCGGCTCCGGTCCTTCTTGAGTCTCGTGTCCTTTCACCGGCAGGCCCTTTCTTGAAACGTCCATCTTCAAAGGGTGCCATGATGAGTTTGGGTATGCTGAGCGGGTATATCGAAGAGCTTAACGTGGACGCTCTTCCTTCTGCCGCAGATTTCGCTGTGGAAGTTAACCCAATGTTGGCGGCGCTCGTAAACTTTCACAACGAAGGCGTCGTCGAATCTTGGGTTAACCACTGCAGGGAGGTCGAGGCCTGCCTATATCGGCTGGAGTCGACGCGTCCTTCTCCTGAAGTTTTGGCCATAAACACCCAACGGACAGCTTGGCTCGAGCAAAGCACTTCTTATTTCCGCCATTTAGAGCAAGAAACAGCTTTACGGTTGAAGGAACGTCAGGAATCTTCAAGCGCAACTGCTCGCCTACGCGCTGAAGTTAGGGCGAATGCTGCTGAGGTGAAAGTCGTCTTTGAAGGCCTTCTGGAGCGTATTTCTAATGGGCTGGCACTGAAGCGGAAGCTTGATGCCGCCGAGCGTGATGCCCGAGGCCGTGAAGCAGCTCAGCAGGTCGTTGAGGAACAGCTTGCATCCTTCATGCAGCAGCGGGCCCAGGTGGAGGCGGAGGTGGCTGCGGCTGTTACTCAGGAGGAAGCGCTGAAGGAAGTGCGAGAACAACTTGTGAATTTATTAAGGACACTTCCTCCTCAGTAGCTATCCATCCTTGTATCGTTTGTGCTTGTAGATAAAAGAATGTATATATATATATATATTTATTCTTTGACATAATGTATCCTGTATCCAATCAAGTTTATGAATAAAAGATACACCTTTTTTTTTATAATGCGTCATTTTCTCCGTCTTTTCTTTCTTTCATTATCAGCATGCCACCTTAGTAACCATGGTTGACGGATGATCAGAACGAGTATCCTGACTTTCTTAAGAAATAGCGATGGCTTAGGCCGCAGGTTCAGATCTGCTGCCTAAGACTTTTCAACTCTATAAGCCATGAGGGTCTCATAGAGACTTTTCTCCCTACGGATCGAGAGGATCTCGTAGGTGGGTTTTCTCCTTAGGAATCGTGAGGATTCCTAAGTGTAGTTTTCTCTTATAAGTCGTAAGGATCCTATAAGAGGATTTTTCCCTCTTACGAGTGGAGAGGATCCACAAGCGGTTGTTTCCCTCCTCGTCGAAATTCGACTTTGGAGAGTGAGACCCGTGAATAGTATGCAAGAGACCATTTTGGATTGACTTGCAGGGTCCCATTGTTCAGGAAGCAAGTTTTTTTAGTCCCTGCTGCCTGAGGCTTCATTTGCATGTTGAGACGAATCGGGAATTTCCCGTGGAGACACTAGTTTCTCTGCGAGCCGACGTGAATCAGGAGGCTCTCGTCAAGGAGTGTTTGTATCCGTGAGTCGAGGAGTTTGCTAGGGATTATTTGTTTCCCAAGCGCCAAGGATTATTTGTTTTTTTGGGGTTTGAAACGAGTCGAGAATTTCCCACGGAGGCACTGGTGGCTCTGCGAGTCGACGCGGATCAGGAGGCTCTCGTCAAGGAGTGTTTGTATCCGTGAGTCGAGGAGTTTGCTAGGGATTATTTGTTTCCCAAGCGCCAAGGATTATTTGTTTCCTTGAGGTTTGAAACGAGTCGAGAATTTCCCACGGAGGCACTGGTGGCTCTGCGAGTCGACGTGGATCAGGAGGCTCTCGTCAAGGAGTGTTTGTATCCGTGAGTCGAGGTGTTTGCTAGGGATTATTTGTTTCCCAAGCGCTAAGGATTATTTGTTTCCTTGAGGTTTGAAACGAGTTGAGAATTTCCCACGGAGGCACTGGTGGCTCTGCGAGTCGACGCTAATCAGGAGACTCTCGTCAAGGAGTGTTTGTATCCGTGAGTCGAGGAATTTGCTAGGGATTATTTGTTTCCCAAGCGCCAAGGATTATTTGTTTCCTTGGGGTTTGAAACGAGTCGAAGATTTTCCACGGAGGCACTGGTGGCTCTGCGAGTCGACGCGGATCAGGAGGCTCTCGTCAAGGAGTGTTTGTATCCGTGAGTCGAGGAGTTTGCTGAAGACACTGGTTTCTTCAGAGTTGGACTGAACCGTCGAGATTTGGCTTCGTCTTCTGGCGGAGCCTGTTGGTAAAGTATGGTTCCCTCTTTGTTTACGCCCTTGGATTGTATACAGGGATCGATGTGATCTTAACTGTAGGGCTAAAGTTTTATCATCATTTTTTTTTGTTTTATCTCCGCGACGCTCTATCATTTCAGCTTTTATATCGCGAAGGTCGCGATTGCCCAATCATTTCGGCTATTTTTCGCGGTGCCCAATCATTTCGGCTATTTATTTTGTTTTCACTCGCTGCTTTTTATTGCGAGTTGCCCAATCATTTCGGCTATTTATTTTATTTTTACTCTCTGCTTTTTATTGCGAGTTGCCCAATCATTTCGGCTATTTTGCATGCATACATTTTTACTCGCTGCTTTTTATTGCAAGTTGCCCAATCGTTTCGGCTATTTTGTATGCATGTGCGGCCTACTGGCTTTCTGCTGTAAACCGATTTCGGCATCAGCACCGTTACAACTGGGATATTACCAGGAGCGAATCATCATCTGCCTCTGTCGATGTCGAACAAAGGTGGCTTAGCGACCAGGGTTAGGGTCCTGTCGGCTAAGGCTTTTGACTTCATGAGCCGCAAGGGTTTCACGAAGTTATTTCTCCCTACAAGTCGTGAGGATCTTGTAGGTGTATTTTCTCCTTAGGACTCGTGAGGATTCCTAAGTGTTCGTTTCCTCTGTAAGTCGTAAGGATCCTACAGGAAGGTTTTCTCCTCATAAATCGAGAGGATTTACAAGGGTTGTTTACCATGCGAACATATCCCCAGTCACGGATGAGACTTGGTTAGGGAAATGTTTATTCGCGCCCGTGGATTGTATACAAGGGTCAGTATTGAGCCACTTGTAGGGCAATATTGGAAGTTTGTGGGGGGTTTGCTTAAGCACAGGTTTAGGTCTCTGTGACTTAAGACTTTCAAATCTTATGAGCCGTGAGGGACCCATAAGAGAGTTCTCCTCACGAGTCGTGAGGATCTCGCGAGTGTATTTTCTCCCTAGGAATCGTGGGGATCCCTAAGTGTGTTGCTCCCTTGTGAGTCGTAAGGATCTCACGCAGGTGGTCTCTCCTTACAAGGTCAAGAGGACCCTGTAAGTGTCCTTTAACGAGGTTGCGCCCTTTCAGGTTTTCACAAACACTCGCCGGTAGTCCTGCTATTTTTACTCACGGAGCTCTTTCGGGTTTTCATCCGTGCCCATTTTGCTTATGGACGTACCGTTTTTATTTATTATATTTTTTCTTTATTTATTATTATTTTTATTCATCTCGTCAGCCTAAGGATGCTGCGGTATTAGTTTAAAGACGTTTCGGTCTGCTATTAGTTTAAGGACATTTCGGTCCGACGTTTGAGAAGGCTGGCTATGCTGACGGAGTTTGAGCTTAGGAAGATAGTGAGCGGACATAGTCGTCGTCATCTACCATTGACATAGGCTGTGGCTCATTAAGCATAGTATTTCTTTAGGAAGCGACCATTTATCGGCCTGAAAGGCCTTTCACAGTGCATGTTCATGAGTAGATAGGCCCCACCTTGGTAGACCTTATCTATGATGTATGGGCCCTCATAGTTTGGCTCGAATTTTCCCCGCTTGGCGTGATTGGGGATCATAGGCCTTTTGACCACTAACACGAGTTCGCCTTGGCGAAATGTCCTCGGCCGGATCAATCTCTCATATGAGCGCGTCATCTTTGCTTTATAAGCTTCCAGATTTTGCTGTGCTATGAGCCGGGTTTCATCAAGGGCGTCAAGCTCCTCAAGCCGAAGCTGGGCATTTTCTTCGTCCGTTAGCTCGTAGTGGACTGCCACTCGTAGAGAGGGCAACTCTATCTCGAGGGGGAGTACTGCTTCTGTACCGAATACCAACGCATATGGCGTTGTATTAGTGGCTGTCTTGAACGTGGTTCGATATGCCCAGAGAGCCTCTTGCATCTTTTCGTGCCAGTCCTTCTTATTTCGTGACACTGTTTTCTTCATGATCTTTGTCAAGGTCTTGTTGAAGGCTTCAGCTAGACTATTGGCTTGCGGATTATAAACCGAGGAATATCTCCAGTCTATATTGTGTTGCTGCGCGAAGCGACTGATCTTGTGGCTTCTGTAGGCTGGCCCGTTATCGGAGATGATCCGTCTTGGCGTTCCAAACCGATATATGACGTGCGTCTTGAAGAAATGGAGGATATTCTCCGTCTTCACTTCCCTCAGTGGTACCGCTTCTGCCCATTTGGAGAAGTAGTCAGTCGTCGCCAGGATGAAACGATGTCCCCTAGACGATGCTGGTTCGATGGGGCCGACTATGTCAGTCCCCCACATTTCGAATGGCCAGCTAGCCACCGTTGGATGTAGTGGATTTGGATGCTGGTGAATGAAATCCCTATGAATTTGGCATGAGTGGCATTGCTTCGCATATTCGAAGCAATCCTGAATCATTGTGGGCCAGTAGTAGCCCATCCGTTTGATCTTCAACTTCATCTTTGGGCCTGCTTGGTGAGAACCGCAGAGTCCGTCGTGAACTTCCTGGACGACCCTTTTCGCTTCGTCAGGTCCTAAGCATCTCAGCCACAAAGAATCAAATGATCTCTTGTACAGAGTATCGTTAACGAAGGCGAAAGACAGAGCTCGTTTCATGAGCTGATGTCTTATGGATGCTTCTTCAGGCATTTGGTGGGACTTAAAGTAGTCTATAAAGACTTCCCTCCAATCCTCGGCCTTTTCCGGGTCTTTTATTTGCAGAGTTGTCTGCTCGCTCGCTCCCTTTTCTTCGAATAATTCCGGAGATATTTCTGCTGGGGCAAGCACTCGACGGCTTTGTACCACGATTCTAACGTCATCGAGGTTCTCGTCAGCCAGCTCTTTAGCAAGTTTGGCCAACGCATCTGCTTTGCTGTTTTCTGCGCGCGGTATGTTCTCCAAAGTATAGGAGGGAATTTGGGTCAACAGTTGTTGCACCTTTTCCCCGTACTTCACCAATTCTGGTTTGCATGTCTGGTAGTCGCCGTTTACTTGACTAACGACCAGTTGAGAATCCCCGCATATGAGGAGGTTTTTAATTCCCATGTCAATGGCGATCTCAAGGCCCGCTATCAAAGCTTCGTATTCGGCTTCATTGTTTGTCCTAGGCTCTGTTAAGGAGAAAGCGAAGCCCATTATCCCTCCTTGTGGAGTTACAAAGATGAGTCATACCCCCGATTTGATTATAGGGGTACTTTGTTTGCGCTTCTTTACGGAACATGCTCCATCGAAATAGAGCTCCCATCGGGTATCACCACCGTCGATCGCATCAAACGCATGTTCGTCTGGAAGATCGCAATTTAGAGGAGAATCGGCGGGTACGGGATGTTCAGCGAGGAAGTCGGCAATGGCCTGGCCTTTCACTGCCTTGAGAGGTTGATACGTGATCGAAAACTCCATCAAGAGTAGGGCCCATTTAGCGAGTCGTCCCGTCAATATGGCCTTTGACATCAAGTATTTAAGGGGGTCCACCTTTGAAATGAGACGGACCTCATGCGCCTGTTAGTTATATGTATGCCCTAGAGGCCATTACTGTATATAGGATGTATATTGTAGTGGATGCTGGGACATATATAGGGAGGACTTTCTTGCTCGACATGATAGTATGCTATCTGGTTGAACTTTACCTTAACGTGTATACTGATTGTCTCTCTGTTACATGTTGGTAAAACCCTTAGGATGTGTGCTTGACTACCTGGACTATGATGCGGATCATACTAGTGGGGACATGGTAGTCCATAAGTACATCCTTCAAAGTCCCTAGTCGTGGGTGTATCGAGACGGGGCATCGATATACCAGAGTAGACTAGCGTATACCTTCTCGACCCATACAGATGGGCGATGGATGATCCCATATTCATCGGTGTTTGACATCAGAGATGATATACGGGTGCTCAGTAGAGACTGGGTACACTGGACGGACTCGCCGAGAACTCCCAGATGGTATTATACCTCACGTCAGATGGCAGTTCTCTGGTGACACTGGTACAGAGTAGTCTGTTGACCCGAGATCGTCATAGAGTCTTGTGTGGTTCCCACTGTGCTTTGATTTCCATCTTACCACGTCCAAGAGGGCGTGCAAAACGGTGGTTTTTGGGTACAGTCCCGAGTCACATGGAGGCAATGAGCGATAGGAGGGGATTCGTCTCTCCCGGTATAGGGAGTTGATGTTGCACTGTGTTCGATTGGCTATAACAGGAAGTCCCTGGCCAGGGCTGATCAGAGAATTGCTGGTAAGTGTTACCAGTAGTTTCTCGACCCGTTATGAGCCTCATATCGACACGACTTATCGAGCTATTGGGGTCTGACGTTTACCACCCCTAGGCAAGATATGCGACATATCAGACGATCAGACCGGACTGTACGGTAGTGTTACTGGTCGGATTCACTGGAGTGTGAGCGGGCTTGCTCGTCGATCTTCAGATCGCTCAATACCCGGGTGGCCGTTACGTTTAGCAGACCGCTTGCGGCTTGTGGATGCTTGATATGATCATCATCTGCTGCCGGCGTATTGACGAGTCTTTAGAGTCCTACACAGAGGTTTCCTGGCTCAAGCGAAACGAAATAGGAGCGCATATGAGATATGTGCGGGACCGAGAATAATGCGTGTATGTGATACTGTATTCCATTCTCGCGATGAATGTGTCGAATGGTTGTATGCGATATAACCTAGTTATCGAATCAAGGATTGATTCGATAAATCGATACATTGGATATTAGCCGGTTATATGTGATATGACCGGATCGTTAAATCAAGTGTTGATTTAATGATTTAATGTATAATTATATATTTGATATATTACTTTGCATTAACTAATATTGGTTCACTTTAGATGGATTTTCTCACTCGGATGTGCGCATTATATATGTGATATGATTTTGTGCATTTGCTTGTATCATGTTTGATGATACATGCTTTTTGGTTTGTGTAAAGATTAAACCATGGTTATTTAAATGGTTAGGGTTTTGTTTTCCATATCTATTTATTCATTTATTTATTTATTTTCTTTTTGGAAAAAGAAATGAGAAGAATGGTGGCTTTCTTTGTTTGTAGTTGAAGATTCATGAACCTTTGACTTTGTCCACCATTCTTATCTCATGCTTAACCTAACCATTTGATTTAACCCTAGTTCAATCTCTACACTTGACCATGGTTTAGATTATGATAAGTTTTGATTTTTCTTTTCATTTTTAATTAACTTATCATAACTATTTCCTTCATCTTCTTCATTTCTTCAAGTGAAGAAAACCAAGCTCCATCAATGGTGATTGTTGGAAAAGAGTGAGAAATCCAAAACTAAAGTCTACCCACTTCCTATTTCTTCATCCTCTACCTCTTGCCAAGTAGTAGAGTGTGTTTACTTCACAAGTTTCTTGACTTAGTGAAGTTGTGAGCTTGATCTAGCGATGCCTCGACGTAGATCATCTTCGGCATGGACATCGACGACCTAGCTCCCTTTTTCTCCGACGAAGCCGACTCTAGAGCCCGGATTTGATTTGGACACCGGAGAGGACCTTGTTGCGGAGCCGTGGAGGTGGAGCACCGGATCTACAAAGGTTGTATTTCCGTATCCATTAGTTAAGTGTTAACTAGTTAGCTTTTTCGCCTAGAAATCTAGCAAACGATCCGTAGTCGGGTCTCTCGGCACCCGTAAAAATTTATTATGGCATGTTCGATGCCTTGTGAGACCTCATTAGGGTGCCTAGGAACCCTACAGTGGTATCAGAGCCTAGCTAGAGCCTTAGGCGAAGTCTAGACGGAATTTGAACTCCGATCGAATCAAAACCAAAACCATAAAATTGCTCTCTGTACTTTTTCTAAAATCGTGGTTTTTTCAAAATTAAAAATATGCAGAAAACTCAGCAGGAAATTCTATGAATTACGGCGAAAAAATTATTGCATGAACAGTTCTAACTGCGGCGGAACCGCGGCATGAGCCTCCTTATGCGGCGGTTCCGCGGCAGGAAGATGACGTCACCGCTCCTGGTTTGCACAGTAATTAATTATTTCTGAAGCTGAGTTTTATGGGTATTTTATTTTATATTTATTACAGAGTTTAATTTTCTGGGGGTTTTTGAACTTTGTTGTTTCGACCGGATTGTCAAATTTCGTCTTTGTGCCTTTCCGGATAAATTTTAGAATATGTTAAAAAGTTCGACCGGATATAAATACCCAATTTTTCCCCTGTCGGGAAAATTCCAAGTGTTGGATTTTCCGTAGTTTAACGACGTTCTAAGTAGTGCAAGTAACGCGATGGTCCCTCTAGAAGACAACAAACCTTAACTCGATTATGTGACCGTCTTGAACTGCCCTTTGAACCTTCGGGTTTGGGGCAGTACGGCGTGCCACATGTGAGGCGTTGGCTTGACCCTTCTACGGCTGGACCGTTGGTACTGAGGTACGAACTGAATGTTGTTAGACTTATTTCATGTGTTGATCTATATCGGGAAAACTTGGGTGTTCGATTGTTCGATCGGAAAGTTTAACATTTTCTATTTATCTGGAATGGGATACAATAATTGGAATTCACAAGTAGTTATGAGATGACTAAATGAATGTTATAAACATAGCAGTTTAGTCTCACTTGATCGGTTGCCACGGAATTTTGATATGATCAAAAGTCCGTCGCAATCACGTAGCGTACGCGGATACTCGCCGGGTAAACTTAATAGACAGCTTCACTCCATAGCCCCGACCAAGTGACTGTAGGAGAACCCCGTCGCCGAAAGCATCCGTTCGGGTGCTCGCGGTAGCGGTGTTCCGCCTTGGTGCACTTTGTCGACGGTATCGGGGGTGCGGCCGCCTACTAAAGTTTGCGACGAGTATTCGATCAGACTGTCGGGAATCCTGTTGAATTGCCCGACTTGATATTGAAAAGTGTTTTCGATAATGAGACTAAAATGCGGAGTTTATAATTGTTAGGCATGTGATGTCTAAGAATTCATTTGGTCAGGCATGCGATGTCTGAGGAGGTTGCGGATTCCAACTGTTGTAGTTTTACACTTTCTTTTCTGTGACCGTAAGTGTAATATGTGATATCGCCGGTTTCGTTGCTATATGTCAACGACAATTGGGATGGACATATTTACTTACGTTGATGACATGTGATGTTATGTGTTGCTGGATATGTTATATTGGATCGTCGTGTTTGAATAGCCGGGGGTTTTTATGTGAGATGAGTGTTTTTCATTTTCATTCATGTAAAAACTTGTATGTAATATTCTTTTATTGGGGCACTTCCAGGTTGCGGAAGTAGTCACCGTTTGTATATTATTTACTTTTCCGCACTAGGATAGACCCAAGGAGGGGATCACAAGTAACCGGGTTCTGGAGTCCAGTGGGAGACCAACTCGAGGAGTCGAGTCCGGATCTCCTAACTCTAGAATTGGTAGGGTTGCTTGCCGCTCTCGTAGGGGTCTTGGGGTGTGGGTTTGGCTATTCATCGCGACCGTGGAATCCGTGTTTTATACTGGCTCGTATTGAAAACACGGACGTCCTAGTATATCCAATATTTCATATGATTCTTCTGCTGCGATATCTGTGATGTGATCATGTGATGTTCTATGATGGATATAGTATATAGTATATATTATATAGACGTTACTTATGTTTTACACCCGCGCTAGCCCTGTCCCGCTCTGTCGTTAGTTACCTAACCTAACGGTGCACGAGGGGACATCGAGGCGAATGCGGATGGCATAAGTGTACGTCATATCTATCTGTGATGATTAGGTATTTAAATGATGGGACTTCATTAATATGATTAATGAAATAAAAAGAAACCTAAGATGTTGTAGAATCGAATTTCAAAATAAAACAGGTAGCTACAGTTCTTGCTTTGCACAGCGGTATATGTGATATATCCTGCACCTTATTCGATGAGGAAAGGACCGAGATCCCTTCACCGGGAGTGACTCCTTTAGCAATAACTGGCAGATGCTACACACTCGGTTTGTTTTTTGATTGCTTTTAAGTGTTTTGCTTTGCACAGCGGTATATGTGATATATCCTGCACCTCATTCGACGAGGAAAGGACCGACGATCCCTTCACCGGGAGTGACTCCTTTAGCAAAACTAGAAAAGCCTAAAAAACACTCCATTTTAAAATCATTCGATCCTACAACGATATCAAGTTCATTACGCAAGAGGTTTTCAGAAAAACCTGTCGTAGCCCTCCGTCATTTCAGATAAGTTGTATATAGTATTCGTGCTGCATTTGTTGGCTTTCGTCAAGGTGCAGTGTGCGGTAGCTATATGCTGCTTATCTGCCAGCATACGATGCGATTGGATTAGGGTAGTCGTGCGGCTTTGTTGGCTTTCGTCAAGGGTCGTGCGGGTGGGTTTAATTCGATCAAGAAATGTACGGGTTGAACTTGACTAGCGGGCTATGGTTTGTTGGCTTTCGTCAAGGTCATAGCACGTTAGGGGCAAAATATTATCGGGAATTTCAAGTGTTGAAATTTGCAATGAGATTGCATACCTTCTATGAGATAGTTGGATCCCGATACCCGCTGCGAGTAAGAGTTACTCCTGGGAGAGTTTTATACATTACAATTAGCCGATCAAGTAGGTGTCTAGAAAGGTGTCAACGGAGTTACGCCTCTGGGAAAACGAGGTTTACATTAATTAGGTTCGTGCGAAAGCACGGGGGACCTCCCTCAAAGTACCGACACTGGCCTGGCTGAAAGATTGGCGAACTTGTAGTGTGTAATTAATCCCGGCTAGTCTTTCCTTTTAGGGTTTGAAGGAAGATTTGATAAAAAGCAGTGGGAGCCATCCTGATTAGATAAAATAATAACCAATCTATTCTTGACAGAGCGCACGCTGAGTGTTTTCTTCTCTCTCTCTCCAGGTAGCGACCATATCACGCCTTAATCAAGATAATAATACGGAATATTGACCGAACCCGCTTGTTATACTGAGCTGGGGAACGTTGGTCCCGCTCCAACTTATAATTGTTATAAGACAGAGCAGGATATTGGGGATTACCAGAATTCCCGTGCCGCCCAAACGAAGAGAGTGCATGCTGATGCATCATCTTCGGGTGTGTTCATTACAAAGAACTGTTTCTCTGTATCCTCTACGTCCTGGGTATGTGATACCAGATCAGGATCCCAGATATGTAATCTGTTACATAGGGCTACAGAAAGGTAGAGAACTGAGAACGGGTGATAAGTTTCATGAGGCAGAAAACGGGACAAGAGTTGCAGCCAAGTCTGTTGGTCACTGTCACCCTGTATTATCAGAATACATTGATTCTGAACAAATGTTATTAGATACCGAACCTGATGTACAAAATCATATCTATCTCTTTATTAGTAAAGAAATGATAAAATTTTGTATAGTTGGATAATGTTTTGAACATTTCCTATATCAAAAGTTGATCGGTTCAGGCACGTTATCTAAAAGCATTGATGTTCTAAATCAAACTACAGTTCTTTAGTATACGGAACACACACAAGAGGAAGAGTTCAGAAATGAACGAATCCTACTTGAGGCATTGTAGACTAGGTCATATCAATGCGACCCGACTAGCTAGAGTTACATTTAGATGTATATTTAAATTAGTTTGAATTTACATCTTGTGAAACTCGCCAGTCATGTCACAGAGATATAATGACACCGGCTCCGTTTACTGGAAACAGAAAAAGAGTTAGTAAACTCTTGGGATGATACATGTTGATGTATAAAGGTCCCCTGTCTACATATGCCAAGACCGGTTCTTTGTACTTCATTACATTCTCTGATAATCTCTCAAGATTCAGACATATGTTCCTGTTGAAACACAAGTCCGAACCTTTTGAGATATTCACAGAATATGATTTAGAAGTAGAGAACCAAAATACGGGTATAAGTATTATGTCCTATAATGAGATCAGGGAGGAGAATACTTGTGCATGGAATTCCTGGACTATTCTAAAGGAGAATGAGATTCTCTCTCGGCATTACTCCTCTGTATACACCATAGCACGATGGTATATCGGGGCGGAGCAGATACACCCTATTTGATATGGTGTGCTCTATGATGAGTACTACTGAGTTACCTATTTCCTTTTTGGGAGTTATGCACTTGAGAAGCTGCATACCTATTGAATAGGGTTCGAATCAAATCAGCTGCCTACCACTCCATATGAGATATGGAAAGGGAAGAGCACATGTCTTAAGCTAGTTAAGATTTGGGGTTGTCCGGCCTATGTCTGAAAGCAAAATCCGGACAAGCTCGAGGCAAGGTCTGTTATGTAGAACTGGAAGTGTTCCAGCTATACAAACTACAGCATGATTTGGTACAACCAGAGGATTCAGTGGAAACCAACGAACCTCAGCCTCTCCGCCGATCTAGTAGGGTTCCTCACCCACCTGAGAGATACTTCGGTTTCTCTATGACAGTGGGAGCGAGGATTGCATCATGAGATGATGACCCAACTAGCTTCGAGCAGGCCATCAGGAGTAAGACTCTGTAAGAATGGCTGGATGCTTAGCGATCTGAGATGGAATCCTTATACACCAACAAAGTATGGACTTTGGTTGCTATATCTGAAGGGTTAAATCCCCATCAGGAGCAAGTATATCTTGAGAAGATTACTTGGTGTACATGGAAAAGTTGAGACTTTCAAAGCTAGACTTATTAAAGGTTTTCGTCATCGACCAGGCGTGGATAATGATGAAACCTTTTCCAGTAGCTATGCTTAAGTCCATCCAGATCCTACTTGTCACGGCTACATACCATGACTGCGATATCTGGTGGTTGGGTGTCATGACTGCTTTTCTAAATGATATTTTAGAAGAGTGCGTCTATAAGTACACAGCTAGAGGGCTTCGTAGACAGTGGGAGCAGCGGAAACGTATGCAAGATGCTTTATAGGATAAAGCAGGCATCGCGGAGTTGGAACGTCTGTTTTGATGAAGTAGTCAAAGAGTTTGACATCATCAAAATGGTAGATGAACCTTGTATAAACAAAAAGGTAGTAGAGAGTATGGTGACGATCCTCGTAGAGTACGTGGATGACATACTCTTGATAGGGAAGGAGTTTCCTATGCTACGCTCGAGCAATCTCCGCTTATCACAATGATTCTCCATAAAGGATCAAAGTGATACCTCCTAAATCCTGGGTTTTTGGATCTATGAGATAGATCTAATTGGATGTTAGGACTCTCACTAGTTGTAGTGAGACGGTATCAACCGATCCTGGGGAGAATCACTGGAAGGGTTCCAGGGTGATAAAGACGACTGAATGTCAGTCGCAGGCATTGTCTTTACCCTCAGTAAAGGGACGGTATGTTGGAAGAGTTCCAAGCTAAATACCGTGGCATACTAGACGATAAAGGCAGGATACATCGCTACTTAAGATGCTACCAAAGAGGATGTTTGGGTGTATATTAGTTCATGAGATGAACTACGTTCCTACCATTGTGAGACAATGGAGTTGTGGCTCATGCCGAGGAACACCGGTCCCATCAGTGATCCAGACTTATTCTAAGGCAGTATCACTTGATCATGGAGATGGTTGATCTCCAGGGTGATCGAGGTTTGGAGAGTAGACTCAGAGGACAACACAGCGGATCCACTCACAAAGGCCTGTTCCCAGAAAGAGACTTTTATGGGATGGTTCAGTATGAGATACTGCAACCACTGCTATCAGATGGCCCTAGTGCAAGTGGGAGATTGTTAGTTATATGTATGCCCTAGAGGCCATTACTGTACATAGGATGTATATTGTAGTGGATGCTGGGACATATATAGGGAGGACTTTCTTGCTCGACATGATAGTATGCTATCTGGTTGAACTTTACCTTAACGTGTATACTGATTGTCTCTCTGTTACATATTGGTAAAGCCCTTAGGATGTGTACTTGACTATCTGGACTATGATGCGGATCATACTAGTGGGGACATGGTAGTCCATAAGTACATCCTTCAAAGTCCCTAGTCGTGGGTGTATCGAGACGGGGCATCGATATACCAGAGTAGACTAGCGTATACCTTCTCGACCCATACAGATGGGCGATGGATGATCCCATATCCATCGGTGTTTGACATCAGAGATGATATACGGGTGCTCAGTAGAGACTGGGTACACTGGACGGACTCGCCGAGAACTCCCAGATGGTATTATACCTCACGTCAGATGGCAGTTCTCTGGTGACACTGGTACAGAGTAGTCTGTTGACCCGAGATCGTCATAGAGTCTTGTGTGGTTCCCACTGTGCTTTGATTTCCATCTTACCACGTCCAAGAGGGCGTGCAAAACGGTGGTTTTTGGGTACAGTCCCGAGTCACATGGAGGCAATGAGCGATAGGAGGGGATTCGTCTCTCCCGGTATAGGGAGTTGATGTTGCACTGTGTTCGATTGGCTATAACAGGAAGTCCCTGGCCAGGGCTGATCAGAGAATTGCTGGTAAGTGTTACCAGTAGTTTCTCGACCCGTTATGAGCCTCATATCGACACGACTTATCGAGCTATTGGGGTCTGACGTTTACCACCCCTAGGCAAGATATGCGACATATCAGACGATCAGACCGGACTGTACGGTAGTGTTACTGGTCGGATTCTCTGGAGTGTGAGCGGGCTTGCTCGTCGATCTTCAGATCGCTCAATACCCGGGTGGCCGTTACGTTTAGCAGACCGCTTGCGGCTTGTGGATGCTTGATATGATCATCATCTGCTGCCGGCGTATTGACGAGTCTTTAGAGTCCTACACAGAGGTTTCCTGGCTTAAGCGAAACGAAATAGGAGCGCATATGAGATATGTGCGGGACCGAGAATAATGCGTGTATGTGATACCGTATTCCATTCTCGCGATGAATGTGTCGAATGGTTGTATGCGATATAACCTAGTTATCGAATCAAGGATTGATTCGATAAATCGATACATTGGATATTAGCCGGTTATATGTGATATGACCGGATCGTTAAATCAAGTGTTGATTTAATGATTTAATGTATAATTATATATTTGATATATTACTTTGCATTAACTAATATTGGTTCACTTTAGATGGATTTTCTCACTCGGATGTGCGCATTATATATGTGATATGATTTTGTGCATTTGCTTGTATCATGTTTGATGATACATGCTTTTTGGTTTGTGTAAAGATTAAACCATGGTTATTTAAATGGTTAGGGTTTTGTTTTCCATATCTATTTATTCATTTATTTATTTATTTTCTTTTTGGAAAAAGAAATGAGAAGAATGTTGGCTTTCTTTGTTTGTAGTTGAAGATTCATGAACCTTTGACTTTGTCCACCATTCTTATCTCATGCTTAACCTAACCATTTGATTTAACCCTAGTTCAATCTCTACACTTGACCATGGTTTAGATTATGATAAGTTTTGATTTTTCTTTTCATTTTTAATTTACTTATCATAACTATTTCCTTCATCTTCTTCATTTCTTCAAGTGAAGAAAACCAAGCTCCATCGATGGTGATTGTTGGAAAAGAGTGAGAAATCCAAAACTAAAGTCTACCCACTTCCTATTTCTTCATCCTCTACCTCTTGCCAAGTAGTAGAGTGTGTTTACTTCACAAGTTTCTTGACTTGGTAAAGTTGTGAGCTTGATCTAGCGATGCCTCGACGTAGATCATCTTCGGCATGGACATCGACGACCTAGCTCCCTTTTTCTCCGACGAAGCCGACTCTAGAGCCCGGATTTGATTTGGACAGCGGAGAGGACCTTGTTGCAGAGCCGTGGAGGTGGAGCACCGGATCTACAAAGGTTGTATTTCCGTATCCATTAGTTAAGTGTTAACTAGTTAGCTTTTTCGCCTAGAAATCTAGCAAACGATCCGTAGTCGGGTCTCTCGGCACCCGTAAAAATTTATTATGGCATGTTCGATGCCTTGTGAGACCTCATTAGGGTGCCTAGGAACCCTACAGCGCCAACGCGTAGTGCCTGAGCTTTGTTATCGCGAAGATCAACGCCAGGCAGTGTTTTTCGATGGGGGAGTAGTTGCTTTCTGCCCCCAGTAGAACTCGACTTAAGTAGTAGAGTGCTCTTTCTTTCCCTTGATCGTTCTCTTGTGCCCATAATGCGCCTAAAGAACCTTCGAGGGCGGCTGTATAAAGAATGAGGGGCTTTCCCTTAACCGGAGCAGCCAATACTGGAGGGTTTTGCAGGTACTGTTTGATCTCGTCTAGTGCGCTTTGGCACTTTTGATCCCAGACGAACGGAGTTCCCTTCTTCATCAGGTGGCTGTAAGGACGGCACTTGCCTGAAAGATTGGCTATAAATCGCCGTATGTATGCGAGTTTCCCTTGGAGAGATCGCAACTGTTTAAGGGTTCTTGGCGGAGGCATTTCCATGATCGCTTTGATCTTCGACGGATCTATTTCAATACCTCGATGTCGAACAATGAATCCCAGGAATTTGCCTGAGGAAACTCCGAATGCACACTTAAGCGGGTTCATCTTCAAGTTGTATTGCCGAAGGCGTTGAAATACGGTCTTCAGATGCTCGAGGTGTTCCTCATATGATTTGCTTTTAATAACGAGGTCGTCGATATAGCATTCGACGATTTCATGTATAAGGTCATCGAAGATCTTCGTCATGGCCCTTTGATAAGTGGCACCGGCATTCTTTAAACCGAAGGGCATCACTTTATAACAAAATATCCCTCGAGGGGTCCTGAAGGCTGTGTGCTTCTGGTCTTCGGGATGCATCTTTATCTGGTTATACCCTGATGAGCCATCCATGAAGGAGAAAACCTCATGAGTGGACGTATTGTCTATCATCGGTTCGGTGACTGGCACTGGGAAATCGTCCTTCGGACAAGTTTTATTAAGATCCCGGAAGTCTACACATATACGCACTGTCCCGTTTTTCTTCATCACCGGGACGATGTTGGCAATCCATTCAGGGTATTAAACCTCCTGGATGAAGCCAGAGTCGATCAGCTTCTTGACCTCGGCATTGATGCTCATCTCAAGCTCGAATCGCATTCTTCTCGGCGCCTGTTTGACTGGCTTGATGTTCGGGGATATCGCCAATTTGTGTACAGCAATTTCTGGATCTAGTCCCTGCATTTCGGAATAGTTCCACGCGAAGCAATCTCTATGCTGCAGAAGCACATCCTTTAACGCAGCTATCCTTTCTTCAGATAGTAATTCGCTGATGAATGTCGGTCGTGGATCGTTTGCCGTCCCCAACTCAATCTTCTTGAGGTTATCTGCAGTGGTATGGATTCCATCTTTCAGCTCTTTTGGCGCTGGTGGGAATTCTGAGATTATCTCGTCGCTGCTGTTTTCGAAGCACCAAGGGAGCTCCTCTATGTCCTCGGGCTCTTCTTTTAATATTGTAATCATGTGACAGGTGCGAATTCGTTTCCAGTCCCAATGTGGAACCGGTTCTCCTTTCATGGCCTTGGGCTCGTGCTTCTGTGGCGGTGCTACCCTCCAGTTGTCGGATAGAGCGAACTTGCCAAGCTGATACTGATCTTCGACCCAATTCTTAAAGGTGAAGCAATCTTCAAGAGGATGCCCTATTACTCGATGGTAAGAGCAATAGTCCGGGTGTGAGACTTCGCCCGCTTGTTCAGGGTTTTTAGACTCCGGCAATGTAAGTATTTGATGTTTTAGAGCAAGATCAAGTATCTTCTTCGTCTTGTCTCGAGGAAAAGAGTATGCTCGACTCATTTTCTTCGTGAGGGATAGATCAATAATGCTCGCCTTCCGTTTGCGTGGTTTCTTAGCCCCGCCTTGTTGTTGTTGAGCGTCTTTTTGGCCTTTCGACTTATTTCTGCTTTTGCGCCGAGCTTTCTTTATAACAGGTTGACAAGGAGCGGTATTTTCATCCTTTACGGCCTGTTGGAGAAGGCGTTGCGTCTTGGCTTTCTCATAGATGGCCGTCTCACGGTTGTGATCATCTCGGACTTTTTGACCAACTTTCTTTATAAGTTTGTCCATTTGTTCCTCGAACGACGGACTGGCCTCTTTTGCATATGGAACTTTCACTGGCTTAGGATTAGCGTCCTCCCATTGAGCATCCGCTTCTTCATCGAGGTCATACACGACGTAACAGCTGGGCAGTAACTCTCGTTTCTTTGACCGGATGTATCCAAGCCCTTTTGTTTCCATTCTCCTATTAGGCAGTTTGCGTTGAGTCCCGGGAACGTTCCAGACCCTGTCATAGAATTTGGCCTCTCTAACGGTCTGTTTGAAGGATATCCCCTGGCGTTTCAGCAGCTTCTTCAAACCCTCTGTATAATATCTGGGAAGACGGATAGGCTGAAGCCTGTCGAGCGTAGGATCCGCGCCATGCCAGATTTCTTTTTCCACCTTGGTTTCTTCAGAGCGGTAGAACATAATTGTTTTCTCGCTTTTTCGTTTGGGAGGGATGTAGAATGTTTGTAGCTCTTCTATGTTGTAAATATTAAGTGTATCCAGTTCTTTATGGCGTTTAAGCGGCACCATGGCGACTTGCAGACTTTGCTCTTCGTCAGCGAACGTTCGTATTGAAGGTCGAGCAGAGAATACAGCGTGGACTTCATCTTCCGAGTCGCTGCCAAAGATCAACGTAGGAGCTGATGGTCCCGGCTTGTTGTGTTGGGGCGGACCCGAATAAACTATCTCCTCTTCCTCTTCAGTATCACTACCGAAGACCGGGATGGTGGCGTTAGCTTTGTTCTCCGGCTTGTGACACTTCTCTGTGTCTTCGAAATCCGGTAAGAAGTATTTGGCGTCTTCGTATTTGCGGACCTCGTTCACAAAGAACGGGTTCAGTTCCCCCGTCACGGTATACTCGAAACCATCCTTAAAATACTTCATATACTGATGTTGTGTAGAAGGGATGATGTTGTACTCGTGTAACCATGGTCGGCCGAGCAAAGCGTTGTAGCATGTCTTGGCGTCTATGACGTGGAACTTAATGTCCGTGACGAGTAGCCCGATGCGTAGCGTCAGTATCACAGATCCAAGAGTCTTTGACGATTGGGAGTCGAACCCGGAGATGGTGATCTTGTCCCGAGCAAGGTGCTGGACGCTCATGCAGATTTCCTTCAACACCCGCACGTTGAGTAGGTTAACAGACGACCCGTTATCGATCAGGATTTTGCCTATCTTTATATCATGACAGTATTCCGAGATATAGAGAGGGCGGTTGTGTTCGCACGTCCCAAGTAGAAGGTCTTCATCGCCAAAAGTAACATCAGCCGTGTGCACTTCCTCCAATTCATCTTTCATCTTTTCCTCGGCCATGCATGCTTGGAATTGTTCCGGGTCTTGGAGCGCCTTAATCAACGAATCTCTCACCTCTTTTGATAGCAAAAGGGCGTCAAGAATGCTGAGCTGTGAGGGCAGCTTCCTCAGATGTGCTAAGACATTGTAATCTACCTTATTCTTCTTTGGTGGGTCTTTGGCAGCTAGCTCTTCCACCACTTGGTCATCTAAGACGATATCTTCAGTGGTCTTTTCTTTCCCTTTATCTTTTTTGTTCGAGGGTCCGAGGTTCTTTTCGGGCAGCGTGCGATTACGTAGCCGGATATTTTCGCAAACCTTCGGTTCTTCTTCTTTTCTCGAAGCGGACTCTTTAAAGAGAGGGGCAAGTTCTAGTTCTTCATCAGAATCACTCCCGAATGTAGGCACTTGTGATCCACCGGTGTTAACCATGCAACAATCGCCAGCAGTTCTTTTAATCCTTTCGGTCGTATTTTTTTGTTCCCGACGAGTTTTACGCTTTTCCCGTTTAAAGTGTTGTCGATGAGCAACGTATCCTTATCACCATCTATCGAAAGCTTTGCACTCTTGAGTGGGGTGCGAAATCTTTTGATGATATAAGCAATAAGACGGGTGCATTTTCGCTTCACCAGTAATTTCTTCTTCGGAGGATGGTAGCTTCATGCCCATTGATATGGCCTTAGCAAACTTCTTTCTCATCTTGAATTGGCTTCGGAGGTGTTTAGCTCCAACGGGATCGTTTCAGCTCCTTCATCAAGTCGTTGGCGTTTGACCCTTTCGAATATAACCGTCTCGCGCTCCCGATCAGCTTTACTTTTCAACCGAGCTTCATTAAGGAATGCGTCAATTACTTCATCTGATGGCCCCAGAACTTTTGGTTCAGAATCTGCCTCCAGCGTTTCAGTACAAGGGGTCTCCTCATCGTTCGAATGGGAAATCATATGACAGCTCGCCACGCATTCTTCAGCTTCATCTGACGAACTTTCTCCCTCACCTTCCTCTTGAAAGACGTGGTTGAGGAACTCTTGGAGCGTAATGGGAGTCCGTGCCTTTTGGTTGTATTCATCCAGCGCGTCAATTTGCTTTTGTAAGTCCGTGCGCTTGTCGCCAGGCTTCACGGGCTTCTTAGATTTCTTCTTCTTCTTTTTCGAAGATTTTGACGGCTGGCTGCAAGTGCTTGAACCGCCACCATCGGTTTTTGGAGTTGGACGTGGCTTCAACATCCCTTCAATGACTTGCGGTTCCAACGGGTTCTTCCACTTGATCGCTGGACA
Source organism: Agapanthus africanus (assembly GCA_030015575.1). NCBI lineage: Eukaryota > Viridiplantae > Streptophyta > Magnoliopsida > Asparagales > Amaryllidaceae > Agapanthus > Agapanthus africanus. Next base: position 523,844,118 of record CM057346.1, read on the forward strand.
TGTCTGAAGATCATTTAGTATCCTCTTTGTCTTGGTTGATAATACAACCTCCCAAGGAGCTTCTTCAATGACGGAGCATGTTGCCCCCTGCGTATTCGTCCCCTTAGAGGTGTGGGGCTGCGGGGGATTCACCTTCCATTTGTCAGATAACGCAAACTTGTCCTGTCGGTACTGGTTTTCAAGCCAATTCTTGAAAACGTAGCAATCTTCGATCGGATGGCCTAGTACTCGATGATAAGGACAGTAGTTGGGCTCGTTGACATCACTTGGTTGCAACGGACGTTTTGGATCCGGCAGATTTATGAGTCTGTTGCGCAACGCCAGCTCGAATAACCTCCTCGTTTTATCGCGGGGAAAGGAATAAGGACGTCCCATCCTATCCTCAAGGGGCACGTAAGGGCGCATATTATTTTGACGAGCAACCGGCTTCGAGTCGCTCGGTTGTTGTTGAGCATTAGCGACAACGATCGCTTTTCCCTTCCCTTTGTCATTTCGGGAGTCCGGCCTTGGAAGAGGGGGTTTATGGCCCATTTGATCCATTTGCGCTAGTTTGTCAATCATGGCCTGGAAGGTAGTTGGCTTGAAGAACATCATAAATTGTGAGATGGTTGCCTGTGGATCAAGGGTTCCCACAAACATACCCACTGCAGGAGCTTCTTCAATGCGCTGCTCGCACTTTGACCATAAGTTCCGCCATCGTATAGCGTACTGAACCCACGTCTCGCCTGGTTTTACCCTGGCGTTAATCAGTGCTGTCATCGGGGTACGTTCACTGGCGCTTGCAAAACGCTGAGTAAACAGTAGCTCCATCTCCGCGAAGGTTTTGATAGAGTCGTTCAGGAGTTCAGAGTACCATTCAAATGCCGTATCTGATAAGCTTCCAACAAACTGGCGAAGCAAAAGCTTGTCGTCACCGCCGGTGTTGCCGCAGAGTGCCCTGAGCTGGGCAACATGCTGATGAGGATTGCCCGTCCCGTTGTAGACATGGAACTTGGGAATCGTATAACCTGGCGGGTATTTGATTTGATCGTACCAACTCGGATATGGTCTCCCCGTTTTCACGACCTGGCCGGCTGTTTCGGTTGCATGATGAACCCGTATTTGCTGGGCAATGTATTCATCCAAATCAGCTTTGAAGATTGTATCCTCTTTAGCTGTGGACAGAACTGGTGGAGGATTCGACGTCTCTCCTCTATCGTCTTCAAGAATGATGGGGGAATCTTCAGCAGGTGGATCTTGTTGAATCATCATACCCACCAAATCCTGGAACAGGAGGGCCATTTTCTTTATGTTGGCTGCCTGCTCCGCAGCTTCTTTATCTTTCTTCTCTAGTACGCGCCGAAGGAATTCGGCGTCCGTTTCTTGTTCTTGACGCTCGTCCGAGGATGTTTCAGGGGTTTCTTTTGTCCCTGTAAGCGGCCATAGCGTTCATCATTTCTTGGAGCTTCTGCTGCTGCTCCTGAGCCTTGGTCACAGACCTCGTGTGCGGTCTATGACCTGTTGATATGCGGCTATCTTCTTTTCCCGATGCCATGTAAACCGTATGAACTGTTATGCCCCCTGACTTGGGGCGTTTAGGTTCACTATTTTTAACTTTTGCCGCTGACGCGGGAGTTTTCTCTGGCCTCCTTCTTTTGTGGGCCGTTGAGGTTGAAGGAACCGTTGAAGGGGGCAGCCTTGCAGCTGCTGTCCCCTGCTGTTTAATAGGGCAGTCCTTGTCTTTTTCCACCTTCGCCTTTTTCTGGTGATGAGAGTGACCTGGGTCAATCACGGAGTCTTGAACCCTCCGCCAAACTTTATAAATTCTTGAGGACAGCCGTTGAGGGGGCTGTTCTCGTTTCGTTTCTGAAACTCTCTCCGCAGGTGGAGGAGATCTCTTCAGTGTAGCGGTTGGAGAGTTCTTCCGTACCCTCCTCAGCAGTTCAAAGCTGTTCCCAGATGGAACAGCAGCGTTGACTTCCCCCACTGGAGCCGGTGGAGTTAGCCCTGAGAGGGAGTTGCCCCCTGCCTTCCTCACTCGTTGCCAATGGCGACGTCGAGCATGACGAGCCGTTGGGACTGGCTCGGAGATTGAGACATCTTCTTTTTGCCCCCTGTCTGAATGAGGCGCCGCCGGTGTTAACCTCTTAAAGACTGAGGTTGTCTCTTGAGGGGTGATATTTAACCTGTCGAAGACAGATCCTCGGGCAGGGGCAGGAGCAGGAATCGTCAGTCTTGAAAAGACTGACTCTTTGACAGGGGAAGCCGCCTTGACGACTTCTGGAGCAGCAGTTATTGCTTTCCTTGGGACAGCCAATTTAGAGTTCTGATTTAGCCTGGTGAAAACAGAGGCTGTCGGTTTGGTAGTGGGCGACCCGTTGACAGGGGTCGTAGTAGCAGTAAGCCGGTCGAAGACCGACTTCTTATTCACTTCCGGTGCAGGTATTGACGCAGAGAAGCCCGTAGGTGGGATCATGGTCCCGAAGAACAGGCCAGTGGTGGCTTGGGTCACCTGGTCTACTGGCAGAGCGAGGAAGGAAGACGCTTGGGGTCCATATGCTACACCTCCTGGTGAGGTGGAGTGTCCGTTGCAGTGGCATTTCGAGCAGTTGGTGCAGTTGAAGGCCATTGAATCTTGAGTTCTGCGCCGGGCAAAAGACCAAATCTTAGTAACTTGAAATCCGAAGGCAACCATTAAAAAAACCGGGATTGGTTCGCGAGGACGACACACGAAGTGTGGAGTGGAAAGAGGAAAAGGTCCCACTGGGCGTGCCAGAATCTGTTCCCCTCCGAAGGACGGCGCACAGGACCGCGATGTTCTGGCGCTGAGATTCGGGGCAGATGCTATTTGGTTTTATCCGTCCACCTTCCCGAAGATGCCAAGTTGATTTATGGCACCATGTATCGGAGGTTTAGACGGATGCGGCCGATGTAGCAGACTTCGTCAGATTCCCTCTCAGGGTGAGGGGTTTTTGATTGTGGGGACGCTCTTCCCTGCAGGTGCAAGCCCCTGCAGTTAATTACGCTACCGCATCGCGGTAACCACTTTCTCCTTCTCCAGAATTTCACTTCGTGTCGTGGGTGTTTGTTTTGTTTGTGGTTGCCCGTGGATTGTATACGGATACTGAGTAATGCCGTCGCTCGTAGGACGTGGATTAGTCCAAATCCGTATTTACTTAGATTTGGGTTTGGTGTTTTTTTTTAGTTTAAGGATGCATTAGTCGCATTGCGGCTAAGATCAACTTAAACGTTCGTTAAGGATACGTTAGTCCTGTTTGGGACTAAGATCAACTTAACGTGATAATCCATTTAATATCTGGCTATCGGGACTCGTCACCTCTCTAACGTCGTTGAAGGATTACAACGGCAAATGTCAGAGGAGTTCAGAGATGTACCCTTGAACCAAAGTCGATTTGGAGTTTTATAGTCCATTTAAATGTTTAAGGATACGTTAGCCGTATTTGGGGCTAAGATCAACTTAAACGGGACCGTTTAGATCCGGCAAAAGAGCATTTGGGAGCTCTATTGGTCCAGTTTAGGGACGTAGTGGTCTACCATTATTTTAATGACGTTTCGGTCCAACATTAGTTTAGGGACGTTTCGGTCCAACATTAGTTTAGGGACGTTTCGGTCCAACATTAGTTTATGTGGTCGTCGGGACCCGTCACCTCTCTGACGTCGTTGAAGGATTACAACGACAGTCGTCAGAGGAGTTCGGAGATGTACCTTCGAACCGGATATAAATTGATTTAAGAGAGAGCTGTGTTCAGTCAATTTTATTTAAGGATTTACGGCCAAAATTGGGATAAGTCCAGTGGAAAATGTTCAACACCTTTATTTATTCCCGGTCTATTAGACCTGTGCTAGGGCTTTGCCCACACTTAAATAATGCATTGCATTACTTCAGGCCATTTATGCCCATTTTGACTGGGCTCTGCCCTTTTTTATTATGATGCAGATCATTTGTTTTGGTCCACTGGACCTTTCAATTGGGCTCTGCCCTTTTAAATAATGCATAGCATTTTATTTATTAGGCCTGTTAAGCCTTTTAATTAGGCTTGGCCCTTCAGGAAATGAAATGCATTGCATTTGTCAGGCGCTTTGCGCCAATCACTGAGCGCAAGCGCTTGTGATGAGGACACGTGTCATGCTCTGGCGAGCACAAGCGTAAGAGCGCAGTGCGCTGCGCTAATGCGCTGCGCTGTTGCGCTGCTGACACGTGGCGCGCTCTGGTGAGTTGCGCCAACAAAGGAGCGCAACAGCGCAATTTTTCAAGTGCAAAGCACTGTTTTATATTTTGGTTGATTTTAAATTAAAGAAAACAAGTTTTCTTTTGTTTTCAAGGAACCAATGGTTCATAAGAAAGTGCAAAGCACTGCTATTACTTATTTTTTTTCTTTTTATTTAAGATTATTGATCTTGTTCTTAGATCAATAGTCTGTCCATAAGAGAATTTTCTCTTTTTCCTAAAGGTTTTTACCTTCTGTTGTTCTTGAGGAGTTCTCAAGAGTTCTCTTCTCTTTTTTTTTTAGAAAGATGTTGATGCCTTTGAATTGAGACCTAGGGTCCTTTTTATAGTGCCCATAAATTAGTTAAATTTGTTAAAGAGATCTTTCTCTGAGTGATTTGGGGAATTTTCCCCACCGTTGGATCTTTGATCCAAAGGCCTCTGTTTTACAGAAGAAAATCTTCTTATTTTAACAAGAACAGAAAAGATTTATTCTGTTTTGCGCAACTTCCTTAGCGCGTGACACGTGCGTGACACGTGTCGCGCAGCGCAGTGCTTGCGCAGCTGCGCTTGCGCAGCTGCGCGGACACATGTCGCCCGGCGCAGCGCGCTGCAGCTGCGCTTGCGCAGCTGCGCGGACACGTGTCGCGCGGCGCAGCGCTTGCGCAGCTGCGCGGACACGTTCAGTCGCGCGGTGCAGCGCTTGCGCAACTGAACGTTGTTTTTTTACTTTTAGTTTTTAAAGAGCCCTGCTCTGATTGGACGCACCGCCTTGGGCGTTGCGCTATCGTATCAAATTCTGACACGTGGCGCGTTGCGCGCAACGCACGGGATTTGAAGCGTTACTTCAAAATTTAAATTTTTGAAATTTAAACAGAGCCTTGCTCTGATTGGGGAAACACTTTCATGGTGGGGTTACCCTCCAACTGTCGGATAGAGCAAACCTGCCTTACTGATACTGGTTTTCGACCCAGTGTTTGAAGATGAAGCATTCAAGAGGATGTCCTATTGCTCGGTGGTAGAAGCAATAAGCCGGATGATGGATCTCGTTTATTTGTTTGGGGTGGCGAGGCTCCGGGAGCGTCATCATTTGATACTTCATGACAAAATTGAATGTTTTTCTTGTCTTGTCTTGGGGGAAAGAGTATCCCCGACCCATTTTCTTCATCAGCGATAGATTCCAGCTGAATTTTTCTCGATCGCGTGGCTTCTTAGATCCCCTTCGCTGTTTTAGAATGTGGTTCTCGTTCTTCACCTTGTTGTTGCCTCTGCGTCGGGCTTTTTCCTTACCACGAGGGCGCACAGCGGGCTGAGAGTGAAGGGTATCGTAGTCTTTTCTTCCCGCAGACTGCTGAGTGTGACGCTGTGTCCTGGCTTTCTCGGAAATGGCCATTTCACGGCCGTGGTCATCCCGAGCCTTTTGACCGGCTTCTCTCATTAGCTTGTCAATTTGTTCTTCGAATGATGGACTTGGCATTCTTACGGCGGGATCTCGCTCTGGTTCAATATCAGCGCTATCTGGAAAAACATTCCCTTCTCCACCGGAGTTATTTATGACACGGCAGCCATGGAATCGCTCCCGTTTCTTGGACCGAACGTATCCAAGTCCAGTCGTCTCCATCCTTCCGTTGGGCATCTTTTGCTGAGTCCCGAGAACGTCCCAAAGCTTGTTGTAGAACCGGGCTTGTCGAGCGGTTTGTTTGAAGGGTACGTCTTGGCATTTTAATAGCCTTTTCAATCTCTCTACGTAATATCTGGGCAGACGGATTGGTTGAAGCCTGTCAAGCGCAAGTTCGGCACCATGCCAGACTTCTTTCTCTACTTTGGTCTCCATAAATCGATAGAAGAGGATCGCCTTTTCACCTCTTCGCCTGGGAGGGACGTAGAAAGTCTGCAGCTCTTGTATGCTGTATGTATCAAGCGCATCGAGTTCTTTGTAATGCCATGGCGGAACCATAGTGATCTGTAAACTCTGATCAGCTCCGGTAATAGTTTGTACTGACGGGCAAACGGAGAACACTGCGTTGGCCTCGTCCTCAGAGTCATTACCGAAGACCAAAATAGGGGTAGATGGTTCGGGCCTGTTGTCTTGGGGTTGCCCCGAGCAGACTATTTCTTCATCTTCCTCGGTATCGCTCCCAAAGATCGGGATGGTGGCGACGGCTTTTCGTTTATTCTCCGGCTTATGGCATCTTTTCGTGTCTTTGAATTCTGGTAGGAAGTATTTTGCGTCTTTATATTTACTGACTTCATTTACGGAAAACGGGTTTAGCTCCCCGTAATGGTGTACTCGAGACCGTCTTTGAAATACTTCATACACTGATGTTGTGTAGAAAGGATGACGTTGTACTCATGTAATCAGGGCCGGCCGAGCAGAGCGTTGTAGCAAGTCTTGGCGTCGATGATATGAAATTTGATGTTAGTGACAAGAAGCCCAAAGCGTAATGTCAATATTACGGACCCCAGCGTCCGTGATGACCGTGAGTCGAACCCGGAAATAGTAATTTTGTCCCGGACCAGGTGCTGAACGTTCATGCAAATCCCCTTCAGCACCTTCACGTTGAGAAGGTTGACGGAGGACCCGTTGTCGACCGGGATCTTCCCTATCTTAATGTCGCGGCAGTACCTGGCGACATATAGAGGACGGTTGTGCTTGCACGTTCTGAGGAAATCTTCATTGCCGAATGTAATGTCAGCTGTATGAACCTTTGCCAGCTCGTCCTTCATCTTTTCTTCTGTAAGGAAACCTTGGAACTGATCAGGCTCTTGCAATACCTTGATCAGAAAATCTCGTGTCTCTTTGGATAGGAGGAGAGCATCCAGTATGCTCAGTTGTGAGGGTATTTTTCTCAGATATACCAGGACATTGTAATCCACCTTGTTTTTTTAGGTGGATCTTTGGCTGCGAGCTCTTTGACGACTCTATCATCGAGGGTAATTTCCTCAGGGACTTTCCTTCCCATTGTCTCTTTTGCTCGAACTTTTGTTTGTAGGCCCGAGATTCTTTTCAGTTAACGTAGGATTACACAGCTGAATGTTCTTGCAGTTCTTCTCCTCCTCTTCTTTTCCAGAGGTGGATTCTTTGAAGAGAGGGTCGAGGGTTATTTCTTCCTCAGAATCGCTCCCGAATGTAAGAACTTGAGATTTTCCTTTTGTCAAACTGGTATCAATCATATAACAGTTGCCAGTCGTTCCTTCATGCTCGTCTGTCGTGCTTCTTTGTTGTCTGCGGGTTTTACGCTTCATCCACTTGAAGTGTTGCCGGTGAGCAACATATTCTTACCACCACTTCTTGCACTCTTCGGTGGGGTGTGTGACCCTCCGATGGTATAAGCAGTAGTTTGGATGTACATCCGCTTCGTCGAGGCACGTACTCCCGGGAGTGTTTTCCATGAGAGGGGGCAGCTTCGTTCTTATTAACAAGGCTTTGGCGAACCGCTTATCCGCTTTGATCCTGCTCTTGTTTGTAGCAGGTGTGCTTTGGCTTAGGTGGAGTATTTTTCGACTCATCTTTACCGTGACTTCTTCGTCCTGACGTCGACGCTTGGCCTTTTCGTATATGGCCGTTTCACGTTCTCGGTTAGCTTTGCTCTTTTGAAGGGCTTCGTTTAGCAGCCTGTCAATTGGGTCTTCTGACAGTTCCCGAGATTTTGGCGCCGGTCCTGCCCCCAGTTCCTCTGCGTTGCTTTCTGACGCCGAGGGGGTTTCTTCGTCATTTAACGATGAATGAGAAACCATGTGGCAACTTGCTAAATAATCCTCGGGTTCTTCTAACGGGTCATTTCCCTTATCATCGTCACTATCTCCGTTCTCAAGGATATGGTTGAGAAACTCTTCGAGGGTGACCGGGGTCCGCGCTTTCTGATTGTATTCCTCCAGCGCGTCGATATCTTTTTGCAGGTCCGTGCACTTGTCGTCAGGCTGCACGGGCTTCTTGGTCTTCTTCTTTCCCTTCGAAAACTTTGAAGGCTTGACCTGGGTGTTTTGCCCATCGTTAGCTGTTTTCGGTGTTGGGCGCAGTTTAAGCATCCCCTCAATGATCTCAGGCTCCAGCGGGCTTTTCCATTTAATCGCCGGACATGCTTGAAAATCCTTCAGCATTCTTTTAGTTTTAGCTGAAAGGACCACTTCCCAAGAAGCTTCTTCTACAAACGAGCATGATGCCCCTGGCGTGTCTGTCTTTTTATGAGTGTGCCTTTGTGGCGGGTTCACCCCCAGTTTTCGGACAGTGCAAACTTCCCTTGTTGGTACTGGTCCTTGACCCAATTTTTGAAGACGTAGCAACCCTCAATTGGGTGGCTCACTATTCTGTGGTAGGAGCAGTAGTTGGGATTGTTGACGCCACCGGGCTGTAGTGGACGTCTCGGATCCGGCGGTGTGATGAGTTTGCTGTGCATTGCCAGTTCGAAAAATCTCCTCGTTTTATCACGGGGAAACGAGTAAGCACGTCTTAGCTTCTCTTTCAGGGATTGGCACGGGCGCACGTTGTTTTGACGAGCAACTAGTTTCGGGTCACTAGGTTGTTGAGTGTTGGCAATGAAGGTCGCTTTCCCTTTACCCTTTGCATTCCAAGGGTCCATTTTTGAAGAGGGAGGCCCGTGGCCCATTTGGTCCATTTGGACCAGTTTGTCAATCAAAACCTGGAAGGTGGTCGGCTTAAAGAACGTCATGAACTGGGACACAGTTGCCTGAGAATCGAGAATCCCTATGAACATGCCCACGGCAGGAGCCTTTTCGATGCGTTGTTCGCATTTCGACCATAGGTTCCGCCGCTGAATTGCGTATTGAACCCAGGTCTCTCCTGGCTTCACCTTGGCATTGATTAATGTCGTGATCGGGATGCGTTCACTTGCGCTTGCGAACCGCTGTATGAATAGTAGCTCCATTTCTGTGAATGTTTTGACGGAGTCATTTGGGAGCTCCGGGTACCATTCAAATGCCGTCTCCGACAAGCTGCCAACGAACTGGCGAAGCGGCAATTTGTCGTCTCCAGTATTGCCACATAAAGTTCTGAACTGAGCGACGTGCTGATATGGATTGCCTGTCTCCTTATACACATGGAACTTGGGGATGGTATATCCCGGTGGGTATTTGATTTGGTCATACCAGCTGGGTACGGTCGCCTAGTTCTTACGACTTGGCCAGCCGATTCACTTTCCTGATGAGCTCAATTTGTTGAGCTATGTAATCGTCAAGGGCAGCTTTGGAGATCGTTTCCTCCCTGGCCACTGATAGCACCGGAAGAGGGTTCGATGTTTCTCCTCTGTCGTCCTCGATGATTATCGGTGGATTTTCGGCTGAAGGTTCTGGCTGGATCATCATTCCAACCATGTCCTGGAACAAAAGCGTCATCTGCTTTATATTAGCAGCTTGTTCCGCGGCCTCCTTATCCTTTCTTTCTAGCACCCTTCGCAGGAACTCTGTATCGGTTTTCTGCTCCTGGAGCTGTTCAGACGTTGCTTCCAGGCTTTCTTTTTGTCCTGTGAGTGCGGCCATTTTCGTCAGCATCTCCTGAAGCTTTTGTTGCTGCTCCTGAGCTTTTGTTAACGACCGAGTTTGCGGTTGATGACCCACGGAAGCACGGCTTTCCTCTTTCCCGAAAGCCATGTAAACCTTGTATACCATCATGCCCCCAGACTTGGGGCGTTTGGATCTATCACCCTTGGGATTTGCCGCGGCGGTGGGAGATTCTCCGGCCTTCTCTTTTTGTGAGAAGTCGAAGTTAAAGGAGCCATTGTAACAGGTGCCTGCATGAAAAAAGTCCCTCGCTACATGATGGAGGGATGATTTTCCTCTTGTCGAACCTTCATTTTCTTCGGTTGACAAGAGTAGTTCTTATTGATCATAGAATCTTGGACTTTGCGTCAGACCCTGTGGATTTGGGAGGACAGCCGCTGAGGGGGCTGCTCCGGCTTTGTTAGCATCATATTTTCAACAGGAAGTAGAGATTTCTTCAACACGGCGGTTGGAGAGTTCTTCAGCACCCTTCTAAGCAGATCAAAATTGTTTCTGGTTGGAACAGCAGTGCCAACTTCCACCATTGGAGCTGGTGGAGTAAGTCTAGAGGGGGAGTTGCCCCCAGCTCTTCTCACCCGGTGCCAGTGGCGACGTTGAGTGTGCCTTGCAGATGGGATCACCTTAGTTGCGGAAGCGGCTTCGTCATGCCCCCTACTTTGGTGAAGGGCTGCTGCTGGTGCCAGTCTGTTGAAGATTGACGTCCGTTGAGAGTGGACGGCCAATCTTTCGAAGACTGACTTTCTGGTAAGGGAAGCACTTTTGACGACTTCACCCGTAGCAGGAGTTGGAACGGCCAATCTTACGAAGACCGATCTTTTAGTAGGAGAAACCCTTTTGACGACTTTACCTGCCGGAGCTGGAATGGCTATCCGTTTCGGGATAACCCTTTCAGGTATTGCGAGCCTCTTTGCGGGCCCACTTGAGCTTTGGTTCAGCCTGTTGAAAACTGGGGTGGCAGACTTGGATGACCCGTTAAGAGGGGCCGTGGTGGTTGCAAGTCGATCGAAAACCGACTTCTTGGGAGCTTCCTGTGATGGCACTGGGGCGCTGAAACTCGCTGGCGGGAGCATGGTCTCGAAGAACATTCCAGTGGTGGCTTGAGTCACCTGTCCCACCGGCATAAAAAAGATGGAGGCCGCATTGGGCCCATATGTCACTCCTCCTGTTGGGGCGAAGCGGGAGTTGCTGTTGCAGTTGGTGCAGCTGGAAGCCATTGATGTTCACTTGTTCTTTCTGCACAGGAGCAAGACACTAAATCTTAGTACCTCGAATCCAAGGGCAACCGTAGAAAACCGCGATTTTGTTCGCGAACACGACACACGAAGTGTGGAGTGGAAAGAGGAAAAGGTCCCACCAGGCGTGTCGGAATCTATTTACCGCCGAAAACAGAGACGAACCATGTAGGTTGTCTTCATTGAATTTGGGGGCAGATGCTATTTGGATTTATCCGTCCACCTCTCCGAAGATGCCAAGCTGATTTATGACACTGTGTATCAGAGGTTTGGATGGATGCGGCCGTTGTAGCAGACTTCATCAGATTCTCCCTCATTTGCGAGGGTTTTTTGATTGTGGGGACGCTCTTCCCTGCAGACGCAAGCCCTTGCAGTTAATTACGTTATCGCATCGCGATAACCACTTTCTCCTGCTTAAGAGGTTCACTTCGTGTCGTGTATGTTTGTTTTATTTTTGATTGCCTGTGGATTGTATACGGAGACTAATTTATGTTGTCGCCCGTAGGGCGTGGATTAATCCAAATCTGTATATTTTTAGATTTGGGTTTGGGTTGATTTAAGGATCGTTGATCGTTTTGAGATCAAGATCGACTCAAATTCATACGAGTAGTTGAGGGCTCGGTTGGTTTTTTGTTAAGAATACGCTAGTCCAATTTGAGACTAACATCTACTTAATTAGGATCATTTTTGTTTCAGATCCAACAAGAGAGCACTTAGGCTCTGTTGTTTTAATTTAAGGATGTTTCGATCCCTTATCGCCGTTTTGGAGGCGAAATTGTAGTTTGGGGACATTTCGGTCTGTAGATCACCATTTTTGAGGTTTGGTTTTAGTTTAAGGACATTACGGTCCGTTGTCGCCATTTTGGAGGCAACGTTTAGTTTAAGAACGTTTTGGTCTGTGGATCATAATTTTTGATGTGAGGTTTTAGTTCAAGGATGTTACGGTCCGTTGTCGCCATTTTGGAGGCAACGTTTAGTTTAAGGACATTTCGGTCCGTTGTAGTTTAAGGACGTTTCGGTCCATTGTCCATCTTGCGCACACGTGTATTTGTTACGTGACGGAATGAACAATGATGATTTGGGATGCACCCAGTTTAGGGTGTGGTTTGATTTGGGTGTGCACGTCAGTGCACCAAAAAGCTGTTGGTTGTCGGGACCCGCCACCTCTCTGAAGACGTTGAGAAATTACAACGACATGTATCAGAGGTGTAGAAAGATGTACTCTTGAACCAATTCCCGTATTTGAGGGAAAAATGATTAATGGTAAACCCAGGAATCATTAGTCGTATTTTGATACTAAGATTTCCTCGAGGGAATGTAGGACGAATATCTTTTTGGGATATCATCAGTTGGAAGATTGATAGTCGTATTTGGGACTAAAATCAGTTTGGGAAGTAGTGAACCCATGGGCTCGGTTGATCTGGGTTAGGGACCTAGCCAACTGGGTTTGGTCCACTCAGTTTTCTTTTTATTTGAAAAGGAGTGCTAAGCACTTGTTTGGGCTCGGTCCTCTTTTTTTTTTGTAAAAAGTGCCGAGCACTTATGTAAGTTCTGACGCTCAGACATAACCATGCGGGGGTTTTCAGTTATGGGGATTTGCTCAATAAGTGTTAAACACTTCACTCTTTTTGTCTCTTTATGGAGTGCTGAGCACTCTTTATGGCGCCCACGTACGAAGCACGTGAGGCGCTAGGCGCTGTCTGGTGAGTGTCGAGCACTTTTTATTTTGTGGCGCCCACGTGAGGGACACGTGAGGCGCTGGGCGCCGCTCACTGAGTGTTAAGCACTCCTTTATTTTGTAGCGTCCACATAAGAGATATGTGGGGCGCTGAACGCCAGTCGCTGAGTGCTAAGCATTCCTTTATTTTGTAGCGCCCACATGAGAGGCACGTGGGGCGCTGGGCGTTGAGCGTCAGTCACTGAGTGCTAGACACTCCTTATTGAGTGGCGCCCATGTGAGGGGCACGTGAGGCGCTAGGCGGTGATTTTTCCTTATATATTTTGTTCTGAAGGGTTCAATTTGCTGGTTCTTTTCTGAATGTTTGATCTCCAAGAGCAAGTTCATCCCGATGAGAATTAAATTCTCAACTTGTGGGAGTCTTGTCTTGTGGATCTCAGATCCAGAGAAAGAACCAAGTTCTTCTTTTAAAAGGGTTAAACCCTTCAATAGGTAAACGAGATCTTTGATCTCTTTTCTTTTTTATTTACCTAGAGCTTTTTTCTGAGAAGCGAGATCTTCTTTCTTCCTTTTTAAAGCTTTCTGCTTTGTTTTTTCGAAGCTTATGGGGGGTTCCTTCTTTTTAGACTTGAAGTCTTGGATCCTTTATATAGTAGATGCAAGTCTGTTGATTAGTTGAAGAAATATCTCATTAAAAGATCATAATTGATTTGGGGATTTTTACCCATCATTGGATCTTTAATAAGATTGGGGACATATTTACCCATACAGAATTTATTCTGTAGATCGGTGATTTTTTAATCACCATTGGATTTTTAATCCAACGGTACTCTGTTTTACAGAGGGCAATCCTTCTTGTTTAGAAAGATTTGAAGAATATTTTCTCTAAACAGAATTTAATTCTGCATCCTGATGATTTATTGTCTCCGTTGGATCTTTTGATCCAACGGCTCTGTTTAAAATAGAGCAGAATTTAATTCTATTAGACGTCGGCGATCACGTGCTGTGCACGTGGGCGCTAATTAAGGTTCTAATTCTTTCATGTGCTTTGCACATTGACGCTCACGTGAGGAGCACGTGTAGCGCCAATAAGATTTTTTAACTCTGGCGCTGGCACCCTCATGGAAGGCACGTGAGGCGCTACCTTTTAAATTTTGAACAGAGCTTTGCTTTTTTATTTGGGGAAACAAAGAGCATAAAGTTTTTCGCCTTCATAAAGCACTGTACGGGCTAAAGCAAGCACCGCGAGCCTGAAACAGTAAAATCGATCAATATTGTCGTAAAAACGAATTTCAAAAAAGCCCAAGTGAGCCATCCTTGTATCTAAAAAGGTAAAAGTATATACATCTTATTGTCTGTCTTTATGTTGATGATTTATTTGATACACTGTAGCACTAATCATACGATGATGGAAGAGTTTAAAAAGAAAATGATAAAAGAATTCAGAATGACAGATTTAGGCTTGATGCGATATTTTCTCGGCATATAAGTTAAACAATTTACAGGAGAAATATTTATCTGCCAAGAAAAATATTGCGAAGATCTTCTGAAAAAATTCTATATGTCAAACTGCAAACCGGTCGCCACACCAGCAACATTGAATGAGAAGCTAAGCATACATGACGGTGTACCAAAGATCGACGTCTCAATCTACCGAAGCCTAGTCGGATCGCTGATCTACCATACAAATACAAGGCCCGATATACTACACGCGGTCAGCGTAGTTTCAAGATTCATGAGTGATCCAAGCAAACTACATTACGCAGCAGCCAAGCGCATCCTCAGATATCTTCAAGGCACAAAGAAGCTCGGGCTCACTTACACAACCAAAGAAGACAACACGCTGGTCTACTATACCGACAATGACTGGGAAGGATCCATCGATGATAAAAAAAAGTACATCGAGATATGTTCACACTCTCGGTTCAAAGGTGGTATCCTGGTCGTCCAAGAAGTAGCAAACAATAGCACTCTCATCTGCAGAAGCTGAATACATTTCAGCTACAAGCTCTGCATGTGAAGCAATATGGTTAAGAAGATTCTCTCAAACCTGCAACAAAAACAAGACGCTTCAACAACAATCTAAGAAAGTATTTTGTAAAGAAGGCCTGCCTCAACACCAATCAGAGCAAAGAAGGGGGTTACATCATTAAAAAATTTGGCAAGGAACAAATAAATCCCACTACCATACCCTCATGGCAAGCAGAGTACAACCAAGATCCATCAAATAAGGAGAATAACAAACACCCATGAAGATAAAGTAGGGATAAGAACAAGAAGAGCCCCAGTTTTAAAAGAACAGCCAAAAGAGAATTGGCACTAAACTGAATATGATCATGAAAGGTTATGGTATCAGAAAAGGATTCTATTGTCTATTAATAAACACATCCACATCACCATTATACATACCCTGAAGATTATTAAACTCAGGGGAAGCTAAAATTTTGCACCTACTTTTGCTATGTACCCCCTCCTACCCAATTGAAGAAATGATGCTGAACGGTGCTCATAATCTGAGTATGAGACCAGTCCATATTATTAAAGATTTTATTGTTTCTACCCTTTGAGATATTGCAACAAGTAGAATAAAGCAAAAGAATCCACATATGGTCATCAAGCTTAGCATGAATGTTAGCAGTTTTCCAACCATGAACCATCAATAGCATGAGTAAAGGAGTAAGGAATGATATGAACATTAATAGCTTTAAGAGGGTCCTTCCAAATAAGTTTGGCATTTTTGCATTAAAAAAAGAGATGAATGGAAGTTTCAATCATGCAAGAATCAAAAACACAGGCAGCGTTATTACACCAACCCATCTTAATTAGATTTTCTTTGGCCAGTATCCTATCTTGAGGCAGCAACCAAGATTTTTTTTTTAATCTTGGACGGAGCAGAATTTTCCCAAATAACTTGGTAAAAGGGACAGTGAAGATTGAGATCATTCATAGGCTTATAAGCAGATTTAACAGTGAACATATCATTGGTAGTGTCAGTCCAAACAAAAGAGTCAAGAGTGTTAGGTTTAATAGTAAAATTGGAAAGCTTATCCATGAGAGTCTGCTTATAAATTCTATCATCAAAAGAAATAATTTATTGAATGCTGGCTTCCAAATCCACATACCTTTGCTATAATAGCCTTGTGTGTGAACTAAAGCCTCTAGGTTCCAAGCAATCTTGTATGGGGAAGGGTAAATATCAGCTAAAGTTGAAGAAGAGGCCCATTTATCCTTCCAAAAGTATATTTGTTTACCATCACCTACATTCCAAGAGAGACGGCCATAGAGAATGGAACTACATTCCTGTAGCCCCTACCAAAAACAAGAAGAATTATGAGATCTAGCAAATCTGGTACTATACTGATATATGGATCTGAGGACTACCATAGACTACTCATCAGATTTGAACAATTTCCAAAGCCATTTACATAAAAGAGAGATGTTAAAATGAGTAATATCCTCGACTCCCAGCCCTCATCAGTTTTGCTAGTACAAACTTTTTTCCAGTTAACTAAAATGTAACCCTTACTCACATTATTAGTGCCTCTCCATAAAAAAGTAGAATGCTGTCAATTTTTCTAATAACCCAGTTAGGAGGCTTAAAGAAGGACATGTAATAAAGTGGAAGTGAAGATAAAACAGAGTTAATGAGTGTAAGCCTCCCCCAATTGAGAGTGACTTTCCTTTACGAGAAGAAAGCTTGGATAGGAGTCTAGTTATAAGAAGCTGCCAATCTTTTTTCTGAACTTTACCTGAACTCAGGGGAAGCCCCAGGTAAGTGGTAGGCATAGAAGATAAGGTACAAGTGAGAATATTAGCAAGTTTGGTGCCCATATGTAGCTTTTTACTTGGATAGAACAAAGAGCTCTTATGAAAATTAATTTTCTGCCCAGAGAGGCCCTCAAACACATAAAGAAGTACTTTCATGGTAAGAATCTCATCTTCACTAGCTTGACAAAAAAGAATTGTATTATCAGCAAATTGAATAGAGGGAAGAGATTTAAGTTCACCTTTGAGGTTGGGAGTCGAGAGTTTCCCATGCTCCCCAGCTTGCATTAACATTCTAGCAAGGGTATCAACAGCTAAGTTGAATAGAAAGGGTGGTAAAGGATCACCTTGCTTTAAGCCTTTTCTACATTTGATTATCTTTCCCAGGCTGCCATTAACAAGGAACTGAGAACTTGAGGAATACATAATCATGTGTATCCACCTTATCCAATTACACCCAAAACCTCTTATTTTTAAAATATTGATTATGTAATCCCAATGAATGGAATCAAAAGCTTTTTGTAAATCAATTTTAAGGAGAAGTGATTCAGTTTTAGTTGGGGACATGCATGAACAAGCTCATGTGCAATAGAAAAGCAATCTAAAGTTGATTTGTTACTCATAAAAGCAAACCGAATTTTACTCAAAAGATTAGGTAGAACATTACAAGACCTATTGGCCAAAATTTTAGTGAAAATCTTAAAAATACCATTTAAAAGGCTAATGGGTTTGAAGTCTTTGCCATGTTTAGCACCATCAACTTTAGGCAACAAGCAAATAATAACATAGTTGATACTGTCAAGAGAGCAATCTCCAATATATATGAAATAAAAAGAGCAACTAAGTCATTCTTTAACATCTTTCAAAAGTGTTGATAAAAATTATAGAAAAACCATCTGGTCAGCACCTAGACCAAAGATAGCATTCTTAATTTCCTCTAAACTAAAGGGATTGTCCAAGTCATTGAGTTGCACATTGGCGGCATCCTTATAAACGACATGTAAATCACAATCAAGCCTAAAAAGGGAGGGGCGCCAAGTAAATGCATATAGAAACTATGAAATTCATCATGCATATTATTTAAATTGTTGTTCAGAATCCCATTAATCTGAAGTGCATGAATGAAATTATTTTTTCTATTGACACAAGGTAAATATATCTCAATAAATATATAGATTCATTGATTGGTGAAATTTGCTAATATTAGAAAGTTTTTCGTTGGTACATCTCATGATAAACTATGCAAAGATATTTTTCAGATGTAAATAAATGAACATGCAACGCATGTTAAAATATTTTCAAAAATTCGCAAGCTATGTTGATTCATTAATTGGTCGAGAATTTCTAATATTAGAAAGCTTTTCATTAGTGCATCTCATAATAAGGCATCCAGAGATATTATTCATATACGAATGAATGAAACAAGGTATTTTAAATATTTCTGGATAAACTAGTGATATATTGGTTCTCCATTGATTGGTAATTGCCAATATAAGAAAGCTTTTTGTTCGTACATCTCATAGCATATATTAAGATATTGATTCAGATATGATTGGGTGAACCAACAATGTATGAAATAGTAGAATGCATGAATCTTTTTTGAATTTTTTTTCTGGGATGTGTGATCATATTGGTTTTTAAATTTGATTTCTTTTTCCAGTTAATATGAAAGGGGTCTAACATAAATCCCCTCTTGATTAGTTAGAATTTATACAATAAAATTTCCTTGAGAAAAGTAGTATACGAAAAACTGAACGATTAGCTTATTGTATAAAGGCTTAAATCCAACAAACTCTCCTTTGGTTTCGGCTCATGACAGCAATCTACCTTATAATTTTTTTGGCGGAAAACTGCCCTATCTAACGTTTCTCCGTTAGCATTAACGGTCCACGTCATTTGCCACGTCAGCATCTGCTGCCATGTCATAAAAAAGTTCAATTATTCCCAAAATACCATCATCTTCATCCCTAATCCTAATCCTTACTACCACCTTGCTGTCATAGCCGCTCGTCGCCGCCTCGCCATCCCCACCCCTTCCCGACCTTCATCAACGCCACCTCCATCATCATCTACATCAACACCGCCTCCATCATCATCAACGCCACCATCTTCTTCATCATCATCAATCGCCACCTCCATCATCATCATCATCAACGCCATCACCCCCATCATCATCAACGCCGCCTCCATTATCATCGACGTCACCACCTCTATCATCATCAATTGCCACCATCCCCTTCTTCTTCACCACTTCATCATCATAATCATCAGCATCACCAGCCCTTCCACCGATCTTCCCTCGAGCTCCCCCCTCCACCACCCCCTTCCTCGATCCCCCAAAATCGTCACCGCCTCCATCATCAACACCACCGCCCCCTCCTCCTCCTCCTTCTCCACCACTTCATCATCATAATCATAAGCATCACCTTCTCCGACCATCACCTTCCACCGGCCTCCCCTCTAGCCCCCCCTCCTTCTCCGACCATCACCTTCCATCGGCCTCCCCTCGAACCCCCCTCCTTCTCCGACTATCCCTTTAGTTTTTAGAATTTTTATTTTTTGTCAAGAAAAATAATGAGGGTAGAATTATCTTTTTACCCTCAAATTAACGGTTTTGGCTTTGATCCGTAGATAAGATAGTTTTCTGCCAAAAAAACTATAGCATAGTTTGTTGCCATGAGCCGAAACCACATTGGAGTTTGTTGGATTTAAGCCTTGTGTAAGACTTTTGCCCCAAAGAAAGTTTAGGCTTTGAGATTGGATGGAGCTGATTTGGTGATGATTTGCATATTATCTAATAAGATATTATAATTCCTAATGGCGGTGGATAATATATGGGCGGTGACGTCTCCCTTATCCGTTTGTGCACCAAAATGTTTGGATTGAAATTTCACTTTTGTATGCTGGAGCGGAAACATCTATTGGTGTGGGCTGCTTATGTGTGATGGTTTGTGCTCAGATTTAGCACCGTGTAAATCTCTTGTTTGAATAAGAAATATCTGGGGGTAGGGAGATATAGACTCCAGCGGATTAAAATTTGTCTTCTATCTCTTGCGAAGTGAGCAAAAGAGAGCGGAGATAGTATAGGAGATAAATTGAGCATGTGGCATTTGTAGGCCAGGTTTTCTCGAACCATAAAATCAAGCGTTTTTCTTGGTGTGAATTTGGCTATCTTGTGTGTTTTGGATTATCTGTAACAGATAATTGCCTGATTTTATCCCAGTTTACATAAACATGAAGCTTTATATCACCTTTTACACAATGATTTAAGAGTTGAGTTGTTTCAAATAATATTTTCTTGTACATCCATCATGTGAAAAGACTCATCCTTTGTCGTTCAGTTTGCTGTGCTTGATGCTTTGGTATTTGCCCAGGATCAGCTAATGCAGATGACCATGATGGTCCATCCCACCTTCAATGAGGAGCTCTATTTATTTGAATAAACGTGGATTGGATTCTTCCCCGGCTTGTTGTTAAGCTCAGGAAGTGCCAGTGTCTTTGGGTTGGGGTTCTTCAATGAGAACCAAGAAGATGATTTTCATGTTTTTGGTTATGGGAACTCTCACAGCAAGGTTGAAGGCTTGGATGACGATGATGATGGGATGGGATCAGAGAGAATGCACTATATCCTTTGAAGTTAAAACTATTGTGGCGATATGCTTCCTAGTTGTCATAGAGTGAGAATCTGTGGAAATTTTATTCTGTTCATTGATTGTTGCTTGATTTTGGGGAGTTCTGATTGGTTGAGCATAAGAAGAAAATTTCTAGGATCCTTGCCTCTTTTTTTTTGCTGCAAGTTTGATAGAATCGGCCTGATGTATTAATCAACATTTTCAAACTTGGCTAGCCAAATGACTCCATCCTCGGCCAGTGAAGTTGAGCGCCATCAAGGCCTCAAAACTTAGATCATTACTGAAGCAATACATATAGCTTGAATACGCTTTCAATGGATGATGTATATCGTGGTTTACCTACAAGGCTACAAAGTTGTTCTGAAGATGAGTCGTCGCTGCCCTCAAACCATTATGCATACTCTTCAATTGTGTCAAACTTGCTAATTCCGTATCATATGAGAAGAGTATCTCCCTAATCTGATACGATCTTTCTTTTCCGCAGGCGTAGCCGTAGCGGACAGCTGCGAATCTCACGATATCGATGGAGGACGTCAAGGTAAACCTGCATCTGTTTATGTTGCTTGATCATTTTTTCCCCTTGATAGCAGTTTGTGGCTGAAGCAAATCTGCATTGTTCATTTGTTTTTGCTTGTTGGCTGGAGGAAATTTCTGTGCCTTGCTTCTAATAATTGCAAGCATTTCAAATATGCACAAAGCTCACAGAGCCTTGTTGATTTATAACTAACATTAAAACAAGTAGATGCAAATGAATTAACCCAAAAAAGACAAACAGAAAACCCAAAGCCTTCTTGATTTTATATATAACATAGACAGATAGAAGGACATCATAAAGAGTAATAACAAGAAGCAAAACATACAAGCAAACATATAAACATAGAAACCAACGGGTCCATAAAATTTCCTCACACAATTTCAACCTTCATGGATTTGGAGCTCAGAAACGATGGAGAAATCCCGAGATCCACTTGAAAACGCCAACCTTGTCTTTCCCCTTTTCCAATTTCAGCTTCTTCTTCACCATCTTCTTCAGCCTCTTCTTCATCTTCTCGTGCTCCTCGTCGTCGTCGTCATCGCTGTCGCTGTCGCTGTCGCTGTCGTCGTGATCTCTCTCCTTCTTTGATTTCTTCAATTTCTTATTGATCTTATTTTTCTCCATCAGCATGTCGTTGCCGTAGGGGATCTCGATGGGCTCGAGGGTCGCGTGGCGGAGGGGGTGGGACACGTGGCGATGACGGTGGAGGGGGAGGCGGAACGAGTGGGCGATCATGTCGTCGCCGTGTCTGAAGGTGGCTAGAGACGGGATCTTGCTAAGGTCGACGGCCACGGTCTCGACGGCATCGCTCTTCTGCGGTTCCCTGATGGCGGAGGAGGCGGATGGATCGAGGCGGGCGCGGGCGAGGACGAAGAGCGAGACGATGACGGAGAGGATAACGGCGTTAGGAGCCATCGTGGACTTTTGGTGTGTGAGAGAGAGCGAGAGAGAGAGTCACCGTGAGGGTTCAGTTATGTATAGAGAGAAGGGAAACGGTGGTTAGGGTCGGGCAGCACGGGCAGCGGAAAACGGGCAGGAGGCCCAACAAGTTTATTGATATAAGGCCCAATTCATTGACCGAATTGTAAATAATAAATCATAGCCATGCATATGTTAGCGGGATGTAAAGACAGGTAGGAGATATGGTTGTTACCATGTTACTATCCAATAGACTTATTCAGATATGAATAGTTATAAAAAATGGAGTTATTATTGTTTTTTTGATGAAAGTCTGATACAGATATGGATATGAAATGAATATTGAAAAAAAATATCCGGCATAGTAAAAAAAATAATATTTGATATCCGATGTGGATAGAGAATGGATATAGATGGTACCATATATGTATCGATGGTTAAAAACTATCACTACTACAAATAAGGGTTGCCCCTACGGATTTACCCGTAGGGGCAAACCAATGCCCCTACGGATTTATCCGTAGGGGCGAAAAAATAACCTGTAGGTGCAAACGCCATAGGTGCAAGTTGAAGCCCTGAACTTGCCCCTACGGGCAAAAGCTTGCCCCTACGGATTTTTGTGTAGGTCCATTTGCACCTACGGAGTGGGCCGTAGGGGAAAAAAAGTTATTTTATTTACGGGTTTTTAAAATATATTGACTGTACCTACGGAGGTATACGTAGGGTCGAGTGCTATCTCCTACGGATACATGCGTAGGTACATATCCGTCGGGACAAAATATCAGAAATCCTAATATTTTGCCCCCATGGATAACTTCGTAGGGGCGTTTGTGCGTCCCTACGGATATATCCGTAGGGGCAATCCCAACCCCCTGATACTGAAATCAGGGGGAAATATCAGTTAATGCTGATATTTTGCCCCTACGGTTTAAGCCGTAGGGGCAACATGTGTACCTACGGATTAATCCGTAGGTACATATTATCTGTTTTTTTTTTATAAAAAGGGCTGCCTGATTTTTTCTCGCCCTGTGCACAATAATATATATATATCAATCAAATATAAAATTAATCATCACGCAACATATATCGCAGTATTTATAATCACATCTCACGCATATAATATACAAAAGAAACCCAAAAACTGAATATGATATAAATATAAACCAATATCAATATCAATATCGTTTCAAAATGTAGTACAATATGTATCATATAAATAAATACATGTTTTAAAAAATAAGAATCAAAAAGCTACCCTAGCTCGGTCCAGCTCCACCTCTGATAAACGATAGAATCTGGCGCGCCTGCTCCTCGGTCAATAAACCATGCAATTCGGCGCGTGCGGGAGTCTTAGCGGCCTGTGGAGCTGGCGATGTGGTCTGCGCAGCCGCCGTCGAGGTAGTACCTTGCGGAGCCGCGGCTGCGGGAGCCTGAGCGGGTGGTGGAGCTATAGGAGCTGTCTGCGGAGCCGCAGCCGATATAGTGGCTTGCGGAGCCGCAGCCAAAGAAGATGCATGTGGGGGCTCGGCTGATGTATCCTGTCGCATCTGGACCTAACGTGTGTAAGAAACGTGTAAGAACTGTGTATTATTCGAATTCGTATCATTATCAAGTTATTTCGAAACCCCATTTGGATATCTAGTTTGGAAAACCGTTGTTTATTTTAATTACATATGTATGTATGATTAATCAAACCTAAGTCTAAAACCAAATAAGCTCAAGCTACGTACTAATTATGGATATATTGATATCTATAATATGATATGATATTTTACTATAAAGTAGTATACATACCAGCATCTCCTTCAACTCCTGAACGGTGGCCCTCAAGCTCTCCAATTCCTGCTGGACACGTCGCTCACTGGAGACGGAGGAAGTAACCGCCAAGGTGGAGTCCAACCTCATATGGGCCCTGCTAGGGCCCAGTCCCCGGCCTCTCTCCCAACCTCCGTGGTGCCCTTCGTGTGCGGCGTCCAGAACTGGGGTCAGCAGCCTTGGATCGCTATGTCCGGTAAAATCGATCCCCGTGGCCTTGGCCTGCTCAACCACCCGCTCCTATACCCACATTAAGCAGTAAAGTATAAGTATAAAATTTAAATTTGAACCTTCCAAAACTAAAATTTCAAATATGGGTAGAATAAATATTAACACTTATGCAATACTCCTGGGTAGCGATGTTGGGATATCGAAGCTCGCCCGTGGCGGGATCTGTTGAGGTGCCGTGGACGGCAAGATATGCGGACAGCACGCTCGGTGTACCACCTTGCGCCACGGTCTGAGCTGTCTGCAATATTAGAAAATAACTCTTAATATTAGAAACATTAGAAAATAACTCTTAATATTGCAGAATATCACAAAGGTCGGTCTATTGTAATTTACCGATAACTCCATGGCTCGAGTAATATTTCTCGAGCCACCTGTGTAAGTGGGGCGACCCCTCTTCGCCGACTTTCTGTTCTCTGTATTCTGAGCGGCCTGTTTTTGCACAACGCATTAACATTTAGTTTTCTAATTAAGGAACACAAAAAAATAAATTATATCCTAAACAATGAATTACATTTAAAATACATACTTGTTTGCGTTAGGAGTCGAAATATTCGCACAATAGAGGCCATGTCTCTACGTCGACTCTCGCAAACGCCGGAGTAGATAGGAGGGCCGCTCTCTCTGCCTCGGGGGTCGCCATCCACAGGGAGTAGCAGTCGGCCTTCAGCTCATTCCTGTTGTATCGGACCTTGGTCTGCATGTTCTTCATCAGGCCATTGTACAGAGCATGAAGGTCGAGCACCCTTCCAGGGTGATCAGGGTCGGGTACAGGCTGAAAATCGTAATCCGACTGAAAATACAAAAAAAACATTGTTATTAGATTGCAAGTGTTAATAATAAATATATTGGATAAATCAAATGAAAATATATATTACTACGTACCCGAGCCTGATCGAAGAAAAGGGCGAATGAGCGCCGGTGCTGCTCGCCCCACTCAACGTGAAGTGGATAGTTCTTCACGAGCCGGCTCTCGTCCCCCATATACCGGCCGAACCTCTCGGCATGAGGACCGGTATAGCGATAGTCAAGGGTAAAAAAGAGGGGGAATGCTGCCTTCCCCCTAGCTCTGTCAGGCCTCAGCCTATGGGACTGATTCGGGCCTCGAGTCCCCTTCTGGGGATGGGGAGGCCCTACATCTGCACGAAATATCAAGACAATCAATATTAAGACAAAGTTGTATTAGGAAATCAAGCTTAAACGAAAATTGAAGTGTGATATATACCTCCGGTGACTAACGCACGAGTCTGGGCCCGGGCAGCAGCACGAGCGGGACGATAGTTCCTCCGGTGAGGAACAGCCGGGGTCCCGGATGCGGACGCATCCCCTCCAACTAGAAAATAAACATTGACGCTAAATTTCCATGAAGTTCATATTTATTCTATAGAGCATATGTAAAATGAATAAATATTTTATATTTATTCATACTAACCTGCAGACGATGCGGAGGGTATGGAAGCGGCAGGAGTGGCCCCTGCGGAAGATGTGGACGCACCACATATAATTAGACAATTAAAAATAGATTATATAAGTAATTGCAAAAAGAATGTGTAAATCAATAATCTAACGTTCTAAATCAATATGCATGCACTATAGGATATATAAACATACCCGCAGGTGCGGTGGTGTCACCACCTACAGCTAGACAATAATAAAAATTGTTAAGTAAGAGCAAAAGAAATGTGTGTATATTTATGATACAGCATTCTAAATCAATATACATGCACTATATGATATATAAACATACCTAGAGGAGCGGGAGTGGCCTCTGTCCCAGATGTGGACGCATCTCCAACAACTAGACAATCAAAAATTGACAATATAAGTAATTTTGACATAAACAGGCATGAATATCTGTAATATTACATTCAAAATGGATATGCGTGCAGTATACCTGGAGGTGTGGCAAAATCCACACGGAAGGAGGCATCCGAAGGGGTCTCCGATCTGGGTGCAAGACCGGCCCTCTGAAGCTCCCTACGCAGCTCTCCAGGCGGCAGAACCGCTCTGCCTCTGCCTCTGCCGCGGCTGGAGCTCCTGCCGCCCCTCGCTGCTCCCGACATCGTCATCAAATCTAGATAAACGGTTCGTGGACGCATTAGACAATCATTAAAAGTATTGACTATATATGTATAGATCGTAAAATGAGAAGTAATAATATAACATTACTGATAACCTTTTTCGTTTCGTGGGCGCATTATACATATCTACTTGGATTTCATCGTCGATGTCATTTCTAACCCACGTAACTTCATGATCGGTCGAAGACAACCCGTCCTTCGAAACAGACGGTCGGAGGACTCTAAGCCTTCTCTCTTCTTCGTCCTCATCGCTGTCCTCGAATTCTGGGACATCGTAGATATCTCTGGATTTCCATCGGCATACAACACTCCATCCCGGATGCTTCAAACACTGTGAGTAGTATACTTGGAACGCTTGGTTCGGAAAGATAAACGGATCTTCCTGACCGTAAAATCGAAGTGTGTTCACACTGGTCAATCCATATTCATCTTTCCAAGTCCCAAGATTGCTTCTCCACTTGTCCGTATCGGTTCGCGTATCGTACCAAGTACACTGGAATATATTAAAGGGTTCTGATCGTCCGGGATAGTGGATGCCGAGTATACAATTTAAGTACCCATAATAAATCACACCGTCCGATCCTACCGTCGCAATCCCACTATTCTGATTGGTTCTAGATGTTTCTATTTCCTTAATTTCGAATTTGTATCCAAGAACACCAAATCTTTTGTAATATGCAACCTCCATACTAGGAAATTGAGCTAAACATCTTGAATCACTCTCAAATGATGCAGACAAAATCGGATCGTGGATCTAACAAAACAAATTTTACGACAAATACATAATGATACAAGTTTAGATTAAAACTGATAGCAATAAAATGTTATTCGAATAACTTACATGATCTGTGACCCAATCACAAAAATTATCATGATAATATTTTTCCAATCGTTCTTCGTTCCAATCAGGATGCCCCTCACGTACCTCGTTAAAATAAATTCTGTTTTCGACAAATAATGGTGACATTAATATTATATCATTTCATACACACACAAACACAGATATAACAATTAATCCAAAAAAACTTACTCTCTAATTTGTTTAAGACATGCGCAATTAAGCAAGATAAACCGGTATATCTTGTTGATAAACATAGTGTCTACCCTCTTATACTCGGCTTTACCATATGGCCCGTCTTGAATTCTTCGTGGCCGGTTAAGTCTTGTCTCAATATTCTCGTCCAGATAGCGGGAACAAAATGTGGTTGCTTCATCAAGAAGATAACCTTGCATAATAGAACCCTCTGGTCGATTTTTATTGCGTATATACTTCTTAAGAGTGTAGAGATACCTAATGAAAATATGTTGAATAAATAAATACGGGTATACATGACAACAATAAATTTATAAATTGCGCAAAACGAAAAATTACACATACCTCTCGACGGGATACATCCATCGATATTGTACCGGTCCGGCTAACTTAGCCTCAGTTGCAAGATGAACCGTCAAGTGTATTATGATATCGAAGAATGACGGTGGGAAAATACGCTCAAACTTGCAAAGTATCAACGCAATAGAATTTTCTAGTTTATCCAGCGTCACAGCCTCCAGTGTTTTAGCACACAACTCCCTGAAAAAACAACATAGGTCGTTGATTACTAGACCAACCGATTCGGAGAGAGAAGTCCTTAGGGCTAATGGAAGAAGGTGCTCCACGATATCATGGTGATCATCAGCCCATCGATCTTGCCCTTCACAATTTTTATTTTCTTGTTGAATGATCCTGAGAAACCTGTGGGAACTTTCAAATCATGCAACATCTGCAGGAATCTTTTCTTCTCCGGTTGTGACATATGATAAGCGGCATTGGGAAGTACAAACTTGCCCGGTTTACCCGCTAGCGGTCTAGGGTGCAATTCACTTCTTATTCCCCACTCTTGTAGATCCATCCGAGCATTCAGGCTGTCTTTCGATTTCCCGTCTTTACAAAGAAGCAAGTTAAGTATGTGCTCTGATACTCCCTTCTCTATATGCATGACGTCCAGACAATGACGCATTGAATTTGTAGACCAGTACGGAAGCTCGAAGAAAATGCTTAACTTGTTCCAAAATGGTGGTTTGACCTGTTTCGTCGGATCCATCCCGAAGGTCACATTATTGTAACCATCCCATTTAGCAGTCACGTCCTCTCTGGACAATGGGGATGGGGGTCCAAGAAGCTCCTGATGACCATCAAAGTGAACCGTGTTTAACCTATAGGGATGGTCTGGAGGCAGGAAACGTCGATGGCCGCAATAACAAACCTTCCTGCTAAAATTCAAGAATTTCGATGTTGTGTGTTCATGGCAATGAGGACATGCTTTGTGACTATGTACGTACCAACCTGATAGCATTCCATACGCAGGAAAGTCATTAATTGTCCACATTAGAGCCGCACGCAATATGAAGGTTGTATTTGTGTTTGCATCATATGTCTCTACACCATCAATGAACAAAGATTTCAACTCCTCGATCAGAGGTCGGAGATAGACGTCAATATTGTTCCCGGTGAGTTTGGTCCGTCGATAAGAAGAGGCATCATAAAGTATGATTGGTCCATAGCCAACCAAGGCGACAGATTATAAATTATCATTACAACGGGCCATGTGCTGTGACTTCCAGCCATATAGTTGAATGGGCAGAAGCCATCAGTAGCCAGTCCGAGCCGGACATTGCGAGGATCGCTACTGAATATTGCGTGCCTCCTATCGAAATCCTTCCATGCCGGTGAATCTCTTGGATGGCTCATTTTTCCATCTTCACTTGGAGGAGCACGGTGATGCTAAATCATTGCCTCGGCTGTTTTCTTACACCTGAACAGCCTCTGTAGCCTCTGTGTTATGGGAAAATATCGTGCTATCTTGACAGGTATATCAGGCTTCTTATCAGAATCTTTCGGCTTATACCTGGCCTCTCCGCATGTTGGACACTCTTTCAAATCTGAATTCTCTTTCCGGTACAACACGCAATTTTTAGGACATGCTTGAATCTTCTCGCACTTTAGACCCAAATCGGACATCATCTTCTGGGCTCCGTACCAGCTGTCGGGCACGTCATTTCCCGGTGGCATAGAATCTTTCAAGAACGAAAGAAGCATTGTGAATGACTTGTTGCTCCATCCATTTAGACACTTAATCTGGAAAAGTTGGACGGACCATGAGAGGGTGGAATACTTCGCATTCTCATAAATTGGTTTCCTAGCATCATTCATGAAATTTTCATATTTATCCGCACGCGGTCCTTGACCGGAAGGAATGTCATCTTCGGTACGAATAGATTCACCTAGGGCAGCCTCTACCATATCCTCCATTTCTTCTGATGGAAATAAATTACAGTCATCTCCTTCTGCCGCATTACCGAATTCTTCTTCTTCTACTGCCGCATTATCGTGTTCTCCTTCTTCTTCTGCCGCAGTACTGCATTCTTCTCCTTCCCCGTGATATTTCCAAGTTGTATAAAGTCTAGTAAACCCATATTTTACAATATGAAGCTCTGCCAATTCTACCTTCTGCCAGTACTTATTGCCACATCTATCGCACGGACAGAGAATCTTCTCTATTATGATCTTATTATGTGCGCGTGCAAATTCAATGAAAGCAGCAACTCCTGCGACAAACTTAGGTTACATACGTTGCCAATCCACATACATCCAGTCCTTAACTCGACGTACTCATGAGTCATGTTAGACTGTATAACATATAAATTGTAGGTTATGGTGACTATATTGAGAAATATAAGAACGGGATAGTTA
Source organism: Agapanthus africanus (assembly GCA_030015575.1). Taxonomy (NCBI): domain Eukaryota; kingdom Viridiplantae; phylum Streptophyta; class Magnoliopsida; order Asparagales; family Amaryllidaceae; genus Agapanthus; species Agapanthus africanus. The sequence continues at coordinate 523,873,459 of CM057346.1, forward strand.
CTGACAAAGAAGAAAATCCGTGTATATGCATTAGACTTAAGCTCCTATGGAGAACATATCTCTTTTTAATATTATTAAATGTTCTCATGTAGTGCGCACGTGCATTGCACGTGGTGCGCACATAGCGAGCATACGTGCGTTGCACGTAGCGCACATGGCGCTTGCGCATATGCGCATTATGGGGAGGAGCAGGCTCCTAACTTGGAGAACTAAGCTCCTTTTAATATTATTGAATATTCTCATGTGGTGCGCACGTGCATTGCACGTGGTGCGCGCATGGCGGGCACACGTGCGTTGCACGTAGCGCACATGGCGCTTGCGCGTATGCGCATTATGGGGAGGAGCATGCTCCTATCTTGGAGAACTAAGCTCGTATGGAGAACTAAGCTCCTTTTAATATTATTAAATATTCTCATGTGGTGCGCACGTGCATTGCACGTGTGCGCGCATGGTGGGCACACGTGCGTTGCACGTAGTGAACGTGGCGCTTGCGCATATGCGTATTATTGTCACGACCCGAAAGTACGGAACATGATCGGCACTTAGGCTACGAACGTCTCAAGGCGTACGTGCTCTAAGTAAGCCGAGCCCAGAAATCCAAACCAAGAAAAGTAGTAGAGTGTAGGAAAACCACAATAAGTCAACCAGCTAGCAATATAATATACAACGCCTAAAGGCGAGGATCACAACAGAGAAGGAAACTCAAACAGCACGAAATCCACAGAAACATAACGCGCGACTCTAAGGTCGAAAGAATAAACATCACTGGTCTCTATCTCAAATAAATACATGTTTGGTTGATGGAACTTCTAGATACAACTGAAATATAATATACAATGTATAATGATGGATTTGATACAAATAATCCACCTACTAGCAAGTCACCTGAAAGAAGCTGTGCCCGCAAAGCCGTAATGAAACTCGTACGGCAACACCTGCAAGAAACTGGGGCACAACGGGGGTGAGTTGCCAACTCGTGAGTAGAAAAAGATCTACGAACAGAAAATCGCATGTATGACGCAATCCTAGGTCATACGATCATAATCTAATCCTCAAATATATAACCAGCAGTCTATAACAATGACTAGGGTAAATATCTAACCCAAATGTAATCCTATGTGCCCGTGTCAGTGTCAGTGCTTCAGGTAGCAATGTATCATATGAATGATGTATGAATGCATGAAAAGTATAATTAATGTAATCAAAGTCTGTATGTGATCAATGTCTGTATATAGGTGGATCCTGTCCACGTGTCACCCAATGACAATAAGCATCATGCATGTAAATATGAGGATATAGTCAAAATCATGGAAAAACATCATGAAACCTGTGCCCAGCATCGGCACAAAACATAGCCTCAATCTCAATATCTCAATGTCTCTGATAAGTCTCACTATCTAGGGCGCCGTCAATCCAGACCGGCCCCTACCATCAATCTCAAGACCACGATGGTATCCTCCGGATATCCGACGCGTCGGGTAATATCACCGGTCGGTAGTGCTCCCCTGCCAGGCTCAACGCCATCTCCTGCGATCTTCTTGCCCCGGGGTACCGCACCGGGCTCACCATGTACCCGCAATCGGCCTCATCCGCCTCCTCGAATCGGGTTTCACATGTCGCTCTCAGCACCGAGAAAACACATGGTGGACGCACTGAAATATCATATCAAGGATAACCGGGTTTTTAAAACAATTACATAATCTCTTTGAAATACCCATGGTTCCCAAATCCAGAAATATCATAGAAACAACATATCTCAATGCGCATAATCAGAAAGTATGATGTAGGTGACATATCAATGAAGTGCAAGTATAACAGTATATCATGCAACATGGAATAATAGTATGCACATACAAGGGTCATATCCTGATGCAATAATACTACTGTGTAGTGACATGGCAATTACCGATGAAGATGTGTGTGAGCCGGCAAATAAGTGTACGTGGTACATACGCATCATCGGTAATGGTGTTGGTGTCCTAAGATCATGATATCAATAATGGAATATGAATCACAACAGTATGCAATGCGGAGCAACAACAATAATGTGCGGGAGCTGAATATTAAACACAATGATCGCTAAACTGCATCTAATGTCATAAGAGTCATATAGCTACACCACTATAAGGCTGAGCTAAGCTAACAATAGGTAAGGGAAACTGCCTAACCTCTGAGTCGATACATATGTATACATATATAGTCGGTGATCCCGCCTCGATAATATCACATCCGATACCATATCTCTATAATCAGTTATTCCCAAATCAAGAGTGCGGATCAAACACCAAAGTATAGCTCGTACGTGAATCCGTCGTACGGCATCCCCAAATCTGGGTACGGGTCAAAATCATATTCATTATATTACTCATCTGGTATCCTCTTTATCAAAGATCATAATCCGGGTACTGACCTACGTCTAGTACAAAGCTAATATCATCACTATAATCATGATCTGACTACTGATCAACAGTCTCGTATGAATCGATATCATCAGCACATATCATCACAAAGGAGTATACATCGCCCGATGCGGCCCATCATAATTATCTTGTCATATCATATCATATCTCGTAACATAATCACATGTCGATCGTTTTATATATGTACTACTATGCACATGGCATCGTCATCCAAAGACCCGCTATCATATCAGGACGTATCTCAAGTACAAATCCTGCCATATCACCGATATCATAATCTCAACTCAAATATCATCGACTCATCTCAATCCCAAGTATCATCCTCAAATCCGTATGTGAACACGTGGTCCCATACCCATGTGAACACATAACTATATAGAATCTCATATATGCACATAGGAAATAAGGATGTATGCAAGTATGTATGTGTGTGTGTATGTGTAGTGCACCCACTATTCTAGGGTTTCGCGACACTAAATCGATCCAACACACCAATATCCATCCTAAACATCATCAACAATTTCCCAAAAACATATGATAATTGTATGTGTGTATACGCATCCGTATACATCACTACGAATTGCGGGGGTGCTATACGCCATCCACCCGACTTCTCCCCGTAGATATAAATCTACTCACCTTGCTTTTCGTGTTCCGATGCCGATGTCGCCATCTCAATCTTCAACACCTCGACGTCACGTGGGGTACCTACAAGGATATCACACGCTAAAACACATGAAAACCATGTCGGAAACCAAAATGGTGCACGCTACGCCCATAGGTAAAAAGCTGTAGCCTCGCGTGCAAACACAGCCAATAACCCTCTGCCGTTGGCGTTCAAACGCCACCCGACAGAAACGAATCATCGAATACCAAAATCCATACGAAAACAAGTCGTAAATCATGCACCAACTCAAGAAAATCAACCCAGATTCTACCCTGGTTGGAACCAGACAAAACTAGACATACCCAGGGTCAAGTTTACAGGTAAAAGAGCCGTGCACAAAAAACGAGGCAGTTCCCTACTGCTCTGGCCGCAAATTGCGGCCAGAGGGAATATATCTGCGGTCAGAAAATGGGGGTTGGATCTAGGGTTTTGGATGTTGGTTCCTATCTGCATGCACATCCTACTGGCAAGTCAAAATTATTTTAGGAGGTCCGGGTTGATAGCAGTTTCCAGAAAGGCCACAAAGTCGACAGAATCGATAAAATACGCCAAGTCGAAACATTCAGGTAACTAACTGGGAATCTGGGGTAATCTTGGTTAATCTGGTCGCAAATACACATAATTAGGCTATACTAACCATCACAACCATCTTTTGGCCAAATCTCACTCAAATTTATCTAAACTAGCACTAATCTACTTAACAACACTAAATTTCAGCCTCATAACAAGCAAGAGGGGAGTTGGGTTTTAAGATTATACCTTAGGGGGTCTTAGGATGAAGGAGAAGGGAAGAAAGAGGAGGTGGGGTGGTGCTGCTGAAGTGCCCTGTAGCAGCTTCAAGTGTTGTTGCTGCTGCAGTTCTCCTGGTGTTGCTGCTGATGTTGCTCAGGCTGCTGCTGCTGCTGCTGTGAGCTGATGCAGTTTTGCTGCAGCAGACGCTTTTGTTGCTGTTGTGATTGTTTTGTGGTGAGTTGTGGTTTTGGTGTAGGTATGGTGGTGTGGTGATGTTGCAATGATGCTAGGGGCTTTATTCTTGCTGCTGTTGCAGCAGCTACTGCTGTGGCTGTTTTTGGTGCTTTGAAGGATGTGGCTGCTGCGGCTAATGTAGCAGCAGAAGAAAAGGGGGCTGTTTTGTGGCTGATGTAGGGTGTTGTTGTGTGGGGTGAAGGATGTGAGTGAGAGGGAGAGATGTGAGTGAGATAAAGAAAAAGATTTGAAGTGAAGCGAGGTTAACTCCTATCATCTTCACTCAATATTAAATGCAAGTCATGGCACATCCATCATGCCTCCTCTCTGTCTCTCTAGCCACAAGTCAATCCCAACCTAAACCAATTTTTAACAAAGCTAAATCCTTAATTAACCCACTTAACTTAATCAAAAGGTTTAAGCCACCATGGTCATCTAAGCATGGTTCAACCCTAGACTACCATGAATCCAAAACATGAAACAAGTGTGACAAGTGTGGAAATGTTATGTGCACATTTTGCGCAAAAAGCCAAAAGTCCAATTAGCGATTTTTAATCGCGGTTAACACCAAAATAGCATTTACTTAACCATAAAAACTTATAAATGGCATATTTCCACAAAACACCCTATTTTAGAATTTCCATAATTTTTTCCAGAATTTTCCCCATTTATCGGTATTTAATTATACCGAAATATTAAAATATTCATTAAAAATTAATATTAAATTATGAAAATTCCCAAAAATAATATTTTATTTTTTTGAAACGTTACAGTCTTCCCCCCTTAAAGAAATTCGGTCTCCGAATTTAAATTTAAACCCCCAAATTCTAAAACATTTCAATAAAATGTCCAAGTCAACGGGGCTCCGAAATCATCAATACATAAAACGCATCGTAGCGCAATACATGCGCATGCGTAACGAGCAGATTACTCGAAATCAAAACTCCGTCAAGCATCTCGCAATCATCGGAGTCAAGGTGAAAACATGAATGCCAAATCCAAGGCAAAACCGATATGCTAGAAATCGGAACTATACATGTAAATCTATGAAGGAAATGCATGCCAAAATTCTTTAAAATCGATGTACAATGCGCATAACACTGCACAGTGGCGGACGTCTCTATAAGAAAATAACCATATACGTATATATCTTTTGTTTAATATGCACGCCCCGCCGTTTTGAAAACAATTTAGAAGGGTTCCTTCGTTTCAAACGTTTCGTGTCGTATCGGATACGTATGTAAATAATGAGACTATAGCTCGCTTTTGAAAATCCTTTTGAAATCTATCAGTGCATGCAAAATATATCCAGGCACTGTCCTCTGACTAGTCCTGTTCAGTACGAAAACACATAACAAATATCATAAAACGTACTGCTCCATAGAAACCAATTCAAAGGTGCATATGAAAACCCTGTGCGTCCGGTGCGCACGGAAATCAAAATCCATACATGTGCCAAGCAGGTGCACAGAAACAACATCAAGGTGCAACGGTTGTGCACACAACATCGGTCATAGGCAACGTGCGTGTCTGACAGCAAAATCAGGTGCATCTGACATGCACGAAAAATCCCGATTTAGTGTATCTGGTGTGCGCCAAATCGCATCTCATAAACTGCGCCCAACATGCGCTAAAATAATCCAAATCCGGTGCATCTATCATGCACGAAATCATGAAATTCAATATCAAGCGCCGAACACGCGCAAATCCAATCAGGTGCATAAAATGCATAAAACAAATATCGAGCATCACCCTCGAAATCGAAGTCCAGTGCAGCCAAGTGCACAAAATATATGTCAATGCACTGCAAGCATATGTAAACTATACAGAATGCAAAAACCAAATCGTGTGCGTGCATACGCACAAAATCAACTCAAATGTCTAAACCCCATAAAATCACAAACATGTGAAACCAAGGCACGAAAACGATATCAAGTGCAACAACTGTGCGAAAATCGTAACTCCTCAATCATCAAAATCAACTCATGCGAATAAATCGCCCAAAATACCGAAATCAAGTATGGCGGATTAGTTCCGCTCAAGCACATCCTCCAAGAATCTCTGGCCAACTGTCGTGATTACTCATAGCATGTCTCGTCGACGATCCTGAACTCTGGCCTGCTGGTGTGCGTAACATGACCACTCCTGGGTCCAAATCTACTCTGTGGATTACCAATCTCACGATCCATCAGCTCATCGGCCCTGTCAGGTGTGCTAACGGGGACGATTCCGTTTCGGCACTTTTCTGGTCATCTCTCGGTCAATCATCACAACCACTCGTAACGCAGTATGTCTCTGGCGTCGGCCTCTGGCTCTCTGAATGCACGTGACACATCCGATCCTGGGTGCAATTATCATTGCAGCAGTGTCCTGGAAGGAATCCTGCTCAAGGTCTCTTCCAAGTCTCGTCTCTGTCTAACAGTCCGGAAGTTATCGTCCTTTACTATATCTGCTTCTTGTTACGGAACGGCTGCATACTCCTCGCGACTCCTTCTGGAAGCTATATCCCAATACAATGCCTCGGCATGCGTATCGCATCTCTGATGTCGGCGGAAGTGGAACGTCATCATATCCAGATCTTGTACGGACCTCTTACTCCACTTTTTCTAATGTCGACTGCTTCGGACTCGTCTCGTCGTGGCTGCATGGACTGAGCTCCAACGGCTATCCTTGTATCTGGAGTCTCCCAAGAAGTGCATCTCACCATCTAGCATTTGAATTAAGTCGAGCCATCCGATCGATTTGTCAAGACCTCATAATCCCCCAAGAGCTCAACATCTTGGGTACAGTATAATAGTATCGAGTACATACCACAGCATCGGTGGTCCAGCCGTAGAAGGGCAAACCCAAGCCTCACTAATGGCGCCGCAGAACTGCCGCAAACCCTAAGGTTCAAAGGCTTTCACACGGTCATTAAGTCGAGTTAGGGTTTCATTCTTCTAAAGGGACCATAGAATTGCCTACATGTTTTCCCGAATACTTTAAACTTGGAATAATAGGTTTCTGACATTCGATCGTCTCTGTCGACTCTCAACGTCTCCGCGTGAAGTCGTCTCTAGCTGGAATCAATCTATCTGATGACCTCGCATCGGGGTAGCGAACGATCCACATGTCCTAGTCATTCATCCTTGGTGACTAGCGACTTTCTATCATCCCTTAGTACCACTCGTACCGCAATAGCTCCAACAGCTGGGGCAATATCTCGTCGTTCGCAGCAACAACTGGCTCACTCTTCTGCACGCTGAACCGTGCCTCAATCATCATGAGTAAGCAATACACCAACGATCATCAAAATCTGGCTGGCCTCTGTCAGTGGCTCAATCCTCTGGTGCTGATCGGCACGTCCGAGCAATCTCATACAGCGATCCATCCAACGCTCGTGGCGCGAAAACACATTAAAAAGACACATCTCTACAATCGTGTGTCGCCAGAATCACGCCCTGGTCAGTCCCCGTTCGTGACGAGCTCATGCTGACCGCAACTCTAGCCGTAGCTCTCCCTGCCCGTAATCGTGGCAGCAAAACCATAACTGGTACCGATGAGGCTAGATCAGGAAGGAATATAATACTGAATAAGGAAATGTACATCCTAAGGCTTCTTAAGTGGAGTGGCGTATCGTAAATATGTCGCGGTCATACCCACGGTACGTCACTCTACTTTAGTCACCTATTCCATCAACCAAGGGTCATCCTATGCTCCGAAGGTAAAACCTAACGCTTTGATACCAACTTTGTCACGACCCGAAAGTACGGAACATGACTGGCACTTAGGCTACGAACGTCTTAAGGCGTACGTGCTCTAAATAAGCCGAGCCCAGAAATCCAAACCAAGAAAAGTAGTAGAGTGTAGGAAAACCACAATAAGTCAACCAGCTAGCAATATAATATACAACGCCTAAAGGCGAGGATCACAACAGAGAAGGAAACTCAAACAGCACGAAATCCACAGAAACATAACGCGCGACTCTAAGGTCGAAAGAATAAACATCACTGGTCTCTATCTTAAATAAATACATGTTTGGTTGATGGAACTTCTAGATACAACTGAAATATAATATACAATGTATAATGATGGGTTTGATACAAATAACCCACCTACTAGCAAGTCACCTGAAAGAAGCTGTGCCCGCAAAGCCGTAATGAAACCCGTACGGCAACACCTGCAAGAAACTGGGGCACAACGGGGGTGAGTTGCCAACTCGTGAGTAGAAAAAGATCTACGAACAGAAAATCGCATGTATGACGCAATCCTAGGTCATACGATCATAATCTAATCCTCAAATATATAACCAGCAGTCTATAACAATGACTAGGGTAAATATCTAACCCAAATATAATCCCATGTGCCCGTGTCAGTGTCAGTGCCTCAGGTAGCAATGTATCATATGAATGATGTATGAATGCATGAAAAGTATGATTAATGTAATCAAAGTCTGTATGTGATCAATGTCTGTATATAGGTGGATCCTGTCCACGTGTCACCCAATGACAATAAGCATCATGCATGTAAATATGAGGATATAGTCAAAATCATGGAAAAACATCATGAAACCTGTGCCCAGCATCGGCACAAAACATAGCCTCAATCTCAATATCTCAATGTCTCTGATAAGTCTTACTATCTAGGGCGCCGTCAATCCAGACCGGCCCCTACCATCAATCTCAAGACCACGACGGTATCCTCCGGATATCCGACGCGTCGGGTAATATCACCGGTCGGTAGTGCTCCCCTGCCAGGCTCAACGCCATCTCCTGCGATCTTCTTGCCCCGGGGTACCGCACCGGGCTCACCATGTACCTGCAATCGGCCTCATCCGCCTCCTCGAATCGGGTTTCACATGTCGCTCTCAACACCGAGAAAACACATGGTGGACGCACTGAAATATCATAACAAGGGTAATCGGGTTTTTTAAACAGTTACATAATCTCTTTGAAATACCCACGGTTCCCAAATCCAGAAATATCATAGAAACAACATATCTCAATGCGCATAATCAGAAAGTATGATGTAGGTGACATATCAATGAAGTGCAAGTATAACAGTATATCATGCAACATGGAATAATAGTATGCACATACAAGGGTCATATCCTGATGCAATAATACTACTGTATAGTGACATGGCAATTACCGATGAAGATGTGTGTGAGCCGGCAAATAAGTGTATGTGGTACATACGCATCATCGGTAATGGTGCGGTGTCCTAATATCATGATATCAATAATGGAATATGAATCACAACAGTATGCAATGCGGAGCAACAACAATAATGTGCGGGAGCTGAATACTAAACACAATGATCGCTAAACTGCATCTAATGTCATAAGAGTCATATAGCTACACCACTATAAGGCTGAGCTAAGCTAACAATAGGTAAGGAAAACCGCCTAACCTCTGAGCCGATACATATATATACATATATAGTCGGTGATCCCATCTCGATAATATCACATCCGATACCATATCTCTATAATCAGTTATTCCCAAATCAAGAGTGCGGATCAAACACCAAAATATAGCTCGTACGTGAATCCGTCGTACGGCATCCCCAAATCTGGGTACGGGTCAAAATCATATTCATTATATTACTCATCTGGTATCCTCTTTATCAAAGATCATAATCCGGGTACTGACCTACGTCTAGTACAAAGCTAATATCATCACTATAATCATGATCTGACTACTGATCAACAGTCTCGTATGAATCGATATCATCAGCACATATCATCACAAAGGCGTATACATCGCCCAATGCGGCCTATCATAATTATCTTGTCATATCATATCATATCATATCTCGTAACATAATCACATGTCGATCATTTTATATATGTATTACTATGCACATGGCATCGTCATCCAAAGACCCGCTATCATATTGGTACGTATCTCAAGTACGAATCCTGCCGTATCACCGATATCATAATCTCAACTCAAATATCATCGACTCATCTCAATCCCAAGTATCATCCTCAAATCCGTATGTGAACACGTGGTCCCATACCCATGTGAACACATAACTATATAGAATCCCATATATGCACATAGGAAATAAGGATGTATGCAAGTATGTATGTGTGTGTGTATGTGTAGTGCACCCACTATTCTCGGGTTTCGCGACACTAAATCGATCCAACACACCAATATCCATCCTAAACATCATCAACAATTTCCCAAAAACATATGATAATTGTATGTGTGTATACGCATCCGTATACATCATTACGAATTGCGGGGGTGCTATACGCCATCCACCCGACTTCTCCCCGTAGATATAAATCTACTCACCTTGCTTTTCGTGTTCCGATGCCGATGTCGCCATCTTAATCTTCAACACCTCGACGTCACGTGGGGTACCTACAAGGATATCACACGCTAAAACACATGAAAACCATGTCGGAAACCAAAATGGTGCACGCTACGCCCATAGGTAAAAAGCTGTAGCCTCACGTGCAAACACAGCCAATAACCCTCTGCCATTGGCGTTCAAACGCCACCCGACAGAAACGAATCATCGAATACCAAAATTCATACGAAAACAAGTCGTAAATCATGCGCCAACTCAAGAAAATCAACCCAGATTCTGCCCTGGTTGGAAAGAGCCGTGGCAGTTCCCTACTGCTCTGGCCGCAAGGGAATATATCTGCGGCCAGAAAATGGGGGTTGGAGCTAGGGTTTTGGGTGTTGGTTCCTATCTGCCTGCACATCCTACTACCAAGTCAAAATTATTTTAGGAGGTCCGGGTTGATAGCAGTTTCCAGAAAGGCCACAAAGTCGACAGAATCGATAAAATACGCCAAGTCGAAACATTCAGGTAACTAACTGGGAATCTGGGGTAATCTTGGTTAATCTGGTCGCAAATACACCTAATTAGGCTATACTAACCATCACAACCATCTCTTGGCCAAATCTCACTCAAATTTATCTAAACTAGCACTAATCTACTTAACAACACTAAATTTCAGCCTCATAACCATAACCAAGCAAGAGGGGAGTTGGGTTGCAAGATTATACCTCAGGGGGTCCTAGGATGAAGGAGAAGGGAAGAAAGAGGAGGTGGAGTGGTGCTGCTGAAGTGCCCTGTAGCAGCTTCAAGTGTTGTTGCTGCTGCAGTTCTCCTGGTGTTGCTGCTGATGTTGCTCAGGCGGCTGCTGCTGCTGCTGATGTGAGCTGATGCAGTTTTGTTGCAGCAGAAGCTTTTGTTGCTGCTGTGGTTGTTTTGTGGTGAGTTGTTGTGGTTTTGGTGTAGGTATGGTGGTGTGGTGATGTTGCAATGATGCTAGGGGGCTTTATTCTTGCTGCTGTTGCAGCAGCTACTGCTGTGGCTGTTTTTGGTCCTTTGAAGGATGTGGCTGCTGCTGTGGTTAATGTAGCAGCAGAAGAAAGGGGGCCTGTTTTGTGGCTGATGTAGGGTGTTGTTGTGTGGTGTGAAGGATGTGAGTGAGAGGGAGAGATGTGAGTGAGATAAAGAAAAAGATTTGAAGTGAAGTGAGGTTAACTCCTATCATCTTCACTCAACATTAAATGCAAGTCATGGCACATCCATCATGCCTCCTCTCTCTCTCTCTAGCCACAAGTCAACCCCAACCTAAACCAATTTTTAACAAAGCTAAACCCTTAATTAACCCACTTAACTTAACCAAAAGGTTTAAGCCACCATGGTCATCTAAGCATGGTTCAACCCTAGGCTACCATGAATCCAAAACATGAAACAAGTGTGACAAGTGTAGAAATGTTATGTGCACATTTTGCACAAAAAGCCAAAAGTCGAATTAGCGATTTTTAATCGCGGTTAACACCAAAATAACATTTACTTAACCATAAAAACTTATAAATGGCATATTTCCACAAAACACCCTATTTTAGAATTTCCATAATTTTCTCCAGAATTTTCCCCATTTATCGGTATTTAATTATATCGAAATATTAAAATATTCATTAAAAATTAATATTAAATTATGAAAATTCCCAAAAATAATATTTTATTTTTTTGAAATGTTACAATTATGGGGAGGAGCATGCTCCTATCTTGGAGAACTAAGCTCCTATGGAGAACTAAGCTCCTTTGAGAATTGAGCATTAAACAACTAAGATGCATTAGGCTTGAGATTGAGATACATACCTGCAACATAGAAAAGAAATCAATAAACAAGATGAATATAATATAAATTTAAGTTGAAAGAATATATATCCTCCTTTCAAATGCAATTAAGTCTCGATGATGCTGAAGATGTTACCAGAAAAACATCTTCTGCCAACTTTCATGTGTGAAGGGGTGTGTGTGGGAAAATTGGGTACACGGTGTCAGAAAAGTTTTCTCGCGATATGTGGCAATCAAAATTCAATTCTTCGTTATTTTTTTTATAACCACCGACACTGTTCAATTGACCTTCATGGAGTAGCACATACATATCGAACTTTCTTCCTTTCTATTTATCTAATGATATACGGATAGAAATCTGCCCCTACGGATTTCAATATCCGTAGGGGCAACCCCCTATTTTAGTAGTGGGAACGAGACGGTCATAACCATCCAAAGGTTTGGTCTTAGACATAAAGAGTGGCATAAGTAGAAACAAAATCGAATTCTAAGTCGTGTTTACCTCCGCACATTTTCTAACCAATCAACATCATCTATAAAAAGCGGGTGGAATCCGCATTCGAAAGTATTTCTTAAGAAGCATCACGATGTTTTCAAGCTGCATGACTGCCAACACTTCTTTATGGATCGAAATGTCTGAAAATGAGTGTAGTGGAAATGAGAATGTTAAGACGAATGAGTTGTAAATTTGTAATATACTAAAAGATAGGATAAGGAAGGAATAGCTTCGTAACACGTTGGTTGGTCTCATACAAGATATAATGAGAGAGAGCCGATTTAGATGGTTTGGACATATGCAATGGAACACAATAAATTCCTTAGAAAAAATGACAAAATTGTAGTTTATGGCACAACTAAGTGTATGAGTAGACCTAGGCGAATACGGATCAGGCAATTAAGAACGATAATTTAATTATTAACCGAGGAGACGATCCTTAACGATTCGGAATGGAAGAAATAGATTCATACAACCAACCCAAAAAGTTTGGTATAAAGGCTTGTTGTTGTTGTGTATAGATATTTTTTTAAGGATTCCTTATTTTCTTTACCCTGCACTATCGATGATATAATTTAAACATCTGTGCTATTCATGGAAATGCTTCAATTCTTATTGATTGATTTTAAGGTGGAACAGTTAGGCGATTCAAAGGTATCTTGGTTGTTCATGCTTTATAACTGCAGGCTACCAAATTGCTGAACCTTATAGACATTTTCTGATTTTTCAATCAGCATTTATTTTTTTTCTTTTACCTTGATGAGATACTTTATCTAAGTTTGCTATCTCAAAGCACCTTGATTTTCATTAACTGTGCCCTTTTTTCTCCCGTCCATTGTGGCTGGCTTCGATGCTAATTGCCTTCTTTTCTTTTTTGCAGGATTAACGAAGTTTGAACATTCCCTAACCCCAGGCCCAGCCCCAGCCCCAACCCTAACCCCAACCCCAACCGCAACCCTAGACGAACCCAACCCCAACCGCAACCCTAGCCGAACCCAACCGCAACCCCAACCCCAACCCCTAAAATAATCAAAAATTACTTTAATTGAAGATTTAATTACTTACCTGTTCGGTGGAGGAGACAATCGACAATCGGCGACGAGGAATAACGGCGACGAGAACGGGAACGAGAGAGAGAGAGAGAGAACGGCGACGAGATCGGTGAGATCGGCGACGAGATTGGCGAGATCGGCGACGCGGCGATGAGAAAAGGGGATTTGGGAGGTTTCGCGGGCACGAGCGAGGAGAGAGGATAATCGGCGCGTAGGGAAATTATGTGCCTTTTCTATTAAATCCATATTTAGATGCCCCTACGGATTTGTCCGTAGGTTCTTGGTTTGCGGCTCCGTAGGGGCAAACACCAAATTAAGATTTATTATTTTTACTCTTGAACGTTTTGGACCGTAGGGGCAACCTTCTGGCCCTACGGCTTAATCCGTAGGGCCAACATAAATCTGCCCCTACGGATTTCAATATCCGTAGGGCAACCCCCTATTTTAGTAGTGTATGTTGACTTCGAAAATTGGATGCTTGTCTATTTACATCCAAACATATGTAACTTCAAAAAGACAAAGGTAGGGCTGCTAAATGAGCCGAACTCGAGTGAGCTGGGGTCGGCCCGAGTTCGACTCAAGTTCGATGCCAAGCTGAAACATTAGGCGCATGTTCGTTTATTTAAAGAGCCGGGCTCTTAATAAACTTGATTTTTTTGATTTCGTGCTCGAATTTTTTTCGAATTGGAGCTTAATGTTTTTTATTTGCAGAGATTTTCTTGTAGGATTTCAAAGAAGAACCGTTCATTCGAGGAGATTTAATTTTTTTTTGAAGGTTTTGAAGTTATGACTAGAGACTTTTCAAGGTTGAGGTTGAGAAAAAGGGCTAAAATTTTCTTCAAAAGATAGGAAACTTGAGCTTGATATAAAGAGATGAGTAATATTAAAAAATTAATTATAATACGGGATGTTGGATTGGCTATCAGGTACTATTAGGTCATTGGATATGCGCTTAAATATTTAAAACATATATTATAAAAGAACCGAACTTGAGCTGTTAACGAACGAGTCATGTTCAACTTGAATTTGGCTCGTTAACTTAACGAGCTGGGATTTTGGTTCAAGTTTAGATCAGTAACAAACGAATCGAACTTGAACGAGCTCTTCTCGAGCCGAACTCAAGCCAGCTCGGTTTGATTAGCAGTTTAGCACCCCTAGACAAAGGCTACTTGGTAGACCTTCGCAAGCTCAAGTTCACAAAACATGAATAATATTGGAACAGGAAACTGGGCATGCGTGGCTCCTTAGGCTTGTGCATGTGGAGACAAGCGCATGCGCGCAGGGCGAAGGCCCCCCCGAAAAACTGAGTAAGTGGTTCTCTTCAAGCTGTAACCACCACTTGTCTTCCAGATCGATTTCCATCTCCTCGCTAAAAAAACCTGGAATTCGCAGGGATGCGGCCCTGGTGAATGATTGGTCCAACGGTGACTCCGGCGGTCTTGGAACATAACATGGAGATTTGCCCAGTTGATCTTCGGTTTAATTTAAGAAGATCAAATTCTTTTTCATTCTTGGGGGTGCCCCATTTTCTCTCAGAGTTGTTTTCACCGATGGCTCTTTCATCAGGTCAGCAGAGGAGCATTGCATGCTTTTGCGGTGCCGCTGTGAAGAGCGAATAGAAAAAACGATAGGAGTATGATTCTCAAAAGAGTTATGGCGGGTAGGTTTGATGCTAGCTCTGGTGCCTTGGCATTGCCTCTCCCCCCCTCCCCCCACTCGTATTTTTTCCCTTTGCCTGCGGAGATAAGTTTCATAGGTACTGTAATATGTAAAAATATACCAAACACTACTATAATAAGGGGTTGCCTCCACGGAGATGGGAATCCATAGGGGCAACTTTTTATTGTCCTTACGGATTAATCCGTATGGCCAACGGTTTTCCCCTATGGTGCCCTACGGATTAATTAAAAAATATTAAAATGTAACCTTTTATTTGGTCCTACGGAGCCGTAAAAAAAAGCCCCCACGGATTAATCCGTAGGGGCATTAA
This sequence comes from Agapanthus africanus, assembly GCA_030015575.1. Taxonomy (NCBI): domain Eukaryota; kingdom Viridiplantae; phylum Streptophyta; class Magnoliopsida; order Asparagales; family Amaryllidaceae; genus Agapanthus; species Agapanthus africanus. Next base: position 523,889,150 of record CM057346.1, read on the forward strand.
AAGGTTATTTATAAAAAAATTAAAGCTCAGTAATTTCTCAACTCCCCCAATTTTTCCTACCAACTCCCCGCGCGATCGGTCTCGTCACCCGCCTCCACCTTAGTCTCGTCGCCCGCCTCCTCCACCTCTCGTCGCCTTTGATTTCCCGCCGTCATCGCCACCACGGTCTCGTCGCCACTTTGCCGCCGCCGTCGTCTTTGATTTCCCGCCGCTCGTCGCCATCTTGCCGCCGCCAGAGGATCTCGTCTAGCTCTATTCACCGGCAAAACTACAAGTGAGGTGAGTTAATTTCCATTTTGAACTATTAATTATTCTTATTTTTTGTGTTATTGTTGATTTTAGGGTTAGGGTTAGTTTCGGGTTAATTAGGGTTAGGGCGAGGGTTGGGGTTATGGTTAATTAGGTAGGTTAGGGTTAGGGTTCAGTTTAGGGTTAATTAGGTAAAATTGGGTTGGTGATGATTAGGGTTAGGGTTATGGTTAATTAGATTAATTAGAGTTAATTTTTGTTTGGGCTAGAGTTAATTTGGGTTGGGATTTGGGTGATGATTAGGGTTAGGGTTTGGGCTAGGATTAATTTAGGTTAATTAGGTAAAATAGAGTATATTTGTGTTAGGGGGTTGATTAGGGTTTATTTGGGTTAATTAGAGATAATTTGAGTTAGGGTAATTTGAGTTAGGGTGATGATTATGATTAATTTGGGTTAATTAGGTTAATTTGGGTTAATTGGGTTAATTTTGGGTTAATTAGGGATAATTTGAGTTAGGATGATAATTAGGGTTAATTTAGGTTTATTTGGGTTTATTTAGGTAAATTTGGGTTAATTTAGGTTAGGGTTTAGGGTGCACTAGTTCCTTCACGACGATATTCGATGATAACGTAAACGTACAATTTTACCATAAACGCAATAAAAATTTACCCTAAACTAAAAACATCGAACCTTTAATAACGAAACGTAAACATAAAATCTATTCAAGTTAAAACCAATATGTGATACTCGATGATGATAAGAAACTTTCATATTCTCATCGATACTCATATGTGAAAATCAAAGCACGACTTAGTCCCCGTCTATCGGTTAACATACGTTCGATGTTCGTCGTGACATAGAACTATACGAAAGTTGTTAAATATCGGACGGCATAGTTCGGTACTAACAACTGTCGTGTAGTCTATGTGACGAGAAAATTTAATTGTATGATAACTGATAGATATGTCCAGTGTGGACAAGTTAGGAATGTCTAAAGCAAATACCTGCATTCACTTGTGTTTTCATTCGTTTCGAGTTATTTCTTCGGTACTTTTCCGCTGTTTCTCCGTGTACAAAGATAGATTAGAAGTTCATTTCAACGTTGTTTCACAATATTGAAATGATTATTTATTCTATTACAGTGTACTCGGAGAACAGCGGGGAGGTGCTGCCGAAATTTACTCGAGACGGATGAAAGCACAGGCGAATGGGTGTTTGCTCTATACATTCTTAATGGGATAGAAGCTTTACCCTCGACAGCCGAAACACATATATACAACATGAATACATAACAAACGCACACACAAAGCACATACACACTAACAACCGTACACTTAAGCGAAATTATAAATTGAAACACATATACACAGAATATAACTCATACTTGGGTATCTTCAAATCTAACTTTATTTATCGATAATTTATTTTTTTCAACGACAAACTTGCATCTACGGATTTTCTTCTCTGTCAGTAACCATTTCGTTCTTAGATTTCTCAATATAGTCACTGTTCCCTGATAAAATATCAGGAAATTCCTCAATAGGGTATCACGTGCTCACACGTGACCAAGGGTCACTTGCTGACACGTGATAGCTTCCTGTGATCTCTACTTTATAGAATTAAATTCTAGTTAAACAAAAATATAACAAAACAGCAAGGAAAAATCTCAATGAGGCGTCACGTGCTGACACGTGACCAAGGGTCACGTGCTGACACGTGATGATTCCTCAGCTCCCTAAAATCAGAATTAAATTCTGATCACGTGTCAACACGTGATGGGCTCCTAAGCTCTTTAATCAATAGAATTAAATTCTATTTAATAATCAAATAATGGGATCACGTGCCAACACGTGATAGACTTTTAAAAGCCTTCTGAACTAATCGAATTAAATTCTTATCAAGGGAAATCAAAGACCCTAACTGGGAAAATATTTCTTTAAATCTTTCCAAACAAAAAAGATGGTGCTCTGTAAAATAGAGCACCGTTGGATTAAAAATCCAATGGTGATTAAAAATCACCAATTTATGGAAAGATTTTATACAAGGAAAGATTTCCCTGAAATTCACCAAGAATAACAAACAAAATATCTTCTGGATTAAAAATCCAATGGTGAATAAAATTCACTGAGTGATCTACAAGATCATGTTAGTTACAAAAACAACCAAAATCTTTCAATGAAAGGTTCACTAAACAAATTGATTCTTTTCTTTCTCCTATAAATAGGTGCCAAGAAGAGAAGAGAAGGGATCTTTGGAATTTTGATTTTCTGGAGAAAAACAACAACAGAGAGAAAAGAGAGGAGAATTTAATTCTCAAGAGAGAAAAGAAGTTCCTTTCAGAGAAAAGAAACCCTAGGTGAGAAAGGGGAAAGAGATCTAAGCTTCATAAAATAAAAGAGAATTTAATTCTCAAGTTTAAGAGTTTAACTCTTCTGAATAAGAACTTAGTTTTTCCTTTGGTTGAAGATCTGCAGAAGCAGGTCTTCCCACAAGTTGAGAATTTAATTCTCATCGGGGAAATTCTGCCATGCAGATTCAAGACCTAGAGGGAGAATTTGAGTTTAAGGAATTTAATTTCCCCAAATTCATAGGAATTTAATTCCTCCAAATAAAACTAAGGTTTAACCCTATATGAGAATTTAATTCTCTCAATTTCATAGGAATTTAATTCCTCCAAATAAAACTAGGGTTCAACTCTGCATGAGAATTTAATTCTCCCTAAATTCATAAGAATTTAATTTTTCTAAATGAAATTAGGGTTTAACCCTACATAAGAATTTAATTCTTCCACATACATAGGAATTTAATTCCTCTAAAACAGAATTAGGGTTTAACCCTATAGAGAATTTAATTCTTAAAACAAGAGACTTCAAACTCTCCATGCACGTAAAGAACTTGGTCACGTGGTAACACGTGACCCCCATTCTCAATGAGCAGAAAAGAAAAAACAAAACTATGTCACGTGTATCCACGTGACCCTTAAACAAACTCCCCAAAATGAGAAGAAAAAAAGCTTGGAGGCAATGCCTCACGTGCTCACACGTGACCCTCATAAATGAAGAGAACAAAGCCAAAGGCAGTACTAATTTTGGGCGCCCTCACGTGTCCCCACATGACCCCTTAATAAACACTTTAATAATCAATACATGGCTACCCATCACGTGCCAACACGTGATGGCCTGAAGACTAAAAGTGTTTAACACTTATTTGAATATTATGAGAACAAAATAAAGGAGGTTTGGCCCAAGTCTCAGGCGCCTCACGTGACCCCACGTGACCACCCCACTTTTAGTGTTTAACACTATTTTGAGCATTTTGTTCCCAGTGTTTAACACTGTTTTAAAACGCATCACGTCGGAATGCGTGATCGCCAAATATATGTTAGTGTTTAACACTATTCTCAAACCAGTCTTAGCCCAAATTGGGGAATCTGATGAAGTCTGCTATATCGGCCGCATCCCTTTAAACCTTCGATACATGGTGTCATAAATCAACTTGGCATCTTCGGAGAGGTGGACGGATAGCACCAATTAGCATTTGCCCCGAAATTCAGGCAAGACGGACCTGCGCGGTCGCGTCTCCGTGTTTCGGCGGGGAATAGTCACAATAATCTACAATTTATATATTATACAGTCTAATATGGCCTATGAGTACATCAGAGTTAAAACCTGGATGCACGTGGATCGACAACAACGCATGCAATCTAAATTTGTCGCAGGAGTTGCTGCTTTCATCGAATTTACACGTGCACATAATAAGATCGTGTTAGAGAAGATTCTCTGTCCGTGCAATAGATGTGGGAATAAGTACTGGCAGAAAGTAGAAATCGTAGAGCTTCACATCGTTAAACATGGTTTTACTAGACTTTATACAATTTGGCTATATCACGGGGAAGGACAAGAAACAGACAGTAATACGGCAGAAGAAGAAAGAGAAGACGGTAATACGGCAGAAGAAGAAGACGGTAACTTCTTTCCAGGAAAAAAATGGAGGATATGGTAGAGCCTGCCATAGGTGATAGTATTCCTACCGAAGATGACATTCCTTCTGGTCAAGGACTGCGTGCGGATAAGTATGAAAAGTTCATGAATACTGCTAGAAAACCAATTTATGAGAATGCAAAGTAGTCCACCCTATCATGGTTCGTCCAACTTTTCCAGATTAAGTGCCTAAATAGATGGAGCAACAAGTCATTCATGATACTTCTGAAGTTCTTGAAAGATTCTATGCCCCCGAGAAATAACGTGCCCGACAGATGGTATGGAGCTCAGAAGATGATGTCTGATTTGGGTCTGAAATATGAGAAGATTCATGCATGCCTAAATTTTGCGTGTTGTACCGGAAAGAGAATTCAGATTTGAAAGAGTATCCAACATACGGAGAGGTCGGGTATAAGCCGAAAGAATCTGATAAGAAACCCGATATACCTGTTAAGATAGCACGATACCTTCCCATAACACAGAGACTGCAGATGCTATTCAGGTACAAGAAAACAGCCGATACAATGATTTGGCATCACCGTGCTGCTCCAAGTGAAGATAGAAAAATGAGTCATCTAAGAGACTCACCAGTATGGAAGGATTTCGATAGGTGACACGAAATATTCAGTAGTGATCCTCGCAATATCAGGTTCAAACTCACTAGTGATGGCTTCTCTCCATTCAACTATATGGCTGGAAGCCACAGCACATGGCCCGTTTATATGGGGGATGAGTGCCGCATCTTAAAGAAGTATCCATTTCATGTTGAGTGGGGCGATCAGTACCGACGCTCATTTGCCATCTTCTGGGATCAGGCTCGGGTATTAATATATATTTTCATTTGACTTATCCAATATATTTATTATTATTTAACACTTGCAATTTAAATACATTGTATTTTTGTATTTGCAGTTGGATTACGACTTTCAGCCTATACCCGACCCTAATCATCCTGAGAGAGCGCTCGATCTTCACGCTCTGTACTAGGGCCTGATGAAGAACATGCAATCAAAAGTACGATATAATAGAAACGAGCTGAATATCGACTGCTATTCTCTATGGATGGCGACCCCCGAGACAGAAAGTGCGGCTCTCCTACATACTCCGGCCTTTGCAAGAGTCAACGTACATACATGGCCTCTCTTGTACCAATATTTTGACTCTCGGCGCAAACAGATTTGTAATTTAAATGTAATTCATTATTTAGTATATAATTTATTTTTTTGTGTTGCTTAATTAGAAAACTAAATCTGAATGTGTTGTGCAGAAACATGCCGATCAAAATAAGAAGAATAGGAAGTCGGCGAAGAGGGGTCACCCCACTTATACAGGTGGTTCGAGGAACATTACTCATGCCATGGATGCATCGGTAAATTACAATAGATTTATTTTGATATAATGTAAACTTAAGAGTTATTTTATAATATATGTAAATTTTTGGCGGATTGCAGATAGCTCAGACCCTGGCGCAGGGTGGTACACCGAGCGTGCTGACCACGTATCTTGCCGTCCACGGCACCTCGACAGATCCCGCCACGGGCGAGCTTCGATTTCCTGACACCGCTACCCATGAGTATTGCGTAAGTGTTAATGTTTATTCTAGCACGTTTGAAATTTTTGTTTTGAAAAGTTCAAATTTAAATGATATACTTATATTTTAATGGTTAATGTTGGTGTAGGAGCGGGTGATGGAGCAGGCGGAGGCATCGGAGATCGATTTTACTGGACAAACCGATCCGATGCTACCGACCCCAGTCCTAGACGCCGCACACGGAGGGCACTACGGAGGTTGGGAGAGATGCCGGGGACTGGGTCCTAGCAGGGCCCATTTGAGGTTGAAGTCCATTCCGGCGGTTGAAGGGTTCCTAGGTACTCTCAAGAGGTCTCACAAGGCATCAACCATGCCAATTTCAAATTTTACGGTGCCGAGAAACCCTAGACTAGATCGTTAACTAGAATTTTAGGCGACAAAGTGAAACTAGTTAACTACTTAACTAAAAGAAAGATGCTACAACCTTTGTAGATCCGGTTCTCCACTTCCTTAGCTCCACGTAGACGTCCTCTCGATGTCTGTCTCGAATCCCGGACTCAAGCATCGGCTTCATCGGAGAAATGGGCGGGCAAGGTCGTCGGCTTCGTGCCGAAGATGATCTACGTCGAGGTTACACAAGATCAAGCTCCAACTTCACCGAGTTGTGAAACTTGTGAAGTAAACACCCTATACTACTTGGCAAGAGGTAGACGATGAAGAAATAGGAGGTGGGTTCACTTTAGAATTGGATTTCTCACTCATTTGCTCAAGTTGCCATTGATGAAGGCAAGGTTTTTCTTGAAGAAGAAGAAGGAGAAGATGAAGAATATGATAAGTCTCTTATTTAAAAAGAAACTAATATGAATACTTATCATATCCTAACCATAGTCAAGTGTAGAGAGTAAACTAGGGTTAGTTGGAATGGTTAGGGTTAAGGATGAGATAAGAATGGTGGACTTGTTCAAAGCTTCAAGAAGCTTCAACATACAAACAAAATAAGCCACCATTCTCTTTTATTTTCCAAAATGAATAAATAAATAAATAAATAAGTAAATAAACAAAGCCCTAACCATTCATATAACCATGGTTTAATCTTTACACAAACCCAAGTGAGCAAGTATTATCAAACATGATACAAACAAGTGCACAAAAATATATCACATATACAATGTGCATCAAGTGAGAAAATCCTTTTAAAATGAACCAATACTAGTTAATGCAAAGTAATATATCAAATATATTATTATACATTAAATCATTAAATCAATACTTGATTTAACGATCCGGTCATATCGCATATAACCGACTAGTATCCTATGTATCGGCTTATCGAATCAATCCTTGATTCGATATCTAGGTTATATCGCATATAACCAATCGATACATTCATCGCGAGAATGAAATACGGTATCACATACACGCATTATTCTCGCTCCCGCACATATCTCATATGCGCTCCTATTTCGTTTCGCTTGAGCTAGGAAATCTCTGCGTAGGACTCTAAAGACTCGTCAATACGCCGGCAGTAAATGATGATCATATCAAGCACCCACAAGCCGCAAGCGGTCTGCTAAACGTAACGGCCACCCGGGTATTGAGCGATCAGAAGATCGACGAGCAAGCCCGCTCACACTCCTGTGAATCCAACCAGTAACACTTACCGTACAGTCCGGTCTGTTCGTCTGATATGTCGCATATCAAGTCTAGGGGTGGTAAACGTCAGACCCCAATAACCGATAAGTCGTGCCGATGTGAGGCTCATAACGGGTCGAGAAACTACTGGTAACACTTACCAGCAAATCTCTGATCAGCCCTGGCCAGGGACTTCCCTGTTACGGCCAATCGAGCACAGCGCAACATCAACCCCCAATACCGGGAGAGACGAAACCCCTCCTATCGCTCATTGCCTCCATGTGACTCGGGACTGTGCCCAAAAACCACCGTTTTGCACGCCCCTCATGGACGTGGTAAGGTGGAGATCAAAGCACAGTGGGAATCACACAAGACTCTATGACGATCTCGGGTCTACAGACTAACCTGCACAAGTGTCACCTGAGAACTGCCATCTGACGTGAGGTATAATACCATCTGGGAGTTCTCGGCGAGTCCGTCCAGTGTACCCAGTCTCCACTGAGCACCCGTATATCATCTCTGATGTCAAACACTAATGGATATGGGATCATCCATCGCCCATCTCATGGGTCGAGAAGCGTATACGCTAGTCTACTCTGGTATATCGATGCCCCGTCTCGATACACCCACGACTAGGGACCTTGAAGGATGTACCTATGGACTACCATGTCCCCACTAGTATGATCTGCATCATAGTCCAGGTAGTCAAGTACACATCCTAAGGGCTTTACCGACATATAACTATAAGACGGTTTAAAGAGACAAGTGTACATGTTAAGATAAAGAGCAACCAGATAGCATACTATCATATCGAGCAAGAAAGTCATCTCTATATATGTCCAAGCATCCAATATAATATACATCATCTGTACAATACTGGCCTCTAGGGCATACATACAACTAACAATCTCCCACTTGCACTAGGGCCAGCTGCTGTAGTATCGCATACCGAGCATCCCAAAGAGTCTCTCAAACTGTATCTGGGGAATGGCCTTCGTGAGTGGATCCGCCGTGTTGTTCTTCGTGTCAACCCTCCTGACCTCGATCTCCCGGCGATCAACTATCTCCCGGATCAGGTGATACCGCCTCAGAATATGCCTGGATCGCTGATGGGACCTAGGTTCCTTGGCCAAAGCCACCGCTCCATTGTTATCGCAATACAAAGGTATTGGATGCTCAATGGATGGAACCACTCCAAGTTCAGTAATGAACTTCTTGATCCAGACAGCCTCTTTGGCAGCATCGTTGGCAGCGATGTATTCAGCCTCCATCGTCGAGTCTGCCACGGTTTCCTGCTTGGAACTCTTCCAGCTAACCGCCCCTCTGTAAAGGGTAAAGACAAATCCCGACTGCGACTTAGAGTCGTCCTTACCACTCTGGAAGCTTGAATCGGTAAAGGACTCCACTTGGAGTTCTCCGTTACCATACACCAAGAGTATCTCTTTAGTCCTTCGCAAGTACTTGAGAATGCTCTTCACAGCTGTCCAGTGACTCTCTCCAGGATCAGCTTGATACCTGCTCACTACACTTAGTGAGTATGCTACATCGGGTCTGGTACATAGCATCGCGTACATGATAGAGCCTACAGCCGAAGTATAGGGTATCCCTTGCATGCGAGCTCTCTCCAAATCAGTCTTAGGAGACATCTCTTTGGAGAGAGTGACTCCAGAGATCGTGGGCAAGTTCCCACGCTTGGATTCTTCCATACTAAACCTCTTTAGTATGGTGTCAATGTACCTGGATTGGAACAATCCCAATATCCGTTTGGATCTATCTCTATAGATCCTAATTCCCAATATGCAGGAGGCATCACTAAGATCTTTCATTGAGAATCTTTGTGATAAGAAGAGCTTGACCGATTGCAGCATAGGAATATCATTTCCTATCAAGAGTATGTCGTCTACGTACAATACGAGGAAGACAACCTTACTCTCTGCTACCTTCTTGTAGATACAAGGTTCATCTGGGTTTTTGACGAAATCAAACTCTTTGATAACGACGTCAAAGCAGATGTTCCAACTCCACGATGCTTGCTTTAATCCATAAATGGATTTAAGCAGCTTGCACACCTTCCCGCTGCTCCCACTGTCTACGAAGCCCTCTGGCTGAGTCATGTACACGCACTCTTCTAAATCACCATTTAGAAAGGCGGTCTTAACATCCATTTGCCAGATTTCGTAATCAGGATATGCAGCGATGGCAAGCATGATCCGGATGGATTTAAGCATAGCCACTGGAGAAAAGGTTTCGTCATAGTCCACACCTGGTCTTTGACGAAAACCCTTTACAACAAGTCTAGCTTTGAAAGTCTCCACTTTCCCATCTACACCAAGTTTCTTCTTGAAGATCCACTTGCTCCTAATGGGTTTTACCCCTTCAGGAGCAACTTCCAAAGTCCATACTTTGTTGGTGTACATGGATTCCATCTCGGACCGCATAGCATCCAGCCATTTCACTGAGTCCCTACTCGTGATGGCCTGCTCGAAGCTAGTTGGGTCATCATCCTCCATGATGCAATCCTCGCTCCCACCATCCATGAGAAAACCGTAGTATCTCTCAGGTTGGCGAGGAACCCTACTAGATCGGCGGAGAGGCTGAGGTTCATCGGGAGCTACTGAATCCTCTGGTTCCACTAAATCTTCTATTGTGTTTTGTTCAGCTGGAACCTCTTCCAGTTCTACCTCAGAGCCACAAATCTCTTTTGCAAGAAATTCCTTTTCTAAAAAGGTGGCATGTTGAGCAATAAATACTCTTTGTTCCTCACTGTGGTAGAAGATATACCCTCGCGAATGCTTGGGATATCCAACAAATTTACACAAAACAGACCCTGCCTCGAGTTTGTCCGGTTTTTGTCTTTTGATATAGGCTGGGCAACCCCATATCTTTATAAAATTAAGATATGGTCTCTTCCCTTCCCATATCTCATATGGTGTGGTAGGCACAGATTTGGTGGGAACCCTATTCAGTAGGTATGCAGCTGTTTCCAGTGCATATCCCTAGAAGGAAACAGGTAACTCAGCTACACTCATCATTGAGCGCACTATATCCAATAGGGTGCGGTTCCTCCGTTCTGATACACCGTTGTGCTGTGGTGTATATGGAGGAGTTAGCTGAGAGAGAATCCCATTCTCTTTTAGGAAGTCCAGGAATTCAATGCTCAAGTATTCACCTCCTCGATCAGATCGTAGGATTTTAATACTTTTTCCGGTTTGGTTCTCGACTTCTTGTTTATATTCTCTAAATTTCTCAAAAGCTTCTGATTTGTGTTTCATCAGGAACAGATATCCGAATCTAGAGAGATCGTCAGTGAATGTAATGAAGTACGAAGAACCATCCCTGGCATGTGTAGACATGGGACCGCATATATCACTATGTATCAGTCCTAAGAGTTCGGTAACTCTTTCTCCGTGTCCCGTAAACGGAGTTTTGGTCATCTTGCCTTTGAGACATGACTGGCAAGTGTCATAGGATGAAAATTCAAACGGATTTAAATATCCATCTTTATGCAACTTAGCTAGTCGTGTCGCATTGATGTGACCCAGTCTACAATGCCATAAGAAGGATTCGTTCAATTCAGAACTCTTCCTCTTGTGTGTGTTTGTTATGCTCAGAACTGTTGATTGATTTAGAACATAAATGCCATTGCACAACGTGCCTGATCCAACCAACTTTTGGTTACGGAAAATGTTCATAACATTGTCCTGTAATACAAAATTATATCCCTCTTTACTCAACAAAGAAACCGATATAATGTTGCATATCAGGTTCGGCATGTAATAGCATTCGTTCAGAACCAATGTATTACCAGTTGGTAATACAAGGTGATATTCCCCGACAGTCTTAGCTGCAACAATTGCACCATTTCCAACTCTAATATCTTTATCACCTTCTCCAAGTTCTCTACCTTTTCTAAGCCCATGTAACTGATTACATATATGGGATCCTGACCCGGTATCTAATACCCAGAACGTAGAGCAAATGGAGAAACAGTTCTCTGTAACGAACACACCCGAAGAAAATGCATCATTATGTACTTTCTTCATTCGGGTGGCATGGGAATCCTGGTATTCCCCTATATCCTGTTCAGTCCTATAACTCTTATAGGAAAGAACGGAACCAACGTTCCCCAGCACAGTATAACATGCGGGTTCGGTCAATACATCCATATTATTATCTTGATTAGGGCATGAAATGGTCGCTACCTGGAGAGAGAGAGAAGAAAACACTTTAGCGTATGCTCGTGCAAGATCAGATTGGTTATTATCTTATCTAATCAGGATGGCTCCCACTGGTTTTTATCAAATCTTCCTTCAAACCCTAAAAGGAAAGACTAGCCGGGATTAATTACACACTACAAGTTCGCCAATCTTTCAGCCAGGCCAGTGTCGGTACTTTGAGGGAGGTCCCCCGTGCTTTCGCACGAACCTAATTAATGTAAACCTCGTTTTCCCAGAGGCGTAACCTCGTTGACACCTTTCTAGACACCTACTTGATCAGCTAATTGCAATGTGTAAAACTCTCCCAGGAGTAACTCTTACTCGCAGTGGGTATCGGGATCCAACTATCTCATAGAAGGTATGCAATCTCATTGCAAATTTCAACACTTGAAATTCCCGATAATATTTTGCCCCAAGCATCATATGACCTTAACGGAGGTCAACAAACCACAGGGTGCAAGTCAAGTTCAACCCGTCATTTCTTGATTGAATCAAACCCACCCGCACGACCCTTGACGGAGGCCAACAAGGTCGAACGACTACCCTAATCCAATCTGCATCACATGCATAAGCAGATAAATACTAGTTAGCTACCGCACACTACGCCTTGACGGAGGTCAACAAACGTAGCACGAATACTAAGTAGGATTTATCTGAAATGACGGAGGGCTACGACAGGTTTTTCTGAAAACCTATTGCGTAATGAACTTGATATCGTTGTAGAATCAAATGAAGTTTTTAAATGGAGAGATTTTGAGGCTTTTCTAGTTTTGCTAAAGGGGTCACTCCCGGTGAAGAGATCGTCGGCCCTTTCCTCGTCGAATGAGGTGCGGGATATATCATATATATCACTGTGCAAAGCAAAAACTATAGAAGCAGTCAAAAGCAAACCGAGTATGTAGTATCTGCCAGTTATTGCTAAAGGAGTCACTCCCGGTGAAGGGATCTCGGTCCTTTCCTCATCGAATAAGGTGCAGGATATATCACATATACCGCTATGCAAAGCAAGAACTGTAGCTACCTGTTGTGTTTAAAATTTGATTCTACAACATCTTAGGTTTCTTTTCTTTCATTAATCACATTAATGAAGTCCCATCATATAAGTCATCTAAACATCACAGATAAATACGACGTACACTTATGCCATCCGCATTCGCCTGGATGTCCCCTCGTGCACCGTTAGGTTAGGTAACTAACGACAGAGCAGGGCAGGGCTAGTGCGGGTGCAAAACATAAGTAACGTCTATATAATATATCATATATACTATATACTGTATCTATCACAGATCATCACATGATCACATCACAGATATCGCAGGAGAAGAAATATATGAAACATTGGATATACTAGGACGTCCGTGTTTTCAATACGAGCCAGTATAAAACACGGATTCCACGGTCGTGATGAATAGCCAATCCCACACCCCTAGACCCCTACGAGAGCGGCAAGCAACCCTACCAATTTTAGGGTTAGGAGATCCGGACTCGACTCCTCGAGATGGTCTCCCACTGGACCCTAGAACCCGGTTACTTGTGCTCCCATCCTTGGGTCTATCCTAGTGCAGAAAAGTAAATAATATACAAAGGGTGACAACTTCCGCAACCTGGAAGTGCCCCAATAAAAGAATATTAAATACAAGTTTTTACATGAATGAAAATGAAAAACACTCATCTCACATAAAAACCCCCGGCTATTCAAACACGACGATCCAATATAACATATCCAGCAACACATAACATCACATGTTATCAACGTAAGTAAGTATGCATACCCCAATTGTCGTTGACGTATAGCAACGAAACCGGCGATATCGTCATACTACACTTACGGTCACAGAAAAGAAAGTGTAAAACTACAACAATTGGAATCCGCAACCTCTTTAGACATCACATACCTAATCAAATGAAATACTTAGACATCACATGCCTAACAATTATAAACCCCGCATTTTAGTCTCATTATCGAAAACTCTTTTCAATATCAAGTGAGACTAAACTACTAGATTTATAACATTCATTCAGTTATCTCATAACTGTTTGTGAATTCCAATTATTGTATCACATTCCGGATAAATAGAGAATATTAAACTTTCCGATCGAACATTCGAACACCCAAGTTTTCCCGAAACCGATCAACACATGAAATAAGTTCAAAGACATTCACTTCATGCCTCAGTACCAACGGTCCAGCCGTAGAAGGGTCAAGCCAACGCCTCACATGTGGCACGCCGTACTGCCCCAAACCCGAAGGTTCAAAGGGCAGTTCAAGACGGTCACATAATCGAGTTAAGGTTTGTTGTCTTCTAGAGGGACCATCGCGTTACTTGCACTACTTAGAACGTCATTAAACTACGGAAAAGTCCAACAATTGGAAATTTCCCGGCAGGGGAAAGATTGGGTATTTACATCCGGTCGAACTTTTTAACATATTCTAAAATATCCGGAAAACACAAAGACGACGTTTGAAATTTCCGATCGAATCATCGAAGCTCCAATACACCCCAGAAAACTCAACTCTTGAGTGCAAATTAAAAATTCCCAGAAAACTCGGTACCTGGAAAAATGAATTACTGTGCAAAGTTTGGAGTCTAATGCCATCAAGTGACCGCGGAACCGCCGCAGAAGCCAGGCTTCTGCCGCGGTTCCGCTGCGGTTTACAGGTATCAGGAAATAATTTTTGCACCGTAATTCTTAGAATTCCCTGCTGAATTTTTTAAGCATTTTTAATTAGGAAAAAACCCGGTTTTTGAAAAAAGTCCAGAGAGCAAGAACGATTAGGGTTTCGATGTTCGTCCGGATTTAAAACGTCGTCTAGACTTCGCCTAAGGCTCTAGCTAGGCTCTGATACCACTGAAGGGTTCCTAGGCACTCTCAAGAGGTCTCACAAGGCATCAACCATGCCAATTTCAAATTTTACGGTGCCGAGAAACCCTAGACTAGATCGTTAACTAGAATTTTAGGCGACAAAGTGAAACTAGTTAACTACTTAACTAAAAGAAAGATGCTACAACCTTTGTAGATCCGGTTCTCCACTTCCTTAGCTCCACGTAGACGTCCTCTCGCTGTCCGTCTCGAATCCCGGACTCAAGCATCGGCTTCATCGGAGAAATGGGCGGGCAAGGTCGTCGGCTTCGTGCCGAAGATGATCTACGTCGAGGTTACACAAGATCAAGCTCCAACTTTACCAAGTTGTGAAACTTGTGAAGTAAACACCCTATACTACTTGGCAAGAGGTAGAGGATGAAGAAATAGGAGGTGGGTTCACTTTAGAATTGGATTTCTCACTCATTTGCTCAAGTTGCCATTGATGAAGGCAAGGTTTTTCTTGAAGAAGAAGAAGGAGAAGATGAAGAATATGATAAGTCTCTTATTTAAAAAGAAACTGTTAGTGTATATGCCCTAGAGGCCATTACTGTATCATACTAGTTTGTATATTACTTAATGGATGCTTGGGATATTCACCTTGTATATACAATCTTGCTCAAAATAGTAGTATGCTACTTGGTTTGTTTCTACTTCAATGTGTACATGTGTTTATTTTGTATATCGCCTATACACATTAGTAGAGCCCTTAGGATCTTTGCTTGATTACCAGCGATGTGATGGCCGTCACACTAGTGGGGCTGGGTAATCTATAAGCACATCCTTATGCAGGTCCCTGGTCGCAGGACTATCGAGACAGGGCATCGATACTCCGGAGTAGACCAGCGCATGCGCTTCTCATCCCAGTGTGGGAGACGGTCTGTCCCACAGCCGTCAGTACGTCGTACTTGAGATAGTATGCGGGTGCTCGTTAGGTTACGGGTACACTGGACAGGACTCGTCGGGAACTGACTAGTTGGTATTATACCTATCGTCAGTTATCAGTTCCCAGGTGACATGAGTACAGCTTAGTCCGCTGACTTGATACTGTCACTTCGCCTCGAGTGTGTTCCCACTGTACTTTGATCACTACCCTACCACGGCTCAAAGGAGTCGTGCAAACAGGTAGTGGTTGGGTGCAGTCCCGAAGCACTTGGAGGCAGTGACGGTTAGACAGGATTCGTCTCTCCCGGTATTGGGGGTTGACATCGCGCTGTGTCTAGGAGAGCCATTACACGAGTAGTCCCTGGCCAGGGCAAACGAGATATACTGGTAGGTTTCCAGTGTTATCTCAGGGTGTTTTGGGCTTCACTCCGGCACGACTTGTACCGCTATTGGGGGACTGACGTTTACCGCCCCCTAGGCCCGCCATGCGATGTATCAGACGAACAGACCGGACTGTACGGAGAATGTCACACTCAGGCTCAGTAGGAGTTCAGATGGGTTTCGCCTCGTCGGTCTTCTTGTCGGCACTACCTGGGGACCGTTACGCACAGCTAGTGCCGCTTGCGGTCTGTGGTTAAACCCACTGCCAGCGTAGTGTCGAGTCTTTAGAGTCCCACACAGAAAGCTTTTCGCCTTTAGGCAAAAGAGTAGAGGTCGCATGGTATTGCGACAGGTCGCATGGTTTTGCGACAGGGTTCGGTCACATCCGTGCACTTGTGCGCGTACAGTGTCCGGACAGTTTACACTAGCGGGCTTTGGTTTAAGCCAGATCCTAGTGTACCTTATGGGATTGGATTTATCCAGTTTACATTCGTGTTCCTCGGAACGCGGATGCGGGTGTGTATGCACAGTTGACAGGGAGGCAGAGGCAGCGGATTCTCATTAGGGTTGTTGACAGTTGACCGTTGACTTTTTGACTTTTTGCTCAACCCTAATGAGAATATGATATGCGATTAACTATTATATTAATTAAGTATTATGGTGACTTGGTTGTTGACTTTTGTTGACCTTGTTGACTTGTTGACTTTGTTGACCGGTTGACTAGGCTTGACTAGTTGACCATCATGATAACCATGGTTATCATTTCATGCCAAAGACTTTTTCTTGCTTGTTCATTTGAGTAAAATGAGTGCATGACATGATAAGGTTATGGTTACTTCAACCATCACATAAGACTTTTGTTGATATGATGAGTTATCATTGCTTTGGATTATGAGAGGGTGAAAGCCAAAAGAGTTGCTCATTCTTTCTTGCTCATTCTCTCTCTTGTTCTTGAGCTCTCCTCTTGCTCTCACCCTCAACCTCTTGCTCCCTCTCTTGATCTATGGTTCTCTTGTCTCATGAGTTGAGAATCAAGAACCATAGATAAAATCCCATTCTAAATCATCTCTACTCATTCTAGTTCACTAGGTTTAGCAAACCAAGTGAACTAGTTTCTTCAAAGAACGAAGAAGGAGCTAAAGGTTGGAGCTTTCAAGTGGATCTATCTTCGGCGTACGGAGACAACGAGAAGGAGCCATCGAACCACCATCGGAGCTTGAAGAGAAGGAGTTCAAGTTTAGGTATAACCATCTTCATCCGAGTAGCTAAATATCTTTAGCTTAGTATGCTAGTTTTAGTTTAGGTAAAGATCCCGACCTAGCTTAGTCCATGTTGCCTCTTGCGTTAAAATTTTGATTTTATACCGTTTCCGCCTCCCCGTAAGAACCGGGGGTCGCAACGTGGACTTACAGTGGTATCAGAGCCTAACTAAACTTAAACTAGCTTGATAGTGAAGTGTAACGAAGTTCGGAACCAGAAAAATCCAAAAACCAAACTTTTACAAAATCTGAGTTTCTGTTGAAATTTTTTCTGGTCAAAATGAAAAACTTTACACTTGTAAATTCGGCTCAGGGTTTTTTGTGTACACCCAAGAAAAACGATGCAGTAATTCCTCCAAGCCGCCGCCCATCCGCCGCGTTATCCCTGTTTCCGCCGCGGAAGCGCCGCGAGTTGTAGTCCTCTGTGCATCGTTTTTCGTGCAGTGTGTGTCTGTGTTGGTTTTGGGATTTTTGATATATATTATATGTGCCCAGATTTTCCAGAAAAGAAATTTCCTTTTGGGGTCCTATAATTCCGTATTTTTCCGAACTTCACTGCACTTTGACTATGATGGTTATATCTGTGATGTTTGCATGTATTGAACGTCGGCCAATCGCTATAAGTCGATTGGTCGGGGTTATACATGATCTGTAATGTGCTGGAATGTGTATATAAATATGTTGGATTGTCGCGGGTGAATAGCCGGGGGTTGTGAGACGAGAGTTTTCTTTTCTTGCAATTCATGTAAATTTGTAAATTGATGTAATAATTATTTGTATGGCCGCACAACCGGGAAGGGGTTGTAGCCGTCATTGTATAATTTCTTTTTACTGTTTTTGCTCCTAGGATAGACCCATGGAGGGGTGCACAAACTACCGGGTATGCCGAAGTGTCGAGTGGCCTACTCATGGAGATGAGGGAGGTTGCTACGCTTCGGGTACTTGGCGGGTAGTTTGCCGCACCCGTAGGGGTCTTGGGTGGGGTTTTGGCTATTCACCGCGACCGTGTAATCTGTTTTTGTTACAGGCTCGTACAAATTACAGATTCCTAGTATATCCAATGTATTTATCTGTGATCTGAAATGTTTATCATTGCAGTATATCTATATATGATATTATTTAGGCGTTGCTTATGTTTTACAGACGCGCTAGCCCAGCCCCCGCTCTGTCGTTAGTTAAGTAACCTAACGGGTAATGACGGGGCCCCGTGGCGAATGCGAATGGCATAAGCGTACGTCATATTTTGGTTGTTTTCTGCAATGGTAGGTTTAAATGATGGGACGCATTAAAAGAACTAATGCAAGAATATCACGCATTAAAAGAACTAATGCAAGACAATAAACCAAGTTAAAGTCGTTGGAACACTTTCGAAAAACCACTCGGTTCTTTTCAAAACAAACTTTTAAAATACGGAGTTTGAGCCACTCCATTTAAAAGCTATCTCGTTCCATCGACCAAATCAAGTTCACTACGTTCACGGTTTTGCCAAAACCATCCGTAGCCCTCCATCATTTCAGTTAAATATTCGGTAGTATTCAAGCTATGTATTTTGACCTCACGCCAAGGCATAGTGATTGGTAGCTGCCGGATATTTATCTGTTGCATAGATAGAATGCGTTGGTTTGAGACAGTCGTACTGCCATTTTGGCCTACGTCAAGGGTATGTACGGGTGGATTCAAATTAACCTGGATAATGATGGGACGAACTTGACATGTGACTTATGACATTTTGACCTCACGCCAAGGTCATAAGAGCATGGGGCAAAAATCCACATCGGGAGTTTCATAAGTACTGAAACTTGCTAGATTTGCATACCATTTGGAGTGTGATGATTCTGGTAGGATTCCTTCAGTTTCGTCACGCGATGATATTTGGATCCCGATCCTACTGTGAGTATATGCTACTCCTCGGGAAATTTCTCACTTAACGATCAATGCTATAAACCTAGTAGGTGCCTAGAAAGGTGTTAGCGGGGCTACGCCCCCAGGGAAAAGAGGTTCTCTAATTAAGGAACTTCGCGAAAGCGTTGGAAAACCTCCCTCGAAGTACCGACACCGGCTTGGCTGAACGGTTAAGCAAGTATTGTGCGGTGGGATTGATCCCGGCTAATTCTTCCTTTATGGTTTGAGGAGGGATTCGAGAAACAGTGGGAGCCATCCTGTTTAGACAAACTAAAAACCACTCTAAACTTGCAAGAGCATCATGCTGAGTGTTTCTTCTTCTCTCTCCTAATTGCAGCGACCAATCAACATGACTGGACTTAAGTTACTCCTAGATAAAAACAAACTGACAGGGCCAAACTATAAAGATTGGCTCAGGAATGTCAAGATCGCAATCACTTATGACAAGCTGGGGTATCTTCTTACCACCAAAGCTCCCCCTGTCCCTGGTCCAACTTCCAGCGTCGCGGATAAGGAAATCCGCAAGACTTGGGAGATTGATAGCGCGAAGGCCAAGTGCCTCCTGCTTGCCTCGATGGACAACGAACATCAGAGGAGGCATGAGAATATGGACATGGAGTCCATATTGCTCCATACAAAAGAACTGTATGGAGAGCAATCACGTATCGCAAGATACGAAGCGTCGAAAAAGTTGTTTTCGACAAGAATGGCCGTCGGATCATCAGTAGCCGAGCACGTGCTAAAGATGATCGGCTTCATTGAGGAGCTCGCTGACCTAGGGATCACATTGGAGAGTGAGCTATATACGGATATAGTTCTCCAGTCCCTTCCTTCCACTTACGCCCAGTTTATACTGAACTTCAACCTACAAGAAAAAGAGGTTGAACTATCAGAGCTCCTCAACATGCTGAGGAGCGCAGAGGGCACCCTACAGAAAGGTAGGGAAACATCCACTTTGTTTGTAGGAGGATCATCTTCTTCTAGGTCCAAGGCGAAAGCCAAGGGAAAGAAGAAGAAGGCCCCCGCCAAACCAAGGGGCGGTGTTGGTAAAGTGGATACGAAGGGAAAAAGGCAAAGCAACAAAGTTAGCGGGAAAGCTTGTGGATAAGGAAGAATGCTTCTATTGTCATAAGAAAGGACACTGGAAGAATGATTGCAGGGCCTGGAAGGCCAGAACACAGGAATTGAAGCAGGTTGCAGCTTCAGCTTCAGGTGTGTATGTTATTGAAAACTGTCTTTCAATAAACTCTACTTCCTGGGTATTGGATACCGGATCAGGATCTCATATCTGTAATTCTTTGCAGGCGTTGAGAAACCGTAGTGTTTTGAAAGCAGGTGACATGACCCTCAGAGTTGCAAACGGAGCTAGCATGGATGCTAAAGCCGTGGGGGACTATCACCTGGGAATGTCAGATGGACATGTTTTGGTTTTGCGTAATTGCTTTTTTGTACCCAACGCAACTTGTAATATCATTTCTGTATCTTTAGTTTCTAAAGAAGGTTATGAATTTGCGTTTGTAAGTAATGTTGTAAACATTCACCTTAATCAAGTATTGATTGGGTCAGGTACTCTGAGTAATGGTATATACGTATTAAACCAACCACAGATTTTTAATGTCCAGAATACACACAAAAGAAAGTCTCCAGAAATAAATCAGACTTTCTTATGGTATTGTAGATTGGGTCACATCAATGAGAGAAGGTTGACGAAGTTACATACAGAAGGGTATTTGAATGCGTTCGAATATCAGTCGTATGCCACTTGTCAATCCTGTCTCAAGGGAAAGATGACAAAGACTCCGTTTACTGGACATGGAGTAAGAGCGAGCGAGCTCTTGGGACTCGTACACAGTGACGTGTGCGGTCCAATGTCTACACATGCCCGAAGCGGACATTCTTACTTCATTACTTTTACGGATGACTTCTCAAGGTACGGTTATGTCTTCTTAATGAAACATAAGTCCGAGGCCTTTGGAAAATTCCAGGAGTATAAGAATGAAGTAGAGAAACAGACCGGCAAAAGTATTAAGATTCTAAGATCGGATCGAGGTGGAGAATACTTAAGTGCCGAGTTCCTGGACTATTTAAAAGAGAACGGAATTCTCTCTCAGCTTACTCCTCCATACACCCCGCAACATAATGGTGTATCGGAGAGACGGAACCGCACCCTATTGGATATGGTGCGGTCCATGATGAGTAACGCTGAGTTACCGCGATCGTTCTGGGGGTATGCGCTAGAATCAGCTGCATACCTTTTGAACCGAGTTCCGACTAAGACTGTGCCTACCACCCCATATGAAATGTGGAGTGGGAAGAAACCCTATCTTCAATATCTGAAGATCTGGGGATGTCCAGCTTTTGTCAAAAAGCAGCATGCGGACAAACTTGAGGCACGCTCAGTACTGTGCAAGTTTGTGGGATACCCAAAGAACACCAGAGGGTATCTTTTCTACTACGCAGAGGAACAAAAAGTCCTTGTTTCTCGTAATGCCCACTTTCTAGAACACCAGTTCTTGGAAAAGGAAATTAGTGGGAGCGCAGTAGAACTGGAAGAAATTCCAGAACCACAGACTATTACTGAAAGGTTAGTGGAACCAGAGGGTTCAACAGAACATGACATTCCTACGCCGCTCCGCAGGAGTAGTAGGCAGTCTCATCCGCCCGAGAGATACTGCGGTTTTCTCATAGACGGGGATAGAGAGGATTGCATCATAGATTATGATGAGCCTACTAGCTTCCAGCAGGCCGTTCAGAGCGTTGACTCAGTGAAATGGCTGGATGCAATGCGGACCGAAATGGAGTCCATGTACACCAACAAGGTATGGACGTTGGACATTGCTCCAGACGGGGTAAAACCCGTAGGATGCAAGTGGATCTTCAAAAGGAAGATTGGTGTAGATGGACAGGTTGAGACCTATAAAGCTAGGCTGGTAGCAAAGGGTTTTCGTCAAAGACCTGGCTTGGACTACGACGAAACCTTTTCTCCAGTAGCCATGCTGAAATCCATTCGGATCCTTCTTGCCATTGCTGCCTTCCACGATTATGAGATCTGGCAAATGGACGTAAAGACAGCTTTTCTAAATGGAAATTTAGAGGAGTGTGTCTATATGGACCAGCCAGAGGGTTTCATTCAGAGTGGGAGCAGCGGAAAGGTATGCAAGTTGCTTAAGTCCATCTATGGACTAAAGCAGGCATCGCGGAGTTGGAACATCTGCTTTGATGAGACGGTCAAGGAATTTGGCTTTATCAAAAATCCAGATGAACCATGCATCTATAGTAGATTTGTAGCGAGAACTGTAGTATTCCTCGTTTTATACGTGGATGACATTCTCTTAATAGGAAATGACATTCCTATGCTACAATCTGTCAAGGGGTTCTTGTCACACAGGTTCTCCATGAAAGACCTGGGTGATGCCTCATACATTCTGGGTATCCGGATCTACCGTGACAGATCCAAGAGGATATTAGGACTTTCTCAGTCCAGGTACATCGACACCATACTGAAGAGATTCAGTATGGAAGATTCCAAGCGCGGTAACCTACCGGCTTGTCACGGGATCACCCTCTCTAAAGAGATGTCTCCCAAGACTGATTTGGAGAGGGATCGCATGTCTATTATACCCTACGCTTCTGCGGTAGGCTCTATAATGTATGCGATGTTGTGTACCAGACCGGATGTAGCTTATGCACTGAGTGTGGTAAGCCGGTATCAGTCAAACCCTGGGGAGAAACACTGGATAGCGGTAAAGAACATTCTTAAGTACCTGAGAAGGACTAAGGAGATGTTCTTGGTGTATGGCGGAAAAGACCTCCAGATCGAGGCCTTTGCTGACTCCAGCTTCCAGAGTGACAAGGATGATTCCAAGTCCATGTCGGGTTTTGTCTTTACCCTCAATGGAGGGGCGGTGTGTTGGAAGAGTTCCAAACAGGAAACCGTTGCAGACTCGACGATGGAAGCGGAATACATCGCTGCATCTGATGCCGCAAAAGAAGCTGTCTGGATGAGGAAGTTCTTGAAAGAACTTCAGGTGGTTCCGTCCATTGTTGATCCAATACCTCTGTATTGCGACAACAACGGGGCTATAGCTTTAGCGAAGGAACCCAGGTCCCATCAGAAATCCAGGCACATCTTAAGGCGGTATCACCTGATCAGGGAGATCGTAGATCGCCAGGAGATCGAGGTTCGGAGAGTCGCTTCAGAAGACAACACTGCAGATCCATTCACCAAGGCCTTGCCCCAGACTCAGTTCGAGCGGCTGATCGAGATGATAGGTCTTCGATACGCCAGTACATGGCCTTAGTGCAAGTGGGAGATTGTTAGTGTATATGCCCTAGAGGCCATTACTGTATCATACTAGTTTGTATATTACTTAATGGATGCTTGGGATATTCACCTTGTATATACAATCTTGCTCAAAATAGTAGTATGCTACTTGGTTTGTTTCTACTTCAATGTGTACATGTGTTTATTTTGTATATCGCCTATACACATTAGTAGAGCCCTTAGGATCTTTGCTTGATTACCAGCGATGTGATGGCCGTCACACTAGTGGGGCTGGGTAATCTATAAGCACATCCTTATGCAGGTCCCTGGTCGCAGGACTATCGAGACAGGGCATCGATACTCCGGAGTAGACCAGCGCATGCGCTTCTCATCCCAGTGTGGGAGACGGTCTGTCCCACAGTCATCAGTACGTCGTACTTGAGATAGTATGCGGGTGCTCGTTAGGTTACGGGTACACTGGACAGGACTCGTCGGGAACTGACTAGTTGGTATTATACCTATCGTCAGTTATCAGTTCCCAGGTGACATGAGTACAGCTTAGTCCGCTGACTTGATACTGTCACTTCGCCTCGAGTGTGTTCCCACTGTACTTTGATCACTACCCTACCACGGCTCAAAGGAGTCGTGCAAACAGGTAGTGGTTGGGTGCAGTCCCGAAGCACTTGGAGGCAGTGACGGTTAGACAGGATTCGTCTCTCCCGGTATTGGGGGTTGACATCGCGCTGTGTCTAGGAGAGCCATTACACGAGTAGTCCCTGGCCAGGGCAAACGAGATATACTGGTAGGTTTCCAGTGTTATCTCAGGGTGTTTTGGGCTTCACTCCGGCACGACTTGTACCGCTATTGGGGGACTGACGTTTACCGCCCCCTAGGCCCGCCATGCGATGTATCAGACGAACAGACCGGACTGTACGGAGAATGTCACACTCAGGCTCAGTAGGAGTTCAGATGGGTTTCGCCTCGTCGATCTTCTTGTCGGCACTACCTGGGGACCGTTACGCACAGCTAGTGCCGCTTGCGGTCTGTGGTTAAACCCACTGCCAGCGTAGTGTCGAGTCTTTAGAGTCCCACACAGAAAGCTTTTCGCCTTTAGGCAAAAGAGTAGAGGTCGCATGGTATTGCGACAGGTCGCATGGTTTTGCGACAGGGTTCGGTCACATCCGTGCACTTGTGCGCGTACAGTGTCCGGACAGTTTACACTAGCGGGCTTTGGTTTAAGCCAGATCCTAGTGTACCTTATGGGATTGGATTTATCCAGTTTACATTCGTGTTCCTCGGAACGCGGATGCGGGTGTGTATGCACAGTTGACAGGGAGGCAGAGGCAGCGGATTCTCATTAGGGTTGTTGACAGTTGACCGTTGACTTTTTGACTTTTTGCTCAACCCTAATGAGAATATGATATGCGATTAACTATTATATTAATTAAGTATTATGGTGACTTGGTTGTTGACTTTTGTTGACCTTGTTGACTTGTTGACTTTTGTTGACTTGTTGACTTTGTTGACCGGTTGACTAGGCTTGACTAGTTGACCATCATGATAACCATGGTTATCATTTCATGCCAAAGACTTTTTCTTGCTTGTTCATTTGAGTAAAATGAGTGCATGACATGATAAGGTTATGGTTACTTCAACCATCACATAAGACTTTTGTTGATATGATGAGTTATCATTGCTTTGGATTATGAGAGGGTGAAAGCCAAAAGAGTTGCTCATTCTTTCTTGCTCATTCTCTCTCTTGTTCTTGAGCTCTCCTCTTGCTCTCACCCTCAACCTCTTGCTCCCTCTCTTGATCTATGGTTCTCTTGTCTCATGAGTTGAGAATCAAGAACCATAGATAAAATCCCATTCTAAATCATCTCTACTCATTCTAGTTCACTAGGTTTAGCAAACCAAGTGAACTAGTTTCTTCAAAGAACGAAGAAGGAGCTAAAGGTTGGAGCTTTCAAGTGGATCTATCTTCGGCGTACGGAGACAACGAGAAGGAGCCATCGAACCACCATCGGAGCTTGAAGAGAAGGAGTTCAAGTTTAGGTATAACCATCTTCATCCGAGTAGCTAAATATCTTTAGCTTAGTATGCTAGTTTTAGTTTAGGTAAAGATCCCGACCTAGCTTAGTCCATGTTGCCTCTTGCGTTAAAATTTTGATTTTATACCGTTTCCGCCTCCCCGTAAGAACCGGGGGTCGCAACGTGGACTTACAGAAACTAATATGAATACTTATCATATCCTAACCATAGTCAAGTGTAGAGAGTAAACTAGGGTTAGTTGGAATGGTTAGGGTTAAGGATGAGATAAGAATGGTGGACTTGTTCAAAGCTTCAAGAAGCTTCAACATACAAACAAAATAAGCCACCATTCTCTTTTATTTTCCAAAATGAATAAATAAATAAATAAATAAGTAAATAAACAAAGCCCTAACCATTCATATAACCATGGTTTAATCTTTACACAAACCCAAGTGAGCAAGTATCATCAAACATGATACAAACAAGTGCACAAAAATATATCACATATACAATGTGCATCAAGTGAGAAAATCCTTTTAAAATGAACCAATACTAGTTAATGCAAAGTAATATATCAAATATATTATTATACATTAAATCATTAAATCAACACTTGATTTAACGATCCGGTCATATCGCATATAACCGACTAGTATCCTATGTATCGGCTTATCGAATCAATCCTTGATTCGATATCTAGGTTATATCGCATATAACCAATCGATACATTCATCGCGAGAATGAAATACGGTATCACATACACGCATTATTCTCGCTCCCGCACATATCTCATATGCGCTCCTATTTCGTTTCGCTTGAGCCAGGAAACCTCTGCGTAGGACTCTAAAGACTCGTCAATACGCCGGCAGTAGATGATGATCATATCAAGCACCCACAAGCCGCAAGCGGTCTGCTAAACGTAACGGCCACCCGGGTATTGAGCGATCAGAAGATCGACGAGCAAGCCCGCTCACACTCCTGTGAATCCAACCAGTAACACTTACCGTACAGTCCGGTCTGTTCGTCTGATATGTCGCATATCAAGTCTAGGGGTGGTAAACGTCAGACCCCAATAACCGATAAGTCGTGCCGATGTGAGGCTCATAACGGGTCGAGAAACTACTGGTAACACTTACCAGCAAATCTCTGATCAGCCCTGGCCAGGGACTTCCCTGTTACGGCCAATCGAGCACAGCGCAACATCAACCCCCAATACCGGGAGAGACGAAACCCCTCCTATCGCTCATTGCCTCCATGTGACTCGGGACTGTGCCCAAAAACCACCGTTTTGCACGCCCTCATGGACGTGGTAAGGTGGAGATCAAAGCACAGTGGGAATCACACAAGACTCTATGACGATCTCGGGTCTACAGACTAACCTGCACAAGTGTCACCTGAGAACTGCCATCTGACGTGAGGTATAATACCATCTGGGAGTTCTCGGCGAGTCCGTCCAGTGTACCCAGTCTCCACTGAGCACCCGTATATCATCTCTGATGTCAAACACCAATGGATATGGGATCATCCATCGCCCATCTCATGGGTCGAGAAGCGTATACGCTAGTCTACTCTGGTATATCGATGCCCCGTCTCGATACACCCACGACTAGGGACCTTGAAGGATGTACCTATGGACTACCATGTCCCCACTAGTATGATCTGCATCATAGTCCAGGTAGTCAAGTACACATCCTAAGGGCTTTACCAACATGTAACTATAAGACAGTTTAAAGAGACAAGTGTACATGTTAAGATAAAGAGCAACCAGATATCATACTATCATATCGAGCAAGAAAGTCATCTCTATATATGTCCAAGCATCCAATATAATATACATCATCTGTACAATACTGGCCTCTAGGGCATACATATAACTAACAGCGGTTACTTTCCCTACCCCCCGTGAGCGACGTCTGGAGCATGATATTGCCGCCTGGAAGACCACCGTCGAAGAGTTGAAGGAGATGGTACGTATACTACTTGGTAGTAAAATATTATATCACATTATAAATAGTAACATATGATACGAATTCGACTAGAATCTAATACACCATTTAAGTCCTTAAGTATTTCGCAATAACATGATAATGATACGAATTCGACTACAATCTAATACACCGTTTTTTTCGTTTATTACACACAATTTAACAGATGCGACAGGCTATTTCGGCTGCGGCTTCACATGCATCTCCTTTGGCTGCGGTTACGCAGACTACTCCTGCAGCTCCGCAGCCCGCTCAGACTCCCGCACAGTCCTCTCCTTCATTAGATGAGTTTTTGACGACTCAGGGATGCACCGAGGAGCAGATGCGCCAGATTACGGCGTTTATCAGAGATGGAGGAGCTGGACCGAGCTATGATATTTTTTCTTTTATATTTTTGAGGATGTATGTACTTATCTGATATATATTGTATATTTTTGGACGATATTGGTGGTTGTTTTCTTGTTCATGATGATTTAAATTGATATTGTATTCGTTGATTATGAATATTTCTGTATTTGGTCATATATATATATATATATATATATATATATATTATTGTGCACAGGAGCATAGTCACATAATTCGCGAATTATTCGCCGAATTCGCGAATAATTCGCGAATTTTTGATCAGACGAATTAATCTCCGAATTAATCGCCATTGCCGAACTGGCCGAATAATTCGCGAATTATTCCCGAATAATTCGCGAATTATTCCCGAATTATGTGAAAAAACAACGAATAATTCAAAAAACAGCAAATAATTCACAAAATCAAAACCTAGCGTCTCATATATTAATTTATTGCTCGAAATCCTTCCCGAACATTTCCCGAACACTTACCGAATCTTTCCCGAATACCTGCCGATTTTTTCCGAATAGTTCTCCGAATCCGAATTTTCGACCTCGCCGAATTATTCCCGAACGACGAATTTGTGACTATGCACAGGAGGGGGAAAACAGAGAGCCCCTTTTAAAAAAAAACCAGATATTTTGTCCCTACGGATTAATCTGCAGGGTCATCTATTGCACTTACGGATTAATCCGTAGGTGCAAGGTTTGCCCCTACACATTTAGCCGTAAGGACAAAATATCAGGATACATGATATTTTGTCCTTATGGACTCAGTAACATGGATAAAACTTGTCCCTATAAAGTAATCCGTAGGGGTATTTATCAGATCTTACGGATTAATCCGTAGGGGTAAGTATTTTATTTTATAAATCAATAAATATTATGTCCTTACGGAATAATCCGTGGGATACATGTCCCTACGGAGTAAGACATTGGGGCAATTATTACTGTGTAGGGGTATGTTCAGGGCAAAGACTTGCACTTGCGGCCTTTGCACCTACGTGGGAATTCTATATCCCTACAGACATGTCCGTATGGGCAGTGGTTTGCCTCTATGGCTAAATCCGTAGGGACAACCCATTATTGTAATAATGAAACATTCTCAGAAGTCACAATTAATGCATTATAATCATGCTTAAAAATATGCCAAAGCTAATTAAGGAGCAAGTTAATCCACTTTATATATATATATATATAAGGAAGGAGGCCCTACGAGGCTTTTTCGTTAGGTGGCGCCAAAAAACTATAACCTCCACCGTCTTATTCGACGATTGGCATCCATCATCTTCATATTTATCATCTAAGATGTGGATTCACCAAATTTCATGTGATGTTACGACGTTTTCATTGTTGAATTAATGGGTGCAAAATTAACGGTTTGCCGACAATACATTGCTAATTCAACTGTGAAAAGTGGTAAAATAACATGAAATTCAGTGTACCTATATCTTAGATGATAAAGATGAAGATGATGGGTGCCGATCGTCAAATAAAACGGTGGGGCGTGTAGTTTTTTGACGCCACCTGACGAAAAAACCTTCTAGGCCTCTTTCATATATATATATATATATATATATATATATATATATATATATGAACTGATATGTTAGGGAACCATGAACTAAATAAGATATTATTCGAGTCAATCCTCCACCCACTTGGTTTATATATATATATATATATATATATATATATATATATTGATCAAGTGGCAATGAGATTTGGAGGTAAGATATTTTAACTAAATAAGTTGATAAACCCTTTCTATGTGGCTACCAATCTTTATATAATGGAGAGCTAGATTCTTCATTCAATATATGTTTTCAAAGACGGAGTGATCATATAGGGCTTCTATATATTGGGTGGTGTGTGTGATTGTGCTTAAGACTTGAAATTCGTAAATTCTAACCGACGCCTTTCACGAAGGAAGGGAGAACCCAAAGGTTTGTTGACGTGGGAGTTCATGGCAACAACTATATTCTGGCCTTGGTCTGCTCAAGAAAGAAAGACTCCTATCTATCGAGAAAATACTATAGTTGTTCGAGAATTGCAAAGCTGCATGCATAAAGATCGGAAGTTCTTCAGCAAGAGTGGACAATGCTTGTGATGTAGTTAACTATTAAAAATAAAATATATGCTCAGATTAACGGCTTTGTAGTTTGTACTGTACCTTTATCTACGCCCATGCATCGATATCCAAATCTCGACAATTAGAATATTGTAATTCGAGCGACATGCATAATCGGCTCTCCCCCATGGGCTTCCAACTCAAAACAAATCTATGTGCCTAGGAAGCCCTTGAGGGAGAGTCGGCCATGTATGGATGCCGCCATTGATATGATATATGCACACTTTGCACGCATGCACAACCCCCAATATTTTCCTTATAACATTATATGTATAGCCATCTTGGCTCTCGACTCATCTAACCTTGAGTTTCTCACCATTTTATAGGCCTCAAAGTTTAGATTAGAGAATAGAATCGCCACGCTAGGTGGTTGATTATAGTTGATGGAGAATTGCATACCTATATGCATGAAGACAGGAAGTTCTTGAGTCAGTGGGAGTGGACAATGCTAATTGATTGTCATGAGCCATCTTCCTACTTTTTTTTCTCTCCATCTTATTTATTTGCTTTTGCTGTAGTTAAAATATTGAGTCTTCCTGGCTACTTGTTATGTATCACTTTTTGTATGTTGGTTTATAGAACACGCTATGTGCTTTGGAGTGTCTTTATGCTTTATTTTGGTCCAGACCGCGAATTGGTGTAATCATTCAAAACTTATTAATGTTATTGGATGGCTAATTATCCACTTTTTTATATAAAAAAAAACCTACTGACAAAGAAAAATACATATTACCTTCATGCTTTGTGGTTTGTACTATGTCGTTGTCTACCCACGCCATGCATCAATATCCAAATCTCGACACTTAGAAGATTGTAATTACAACGACATGCATCGTCGGCTCTCTTCCAGGGGCTTCCAGCTCAAAGCAATGTATGCGCGTAGGAAGCCCTTGGGGGAGAGTCGGCCATGGATGCCGCCATTGATACGATTCATGCACACTTTGCATGCATGCGCAAAGTCCAACCTTTTCCTAACTCTATATGTCTAACCATCTTGGGCTTGAGTTATCAACTCTCAAGTTTCTCGCCATTTTACAGGCCTCAAAGTTTAGAGAATAGAATCGCCACCTGAGACGACTGTGAGATGATTCTGATCAACTATAATTGATGGAGAATTGCAAAGCTATATACATGAAGATCGGAAGTTCTTGAGTGAGAGTGGACGATGCTGGTTGCATGACTGTCGTGAGCGATTGAGGGAGTTCTTTACGCACACCATACATCAATATCCAGACCTCGGCAATTAATAGAAGATTGTAATAGAACGACATGCATCGTCGGCTCTCCCCCAGGGGCTTCCAACTCAAAGCAATGTATGTGCGTGGGAAGCCCTTGAGGGAGAGTCGGCCATGGATGCCGCTGTTGATATGATATATGCACACTTTGCATGCACACATGCACGACCTCCAACATTTTCATAACTCTATATGTCTAGCCATCTTGGGCTTGAGTTATCAACCCTCGAGTTTCTCGTCAATTTATAGACCTCAAAGTCTAGAGAATAGAATCGCCGTGCAGGATGGCTACGTGGTTCAAACTGCCTTTCAGCCAATCGGATAGAGATTTATTCACACATTACACTTTTCAATAAAGAGAAAAGCGAACATATCTTCATATCTTCAATGACACTAGAGACTGCATTATTTTGCAAGACCTAGTACTATTGATTCCCAAAATGCGTTGCACATATTAATTCCATAAACGTGCATGGACCTTAGGGGGTTAGCAAGGGACATGGCAAGAATAAAGGGAATTGGGCATCTTTTGCCTTTTATATCTAAGTAGCACGAACTATATATCTATCCTCTTGACATTCCTTCTGCTTCACTAGTCGTCCATTCTTATCTTATTCGATCACAGAGTACTTCTGTATTTGGTTCGGCATCGAGATCACAGAGGTATCCTTTTCCTTATCTCTCTCCAAGTTTCCTTTCATGTCGGGAACAAACTTGTGAAGAGTCAAGAGTGTAGGAGAGACCAACTGGGCTTAGCTCAATTGGTACCAATTTCCTCTCCAATATGAGAGGTCATAAGTTCGATCCCTGAAGGGGTTGATTTAAAAAAAAAGAGTGTATAAGAGATATCTTCTAGAACTCGAGCGTGGCTACATACGTGTTAGTGTTACCCTTCGTACCTCAATATTGTTTTAAGATAAATTGATCTAGATTTAATGTACTAAGAGTCGAGAGTGTAGAGGAGTGATATCTCCTAGTACTCGAGGTGGCTCCATACTGTATTTCATATGCTGCATGTATAAACCTTTGTAGCTCAACATTTCAGATATGATAAAGATGGAAAGATCTCGCTGATTTTATTTCTATTTTGAGAAATCTTTTACCATATTTATATGTTAAATTTGAAATACTGCATTTTCCACATTAGAATATTCTGTTTTCTAACTTTTTTTAGACTTGTTTGTATAAATAAGGCATAACGATATTAATAAAATAAATCGATTCATCACGCTTTATAAGATAAACTGATTTATATTTAATGTATGAAGAGTCCAGAGTGTAGAGGAGAGTTACTTCAAGTCCTTGAGGTGGCTACGTTCTGTATTTCATATGTCGCATGTATTACCTTTGGACCTTAATTAGAGAAATTTGTTTCTGAACCAAAGTTGGAAACTAATTAATTTTTCCACTTAGTTTTAAATTTGTCTAAAAACCGTATACATAATAGATAGAAGAGTTTTATACCCAAATACATCTTAACTGTATTATACTAGCTTAATTATATACATCATATTTCCAAATATACCATGTTGGGGAAGTAGAGAAAGCTATTATTTTTTAAGACTCGTTTTTTATTATAGGGCTAATTAAATTCTTTAATTCGAACAAAAATTAATAATAAAGGAACCAATAAGTTCTAATGGCACTCAAAGTTTCAGCATATGATTAGCAAAAGAAGAATCACTAGATTCAAGATCCATCGCCATTGAATAAATTCATTAACTCGAATGAAAACAAAAGAAAAATGGAGCATAAATCTAATAATACATAGACAAATAAAATCTCATTCATTTTCAGAAATACTATCCATTAGCCGTTTTACTATCAAAAGGAAAATGAAAATTTAGGTATTAATGTTAGATTAGCTGTGGATTTTATATGGTGATGCGTGGTGAGAGGTGTGGTGAGAGGTGTTAGGGTTAGTGTTAGGGCTAGGGTTCATGAGTATGAGTGTGAGTGTTGGTGAGAGAGAGTGGATGAAAACTCTAAAATTTTTATTTATTTTTCAAAGAAATCCAAATTAGTTTTATTTTGAATTGAGTTGGATATTAGTTTGAAAATGAGGGTAATTTTGAATTGTAATTTTTTTCATGTATTGTATAACGTATAGGTATGTTTCATATGTACTTTTGGATTTAAAATCATAGGACCGGATGTCATGGGTTTTTTGGCATTTACGAAGGTTGATGGGTCTAAAAATAAATCAATATCAAGCAGTGGGTGTAGAAACAGTTTTCCCTAATGTTTTAAGATAAACTAATTTAGATTTAATGTACAAATATTTGAGAGTAAGAATATATGATTTGTATTTAATGTACAAAGAGTTCGTGAGTAAACATATATGATTTAAATTTAATGTAAGAAGAGCTGAGATTAAAAATATATGATAGATGTGTATAGGGTACTCAATGTGTACAAGTTTATCCTACAGAGGAAGTAATACCTTGGGACGAATACGGAGCTAAGCAAATAGCTTCCAAGACAACAACCAAGGACCATGTAAGTTGTAAGAGATGTGAATCGACTTGTCCAATGGTTTTCTTGAGTGTTCGTATTTATTCATGATGTGAAATAACTCTCAACATGTGTCTATTTTATTAGTACATTATATATTAAAAGAAAAACCTCAGCTCAACATTTTAAGATAAACGGATTTAAAGTTAAAACTCATATACACAATCTATTATTTGTTTGCCTTACAAATAATCTATTAACAAATAGAACAAGGGTAAATTGTCAGAAAGCCCCCGACCTACTCAGGAGTTGTCAAAATGCCCTTATAATTTTCGAAGTTGTTAGGAAGGGCCTGCTGTTCAAAATCCTTATGAAAGAACCCCTGAGCTGTAATTCATCTGTTGGCTATAGTGCCCTCAAGTGAATTATTGGATCGCAAGCACGCGATTGCGATGATTGAAGGAGCACATATACGGATAGAACAGTCTTACTCGAGATGTTAGTATGTTATCTGGTTTGTCTTTATCATCGTGTACATGATTTAGGTGACATTACGGATCACTATTACATGTTGATAGAGCTCATAGGATTCTTGCTTGACTACCTGCAGTATGATAGCGATCATATACGTGAGAGCTGAGTGGTCTATAAGCACATCCTTAAATGTCTCTAGTCGTGGGAGTTTCGAGACTGGGCATCGATGTAAGTCTACACCAGCGCCCCGGCCTGCAATCCGAGGCCAAACGCGAAACAAAAACCTTTTCATAAACTGGCGCTAACATAGACTGTAACCCGGATCGTGCTATTAACACTAAACTAGCAAACTACAAAATGATAGAATGGCTATACCGATCGATCCGTGTCCTTCGGTCTTTATCCATCATCCCACGCTCCTCGCGGCATCTGCGATCTCGCTCGATCTCCGGTCTCCTTGTCGAGGTGGCACCACGTCAATAGATCTTTATACGAGCTCCCGCCTCTAAACCGAGACAACTCGGACATGAAGTTTGTTAATCGACATGTCCAAAATTAAATTAGAAACAGTGTAGAATACTTTGTCTCAAGACACTCAAGCCATTGGGTGAAGGCAAATGAAATTGCCATTTTGGGGTGATGAAGTGAAATGAGCTTTGGAAATGTAATGAACAAATTTTCTCACCAATTTTGGGCTCGGCCAAAATCTGGGGCTGCCATGATTGCTCTCGGCCATGATGAGGTGGGAGGGTGAGCACAAGATAGATCAAGGTGACCATAAGAATAAATATCACACAAAAGATCAACACTAATATCTTAAGCTTGGATAAAGGAAATAAATGAACTTGTGACTCACAAAACACCCCATGCAATCTAGAATGTTCATGTTACTGCTGGAGACCCGGTGCTGCTGGAGACCCGGTGACCACAGAAAACCCCCTCGCTTTATAAACATTCCAATTTGCAACAAACCCCCTCAAGCTAAAAAATCAAAGAAGAAAGCCAAGCCCATTAAAAATTCAGCCGAGGATTAAAGAAAATCCGCAACATAAACATTAAACCAAATGTTTAGGTCCGGTGAAGGAAGATTGGCAACTTCAAAAGTAATCCCGTAGGATTACCCCACAACTGTATATACATACCCGCATTTGTATTCCGATCGAATACAAAATGCAATGAGACAAAAATACTCCTACACAATATAATACTAGAATCCGGCTTAAACCAAAGCCCACTAGTATTATCTGTCCGAACCATGACACGTGCACAAGTGTACATGCATGTTCGAACCCTGCTATAAAACCATACGGGCTCTACAACGTTTCACCCGAACTTGGGAAATAATCTGTGGAGGACTCTAAAGACTCGTCAATACCCTGGCAGTGGGTTTAACCACAAGTCGTCAGTGGTACTAGCTGTACGTAACGGCTGCCCATGTATTGACAGAAAGGGAAGCTGATGAGCGAACTCATCCTGAAACCCTACTGAGCCTATCAGTGACAATATCTGTACAGTCCGGTCCGTTCGTCTATGAGCATCGCATATCGGGCTTAGGGGGCTGGTAACATCAGACCCCCAATAGCGGTATAAGTCGTGTCAGAGTGTAGCCCAGAACACCCTGAGATACTACTGGAGTACCTACCAGTAAATCTCCTGCCTCGGCAGAGGGCTTTGTGTAATGGCTCTCCTAGACACAGCGCAATCTCACCCCCAATACCGGGAGAGACGAATCTTCTGCCGATCCGCTCACTTGCCTCCATGTGGCTCGGGACTGTACCCAACTAAAACCTGTTTGCACGACTCCTTTGAGCCGTGGTAGGGTAATAATCAAAGCACAGTGGGAACTCACACGAGACAAATGACGATCTCAGGTCGATGAACTAACCTATACACATGTCACCAGGGAACTGCTTGTTAGTTGTATGTATGCCTTAGAGGCCAGTATTGTACAGATGATGTATATTATATTGGATGCTTGGACATATATAGAGATGACTTTCTTGCTCGATATGATAGTATGCTATCTGGTTACTCTTTATCTTAACATGTACACTAGTCTCTTTAAACTGTCTTACAGTTACATGTTGGTAAAGCCCTTAGGATGTGTACTTGACTACCTGGACTATGATGCAGATCATACTAGTGGGGGCATGGTAGTCCATAAGTACATCCTTCAAGGTCCCTAGTCGTGGGTGTATCGAGACGGGGCATCGATATACCAGAGTAGACTAGCGTATACGCTTCTCGACCCATGAGATGGGCGATGGATGATCCCATATCCATTGGTGTTTGACATCAGAGATGGTGTACGGGTGCTCAGTGGAGACTGGGTACACTGGACGGACTCGTCGAGAACTCCCAGCTGGTATTATACCTCACGTCAGATGGCAGTTCTCAGGTGACACTTGTGCAGGTTAGTCTGTAGACCCGAGATCGTCATAGAGTCTTGTGTGATTCCACTGTGCTTTGATCTCCACCTTACCACGTCCATGAGGGAGTGCAAAACGGTGGTCTTTGGATACAGTCCCGAGTCACATGGAGGCAATGAGCGATAGGAGGGGTTTCGTCTCTCCCGGTATTGGGGGTTGATGTTGCGCTGTGCTCGATTGGCCGTAACAGGGAAGTCCCTGGCCAGGGCTGATCAGAGATTTGCTGGTAAGTGTTACCAGTAGTTTCTCGACCCGTTATGAGCCTCACATCGGCACGACTTATCGGTTATTGGGGTCTGACGTATACCACCCCTAGACTTGATATGCGACATATCAGACGAACAGACCGGACTGTACGGTAAGTGTTACTGGTTGGATTCACAGGAGTGTGAGCGGGCTAGCTCATCGATCTTCTGATCGCTCAATACCCGGATGGCCGTTACGTTTAGCAGACCGCTTGCGGCTTGTGGGTGCTTGATATGATCATCATCTGCTACCGGCGTATTGACGAGTCTTTAGAGTCCTACACAGAGGTTTCCTGGCTCAAGCGAAACGAAATAGGAGCGCATATGAGATATGTGCAGGACCGAGAATAATGCGTGTATGTGATACCGCATTTCATTCTCGCGATATATGTTTCGATTGGTTATATTCGATATGACCTAGTTATCGAATCATTGATTCGATAAATCGATACATTGGATTCTAGTCGGTTATGTGCGACATGACCGGATCATTGAATCAAATGTTGATTTAATGATTTAATGTATAATTATATATTTGATATATTGCATTGCATTAACTAGTATTGGTTCACTTTATATGGATTTTCTCACTTGATGTGCAAGAAGTATATGTGATATACTTTTGTGCACATATTTGAATCATGTTTGATGATACTTGATCATTTTGTTAAGTGTAAAGAATTAAAACCATGGTTAAGAGTTGATTAGGTTTTGCATATTCATT
This sequence comes from Agapanthus africanus, assembly GCA_030015575.1. Classification (NCBI taxonomy): domain Eukaryota; kingdom Viridiplantae; phylum Streptophyta; class Magnoliopsida; order Asparagales; family Amaryllidaceae; genus Agapanthus; species Agapanthus africanus. Next base: position 523,926,367 of record CM057346.1, read on the forward strand.
TATTTATTTATTTATTTATTTGAAAAGGATTATGATGAGAATGGTGGCTTTCTTTGTTTTAAGTTGAAGCTTCATGAAGCTTTGACTTTTGTAACCATTCTTGTCTTCATGCTTAACCCTAACTCATCCAAGTAACCATGGTCTATTCTCTACACTTAACTATAGTTAGCTTATGATAAGTATTGAATTATTATTCATTTTATCTCAACACTTATCATATTCTAGCTTCATCTTCTCCTTCTTCTTCAAGAAAGAAAACTAGATGCCATCAATGGCAACTTGAGCAAAAGTGAGTGAAATCCAATTCTAAAGTGAACCCACCTCCTATTTCTTCACCCTCTACCTCTTGCCAAGTTGTTTTGGGTGTTTTCTTCACAAGTTTCTCAACTTGGTGAAGTTGGAGCTTGAACTTGTGCAACCTCGACGTAGATCATCTTCGGCACGAAGCCGACGACCTATTCCGCTCATTTCTTCGATGAAGCCGATGCGAGAGTCCGAGATCCAAGTAGGACAGCGAGAGGACGCCTACGTGGAGCTTAGGAAGTGGAGAAACGGATCTACAAAGGTTGTAGTCTCTCTCCTATAGTTAAAGTGTTAACTAGTTTAATGTATCGCCTAGAAATCTAGCCGACGATCCGTATTAGGGTTTCTCGGCACCCATAAAATTTTAAATTGGCATGATCGATGCCTTGTGAGACCTCTATAGTGTGCCTAGGAACCCTACAGTGGTATCAGAGCCTAGCTAGAGCCTTAGGCGAAGTCTAGACGATGTTTGAAACCCGATCGAACCCGAAAACCTAACTTTAAGATGCTCTCTGGACTTTTTCCAAAATCTGGGATTTTTCCAGATTAAAAATATGCAGAAAAACCATCAGGAAAATATAAAAGTTTGTGTGAAATTCGACAGCCTAATTCCACTAAGTCGCCGCGGATCCGCGGCATGAGCCTGGCTCATGCGGCGGTTCCGCGGCCGTACGGCCTCAATATATAAAGAATTTTACACAGTAATTCTTAGTTTCCAGTGGTGATTTTCCTGAGTATTTTTAATAATTATTCAAGAGTTGAATTTTCTAGGGTTGCTTTGGGGATTCGGTGTTTCGATCGGGGTATCAAATTTCGTCTTTGTGTCTTTCCGGATAATTTTTGGAATATGTTAAAAAGTTCGACCGGATATAAATACCCAATTTTTCCCCTGTCGGGAAATTTCCAAGTGTTGGATTTTTCCGTAGTTTAACGACGTTCTAAGTAGTGCAAGTAACGCGATGGACCCTCTAGAAGACAACAAACCTTAACTCGATTATGTGACCGTCTTGAACTGCCCTTTGAACCTTCGGGTTTAGGGCAGTACGGCGTGCCACATGTGAGGCGTTGGCTTGACCCTTCTACGGCTGGACCGTTGGTACTGAGGCACGAACTGAATATTGTTAGACTTATTTCATGTGTTGAGCTCTATCGGGAAAACTTAGGTGTTCGACTGTTCGATCGGAAAGTTTAACATTTTCTAATTATCTGGAATGTGATACAATAATTGGAATTCACAAGTAGTTATGAGATAACTGAATGAATGTTATAAATCTAGTCGTTTAGTCTCACTTGATGTTGAAAAGAGTTTTCGATAATGAGACTAAAATGCGGGGTTTATAATTGTTAGGCATGTGATGTCTAAGCATTTCATTTGATTAGGCATGTGATGTCTAAAGAGGTTGCGGATTCCAACTGTTGTAGTTTTACACTTTCTTTTCTGTGACCGTAAGTGTAGTATGTTCATATCGCCGGTTTCGTTGCTATACGTCAACGACAATTGGGGTATGCATACTTACTTACGTTGATGACATGTGATGTTATGTGTTGCTGGATATGTTATATTGGATCGTCGTGTTCGAATAGCTGGGGTTTTTTATGTGAGATGAGTGTTTTTCATTTTCATTCATGTAAAAACTTGTATGTAATATTCTTTTATTTGGGGCACTTCCAGGTAGCGGAAGTTGTCACCTTTTGTATATTATTTACTTTTCCGCATTAGGATAGACCCAAGGAGGGGAGCACAAGTAACCGGCTTCTGGGGTCCAGTGGGAGACCAACTCGAGGAGTCGAGTCCGGGTCTCCTAACCCTAGAATTGGCAGGGTTGCTTGCCGCTCTCGTAGGGGTCTAGGGGTGTGGGATTGGCTATTCATCACGACCGTGGAATCCGTGTTTTATACTGGCTCGTATTGAAAACACGGACGTCCTAGTATATCCAATGTTTCATATGTTTCTTCTGCTGCGATATCTGTGATGTGATCATGTGATGTTCTGTGATGGATACAGTATATAGTATATATGATATATTATATAGACGTTACTTATGTTTTGCACCCGCACTAGCCCTGCCCTGCTCTGTCGTTAGTTACCTAACCTAACGGTGCACGAGGGGACATCCAGGCGAATGCGGATGGCATAAGTGTACGTCGTATTTATCTGTGATGTTTAGGTATTTAAATGATGGGACTTCATTAATGTGATTAATGAAAGAAAAGAAACCTAAGATATTGTAGAATCAAATTTTAAATAAAACAGGTAGCTACAGTTCTTGCTTTGCATAGCGGTATATATGATATACCCTGCACCTTATTCGATGAGGAAAGGACCGAGATCCCTTCACCGGGAGTGACTCCTTTAGCAATAACTGGCAGATGCTACACACTCGGTTTGTTTTTGATTGCTTTTTTAGTTTCTGCTTTGCACAGTGATATATATAATATATCTCGCATCTCATTCGACGAGGAAAGGGCCGACGATCCCTTCACCGGGAGTGACCCCTTTAGCAAAACTGGAAAAGCTTCAAAATCACTCCATTTCAAAACTTTATTTGATTCTACAACGATATCGAGTTCATTAGGCAATAGGTTTTCAGAAAATCCTGACGTAGCCCTCCGTCATTTCAGATAAGTACTAATTAGTATTCGTGCTACGTTTGTTGACTATGTTAAGGCGTAGTGTGCGGTAGCTAATTAGTGCTTATCTGTATAAGCATATGATGCGATTGGATTAGGGTAGTCGTGCGACTTTGTTGACTATGTTAAGGGTCGTGCGGGTGGGTTTAATTCAATCGGGAAATGACGGGTTGAACTTGACTAGCACTTATGATTTGTTGACTATGTTAAGGTCATATAGCTGCTAGGGGCAAAATATTATCGGGAATTTCAAGTGTTGAAATTTGCAATGTGATTGCATACCTTCTATGAGATAGTTGGATCCCGATACCCACTGCGAGTAAGAGTTACTCCTGGGAGAGTTTTACACATTACAATTAGCCGATCAAGTAGGTGTCTAGAAAGGTGTTAACGAGGTTACGCCTCTGGGAAAACGAGGTTTACAGTAATTAGGTTCGTGCGAAAGCACGGGGGACCTCCCTCAAAGTACCGACACTGGCCTGGCTGAAAGATTGGCGAACTTGTAGTGTGTAATTAATCCCGGCTAGTCTTTCCTTTTAGGGTTTGAAGGAAGATTTGATAAAAACAGTGGGAGCCATCCTGATTAGATAAGATAATAACCAATCTGATCTTGCACGAGCTTACGCTAAAGTGTTTTCTTCTCTCTCTCTCCAGGTAGCGACCATTTCATGCCTTAATAAAGATAATAATATGGATGTATTGACCGAACCCGCATGTTATACTGTGCTGGGGAACGTTGGTTCCGTTCTTACCTATAAGAGTTATAGGACTGAACAGGATATAGGGGAATACCAGGATTCCCATGCCACCCGAATGAAGAAAGTACATGTTGATGCATTTTCTTCGGGTGTGTTCGTTACAGAGAACTGTTTCTCCATCTGCTCCACGTCCTGGGTATTAGATACCGGGTCAGGATCCCATATATGTAATCAGTTACATGGGCTTAGGAAAGGTAGAGAACTTGGAGAAGGTGATAAAGACATTAGAGTTGGAAATGGTGCAATTGTTGCAGCTAAGACTGTCGGGGAATATCACCTTGTATTACCAACTGGTAATACATTGGTTCTGAACGAATGCTATTACATGCCGAACCTGATATGCAACATTATATCGGTTTCTTTGCTAAGTAAAGAAGGATATAATTTTGTATTACAGGACAATGTTATGAACATTTTCCATAACCAAAAGTTGGTTGGATCAGGCACGTTGTGCAATGGCATTTATGTTCTAAACCAATCAACAGTTCTGAGCATAACAAACACACACAAGAGGAAGAGTTCAGAACTGAACGATTCTTTCTTGTGGCATTGTAGACTAGGTCACATCAATGCGACACGACTGGCTAAGTTGCATAAAGATGGATATTTGAAACCTTTCGAATTTTCATCTTATGACACTTGCCAGTCATGTTTCAAAGGCAAGATGACCAAAACTCCGTTTACGGGACACGGAGAAAGAGTTACCGAACTCTTGGGACTGATACATAGTGATGTATGCGGTCCCATGTCTACACATGCCAGGGATGGTTCTTCATACTTCATTACATTCACTGACGATCTCTCTAGGTTCGGGTATGTGTTCCTGATGAAACACAAATCAGAAGCTTTTGAGAAATTTAGAGAATATAAACAAGAAGTGGAGGACCAAACCGGAAAAAGTATTAAAATCCTTCGATCTGATCGAGGAGGTGAATACTTGAGCAATGAATTCCTGGACTTCCTAAAAGAGAATGGGATTCTCTCTCAGCTGACTCCTCCATATACACCACAGCACAACGGTGTATCAGAACGGAGGAACCACACCCTATTAGATATGGTGCGCTCTATGATGGGCACAGTTGAGTTACCTATTTCCTTCTGGGGATATGCGCTGGAGACGGCTGCATACCTATTGAATCAAGTTCCATCTAAATCTGTACCTACCACACCATATGAGATATGGAGTGGGAAGAGACCATATTTTAAACGAGTTAAGATATGGGGTTGTCCGGCCTATGTCAAAAGGCAAAATCCAGACAAACTCGAGGCACGGTCAGTTCTCTGCAAGTTTGTGGGATATCCTAAGAATTCACAAGGATATTTTTTCTACCATGCTGAAGAACAAAAGGTGTTTGTTTCTCAATATGCCACCTTTTTAGAAAAGGAATTTCTTGAAAAAGAAATTAGTGGCGAAATGGTAGAGCTGGAAGAAGTTCCAGATACACAAACCGTAACTGAAGATTTAGTGGAACCAGAAGATTCAGTAGCTCCCAATGAACCTTAGCCTCTCCGCCGATCTAGTAGGGTTCCTCGCCAACCTGAGAGATACTACGGTTTTCTCATGGATGGAGGGAGCGAGGATTGCATCATGGAGGATGATGACCCAACTAGCTTCGAGCAGGCCATCACGAGTAGGGACTCAGTGAAATGGCTGGATGCTATGCGGTCCGAGATGGAATCCATGTACACCAACAAAGTATGGACTTTGGACGTTGCTCCTGAAGGGGTAAAACCCATCGGGAGCAAGTGGATCTTCAAGAAAAAACTTGGTGTAGATGGGAAAGTGGAGACTTTCAAAGGTAGACTTGTTGCAAAAGGTTTTCGCCAAAGACCAGGTGTGGATTATGACGAAACCTTTTCTCCAGTAGCTATGCTTAAATCCATCCGTATCATGCTTGCCATCGCTGCATATCATGACTACGAAATCTGGCAAATGGATGTTAAGACCGCCTTTCTAAACGGTGATTTAGAAGTGTGCGTGTACATGACTCAGCCAGAGGGCTTCGTAGACAGTGGGAGCAGCGGGAAGGTGTGCAAGCTGCTTAAATCCATTTATGGATTAAAGCAAGCATCGCGGAGTTGGAACATCTGCTTTGACGTCGTTATCAAAGAGTTTGATTTCGTCAAAAACCCAGATGAACCTTGTATCTACAAGAAGGTGGCAGAGAGTAAGGTTGTCTTCCTCGTATTGTACGTGGACGACATACTCTTGATAGGAAATAATATTCCTATGCTGCAATCGGTCAAGCTCTTCTTATCACAAAGATTCTCGATGAAAGATCTTGGTGATGCCTCCTGCATATTGGGGATTAGGATCTATAGAGATAGATCCAAACGGATATTGGGATTGTCCCAATCCAGGTACATTGACACCATACTAAAGAGGTTTAGTATGGAAGAATCCAAGCGTGGGAACTTGCCCACGATCTCTAGAGTCACTCTCTCCAAAGAGATGTCTCCCAAGACTGATTTGGAGAGAGCTCGCATGCAAGGGATACCCTATGCTTCGGCTGTGGGCTCTATCATGTATGCGATGCTATGTACCAGACCCGATGTAGCATACTCACTAAGTGTAGTGAGCAGGTATCAAGCTGATCCTGGAGAGAGTCACTGGACAGCTGTGAAGAGCATTCTCAAGTACTTACGAAGGACTAAAGAGATGCTCTTGGTGTATGGTAACGGAGAACTCCAAGTGGAGTCCTTTACCGATTCGAGCTTCCAGAGTGATAAGGACGACTCTAAGTCGCAGTCGGGCTTTGTCTTTACCCTTTACGGAGGGGCGGTTAGCTGGAAGAGTTCCAAGCAGGAAACCGTGGCAGACTCGACGATGGAGGTTGAATACATCGCTGCCAACGATGCTGCCAAAGAGGCTGTCTGGATCAAGAAGTTTATTACTGAACTTGGAGTGGTTCCATCCATTGAGCATCCAATACTTTTGTATTGCGATAACAATGGAGCGGTGGCTTTGGCCAAGGAACCCAGGTCCCATCAGCGATCCAGGCATATTCTGAGGCGGTATCACCTGATCCGGGAGATAGTTGATCGCCGGGAGATCGAGGTCAGGAGGGTTGACACGAAGAACAACACGGCGGATCCACTCACGAAGGCCATTCCCCAGATACAGTTTGAGAGACTCTTCGGGATGCTCGGTATGCGATACTATAGCAGCTGGCCCTAGTGCAAGTGGGAGATTGTTAGTTGTATGTATGCCCTAGAGGCCAGTATTGTACAGATGATGTATATTATATTGGATGCTTGGACATATATAGAGATGACTTTCTTGCTCGATATGATAGTATGCTATCTGGTTACTCTTTATCTTAACATGTACACTAGTCTCTTTAAACTGTCTTACAGTTACATGTTGGTAAAGCCCTTAGGATGTGTACTTGACTACCTGGACTATGATGCAGATCATACTAGTGGGGGCATGGTAGTCCATAAGTACATCCTTCAAGGTCCCTAGTCGTGGGTGTATCGAGACGGGGCATCGATATACCAGAGTAGACTAGCGTATACGCTTCTCGACCCATGAGATGGGCGATGGATGATCCCATATCCATTGGTGTTTGACATCAGAGATGGTGTACGGGTGCTCAGTGGAGAATGGGTACACTGGACGGACTCGCCGAGAACTCCCAGCTGGTATTATACCTCACGTCAGATGGCAGTTCTCAGGTGACACTTGTGCAGGTTAGTCTGTAGACCCGAGATCGTCATAGAGTCTTGTGTGATTCCCACTGTGCTTTGATCTCCACCTTACCACGTCCATGAGGGCGTGCAAAACGGTGGTCTTTGGGTACAGTCCCGAGTCACATGGAGGCAATGAGCGATAGGAGGGGTTTCGTCTCTCCCGGTATTGGGGGTTGATGTTGCGCTGTGCTCGATTGGCCGTAACAGGGAAGTCCCTGGCCAGGGCTGATCAGAGATTTGCTGGTAAGTGTTACCAGTAGTTTCTCGACCCGTTATGAGCCTCACATCGGCACGACTTATCGGTTATTGGGGTCTGACGTATACCACCCCTAGACTTGATATGCGACATATCAGACGAACAGACCGGACTGTACGGTAAGTGTTACTGGTTGGATTCACAGGAGTGTGAGCGGGCTAGCTCGTCGATCTTCTGATCGCTCAATACCCGGATGGCCGTTACGTTTAGCAGACCGCTTGCAGCTTGTGGGTGCTTGATATGATCATCATCTGCTACCGGCGTATTGACGAGTCTTTAGAGTCCTACACAGAGGTTTCCTGGCTCAAGCGAAACGAAATAGGAGCGCATATGAGATATGTGCAGGACCGAGAATAATGCGTGTATGTGATACCGCATTTCATTCTCGCGATATATGTTTCGATTGGTTATATTCGATATGACCTAGTTATCGAATCATTGATTCGATAAATCGATACATTGGATTCTAGTCGGTTATGTGCGACATGACCGGATCATTGAATCAAATGTTGATTTAATGATTTAATGTATAATTATATATTTGATATATTGCATTGCATTAACTAGTATTGGTTCACTTTATATGGATTTTCTCACTTGATGTGCAAGAAGTATATGTGATATACTTTTGTGCACATATTTGTATCATGTTTGATGATACTTGATCATTTTGTTAAGTGTAAAGAATTAAAACCATGGTTAAGATTTGATTAGGGTTTTGCATATTCATTTATTTATTTATTTGAAAAGGATTATGATGAGAATGGTGGCTTTCTTTGTTTTAAGTTGAAGCTTCATGAAGCTTTGACTTTTGTAACCATTCTTGTCTTCATGCTTAACCCTAACTCATCTAAGTAACCATGGTCTATTATCTACACTTAACTATAGTTAGCTTATGATAAGTATTGAATTATTATTCATTTTATCTCAACACTTATCATATTCTAGCTTCATCTTCTCCTTCTTCTTCAAGAAAGAAAACTAGATGCCATCAATGGCAACTTGAGCAAAAGTGAGTGAAATCCAATTCTAAAGTGAACCCACCTCCTATTTCTTCACCCTCTACCTCTTGCCAAGTTGTTTTGGGTGTTTTCTTCACAAGTTTCTCAACTTGGTGAAGTTGGAGCTTGAACTTGTGCAACCTCGACGTAGATCATCTTCGGCACGAAGCCGACGACCTATTCCGCTCATTTCTTCGATGAAGCCGATGCGAGAGTCCGAGATCCAACTAGGACAGCGAGAGGACGCCTACGTGGAGCTTAGGACGTGGAGAAACGGATCTACAAAGGTTGTAATCTCTCTCCTATAGTTAAAGTGTTAACTAGTTTAATGTATCGCCTAGAAATCTAGCCGACGATCCGTATTAGGGTTTCTCGGCACCCATAAAATTTTAAATTGGCATGATCGATGCCTTGTGAGACCTCTATAGTGTGCCTAGGAACCCTACACTGCTATCTGACACTAGGTATAATACCAACTAGCAGGTTCCCGGCGAGTCCTGTCCGGTGCACTCATAACCCAATGAGCACCTGTATACATCTTAGGTGATCCAACTGACACCAATGGCTTATGAGACTGGCCACCGCCCCTCGTCGGGGTCTTGACTGTATACACTAGTCTACTCCGGAGTATCGATGCCCTGTCTCGAAACTCCTACGACTAGGGACCACTTTTAAGGATGTGCTTATAGACCACCCAACTCTCACGTATATGATCGCCATCATACTGTTGGTAGTCAAGTAAGAATCCTAAGGGCTCTATCAACGTGTAATAGCGATCATGTCACCTAAAACTGTACACGACTGATAAAGGTAAACCGGATAGCATACTATCATCTCGAGTAAGACTGTCCTACCGGTATAGGTCCTCCTCAATCATTGCAATCACGTGTCTGCGATCCAATAATTTACTTTGAGGGCACTACATCCAACAATCTCCCACTTGCACTTAAGGCTAATTATTGCGATGTCGCATACTCACAGCCCGTGTGATACCGAACACCCAAATCCTCTACTAATCAGTGTCACAAAGCTCGTTTGTAAAACTATTGTGTTCGAAAAATAGCCTCAGTGAGTGGGTCCGCCCTGATGTTTCTTTCTATGTCTCTCTTTATCTCAAGTTCGTGGAGAAAGCCATCTCCCGAATTGAGTAATACCTGTCTTAGAATATGTCTGGATGTCTAATGGGACCTAATTCATAAATGAACTCCAAATCCAAACTTCTTAGACTGTATCGTCAACTGAACCTAATCAGTATCCTGCACCATGCCTCCCTCAGTATCCGCTTGGACCACCTGTCCAAACTACTGCCTCTCGTCAGATGGAAAACTATAACTCTGACAATCACTCTGTCATCCATGTCACCTTGGAAGCCTGGAATGATAACCATCTCCCGAAAGAGTCTGCCGTCATCAAATCCCTAGAACATCCACTTATGTTCTAAATCTGCTTCCGAATATTTCTCCAGGATTGGATTAATATCAACCTATTGCATCTAGTGCAAAAACAACATCTGGTGTGGTACTTGACATCTGATGATCAACTTAATTGCCTAAGCAAGTGATATGTTAATCATGCACATCCCTCTCCCCTTTAGTCTGTAAGACATCTTTAGAGAGGGTGACTCCATCACCTGCAGGTACACCACCATGCCAGGAGTCATCTATTCTAAATACCTTTAGAATACTGTCTAAGTACCCAGATTGGGAAACTACCCAAATCTAGATCTAAAACCATAGATCTAGTAACCAGAATGTCTGATATTATATCCATATCCTGTGGAGAAACTACTGTGTGACAACCAAAGTATAACCGATCGTAGTATAGGAATTTTACTTCCTACTCTGTGTATGTCATCCAAATACCAGGACATCATACCCTACTACATTCTTAACAGATCCATCCCCTATCCTGATAAAGTCAAAGTCATGACTGTCACATCAAAAATAGATGATCTATCTCTGCTATATCCGCTCTAGTCTATAAATAGACATAAGCTACTTGTCCACTATACTTCCGCTGCTCCCACTGTCTACGACAACCCTCTGCCAGAGTCATATACGTGTGCACTTCTAAAGCTAGTTTAGAACGACGCTATACTCATCCTCCTGCCGGATCTCATAACCTGGAATAACAGTAGTGTCAAGTCTGGGTAAACAAGAACCTCCCTGTCACCATCCTTGAGGCTACCGGAGTACCTCTCGGGTGTCTGAGGTTACCCACCATATCTGCGGAGTGGCTAATGGAATGTCAAACCTGATTGAATGTTTAGGTTCTTATTAAATTTTCAATAATCGTTTGCGGTTCTGGAATCTCTTCTAGTTCTACCATACTCCCACTACTGTTTTCTGAAAAAATCCATTTTACTAAAACTGTGGCGAGTCAAGAACAATATCACCATTGATCTTCCAGATGGTAGAAAGTCAACCCTCGTCATAGCCTGGGCCAACCCACAAACTGCCATTACAGAAATGTGCCATGAGTTATCCATAGTCTGGTTTTAAGCATAAGCCGGATAACTCTCCGTACCTTAACATCGTTAAGATATGAACCATTCTATATCCAATATAGAAACTTTGGCACTGATTTAATTGGAACCAGATTCAAATCATGCAGCTGTCTCCAGCGCATGTCAACTTAATGGAAAGAGCCTAATCAGCATTATTCAACTTAGGAATGCATCCAATTATGAGTAACTCGAAAAAGAAACATATTTCTCAAAACCATTACTATCAACTGAATACCAATCACAAGTATCTAAATTTTCGATCTCCTTGAAGAATCCCGATACTTGCGACACCTGGTTCTCTACTTTGTTCTTTTACCTATAACTTCTCAAAATTTAGAGCTTGTATTTCTACGAAACACATGTCTAAAAACTAGAGAAGTCACAAGTAAACAGAATATAGTACGAAGACCAACCCCTTTGTCCTGATGGACACTGGACAACATACAATACTCTGTATGAGTGATTTGTCTGTCAAAAACTATTTTTAAACCGCAATCAAGAACGGCGTCGCATGAAGCTAGCCGGTGAGTACGGGTCGGTCCACAGGGATGTTGTGAATCTCCTAGTCGCGCTAACGGGTTAATTCCGAAGGGTGTTCGGATTGGTTATTAAATTTAAAAACCTAAATTATTCTACCTAGGGCAATTAATTGAAAGTTATAACTAGGGCAGATAAATAAAATCTATACTAGGGCAGGAAAATAAATTTAATCTAGGGCAGGAATTGAAATTATCTAGGGTAAGGAAATAAATAAATCTACTTATTTTACAGATGGATCTCTCCAACCATTTACGCAGGGTTGTCAGATCTGAATAGATGAATTGAAGAGAGGCACCGATGCTCTCCATAAAGAAATTTGTATTTTATTAAAAGGAGGCATAAGAAATTACAATGTTTAGAGTTCTATTTATAGGATATAGAAACCCTAGGTTACATTTTGATCCGCATGTCTACAATTACAAAAATAGCCCTAGAAAATATTTTCAGCACCGCACAAGAATTATGGTAAAAAGCAATTTCTCTTTTGTCTTCTTATGGCCGCGGAACCGCGGCAATGGTGGGCTTGGGCCGCGGTTCCGCGGCCCTTTGGCAGGCTTGGATGCTGAAAATTTATGGTTTTGTTTGGGTCTTTTTGGGCTTCTGGTTCTTTGGTTCTTTTATCAATTGGGCTTCTACATTAGCTCCAGATCTTCAGTAAACAATTTGCAATGGATTTTTAACCGTCCGCTTTGTATTTTTGGACCTTGAGTTGCCTTGTTAATTGTGAACTGTCTTTCGATATAGGCTTGACTAAGATCCTCCCATTTGTTGGTCAAAAGTCCATATTTTCATCGTCTTTACATCGTTTTCACTGTTTCCTGTCCAAGAACCTATAACCTGTAACATGTAGCAGACATGCGTCAAAAGTACCTGTTTATTTATAAAAAGAATAAGAATGGGGAATATAATAATGCAATATTATGGTGTGAACAAATACCCCCAAACTTATCTTTTGCTCGTCCTCGAGCAAACTTATTTTTATTCACTACAAAAAACCTAACCGCACTTTCGCAGGGAAACGCGATTGCACTGAGCACGTGCAACAAGCCGTTAAAGCTCTAGGTGTCCCTAGTAGGAGGAGTGTTGTCTCCTGAGGGTTTTCAGCGGATACTACCCACAAAATTTATGCAAAGGAAGAAGACGTACCTAGCATAACTCCCGAATGGATCAAATGGCGCCGTTGCCGGGGATGGCGTGTTATTTCCTTTTTGCAATTTCGGGTTAATCAAAATTTAAAAAAAATCATAAAAATCTAAAAAATCCAAAAATTATAAAAAATATATCAATTGTTATTTTTTGGAAAGGATACTTTGTTGTTCGAATTTTGCAGGATATACAAACTCGGATCTGGAAATTTACAGAAAGACAAACAGAAAACAAAATATCAAAACAGAAGGGAACTACGAAATCAGGAGTGCAGAAAATTTCTTGGGATCCGCGCCGACTAGATCACCGCGGAACCGCGGTGGGAACCTCCCTTTGGCCGCGGAAGGGCGGCAATCTCGCGATATCATCTGGCAAAAATTTTTCTGTAAGCTCGGCTCTTTCTCCTCTGTAATTTTTGAAATATCTTTTCTGAAAATTCCTGCAGGATTCCGTGCGCTTTAAAATGTATTCCCTTCCATATAACAATCTTGTGCAGGATTTTTGCGATTTGTTTAAATTAGAAAGTGATTGCAAGTAATCCTTTTTGTTGCATATCTTTTCTCGAATATCTTTTTGCAACAATTTTTTCCAAATAAAGATTCTTTGTGATATGCTTAAAATAATAACTGATTGCAAGTAATATTTTTCGGTTGCATATCTTTAATTAACAATTTTGTTGCAACAATTTCCAAATAAAGAAAAAGAAAAAAAAGGGACAAATCTTTTATAGAAACTTGCAAAATTTTTGCCGCAAATAAATCCTTGCACAACCACCACACATCTTTCTTTCTTTCACCCTTCCTTCCAACATGGGTACCCCACATAATAAATCACTTGCCGAACTTTGGTATCCCGAACCTAATTTTGCGTCGTACGTCAATTTGTTCGGTCAATTTAAAGACGATCCCTCCATACCTAAAATATCTTTGAAAGATCAAATAGAGACGTCTAGAAAAAACAGTTTGACTTTTCAACCCACTTCGTGTCAACCAAGTCAACCTTCACCACCTCCATATGTTGACACCACTTTTCCAAGTCCTGCTGTCCCTTCTAAGCCGATGTCCATTGCTGAGCATATTGCTCAATCTCGCAGTCGATCTTTCACCCCTCTCCACTCATCTAGTTTTAGGGATCCGCACGATTATTCACCTTTTTATCCATATGTTGACCCTACCCCTGTCCACGTACCCACTTCCTACCTGTCCTATCCGACTTTTCCACCTTCTCTAGATAATGTTTCTACACAGCTATTAGGGAGTTTCACATATCCAAACAATTTCGAATTTTTTACCGAAACCCCCTCACCACCTAAGTCTAATTTGGAAGAGTCGTTGGAAGCTTATATTGCTGCAACAAATAAAATGACTAGGAATGTGGAAGCGTCCGTGGCCGCCCTTATGCAACCTGCTGAACCGGTAGCTAGTTTCCCGCTAGCTCAAAATTTTTCAATGTATAAGGAGGCGGTTGGACACAACGAGAATGAGAGAGGATTTTCAAATCAAACCTACCCGTACCCAATTGAAGCCCACAACTCTTGTTTTCCATCGATTGCCCTAAATAGTTCATCTGTTGAAAATAAAAATGAGTTGTGTGATTTTGTAGTGCTTGATTTACCAAATTGTGAAGAACCCCTTTCGAGTGAAACCGTACCTAATCCGTTTGACCTTTACACCTCCACTCTAGAACCTAAATCGATAAATATCCATACTTTAGATGAGGTGTCTAAAGAAATTGATTTTCACTTGATTGAGGATATAGACGCCGGGAATATTTCGGATGATGAACCTGTCGATTTGATTGAAATTTTATGTTCAACTCATCATCCCGAGTCATTAGATGTTTCTCCCGAACTTCATATGCGTCTTGATGTTAATGATAATGGCATGGATGAGATAAGTTTTGAGGAGAGTTATGAGGATAGTATTGAGGAGAGTTTTGAGGATAATATTGAGGTTGAACCATTTTTATTTGATGTGTCTGATTTTCCAATTCATCCTCCTGAACCTTTGACTGTTATATCATCCTCCCTCCTTCCCATCGTTCCGACCCCGCTTGAAGACTGTGAGCTTGAAACCTTTTCCTTTGAATCTGACACAATTCTCACAGACGATAACACCTACGAGTGTTTCACTTTTTCGGACGATGTTGATGACTCACCGCCCGAGTTTGAGTCCTTTACATTTTCAGATGAGCCATCAGACTCGGTTGATTATAGTAGCTTCAAACCATTAATGGAATCTTTCAAGTTCGAAACAGTTTACTACGGTGAAAAAGATACTATCCCTAAGTCACTCCCTTTCGTCTTTCCCATTGTTCCGACCGAACAAATGACTGTTACGCTTTCATCTTCTATACCAAGTTCGGCGTACCCATGTTTTCTTGCGAATATTGAGGGATTTGACCCCATTTCTCGACGGGTGGATAGGTTAGCGTAATCGCTTATAACATATCGGTCATCACATATTGCGCTAATTTATTCACTCGATTTACACCCTCAAGTTCGCGCGATCCTTCTTTCTCCTTTCCGCCCTTCTTCTCCCCCACCGAGACCATATTCTACCATTCTTCTTTCCACACGGTCTCGCGTGTTTCTCATTTCTTTCATCTCCACCCCATTCTTGCACCGACTGTACCATTACCATGATAAGATTTTTGAATGGTTGGTGCTAACCTTTGGCTTGTGTAAGGCCAAGCTTAAGTTTGGGGGGAGCCTTGTTGTATATATGTACATATATATTTTTTTTGTTGTTTTCTTTTTATAATAAATAAAAAAAAAATTCAGAAAATAAAAACAAATTTTTTTTTTGTAAATAAATAAACAGGAGAGTGCCGACATTTTGACCCTCTTGGTATAGCATGACAGTGAGGACACTGTCAAGTTCAAGTTTGGGGGTATGCTCGGTACGTCTTCTTCCTTCGCATTCATTTGTACATATTTTTGCATTTGCATACTTATTTGAAAAAACCATAAAAATTGAAAATTTTCAAAAATTATAAAAATTTATGTATTCAATTTTGGCTAATTGACTTGAGTTTGAAGAATGGGTTAACTGGCTAGGAACAACTAGATCTTAGACTCAGGAAATTTAAAACTCTAAAAATAACCTTCCTTAAAATTTAACGGTAGAAAGTATATGCCTTTGTAGTTTATTTAGAAATAGGCAAATTTTGGGTTCACTTCTTGGGCTAAGTCGAAATAAGGGAAAAGTATTGATGTTCTTATTAGAGTATAAGTTTGAAAAATAGTTCCTAACTTAAGTCTAGATTCTGAAAACGTATACTCTACAATTTGCACAATCACGCGCCTTGAAACTTGGAATAGTAGAAGAGACCTTGAAATGCTCTTGTCTAAAGTCCTTAGTACGAAGAAAATAAAAGAAAAAAAGAGTGAATAAAGAAAAGAAAAAAATGAACACTGGTTTTTGTGATTACTTAAGGCTGTAAAAAAATCGAAAAATATTTAGCGAGGGTGCTTCATCACCTAGTGCCTTAGACCAACTGGTTTGGGAGTCACTGCTAAAAGCCTTGGGTGTTGCAAAACTAGGAAGTACGCTTTAAAGTGCTAACGCATCTTGTAATCGGTTGTTGGTATCTCAAGAAGTATTAACAGTCGCATGAAGGATGTGTAAGTAAAATTCAATTAAAAATTCACCTACAAATAAATACTTTGGACAACGGACAAGGGTATGATTGCTTGATTTGAATTTCCAAGTGTAGGGGTGATTTATACACACACGTAGGGATATGTGATTAGAGTTTAGATAAGAGAAAGGAAATGAAGAATAGAACTTGTATCTTTAGTAGAGTTGATAGAAATTCCTAAGTGGAGATGAAACCCTAGAAGGAAGACTTAAGAGATGCCGAAAGCTAAGTAGGTCTACATAGCATATATAATCTTAAGTTAAATAATGAGGAAGTGTGAAGAATGTGGGTGGATAATTTACGGGTCAAAGATAATAGAATTCCTTGTTGGGAAAACCTAATTGGAGAACAAAAGTCGAAATGCCGAATTGATAGGATTTTGTGGGTGTAATCCGCTGAAAACCCTCAGGAGACAACACTCCTCCTACTAGGGACACCTAGAGGTTTAACGGCTTGTTGCACGTGCTCAGTGCAATCGCGTTTCCCTGCGAAAGTGCGGTTAGGATTTTAGTGAATAAAAATAAGTTTGCTCGAGGACGAGCAAAAGATAAGTTTGGGGGTATTTGTTCAGACCATAATATTGCATTATTATATTCCCCATTCTTATATATTTTACAAATAAACGGGTGCTTTTGACGCATGTCTGCTACATGTTACAGGTTACAAGTTCTTGGACAGAAAACAGTGAAAACGATATAAAGACGACGAAAAAGTGGACTTTAACCAATGAACAGAAGATCTTGATCAAGCCTACATAAGAAACAGTTCACAAAGCAAGATTCAAGATATCGACTCAAAGCGAAGGTTTAAAAGTTCACTACAAATTGTTCACTGGAGATCTGGAACCAACCTAGAAGCCCAATGAGAAAAATACCAAAGAATTAAGAAGACCACAGATCCAGAGATCAGTACCCAAAAAGCCCAGAGCCCAAATCCATAGTTTGGCCGCGGAACCGCGGGCCAAACCAAGGCTGGGACCGCGGTTCCGCGGCCATATAGGGCCTAAATGCAAAATTGTTTTTACCATAATTCCATGGCGGCGTTTACTGGTCTTTATAGGGCTATTCTTGTAATTGTAGACATGCGGGTCAAATGTAACCCTAGGGTTTCCTATTCTTTATAAATGGAACTCTAATCATTGTAACTCTTTATGCCTCCTTTTAATAAAAATTCAGAAATCCTTTTTGGAGAGCATCGGTGTTTCTTTTCCATTCAGAAATTCAGATCTGACAAACCTGCATGGATGATTGGAGGGATGCATCTGTAAGTAGATTTAATTTCTCTCCCTAGTGTAGATTTTAATTCTTTGCCCTAGGTAGATTTAATTTCATGCCCTAGGAACTTGTTTAGGGTTTAGCTTTGGGGGAAGGATTTTGAGAGATGAGATCTCTCATCCCTTTCTTACCCACCAAATATTTACAATAGGACTCCATGCATACACGCACATACCGCGCCCTACGGCATCCTACCCCTCGAGGTATCGATGACACCGTAGTGTAAAGGCCCGGTTGCGCGCATTTTCCATGGAGGTTAGGGTAAGGATCTCTAAAGGAAGGACAAGAACCTAGAGGAAGGAACACCTTCCCGAATGGATCTAATCCCCTTTATTGATAATTACCATAACTTCTCACAGATCTTCATTCGGGTATAGAAAGCGTTGAGATTTACTTGCATTTCCAAACCATCCCTAAACCTAACCCTAGCAAGAATAGATCTAGATAATTGCCCTAGGTTAATTTAGATTTTTAGATTTAATAATCAACCGAACACCCTTCGGAATTAACTCGTAAGAACGAATTGGAAATTCATAACATCCCTGTGGACCGACCCGTACTCACCGGCTAGCTTCATGCGACGCCGTTCTTGATTGCGGTTACAAATATTTTTGATCTATCTTTTAGAAAGCGCAAGCACGCTAAATCACACAAATCAATGAGTCTCCTGAGTTGAATAACTCAAAACCTGTGCATCGTAGGTTGAAAACTGTACTTATGGTTAAGAACAACTCCGATATTCAATGCTCCTTACCCAATCGTCAACTGATATAGCTAAATGTCATGGACATAATTTCAAAAAGTTATATCTCACTTTATAAAAATAAACGTACAGATATATCAGTTTGAAATTGGTGCACAACAACGGATACTCAAAACCAAATACTTGCCGTTCGGCAAAAACCCAGGCGATTTCCTCAAATATCACCAATTATAACGAATTCCGATATAATGAAGGTAATCACCTAATTCCCAATAACTTACTCCCACTCATCATCTGTAAAACCATACAGATGCGAGAATCATACCTGGTAAATACATACCCTGGAGCAAGTGTCTAATTGGGAAATCAGTTTTCCTTTAACAATGCACAGTGAAACTGAAATATGAAAATATTTCGAAGGGGTATTCGGGTATTCCTAGTAATGCCTCTACCATAATCCAGATTCATGACTGTAACCGTATAATTTATTGCCATCTTTCCAAATCCTTTTATTTGTCTTTAGTCATTACCTTCTGTACACCTTCGTTAGGCTTAATGGTTTTCTTCCTTCTCTACCGTTCGGCACCAGCCTATGGTTTGGAAGAAGACTATCCAGTAAGCATAATAGGTGTACTCTTCTAATACTAGGAGTACTCGCAATCTGAGAGAAGGTGATGATAAAAGACAACTGAATAAAACCTTATTCTATTCCTCCTCAACTGGAGAAAAATAAAAGTGAAATAGGAGTGGCGATGAACTACGCGGTTTGGTCGTAAATGATACCAGTCACAATTTACTTTGCCCTCTTTCTAATCCTTTCATATGCCTTTACTTATTACCTTCTATACACCCTACTTAGGCTAATTGGTTTTCTCCTTTCCCTACCTTTCGGCACCAGCCTATGGTTTGGAAGAAGACTATCCAATAAGCGTAATAGGTGTACCCTCCTAAACCAAGGAGTAATCGCAACCTGAGAGAAGACAACTGAATAAAAAAATTCAATTTCTCCAGAACCTGAATCCATCCTCGAAGAAGTCCCTTCGAGTTCGTATATAACCATATGATGGATTTATCCAATGGAAGTGGATGTTCGTAGTGATACGAGGTGTTCTGGAGAAATGCAAAGGGTAAAAGAAGGAGTGGCAATGATGTATGCAACTCAGACAATCCAAAAGCCAGTATGTTTATAAGAAGGTTCGGTCAACTTGGTCACTGAGTCATAGTCTAGGGTCGGTCAATGGTCGCTACCAAAGAGATAGAGAAAAGAAACACTCTGCGTGCACTCTAACCTAGATCAGAATGGTTATCAGTTTATCTAATCAGGAAACCTCCCACTGTAACCTCAAATTCTCCTCCAAACCTGAAAGAAGAATTAGTCGGGATCACCCGAAGAGTAAACCAACTCATCAGTGGGAATCGGGATCCAACTGTCATCGCATGATAACGTGATGGAATCCACTCACGTTATCACACTCCAGAAAGTATGCGCATGCCTGGCAAGTTTCAGTTTCTTTAGAAACTCCCGATGTGATTTTTACCCCATACTCTTATGACCTTGACGAAGGCCAACAAATCATAAGTCATATGTCAAGTTCTATCCGTCATTGTCCAGGTTAATTTGAACCCACCCGTACATACCCTTGACGAAGGCCAACAAGGTAATACGACTGTCCCAAACCAACGCATCTATCTATGCAACAGAAAGGTAACAAGCAGCTACCATCCACTATGCCTTGACGAAGGCCAACAAATATAGCATGAATACTACGTGCTACTCGTCTGAAACGACGGAGGGCTACGGCTGGTTTTTGGCGAAAAACCTTTAACGTAATGAACTTGATCTCGTTGAAGGAACCTGATAGCTTTTAACAAAAATATAGTGGCGAAAACCTTTGCTAAAGAGGTCACTCCCGGTGAAGGGATCTCGGCTTTTTCCTCGTGGAATTAGGTGCAGGATATTCCAACTGAATACCGCGTTGCAAACCAACAAGTAATCAACTATAGTGAAGTTATTACCCTGACACAAACATCTGCCCAAGGGGTCACTCCCGGTGAAGAGATCTTGGCCCTTGCCTCATCAGATGAGGTGCAGGATATTCCAACTGAATACCACTGTGCAAAACAAAAGAAAATGTCCTTGTAATAACACTTTTTGAAAACCGTTCCAACAACATCAAACAGGTTTGTTTTCCTTTGCATTGATCAAAATCAACGCAGTCCCATCAATTAATCACACCAGAAAAGAACGAAAATAAAATGTACGATATGCCATCCGCATTCGCCACTAGGTCCAGTCATCACCCGTTATGTTACTTAACTAACAACAAAGCGGGGACTGGACTAGCGCGGGTGTAAAACATATACAACATCTACTAGTATATATACCAATATACAATAATCGCTCCAGGCGTGATAAATGCAACATTACAGAAAAGTAATAAACACCACAGAACAATACAGATAATCTGGGATCCCCGGGTTTCACAGAGCCGCAACTGAAACCCGACATTCCCCTGGTCGTGTGGATAGCCTGTGCAATGAAACCTAGACCCCTACGGGTGCAGCAAGTTACCCACAAAAAACCTGAAGTGAGGCAGCCCCCTACAGCAAAGTGAATGGACCACCCGGCACTTCACGGAATCCGGTAACTTGAGCACCCTACCTTGGGTCAACCTGTACCCCTTACGAGTGCGGCGAATAGCCTGCCAATTCTAGAGTGAGTCTCCCTGCCTCTCAAAGCCATGAGATGCGGGCCCGTTGCCCTCCAGAACTCGGCTATCCGTGCACTCCGTCGCGGGGTAAACATAGTACAGAAATGAAAATATGTACAACGGGTATATCGACCTCAACCCGGTCGTGCTCCAAAAGAATAATATACAAACAGGAAGCGACGGCAGTCCACATGTCGGACGCTCGCCCCACGATATCAAATGTACAAATAGATCCAAACTGCACCAACATTGCACACAGCTATCCACCATGACAAATCCGCAATATCACAGCACAACACAGAACATCAACGCGAATGTCATGTTCGCAAACCCGTCTAAAAGAACTATAGCAATTAGACAAGATTTACCGCTCGAATGACATTCACGATCACAGATATAATGTAAGCACTGTGAACTAACATATTTAAAATTTCGATCGACAAAATTTCCCGAAGTGGGCCCCAAGTACAAATCCAGTACTCTAACAAATCTGGGCCCAAACAAAATATTTCAGAAACCACAATTCCACATGAAAGTCACCCAGAAGAAAAATGGTGCACTGAAGCCTCAAAATGGCGGCGGAACCGCGGCAAACCCATGGGTCCTGTGGCGGTTCCGCGGCGGTTTTGTGGGATCAGTATACCAAATTTCTTCTGCAGTCTTAGAAAAGCCTACTCGATTTTCTGACATACTCAAAATAATTTTTAGACGACAAAGAAATTTCGACAGAAATTTTAAATTTGGAATTGCAGTTTTGGAAATTTCGTTCGATCGATATTCTAAACATGTCAGAACAAGCTAGTAAAGGTTAATGGCGCGGCTCTGATACCATGTAAGTCTACGCCAGTGCCCCAGCCTGCAATCCGAGGCCAAACGCGGAAAAAAAACTTTTTCATAAACTGGCGCTAACATAGACTGTAACCCGGATCGTGCTATTAACACTAAACTAGCAAACTACAAAATGATAGAATGGCTATACCGATCAACCCGTGTCCTTCGGTCTTTAGCCATCATCCCACGCTCCTCACGGCATCTGCGATCTTGCTCGATCTCCGGTTTTCTTGTCGAGGTGGCACCACGTCAACGGATCTTTATACGGGCTCCCGCCTCTAAACTGAGGCAACTCGGACATGAAGTTTGTTAATCGACATGTCCAAGATTGAAGTAGAGATAGTGTAGAATAATTTGTCTCAAGGCACCCAAGCCATTGGGTGAAGCTAAATGAAGTTGCCATTTTGGGGTGATGAAGTGAAATGAGCTTTGGAAATGTAATGAACAAATTTTCTCACCAATTTTGGGCTCGGCCAAAATCTGGGGCTGCCATGATTGCTCTCGGCCATGATGAGGTAGGAGGGTGAGCACAAGGTAGATCAAGGTGACTATAAGAATAAATATCACACAAAAGATCAACACTAATATCTTAAGCTTGGACAAAGAAAATAAATGAACTTGTGACTCACAAAACACCTCATGCAATCTAGAATGTTCATGCCCCAGCGACCACAGAAAACCCCCTCACTTTATAAACATTTCAATTTGCAAGAAACCCCTTCACTTTATAAACATTCCAATTTGCAAGAAACCCCCTCAAGCTAAAAACTCAAAGAAGAAAGCCAAGTCCATTAAAAATTCAGCCAAGGATTAAAGAAAATCCGCAGCATAAACATTAAACCAGATGTTTAAGTCCAGTGAAGGAAGATTGGCAACTTCAAAAGTAATCCCGTAGGATTACCCCACAACTGTATATATATACCCGCATTTGTATTCCGCCCGAATACAAAATGCAATATGACAAAAATACTCCTACACAATATAATACTAGAATCCGGTTTAAACCAAACCCCACTAGTATTATCTGTCCGAACCATGACACGTGCGCAAGTGCATGTTCGAACCCTGCCATAAAACCATACGGGCTCTACAACGTTTCGCCCGAACTTGGGAAACAATCTGTGGGGTACTCTAATACTCGTCAATACCCTGGCAGTGGGTTTAACCACAAGCCGTCAGTAGTACTAGCTCTATGTAACGGCTGCCCATGTATTGACAGAAAGGGAAGCTGATGAGCGAACTCATCCTGAAACCCTACTGAGCCTATCAGTGACAATATCCGTACAGTCCGGTCCGTTCGTCTATGAGCATCGCATATCGGGCTTAGGGGGCTGGTAACGTCAGACCCCCAATAGCGATATAAGTCGTGTCAGAGTGTAGCTTAGAACACCCTGAGATACTACTGGAGTACCTACCAGTAAATCTCCTGTCTCGGCCGAGGGCTTTGTGTAATGGTTCTTCTCGACACAGCGCGATCTCACCCCCAATACCAGGAGAGACGAATCCCTTGCCGATCCGCTCACTTGCCTTCTTGTGGCTCGGGACTGTACCCAACTAAAACTTATTTGCACGACTCCCTTGAGCCGTGGTAAGGTAATAATCAAAGCACAGTGGGAACTCACACTAGACAAATGACGATCTCAGGTCGATGAACTAACCTATACACATGTCACCAGGGAACTGCTATCTGACGCTAGGTATAATACCAACTAGCAGATTCCCGGCGCGCCCTGTCCAGTGCACTCATAACCCAATGAGCACTGTT
Source organism: Agapanthus africanus (assembly GCA_030015575.1). Classification (NCBI taxonomy): domain Eukaryota; kingdom Viridiplantae; phylum Streptophyta; class Magnoliopsida; order Asparagales; family Amaryllidaceae; genus Agapanthus; species Agapanthus africanus. The sequence continues at coordinate 523,950,127 of CM057346.1, forward strand.
CCCCGCCGAAAGACGCGACCGGGACGTTGGGACGTCAGGCTTGAAATTCGAAGGCAGATGCTAATTGGTGCTATCCGTCCACCTCTCCGAAGATGCCAAGTTGATTTATGGCACCATGTATCGAAGGTTTAAACGGATGCGGCCGATATAGCAGACTTCGTCAGATTCCCCCTCGTTTGAGGGGGGTTTTTATTGTGGGGACGCTCTTCCCTGCAGGCGCAAGCCCCTGCAGTTAATTACGCTACCGCATCGTGGTAACAACTTTCTCCTTCTCCATATGGTCACTTCGTGTCGTGTGTGTTTGTTTTGTTTTTGGTTGCCCGTGGATTGTATACGGAGACTAATTTATGTTGTCGTCCGTAGGGCATGGATTAGTCCAAATCCGTATCTTCTTAGATTTGGGTTTGGGGGTTGGTTTTAAGGATACGTTAGCCTTATTTGAGATTAAGATCAACTTAAACGTATGTTAAGGACACGTTAGTCTAATTTTTTTTAAGACTAAGATCAACTTAACGGGATCGTTTAGATCCAACAAAAGAGCATTCAAGCTTTATTGTTTAGTTTAGGGACATTGCGGTCGATTAGTTTAAGGACATTACGGTCCAACGTTAGTTTAAGGACGTTTCGGTCCAGGTTAAGGACATCATAGTCCATGGGTTTTTAAAAGACCCCACAGTCTGAGGTTAAGGACATCGTAGTCCGTGGGCTTAAGGACCCCACAGTCCGAGGTTAAGGACATCATCGTCCATGGGTTTAAGGACCCCACAGTCCAAGGTTAAGGACATCATAGTCCATGGGTTTAAGGACCCCATTGTTCCCCTCCGAAACGCGGAGACGTGACTGCGTAGGTCCGGCTTGCCTGAAATTCGGGGCAGATGCTAATTGGTGCAATCCGTCCACCTCTCCGAAGATGCCAAGTTGATTTATGGCACCATGCATCGAAGGTTTAAACGGATGCGGCCGATATAGCAGACTTCGTCAGATTCCCCCTCGTCTGAGGGATTTTTGATTGTGGGGAAGCTCTTCCTTGCAGGCGCAAGCCCCTGCAGTTAATTACGCTACCGCATCGCGGTAACAACTTTCTCCTTCTCCAGATGGTCACTTCGTGTCGTGGGTGTTTGTTTTGTTTGTGGTTGCCCGTGGATTGTATATGGAGACTAATTTATGTTGTCGCCCGTAGGGCGTGGACTAGTCCAAATCCGTATCTTTCTTAGATTTGGGTTTGGGGGTTTGGGTTTAAGGATACGTTAGCCTCATTTGAGATTAAGATCAACTTAAACATTTGTTAAGGATACGTTAATCTAATTTTAGACTAAGATCAACTTAACAGGATCATTTATATCCAACAAGAGAGCATTTGGGCTGCCTCTGTTGTTTAGTTTAGGCACATTGCGGTCGATTAGTTTAAGGACATTACGGTCCATTATTAGTTTAAGGACATCTCGGTCCAATGTTAGTTTAAAGACATCACGGTCGAGATTAAGGACATCATAGTCCGTGGGTTTAAGGACCCCACAGTCCGTTGTTAGTTTAAAGATATCACGGTCGAGGTTAAGGATATCATAGTCCGTGGGTTTAAGGACCCCACAGTCCGATATTAGTTTTAAGACATCACGGTCGAGGTTAAGGACATCATAGTCCGTGAGTTTAAGGATCCCACGGTCCAATGTTAGTTTTAAGACATCACGGTCGAGATTAAGGACATCATAGTCCGTGGGTTTAAGGACCCCACAGTCCGATGTTAGTTTTAAGACATCACGGTCGAGGTTAAGGACATCATAGTCCATGGGTTTAAGGACCCCACAGTCCATAGTAATGTGTGGTTGTCGGGACCCGTCACCTCTCTGACGACGTTGAAGGATTACAACGACAGATATTAGAGGAGTAAAGAGATGTACCCTCGAACCGATGTGAATTGGTTGAAAGAGCAGATGGGCTCAGTTCAATATAAATTGAGGACTTATGGCCAGAATTGGGCTAAGTCCAATTAAAAATGTTTAACATTTTATTTTTGTTCTGGCTATTAAGCCTTTATTTGGGCTCGGCCCTTTTAATAATGCTAAGCATTGAGTTCTGACATATTTTGTCTTGATCAGAACAAATTGTGTTCTGACAGTGCACCACGTGGCGCATCAGGCACTTTGCGCCATTCAAAGAGCGCATTGCGCTTCTGTCGGGTAGCGCACACGAAGAGGACACGTGTCGCGCTTAGCGCTAAGCGCTAGTTTGTTAGCGTATTGCGCTTTTAGTTTATGAGCGCGTTGCTCTAGTCTGTTGGCGCTCCAGTGAGTGACACATGGCGCGCTTGGCGCTGAGCGTCAGCCCATGAGCGCAGTGCTCTATTTTAGAAGCGCAAGGCGCAGATTGTGTCTTTAGTTGACACGTGGCAGGTGTTTACCGCAATTAGAGCAAAGTTCTGTTCAAATTCTAAGGTGTAGAAAGAAAGAAAGAAAGAAAAAGAAAAAAAAATTGCGCAAAGCCCAACTGCGCGCTGCGCAGTTTTTTAAAAAAAAAATAATAATAAAAAAAAATAAAAAAATAAAAAAATTAAAAAATTAAAAAAAAATTTAATTAATTAAAAAAAATTTAACTGCGCGACACGTGTCGCGCAACTGGGGAGTTGCGTACAAAATAGAATGAAAATTTAAGGAAATCTTTTCTGTTTTTTGTTAAAACAAGAAAATTTCTTCTGTAAAACAGAGCCTTTTGGATTAAAGATCCAACGGTGGGGAAAATTCCCCAAATCACTCAGAGAATGATCTCTTTAACAAATTTTAACTAATTTATGGGCACTATAAAAAGGACCCTAGATCTCAATTCAAAGGCATCAACATCTGGCTAAAAAAAAAAAGAGAAGAGAACTCTGAGAAACTCCTCAAGAATAAAAAAGGTAAAAAACCTTTAGAAAAAGAGAAAGTTCTCTTATGAACAGATCATAGATCTAAAAAACAAGATCAATGATCTTTAATAAAAATAAAATAAAATAAAATAGTGCTTTGCACTTTTATGAACCTTTGGTTCTCTGAGATAAGAAAAACAAGAAAAACTTGTTTTTCCTTAGAAATAAATTAAATAGTGCCTTGCACTTGTTTTATGAACCATCGGTTCTTGAACCTTAAAGGGTTCTTAAATTAATAGTGCTTTGCACTTCTTATGAACCACTGGTTCTCTAAAACAAGAAAAAGAGAAATAAAAAAAAGATAGTGCTTTGCACTTTTATGAATCTTTGGTTCTTGAAATAAACAAACTTGTTTTTCATTTGATCTAAATTAGATCAAGAAATCAAATAGTGCTTTGCACTTCTTTTATGAACCATTGGTTCTTGAATCTAAAAGATTCTCAAATTAATAGTACTTTACACTTATAAATCTGCACTGTTGTGCTCTCTGATTGGCGCAAAGCGCTTGACAAATGCAATGCATTTCCTAAAGAGCCAGGCCCAAATCAAAAAGACCTAGTAGGCCTAATTAAATTGCAGTGCAATAAAAGGGGCAGAGCCCAAACAAAATAGATACTCTGCATCATTTGTAAAAGGGCAGAGCCCAAACAAAATAGATGCTCTGCATCATTTATAAAAGGGCAGAGCCCAAACAAAACAAAAATAATGCAGTGCATTGTTTAAAAAGGGGCAAAGCCCTAACTCAGGCCTAATTGGCCAAAAACAAATAAAAATGTTGAACATTCAACTGGACTTAGCCCAGTCATGGCCATAAGTCCTCAAATTAAATTGACTGAGCACGGCTGCTCCCTAAATGAATTTACATCCGGTTCGAGGGTACATCTCCGAACTCCTCTGACACCTATCGTTGTAATCCTTCAACGACGTCAGAGAGGTGACGGGTCCCAACGACCATACATCAATATGGACTGCGGGGTCCTTAAACTCGTGGACCGAGATGTCCGTAAACTAATATCGGACCGAAACGTCCCTAAACTAATATCGGACCGAAACGTCCTTAAACTAACGGTGGACCACTATGTCCTTAAACTGGTATTGGACCACCATGTCCCTAAACTGGCACAATAGAGCCCAAATGCTCTTTTGTCGGATCTAAACGATCCCGTTAAGTCGATCTTAGTCCCAAACTGGACTAACGTATCCTTAACAACCGTTTAAGTTGATCTTAGCCTCAAATATGGCTAACGCATCCTTAAACCTTCAAACAGACTTTAGTCCCAAATTGGACTATAAATTCCCCCAATCAACTTTGGCTCAAGGGTACATCTCTGAACTCCTCTGACATTTGTCGTTGTAATTCTTCAACGTCGTCAGAGAGGTGACGGGTCCCGACGACCATACATGCAATGGACCACTATGTCCTTAAACTGGAACAATAGAGCCCAAATGCTCTTTTGTCGGATCTAAACGATCCCGTTAAGTTGATCTTAGTCTCAAACAGGACTAACGTATCCTTGACGAACGTTTAAGTCGATCTTAGGCGCAACGCGACTAAGGCATTCTTAAACTAAAAACACCAAACCCAAATCTAAGTAAATACGGATTTGGACTAATCCACGTCCTACGGGCGACGGTATTACTCAGTCTCCGTATACAATCCATGGGCAACCACAAACAAAACAAACACCCACGACACGAAGTGAAATTCTGGAGAAGGAGAAAGTTGTTACCGCGAAGCGGTAGCGTAATTAACTGCAGGGGCTTGCGCCTGCAGGGAAGATCGTCCCCACAATCAAAAACCCCTCTAGCGAGGGGGAATCTGACAAAGTCTGCTACATCGGCCGCATCCGTCTAAACCTTCAATACACGGTGCCATAAATCAACTTGGCATCTTCGGAGAGGTGGACGGATAAAACCAAATAGCATCTGCCCCGAATCTCAGCGTCAGGACATCGCGGTCCTGTGCGCCGCCTTTCCGAGGGGAACAGATTCTGGCACGCCCGGTGGGACCTCTTCCTCTTTCCATTCCACACTTCGTGTGTCGTGTTCGCGAACAAATCGCGGTTTGCTGTGATTGCCTGTGGATTCAAAGTACTAAGATTTGGTGTCTTGCTCTATGCAGAAAACAGAAAATCGATGGCTTCGAACTGCACCGTCCGCAGCGATAACTCTCGCTCCGTCATTGCTGGAGGAGTGACTTATGGGCCCCAAGCGGCCTCCCTTTTCAAAATGCCGGTGGAGCAGGTGGCTCAAGCCACCACTGGACTATTTTTTGGGACCATGCTCCCACCAATGAGCTTCAACGCCCCAATGACATTGCAAGAAGCTCCAAAGAAGTCGGTTTTCGATCGACTTACCACTGCCGCGACCCCTCTCAATAGGTCGCCCAACTCCACTGCTTCAGGTTTTAATGGATTAGGCCAGAGCTCCATCGGGCCCATGAAGAAGCCTGCCATACCAGAAGGCGTTATCCCGAAGCGGATAGCTATCCCAGCTCCCGTTCTTAGCGAAGTCACCAAGGTTGCTTCCCATGTTCGGAAGCCCGCTTCTGACAGGTTGGCCGTCCCCGTTCAACGGACGTCGATCTTTAAAAGGCTGGTACCAGTATATTCTGACCAACACAGGAGGCATGAGGAGGTCACCCCTATATCTGAAACAATTCCATCAGCACGACATGCTCGACGTCGCTACTGGCGCCGAGTTAGGAAGGCTGGGGGCAACTCCCCCTCTGGACTTACTCGTCCAACTCTAATGGTTGGGATCGATACTGCTGTTCCAACCAAGAACAGCTTTGAACTGCTCAACAAGGTGCGCAGAAACTCTCCTACTGCGATGTTGAAACGAACTCCTTCACCTGTGGAGCATACTCCAGAGAAGAAGCTAGAGCAGCCCCCTCAACGGCTGTCCTATAAAATTTACAAAGTCTAGCGACAGGTCCAAGAGTCGGTGATCGATCAAGACTGCCTCCGACGACAGAAAAAGATGAAGGTTCGGCAGGGGAAGGATTACTCTGTCAAACCACAAAAAGCAAGAGCTACTTGGGTGCCCACTACAACGGCTCCCTTAACTCCAATCACTCAAAAAAGGAGGCCACAAAAAGCCCCTGTGAACATGGCGAAGCATAAAAGCGCTGAACACAAACGCCCCAAGTCTGGGGGCATGGTGGTGCACACTGTTTATATGACTTCTGGAAAGGATGAAAGCCGAACTTCTACGGGCCACCGACCGCTCACCCGATCCGTGACGAAAGCCCAGGAGCAACAACAAAAGCTTCAGGAAATGATGACTACAATGGCTGCACTCACTGAGCCAAAAGAAAGCTCTGAAATGTCTTCGGATGAGCGTCAAGAACAAGAAACCGACGCTGACTTTTTACGCAGAGTCCTCGAAAAGAGAGACAAAGAAGCTGCAGAGCAAGCGGCTAACATAAAACAGATGGCGCTCCTCTTCCAAGATATGGTAGGGATGATGTTACAGCCGGACCCTCCTGCTGAAGATCCTCCGATCGTCCTTGAAGACGACAGGGGAGAAACGTCAAATCATCCGCCGGCTCTGTCAACAGCCAAGGAGGAGGCAATCTCCAAAGTTGACCTAGACGAATATATAGCTCAGCAGATCCGGGTTCATCAGGCAAATGAAGCGGCTGGGCAAATTGTTAGAACCGGACGACCGTATCCGGGCTGGTATGACCAAATCAGTTACCCGCCAGGATATACGATCCCTAAATTCCGCGTATATAAAGGGACAGGGAATCCGCATCAGCATGTCGCTCAATTCAGGGCCTTATGCGGCAATACTGGAGGAGATGACAAATTGTTGCTACGTCAATTCGTCGGCAGCTTAGCAGAAACAGCCTTTGAATGGTATTCGGAGCTACCTAACGACTCTGTCAAAACATTTACAGAGATGGAACTGCTGTTTACACAAAGATTCGCGAGTGCTAGTGAACGCATCCCGATAACAGCACTAATAAATGCCAGGATAAGGCCAAGCGAAACGTGGGTTCAATACGCAACACGATGGCGGAACCTATGGTCGAAATGCGAACAACGCATAGAAGAGGCACCTGCGGTAGGCATGTTTGTGGGAACTCTCGATCCGCAGGCGACCATCTCGCAATTCATGATGTTCTTCAGGCCGACCACCTTCTAGGCCTTGATCGACAAATTAGCCCAAATGGACCAGATGGGCCATAAGCCGTCTCCTCCAAGACCCGAACCCCGAAATGAGAAAGGAAAAGCGATCATCGTCGCCAATGCTCAACAACAGTCGAGCAACTCAAAGCCGGTCGTTCGCCAAAACAACGTGCGTCCACGCCCATCTCTCGAAGAGAGGCTAGGACGTCCTTACTCGTTTCCTCAGAATAAAACGAGAAGACTGTTTGAGCTGGCAGTGCGTAACAGACTCATCAATCTGCCGAGTCCAAAGCGTCTGTCGCAGCCAGGCGATCTTAATAATCCCAATTATTGCCCTTACCACCAAACGGCAAGTCACCCGATTGAGGATTGTTTCGTCTTTAAGGGATGGATCGAGGATCAATACCTGCAAGGCAAGTTCACGCTGTCTGAAAGCTGGAAGGTAAATCCACCACAGCCGCACTCTCCAAAGAAGACGGACACGCCGGGGGCAACTTGTTCTTTCGTCGAGGATGAAAACGATGAAAAAAACTTATCGGATGAATCCGAAGACTACGTAGCGACTTGTCATGTGATTTCTCATTCACTGACGGATGATGAGGAGGCTCCTTGCGCTGAGAAATCAATGGCGGACCCTGAAACAGAAATTCCGCGGCCGTCAGACAAGTTGATCGATGCCTTCCTAAATGAAATTCGTCTGAAAGCAAAAGCCAATCAAGAGCATGAAATGGCCATACTGGAAAGACCCAAGGTATTCCCGTCAAATCAAAAGCCATACACTGCGGGTAAAAACAAATTCAAGACGAGGAAACGGTTCGCCAAAACTCTATCAGTAGGAATGAAGCTACCGCCCTCTGAAGAAAATTCTTTCTCTGAGGTAGAGATGCACCCTAACTTCTGTTTATATCATCAGAAGATCATACATCCTACCGAAGACTGCGAGTCCTTTAACTGTTGGTGGCAAGGGTATGTCGCTCAAAAGCAACACTTCGACAAGACAAAGTGTGAATCTCGTGGACATCGGAAAAATGCGATATATGAGCGCAAAGGAGCCGCCGCAAACTGTCATATAGCCGACTTCAAGGGATCACAAATTGTCACCTTTGGAAGCGACTCTGACAAAGAACCTATCCCCAACTTTTCCCTCGAGGAATCTATTTCAAAAATAAAGGAATTGAGAAGCTGCGAGAACGTTCAGCCATGCAATCGCATGCTACTCGGAAAAAATCCCGACCCCGTAAGCAAGGGACCGAACAAGAAGAACAAAGGAAAAGGAAAAACGGCCCTCGTCGCCAGCGCTCAACAACAATCAGGTGACCCTAGACCGGTTGCTCGCCAAAGCAACAAGCGGCAATCCCTCTAAGAAAAGTTGAAACGTCCTTACTCGTTTCCGCAAGATAAAACAAGGGGACTGTTCGAGCTGGCAGTGTGCAACAGACTCATCAATCTGCCGGCTCCAAAACGTCCGTTGCGGCCAGGCGATGTTAATAATCCTAACTATTGCCCTTACCACCAAACAGTAGGTCACCTGATCGAGGACTGCTACGTCTTCAAAAACTGGGTTGAAGACCAATACCAACAGGGCAAGTTTGCGCTGTCTGAGAACTGGAAGGTGAGTCCGCCACAACCGCACGCTCCGAAGAAGATGGATACGCCGGGGGCATCATGTTCATTCATGGAGAAAGACTCATAGACCGAAAAGTCAATAAACTAGATATTCGCCTCAAATACGGCGACAACGGACCGAAACGTCCTTAAACTAACAACGGACCGAGATGTCCTTAAACTAATGATGGACCGCAATGTCCTAAAACTTGCAAATGACCGAAATGTTTTTAAACTACTACCGCAGCATTTTCAGGCTGACGAGAATATAAAAAAAAACAAAAAAAAACGGTATGTCCATAAGCAAAATGGGCACGGATGAAAACCCGAAAGGGCTCCGTGAGTAAAAACAGCAGGACTACCGGCGAGTGTTCATGAAAACCCGAAAGGGCGCGACCTCGTTAATAAAAAAAAAAAAGAGAAGAAGAAAATAAAAGGAAAAAAACGGTATGTCCATAAGCAAAACGGGCATAGAGGAAAACCCGAAAGGGCTCCGTGAGTAAAAACAGCAGGGCTACCGGCGAGTGTTCGTGAAAACAAGAAAGGGCGCGACCTCGTAAAATAAAAAATAAAAAAAACAAAAAAAAAACAAAAAAAAACGGTATGTCCATAAGCAAAATGGGCACGGATGAAAACCCGGAAGGGCTCCGTGAGTAAAAACAGCAGGGCTACCGGCGAGTGTTTGTGAAAACCTGAAAGGGCGCAACCTCGTTAAGAAACACTTATAGGGTCCTCTCGACCCTGTAAGGAGAAACCACCTGCGTGAGATCCTTACGACTCACAAAGGAACAACACACTTAGGGATCCCCACGATTCCGAAGGAGAAAATACACTTGCGAGATCCTCACGACTCGTAAGGAGAACTCTCTTGTGGGACCCTTACGGCTCATAAGATTTGAAAGTCTTAAGTTGCAGAAACCTTAACCTGTTCTTAAGCAGCCCCCACAACCTTCGATATTGCCCTACAAGCGGCTCATAATGACCCTTGTATACAATCCACGGGCACGAATAAATATTTCCCTAACAAAGTCCCATCCGTGACTAGGGATATGCTTGTACAGCAAACAACACTTGTAAGTCCTCTCGACTTATAAGGAGAAAACCCTTTTGTAAGATCCTTGCGACTTACAAGAGAACATGCACTTAGAAATCCTCACGATTCCCAAGGAGAAAACACACCTACAAGATCCTCACGACTTGTAGGGAGAAATACCTTTGTGAGACCCTTACGGCTCATGAAGTCAAAAGCCCTAGCCGACAGGACCCTTAATCCTGTTTACTAAGCCACCTTTGTTCGGGATCGACAGAGGCAAATGATGATTCGCTCCTGACAATATTCCAGTTGTAGCGATACTGATGCCTAAATTGGTATCAAATTCCAAGTCCTTTCATGGCAGATGATGATTCGCTCCTGGCAATATTCCAGTTGTAGCGATGCCGATGCCTAAATCGGTATCAAATTCCAAGTCCTTTCATGGCAGATGATGATTCGCTCCTGGCAATATCCCAGTTGCAGCGATGCTGATGCCTAGACCGGTATCAAATTCCAAGTCCTTTCACGGCAGATGATGATTCGCTCCTGGCAATATCCCAGTCGCAGCGATGCTGATGCCAAGATTGGTATCAGATCCCAAATCCCCTACTCGCAAAAAAATAAATAAATAAATATATATATATATATATATGCATACGAAATAGCCGAAATGATGGGCAGCTTGCAAACAAAATCAGCAAGTAAAAATGTATGCATGCAAAATAGCTGAAATGGTTAGGCAACTCGCAATAAAAAGCAGCGAGTAAAAAGAAAAATAGCCGAAATGATTGGGCACCGCGAAAAATAGCCGAAATGATTGGGCAATCGCGATTTTCGCGATATAAAAAGCTGAAATGATAGAGCATCGCGGAAAAAAAAATGAAAAAATGAAACTTTTTGCCCTACAGGTGAAATTACATCGATCTCTGTATACAATCCAGGGGCACAGATAAAAAGGGAACAATACCTTCCCAACAGGCTCCACCAGAAAGCGAAGCCAAATCTCGACGGTTCACAGATAACCTAGAAACCATCTCGACATTTGTCGCAATATTACAGACACGATGTCAACAAATGAAGCAAAGGAAGGTCCCTAACTTCAGGGTCTCGACGTCAATATCGACAACTTAAAGATCACCAACGGCGTTTCTCCTCACTCCAACTAGATGCAGACATGACGTCAACAACTGACCTCAGAATCGCAACGAAACGGAACCATGACAAAGTCCCTAGTTCCAAATCTCAATGGCCACGTCTACAGCCTGGAGACCAACAACGGTGTGCCTCCTCATTCCAACAGGACACAGATGTTACACCATCAAGCGGAGCGATGGCAAAATCCCAGCTTCACCTCAGCATTCGTCTCGATACAGTAGACGCAATGTCAACAACAGCGTTCCTCCGCAGTCCAGCTGGAGGCAGATGCAACGTCAACAAAAGACCTCACGGTCGAAACAAAGCGGAGTAACGGCAAAATCCCAACTCCACCTTAGCATTCGTCTCGTTACAACAGACGCAATGTCAACAACGGCGTTCCTTCGCAGCCCGGCGGGGTGTACATGCAAAGTTAACAAAAGACCCCATGGTCGAAACAAAGCGGAGTGATGGCAAAATCCCAGCTCCACCTCAGCATTCGTCTCAATACACCAGACGCAGTGTAAGCAAACGAAGCGAAGGCCACATTCCTAGCTTCAACGTCTTTACGGTAACTCACATAAAACCGGAAAGACAATCGGAGACCATCTCACATAAAGTGGTCACCTCCTTGACGTTCGTCTTGATACAGTAGACGAAATGTCAACCTCAGCGTTCTTCCTCCAGCAGGGATTCAGACATGACAAAGCAAATGAAGCGAAGGCCACATTCCTAGCTTCAACGTCTTTACGGTAACTCACATAAAACCGGAAAGACAATCGGAGATCATCTCGCATCAGCACAGAGTGGTCACCATCTTGACGTTCGTCTCGATACAGCAGACAAAATGTCAACCCCAGCGTTCTTCCTCCAACAGGATTTGGACACACCAAAGCAAACGAAGCGAAGGCCACATTCCTAACTTCGACGTCTTGACGGTAACTCACATAAAACCGGAAAGACAATCGGAGACCATCTCACATAAAGTGGTCACCTCCATGACGTTCGTCTCGATACAGTAGACGAAATGTCAACCTCAGCGTTCTTCCTCCAGCAGGGATTCAGACATGACAAAGCAAATGAAGCGAAGGCCACATTCCTAGCTTCAACGTCTTTACGGTAACTCACATAAAACCGGAAAGACAATCGGAGATCATCTCGCATCAGCACAGAGTGGTCACCACCTTGACGTTCGTCTCGATACAGCAGACGAGATGTCACCCTAATGTTCGTCTCGACACAGCAGGCGCAACGTCATTAAACGAATGGAGCCACAGCAAAATCCCTAGTTCCAAACCTCGGCGGTTCACCAGCAACCTAGAGACAACCTCGACGTCCGTCTCGATACAGCAGACGAGATGTCACCCCCAACGTTCGTCTCGACACAGCAGACGCAACGTCATCAAACAAACGGAGCCACGGCAAAATCCCTAGTTCCCACCGCAACATTCGTCTCGATACAGCAGATGCAATGCCAGCAAACGAAGCAAAGGCCAAATTCCTAGCTTCAGGGTCTTGACGGCAACTCATATAAAACCCGAAAGACTATCGGAGATCATCCCACACCAGCGCGGAGTGGTTATGACTCATCGGGGCTCTCCAAAATGAGCCAAACCTCAAGTAAAAAGCGGCATGGCAAATTCCTAGCGCTTGCTCTTCCGACGGTCAAACTGCCAAGGAGGATTGCTTGAAGACGTCTTGTCCAGCCCCCGAAGGGATCAGAGACACGGCAGTCGCAGGGCTACTCGAACAGCACGATTGCCTATCGAGGACTATATCAGCTTATGCGACGGTACGATTGCCAAAACCCTAAGTACTACCAACCTTAACGGGCTTCTGGCGTAAAGAGCAGAGGTTAAATACGACGTTAAGATGTTCTTACGAGAAACGTTCGATTCGTCTCGACTTGTGAAAAATTGTCGAGGCGGCTCGACTCGTGAGATAAAGCCTTAGGCAGTGGGCATAAAAGAAGCCTGTTTCCTAAGCATTGGGACCCTGGGAGTTGGCCCAAAACGGTCTCTTGCATACCATCCACGGGTCTCACTCTCCAACGTCGAACTTCGACAAGGAGGGAAGCAACCGCTTACAAGTCCTCTCGACTCGTAAGAGGGAAAAATTCTTTTGTAGGATCCTTACGACTTACAAGAGAAAACCACACTTAGGAATCCTCACGATTCCTAAGGAGAAAAACCCGCCTACGAGATCCTCTCGATCCGTAGGGAGAAAAGTCTCTATGAGACCCTCACGGCTCATAGAGTTGAAAAGTATTAGGCAGCAGTTCTGAACCTGCGGCCTAAGCCCTCGCTATCTCGTGAAGAAATCAAGAAGCTTACTCTATTACCTGCTAATTGTGACGATATGCTGAGAAAGAGGAAAAGCAACAGAAAGAGCTGATGGTCCGATTTACATTTGATCAAGCGTTCAAGACACATTCATTCATGCATGGGCAAAAAGACTCAGGACAGAAGATATATAATAAAGACAAGCTGGGATAAAAAAATTTCCATTAATATTGCCCGAAGTTCTTACAGTCATAAAAACAATAAACGAAACTTACAATGGAATAACCTCAGATCCAGGGCATGAATTAAGGAATTCAAAAGCGACCCTATCTATGACTTTCTAAGCCTCGCGGACCATCCTAGTGTGCTTCCTTTCGCGAGCACAAGCATCAGGGTCCCTTCCGATGTCTTCCACCCTCCGATAAGCAGCGAGTATGGCAGACTGTTGAAAGACCTTGTGCAAGAGGTCGATAAGACTGTCTCGCCGTCTCTTCGAGATAAAATTCAATAGGTACACAGAGTGCACCTTGTCCTCAGCGGCATCCAATGCCCTAAGCAGCACGCCGGAACAGAATAGGGGAAGCGCTTCCCAGATAGCTCCCACGATAAGTTTAAGAAGAGAGGAAAGGCGGGGAAGCAGTGGACCATTGTATGCGTCGAAGCGACTCATTATTTCAGCACACTCCTCGTTTGTGAACTCCTGATTTTGAGAGCGGCCAAGTCGGCGGATGTCCTCATGAGAGATGATCTCGTTAAGAGCGTACATGTGGGCGTTCATTGTTCCTGTGAAAGAGGATCAACAGAATTATCAGGAAGACTGATTAAGCAAAACGATATAATGCACTGAGGAATAAAATGCCATCTTTAAGTTCCAAGATCCATGAAGAATTCTTAAGAGTTCTTCTATATGATTTAGGAGGAGCAAAGCTCCATTAATGAATTAAGAAAATCCAAGGAAAATCTTTCAGAGAGCAGAGCTCTATGGAACCCTAGTAGGGTATCCTTTAGTTCTCTTTAGATCCCTTTAAGACCTGTAGAGCAAAGCTCTGCTAAGTGAAACCCTAAATAGGTTTCCTTTAGATCAGGGATGTATTGAGAGCGAGGCTCTATCAATGAAAATTAATTTAATTTAATCCAAATTGAAATTTTCACCTAAAAGTTTTAAGAATTTAACTCTTAAAGTTATTGAAAATAAAGAGCAGGGCTCTGAGTTCTGAAAGTAAAATTTTGGAAATGAGAATCATCTAAGAGACCAAATATCCTATTTATAGGCATCAAGTGCCCTTTCAGCTACCAAGGGATGGCACGACGGTTCAGAGTCTGCCACCGCTGCGCTCACGTTAGGAGGCCACGTAAGCGCAACGGTGGGGGGGCATTTGTTTACCTCAATTAGAGCAAAACTCTGTTCAAATTCTAAGGTGTAGGAAGAAAGAAAAAAAAATTGCGCAAAGCGCGCGCTGCGTAGTGCGCGCACTGCGCAGTTTTAAAAAAAAAAAATAATAAAAAAAATTAAAAAATTAAAAAATTAAATTTTTTTTAATTAATTAAAAAAAATTTAACTGCGCGACACGTGTCAGGCGCTGGGGAGTTGCGTACAAAATAGAATGAAGATTTAAGGAAATTTTTTCTGTTTTTTGTTAAAACAAGAAGATTTCTTCTGTAAAACAGAGCCTTTTGGATTAAAGATCCAACGGTGGGGAAAATTCCCCAAATCACTCAGAGAATGATCTCTTTAACAAATTTTAACTAATTTATGGGCACTATAAAAAGGACCCTAGATCTCAATTCAAAGGCATCAACATCTGGCTAAAAAAAAAGAGAGAAGAGAACTCTGAGAAACTCCTCAAGAATAAAAAAGGTAAAAAACCTTTAGAAAAAGAGAAAGTTCTCTTATGAACAGATCATAGATCTAAAAAACAAGATCAATGATCTTTAATAAAAATAAAATAAAATAGTGGTTTGCACTTTTATGAACCTTTGGTTCTCTGAGATAAGAAAAACAAGAAAAACTTATTTTTTCTTAGAAATAAATTAAATAGTGCCTTGCACTTGTTTTATGAACCATCGGTTCTTGAACCTAAAAGGGTTCTTAAATTAATAGTGCTTTGCACTTCTTATGAACCACTGGTTCTCTAAAACAAGAAAAAGAGAAATAAAAAAAAGATAGTGCTTTGCACTTTTATGAACCTTTGGTTCTTGAAATAAACAAACTTGTTTTTTATTTGATCTAAATTAGATCAAGAAATCAAATAGTGCTTTGCACTTCTTTTATGAACCATTGGTTCTTGAATCTAAAAGTTTCTCAAATTAGTAGTGCTTTGCACTTATAAATCTGCACTGTTGTGCTCTCTGATTGGCGCAAAGCGCTTGACAAATGCAATGCATTTCCTAAAGGGCCATGCCCAAATCAAAAAGACCTAGTAGGCCTAATTAAATTGCAGTGCAATAAAAGGGGCAGAGCCCAAACAAAATAGATGCTTTGCATCATTTGTAAAAGGGCAGAGCCCAAACAAAATAGATGCACTGCATCATTTATAAAAGGGCAGAGCCCAAACAAAACAAAAATAATGCAGTGCATTGTTTAAAAAGGGGCAAAGCCCTAACTCAGGCCTAATTGGCCAAAGACAAATAAAAATGTTGAACATTCAACTGGACTTAGCCCAGTCATGGCCATAAGTCCTCAAATTAAATTGACTGAGCACGGCTGCTCCCTAAATGAATTTACATCCGGTTCGAGGGTACATCTCCGAACTCCTCTGACACCTATCGTTGTAATCCTTCAACGACGTCAGAGAGGTAACGGGTCCCAACGACCATACATCAATATGGACTGCGGGGTCCTTAAACTCGTGGACCGAGACGTCCGTAAACTAATATTGGACCGAAACGTCCCTAAACTAATATCGGACCGAAACGTCCCTAAACTAATATCGGACCGAAACGTCCCTAAACTAATATCGGACCGAAACGTCCTTAAACTAATATCGGACCGAAACATCCTTAAACTAACGGTGGACCACTATGTCCTTAAACTGGTATTGGACCACCATGTCCCTAAACTGGCACAATAGAGCCCAAATGCTCTTTTGTCGGATCTAAACGATCCCGTTAAGTCGATCTTAGTCCCAAACTGGACTAACGTATCCTTAACAACCGTTTAAGTTGATCTTAGCCTCAAATATGGCTAACGCATCCTTAAACCTTCAAACAGACTTTAGTCCCAAATTGGACTATAAATTCCCCCAATCAACTTTGGCTCAAGGGTACATCTCTGAACTCCTCTGACATTTGTCGTTGTAATTCTTCAACGTCGTCAGAGAGGTGACGGGTCCCGACGACCATACATGCAATGGACCACTATGTCCTTAAACTGGAACAATAGAGCCCAAATGCTCTTTTGTCGGATCTAAACGATCCCGTTAAGTTGATCTTAGTCTCAAACATGACTAACGTATCCTTGACGAACGTTTAAGTCGATCTTAGCCGCAACGCGACTAAGGCATCCTTAAACTAAAAACACCAAACCCAAATCTAAGTAAATACGGATTTGGACTAATCCACGTCCTACGGGCGATGGTATTACTCAGTCTCCGTATAAAATCCACGGGCAACCACAAACAAAACAAACACCCACGACACGAAGTGAAATTCTGGAGAAGGAGAAAGTTGTTACCGCGAAGCGGTAGTGTAATTAACTGCAGGGGCTTGCGCCTGCAGGGAAGAGCGTCCCCACAATCAAAACCCCCTCTAGCGAGGGGGAATCTGACAAAGTCTGCTACATCGGCCGCATCCGTCTAAACCTTCGATACACGGTGCCATAAATTAACTTGGCATCTTCGGAGAGGTGGACGGATAAAACCAAATAGCATCTGTCCCGAATCTCAGCGTCAGGACATCGCGATCCTGTGCGCCGCCTTTCGGAGGGGAACAACAGGTTTTGGCGCTGAGCGCCGGTCCAATGAGCGCAAAGGCGCAATTCATGAGTGCAAGACACTTTCTAATAGCGCAAAGCGCATTTGATCAATTTTAAGATCAAAGAACAGATTCATGTTCTTCAAAGGAGACTTTGCCTCAAGATCCAAGAACAAAAGTTCTTGGTTTTTATAAAATGCTCTGCCTTTATAGATTAAAGACCTGTAAATGAAGTAAAATACTTCTTTTATTTTTATTTTCTTTATGATTAGATCTTTTGATCTTTTGCTTTTTATTAAAGACCTTGGTCTTTTTTTCAGATCTCTGATCTTTTTAGAAGACGGTTCTTCTTTTTACGAGATGGTTTCATCTTTATTATTTAAGAACATAGTTCTTTTTTTTACCTTGAAGATGGAGAAAAATCATCTTTTTCTAAGAGCTTTCTCTTCTTTTACAGAGGGTTTTTTCTCTCTCCTTTTCTCTTTTTCTGTATCCCCTAGACTTGAAGTCTAGGGGCCTTTATATATGGCCAATTGATTTGTTAAATCAGTTAAAGAGATTTTTCTCTGATTGATTTGGGAATATTTCCCACCGTTGGATCTTTGATCATAGGGCTTCTGTTTTACAGAAGACAATCTTCTTGTTTTTTAATAAAATTGAGAAAATCTTTCCATAACAGAATTTATTCTGTCTTTTGATAATTTTTATTTACCATTGGATCATTGATCCAACGGTGCTCTGATTTATAGAGCACAATTTTGTCATTTGGAAAGATTTTGAGGAATCTTTCCTTAACAGAATTTAATTCTGATTAATTAATGATTTATCATTATTATTAGATCTTTGATCTGACGGTTGGGGAGCTTTTAGATTCCAGCGCTGGCGCACCTGTGCTTTGCACGTGGTGCGCTGCTTAAAAGGCAACGCACATTGCGCTAGCGCACACGTGTATGACACGTGGTGCGCTGCTTAGAGCGCAGCGCACCTAGCGCTAGCGTACACATGCTTTGCACGTGGTGCGCTACGACAGAGCACATTGCGCTAGCGCACACGTGTATGACACGTGGTGCGCTGCCTAGAGCGCAGCGCACCTAGCGCTGGCGCACACGTGCTTTGCACGTAGTGCGCTACGGCAGAGTCTTTGACTCTCAGCACTGAGACATTTACATTCTTTGCATGTGGAGTTTTTCCCTTTATTTTTTATATTTTTATTTTATTTTATTATTTTATTATTTATTATTATTATTATTTATTATTATTATTTTTATTATTATTATTATTATTTATATAGGGAGCAGGTTGTGAGCCAAAATTTTGGCGGGAACAAATGCCCCCAACTACTTTGCCCACGTAAGTACGTACGTGGGTGAAGTAGTGCAGAGTTATGCATGACCACAGAATTGAGGGTTTAGGAGACAAGTTTAGGGTCCTTGTAGCGTAAGACTTTCTTCGTCTTCATGAGCCGTAAGGGTCTCAAGAAGGTTTTTCTCCCTACGAGTCGAGAGGATCTCGTAGGTGCAAATTCTCCCTAGAAATCGTGAGGATTTCTAAGTGTTCATTACCTCCGTGAGTCGTAAGGATCTCACTCGGGTATTTTTCCTTACGAATCGTGAGGATCCGTATGTAGTTTCTTCACTTCAGCGGCGAATGTGGCTTTGGCAAATGTGGCCCATAGATGGTAGATGACATTTCATCCTGAACTCTTTATAAGATAGCGATGGCTTAGGAGACAGGTACAGATTTGCCGCCTAAGATTTTTCAACTTTATGAGCCGTGAGGGTCTCATAAAGATTTTTTTTCTCCCTACGAGTCGAGAGGATCTCATAGGTGTATTTTCTCCTTAGGGATCGTGAGGATTCCAAAGTGTGTTTTCTCTTAAGAGTCAAAAGGATCTCACAAGAGAACTTTCTTCCTTAGAAGTCGAGAGGACTCGTAAGTGACTGATGAGTTGACCTACTCCCGAGTCAAAGCACTGTTTCAACAGGGAGGTCGAGGGTTGACTTTGGGTTGTCTGTGCACCGCCGAGTCACGGAACTGGGAACTTTGCCGTGGCTCCGCTTTGCTGACGTTGTATATTCCTGCAGAGACGCTGATTTCTCTGCAGGTCGGCGCGAATCGAGATGTTCTCATCAATAACGCTGATTTCCCTGAATCGTGGTATTTACCAAGGACACTGATTTTCCTGGGGTTGAGACGAATCGAGGTATTCCTGCAAAGACGCTCATTTCCTGCTGGTCGACGCGAATCGAGATGTACTCGTCAAGGATACTGATTTCCCTGAATCGAGGTATGCGTCAAGGACACTGATTTCCCTGGTGTCGAAACGAATCGAGGTATTCCTGCAAAGACACTGATTTCTCTATGGGTCGACGCGAATCGAGGTGCTTTCTTCAAGGACACTGATTTCCCTGAATCGAGGAGGTTGCTAAGGACACTGATTTCCCTGGAGTCGAAACGAATCGAGGTATTCCTGCAAAGACACTGATTTCTCTGCGGATCGACGCGAATCGAAGTGCTCTCGTCAAGGACGCTGATTTCCCTGAATCGAGGAGGTTGCCAAGGACACTGATTTCCCTGGGGTTGAGACGAATCGAGGTATTCCTGCAAAGACGCTGATTTCTCTGCGGGTCGACGCGAATCAAGGTGCTCTCGTTAAGGATGCTGATTTCCCTGAATCAAGGTTTTTGCCAAGGACACTGATTTCCCTGGAGGTTGAGACGAATCGAGGTATTCCTACAAAGACGCTGATTTCTCTGCGGGTCGACGCGAATCAAGGTGCTCTCGTCAAGGACGCTGATTTCCCTGAATCGAGGTTTTTGCCAAGGACACTGATTTCCTTGGAGGTTGAGACGAATCGAGGTATTCCTGCAAATACGCTGATTTCTCTGCGGGTCGACGCGAATCAAGGTGCTCTCGTCAAGGACGTTGATTTCCATGAATCGAGGTTTTTTCCAAGGAAACTGATTTCCCTGGAGGTTGAGACGATTTGAGGTATCCCTGCAAAGACGCTGATTTCTCTGCGGGTCGACGCGAATCGAGGTGCTCTTGTCAAGGACGCTGATTTCCTTGAATCAAGGTTTTTGCTAAGGACACTGATTTCCCTGGAGGTTGAGACGAATCGAGGTATTCCTGCAAAGACGCTGATTTCTCTGCGGGTCGACGCGAATCAAGGTGCTCTCGTCAAGGACGCTGATTTCCCTGAATCGAGGTTTTTGCCAAGGACACTGATTTCCCTGGAGGTTGGGACGAATCGAGGTATTCCTGCAAAGACGCTAATTTCTCTGCGGGTCGACGCAAATCAAGGTGCTCTCGTCAAGGACGCTGATTTCCCTGAATCGAGGTTTTTGCCAAGGACACTGATTTCCCTGGAGGTTGAGACGAATCGAGGTATTCCTGCAAAGACGCTAATTTCTCTGCGGGTCGACGCGAATCGAGGTTTTGCCAAGGACACTGATTTCCCTGGGGTTGAGACGAATCGAGGTATTCCTGCAAAGACACTGATTTCTCTGCGGATCGATGCGAATCAAGGTGCTCTCGTCAAGGACGCCGATTTCCCTAAATCGAGGAGGTTGCCAAGGATATGATTTCCCTGGGGTTGAGACGAATCGAGATATTCCTGCAAAGATGCCGATTTCTCTGCGGGTCAACGTGAATCAAGGTGCTCTCGTCAAGAACGCTGATTTTCCTGAATCGAGGAGGTTGCCAAGGACACTGATTTCCCTGGGGTTGAGACGAATCAAGATATTCCTGCAAAGACGCTGATTTCTCTGCGGGTCGACGCGAATCAAGGTGCTCTCGTCAAGGACGCTGATTTCCCTGAATCGAGGTTTTTGCCAAGGACACTGATTTCCCTTGATGTCGGTTAAATTGTTTCCGAGACGGAGCGTTGATCCGGCGGGGAGATCATTGGTTGACTCTAGGTTGTCTGTAGACCGTAGAGTCTTGGAACTATGGACTTTGCCATGGCTCCGTTTTGTTAATGCTGCGTCCGAATCCTGCTGGAATGAGGAGGAACGCCGTTGTTGGTCTCCAGGCTGTAGATGTGGCCGTCGAGACTTGGAACTAGGGACTTTGCCATGGCTCCGATTGGTGATGTCGCGTCCGAATCCTGCTGGAATGAGGAGGAACGCTGTCACATCTACAGGAACCATTGGTTGACTCTAGGTTGTCTGTGGATCGTAGAGTCTTGGAACTAGGACTTTGCCATGGTTCCGATTGATGGTGTAACATCTTTGTCCTGCTGGAATGAGGAAGCACACCGTTGTTGGTCTTCGGGCCGTAGATGTGGCCATTGAGATTTGGAACTAGGAACTTTGCCATGGCTCCGCTTCATTGCGACTCTGAGGTCGGTTATTGACATCCCGTCTGCATCTAGTTGAAGTGAGGAGAAACGCCGTTGGTAATCTCTAGGCTGTCTGTGAACCGTCGAGATTTGGAACTAGGGGACTTTGCCATGGTTCCGTTGTTTTGACCTTGGGGTCGTTTGTTGACGTCGCATCTGCATCCTGCTGAAGTAAGGAGAAACGACGTTGGTGATCTCTAGGTTGTCGATTTTGACGTCGAGACCCTGAAGCTAGAGATCTTCCTTCGCTTCATTTGTTGACACTGTGTCTGCAATATTGCGACGAATGTCGAAATTGTCTCTAGGTTGTTTTTGAACCGTCAAGACCTGGCTTCGCTTCGACGAAGCCTGGTGGGACGATATGGTTCCCTTCTTGTTTGCGCCCATGGATTGTATACAGGAGTCAATATGATCTCACCTACAGGGAAAAAGTTTCATTTCATATGTATTTTTTTCTGTTTTCTTTCCGCGATGCTCTATCATTTCAGCTTTTTGTATCGCGCAAGTCGCGATTGCCCAATCATTTCGGTTATTTTTCGCGATGCCCAATCATTTTGGCTATTTGTTTTATTTTTACTCGCTGCTTTTTATTGCAAGTTGCCCAATCATTTCGGCTGTTTTTGTATGCATACATTTTTACATGCTGATTTCGTTGCAAGTTGCCCCATCATTTCGGCTATTTCATATGAATTTTTGGCTCGCTGATTTTTTTTATCGCGAGTGTGGAACTCGGAATCTGATGCCAATCTTAGCATCAGCATCGCTGCAACTGGAATATTGCCAGGAGCAAATCATCATTTGCCATGAAAGGACTCGGAATTTGATACCGATTTAGGCATCAGCATCGCTACAACTGGGATATTGCCAGGAGCGAATCACTATTTGCCTCTGTCGATGTCGAACAAAGGTGGCTTAGCAAACAGGGTTAGGATCCCATCGAATAAGGCTTTTGACTTCATGAGCCGTAAGGGTCTCATAAAGGTATTTCTCCCTACGAGTCGTGAGGATCTCGTAGGTACTTTTTCTCCTTAGGAATCGTAAAGATTCATAAGTGTGTGTTCTCTTATAAGTCGTAAGGATCTTACAAGAGTGTTTTCTCCTTACAAGTCGAGAGGACCTACAAGTGTTTGTTCACCGTGTGAGTGTATCCCTAGTCGCTGGTAGGACTCTGTTAGGGAAATGTTCATTCGTGCCCGTGGATTGTATACAAGGGTCAATATTGAACCACTTATAGGGCAGTATCGGAGGTTGTTGGGCTGCTTAAGAACAGGTTCAGATCTCTGTAGCTTAAGACTTTCAAATCTTATGAGCCGTGAGGGTCCCATAAGAGAGTTTTCCTTACGAGTCGTGAAGATCTCGCAAGTGTAATTTCTCCTTAAGAATCATGGAGATCCTTAAGTGTGTTGATCCCTTGTGAGTCATAAAGATCTCACGCGGGTGATTTCTCCTTACAAAGTCGAGAGGACCTTACAAGTGTCTTTTAACGAGATTGCGCCTTTTCGGGTTTTCACAAAACTCGCCGGTAGCCCTGCTGTTTTTACTCACGGAGCCCTTTTGGGTTTTCATCCGTGCCCATTTTGCTTATGGACATACCGTTTTTTTATTCTAACGAGATTGCGCCCTTTCGGGTTTTCATAAGACTTGCCGGTAGCCCTGCCGTTTTTACTCACGGAGCCCTTTCGGGTTTTCATCCGTGCCCATTTTGCTTATAAACATACCGTTTTCTTTTTCTTTTTCTTTTAATTCCTTTATTCCTTTTTCTTTTTTTTATCATCTTTGGGATGCTGCAATCCACCGTACTTTATCGACCTCTCGGTCAACGGCTAGTTTTAGGACATAATAGTCCGTTGTTAGTTTAAGGACGTTTCGGTCCGTCGTTAGTTTAAGAACGTTTCGGTCCGTTGTTAGTTTAGGGACGTTTCGGTCCACTGTAGCTTTAAGGCAAAGTTTCGCCAGATGCTTTATAAACAAGTAGGTTTCTCCTTGATAGACCTTGTCACATAATCCAAGGGTTTTGGCACTGCTCCTGCCCCCAGCTCCTCTACGTTATCTCCTAACACCGAGTGAGCTGCTTTGTTACTTAACGACAAATGAGCGATCATGTGGCAACTTGCCACATAATCTTCGGATTCTTCTGACAAGTCGTCTCCCTCATCATTGTCGTTATCTTCATTCTCAAGGATGTGACTGAGGAGCTCTTGAAGCGTGACTGGGGTTCGCGCCCTCTGGTTGTATTCTTTCAGCGCGTCAATATGCTTTTGCAGATACGTGCGCTTGTCGTTAGACAGCGCGGGCTTTTTGGTCTTCTTCTTTTTCTTCGAAGATTGTGACGGCTGTTCCTGGGTGCTTTGCCCATTGCTATTAATTTCCGATATTGGGCGTGGTTTCAGCATCCCGTCAATGATCTCCGGCTCTTGCGGGCTTTTCCACCTGATCGCCGGACATGTTTGAAGATCCTTCAGAATTCTTTTCGTCTTTGCCGAAAGAATAACTTCCCATGGGGCTTCCCTTATGAATGAGCACGATGCCCCCGGCACGTTCACTTTTTTAGGGGCGTGAGGTTGTGGCGGGCTCACTTTCCAGTTTTCGGATAATGCGAACTTGCCTTGTTGGTATTGGTCTTCAATCCAGCCTTTGAAGACGAAGCAATCTTCGTTTGGATGGCTTACTACTTGGTAGTAAGGGCGGTAATTAGGATTGTTGACATCACCTGGCTGCAACGGACGTTTTGGATCCGGCAAATTTATGAGCCTGTTGCGCACTGCCAGCTCGAACAGTCTCCTCGTTTTATTTTGGGGAAACGAGTACGGACGTCCTAGTCTCTCCTCGAGGGGTGGGCGTGGACGCATATTGTTTTGGCGAACAACCGACTTTAAATTACTCGGCTGTTGTTGAGTATTGGCGACGAAAGTCGCTTTTCCTTTCCCCTATTCATTTCAAGGATCCATCTTTGAAGGAGATGGTCTATGGCCCATCTAGTCCATTTGGGCCAACTTGTTAATCAAGGCCTGGAACGTGGTCGTCTTGAAGAACATCATGACTTGGGGGATAGTCGACTGAGGGTCAAGGGTCCACATGAACATGCCCACGGCAGGAGCTTCTTCTATGCGTTGTTCGCATCTCGACCATAGGTTCCGCCACCGGATTTCATACTGCACCCACGTCTCCCCGGCTTTACTCTGGCGTTGATCAATGCCGTGATCGGGGTGCGTTCACTGGCGCTTGCAAACCGTTGAGTGAATAGCAACTCCATTCTGTAAACGTTTTGACGGAGTCGCCGGAAAGCTCCGAGTACCATTCAAAAGCTGTATCTGCTAAACTACCGACGAACTGGCGAAGTAGAAGTTTATCATCACCTCCAGTATTGCCGCAAAGAGCCCCGAACTGAGCGACATGTTGATGGGGATTGCCTGTCCCTTTGTACACATGGAATTTCGGGATCGTATATCCCGACGGGTAACTTATTTGGTCATACCAGTCCGGATATGGTCGCCCAGTTTTAACAACTTGGCCGGCCGTTTCGTTCGCTCGGTGAGCTCGTATTTGCTGAGCAATGTAATCATCCAGAGTGGCCTTGGAAATGGTTTCCTCCTTGGCTGCTGATAGAGCCGGCAGAGGATTTGACGCTTCTCCTTTATCATCTTCAATAATGATCGGAGGATCTTCAGCTGGAGGTTCTGGCTGTAACATCATCCCGACCATATCTTGGAAGAGAAGCGCCATTCATTTTATGTTGGCAGCTTGTTCTGCTGCTTCTCTGTCCTTCTTTTTGAGGACTCAGCGGAGGAAGTCAGCATCGGTTTCTTGTTCATGACGCTGCTCTGATGACGCCTCAAGGCTTTCTTTTGGCCCGGTGAGTGCGGCCATTTGCGTTAACATTTCCTGGAGTTTCTGTTGCTGCTCCTGGGCTTTTGTCACGGATCGGGTGAGCGGTCAGTGACCCGTTAAAGCGCGGCTTTCCTCTTTTCCGGAAGCCATATAAACAGTATGCACCATTATGCCCCCAGACTTGGGGCGTTTGGGCTCAGCGTTTTTGTGGTCTGCCGCAGTCACAGGGGCTTTCTCTGGCCTCCTTCTCTTTTGAGCAGTTGACGTTGAGGGAATGGTTGCGGTGGGCACCCATACGGATGACGTCTTCCGTGGTACCATGAGATGGCTCTTTTCTTGCAGAGCGTTGAGCTTCTTTGGCCGACGAGAGTAGTCCTGGTCAATCACTGATTCCTGGACCTGTCTCCAGACTCTGTAAATTTTGGAAGAAAGCCACTGAGTGGGCTACTCCGGCTTATTTTCTGTGGCATTCTCCACGGGTGGAGGAGATCTTTTCAGTACGGCGGTAGGAGAGTTCCTGCGCACCTTGTTCAGTAATTCAAAACTGTTCCCAGTTGGAACAGCAGCATCGACTTCCACCGTTGGGGCTAGTGGAGTTAGCCCAGAGAGGGAGCTGCCCCCAGCCTTCCATACTCGATGCCAGTGACGACGGCGAGCATGTCGCGCAGATGGTGTTGGCTCGGTTATGAGGATGGCTTTGTCATGCCCCCTATCTTGAGGAGAGGCTGTTATTGGCGCTAGCCGGTCGAAGACTGACGTCTGTTGAGAGGGGATAGTCAGTCTTGCGAAGGCTGACTTTCGAACATGGGAAGCAGCCTTTGTGACTTCGCATGGAGTAGGAGCTGAAACGGACAGTCTTGTGAAGACCGGCCCTTTAGCAGGGGAAGCTGCCTTGACGACTTTAGGAGCAGGAATGGCTATCCGCTTCGGAATGGCCGCTTCAGGTATCGCGGGCTTCTTCATAAGCCCGCTTGAGCTTTGGCCCAGTTTGCTGAAAACCGAGGCATTGGACTTGGGCGACCCGTTGAGAGGGGTCGCGGTAGTTGTAAGCCGATCAAAGACCGACTTCTTTGGAGCTTCTTGCGACGACATTGGGGCATTGAAGCTCATCGGTGGGAGCATAGTCCCGAAGAATAGCCCAGTGGTGGCCTGAGTCACCTGTTCCACCGGCATAGCGAAGATGGAGGCCGCTTCGGGCCCGTAAGTCACTCCTCCGGACGGGATGGAGCGAGAGTTGCAGTTGCAGTTAGTGCAGTTTGAAGCCATTGATCTTCTGTCTTCTGCACGGAGCAAGGCACCAAATCTAAGTATCTCAAATCCACATGCAACCATATCAAACCGCGATTCGTTCGTGAACACGACACACAAAGTGTGGAGTGGAAAGAGGAAAAGGTCCCACCGGGCGTGCCAGAATCTGTTCCCCTCCGAAACGCGGAGACGCGACCGCGTAGGTCCGTCTTGCCTGAAATTCGGGGCAGATGCTAATTGGTACTATCCGTCCACCTCTCCGAAGATGCCAAGTTAATTTATGTCACCATGCATCGAAGGTCTAAACGGATGCGGCCGATATAGCAGACTTCGTCAGATTCCCCCTCGTCTGAGGGGTTTTTGATTGTGGGGACGCTCTTCCCTGCAGGCGCAAGCCCCTGCAGTTAATTACGCTACCGCATCGCGGTAACAACTTTCTCCTTCTCCAGATGGTCACTTCGTGTCGTGGGTGTTTGTTTTGTTTGTGGTTGCCCGTGGATTGTATACGGAGACTAATTTATGTTGTCGCCCGTAGGACGTGGACTAGTCCAAATCCGTTGGGGAATCTTTCCTAAACAGAATTTAAGGAATCTTTCCTTAACAGATTAAGAGTACAATTTTGTCATTTGGAAAGATTTTGAGGAATCTTTCCTCAACAGAATTTAATTCTGATTAATTAATAATTTATCATTAATATTATATCTTTGATCTGACGGTTGGGGAGCTTTTAGGTTCCAGCGCTGGCGCACCCGTGCTTTGCACATGGTACGCTGCTTAAAAGGCAGCGCACATTGCGCTAGCGCACATGTGTATGACACGTGGTGCGCTGCTTAGAGCGCAGCGCACCTAGCGCTAGCGCACACGTGCTTTGCACGTGGTGCACTATGACAGAACACATTGCGCTAGCGCACACGTGTATGACACGTGGTGCGCTGCTTAGAGCGCAACGCGCCTAGCGCTGGTGCACACGTGCTTTGCATGTAGTACGCTACGACAGAGTCTTTAACTCTCAGCACTGAGACATTTACATTCTTTGCATGTGGAGTTTTTCCCTTTATTTTATATATATATTTTTTATTTTATTATTATTTTTTTATTTTATTATTTATTATTATTATTATTATTTTATATAGGGAGCAGGTTGTGAGCCAAACTTTTGGCAGGAACACCCATAGTCTAGTTTGAAGACGTCATAGTCTATGAAGTGTACGATTGTTGGAACCCGTCACCTCTCTGAAGACGTTGAAGGATTATAACAACATATATCAGAGGGGTTCAGAGATGTACTCTTAAACCAATGTAAGTTGGTTGGAAGATCTGTAGTCCAATTTGGGACTAAGATCTGTTAAAACATTCATGAGCAGATTGTTGGGGTAAAAATTTACACCCCGGTTGACCAAGTCAAAATCAAAGTCAACCCCAAGCCAAGTGGGCCCAAGCCCAGATCCAGTAGGCCCATGCCCGGGTCGAGCCCGAACATGAAGCGGCCGGCCTCCCCCCATGCCAAGATAAAAATTTTGTAATAAATAATTTTGTTGTATGGATAAATGTAAGAAAAATAGGCATAAAGCCAAATTTTTGTAAAGCCCATGGCTTATGTGCAAAAAGAAATGGCACATGAGCCATGGGATAGGCAAAATGCCATTTTGTGAAGCCCAAGGGGCTATGTGCAAAGTGTATAGCCTATAAAGACAAAAGATAATGAAAATATCTCATAACTTTTTCTCTCTCCAAAAAAGTTTCAGAGCTGAGCTCTTTCCTGCTTCTTCTCCAAGGTTCTAAAACCTTCTCATTTCTTTTGAATTAAATCAAGAGTTTTACTCTTTCTTTTCCAAAACTAAGTGGTTTTCCACCACAAAACCCACAAAGGGGAACTCAGATCTCCCATCAGATCTCAAAAATGAGTGATTTTTAAAATCTCCTACTTCTTGATCTTCAAGATCCGGCCAAACAACAGGAGGAAGAAGAAGAACCCCCTTTATCAGCTTCAAAACATCATAGGAGTTTAACTCCATACATATATACATAATAAATATTTCATTTCTGAAGCACAGCTTCTGTTCTTAGGCTAAAAGCCTCTTGTGCCTCTCCGGCGCGCAGCGCAAGTGCGCAAGGCGCCAGCGTGCCGACACGTGGCGCGCGCGCTTGCGCACCTGCGCGTGTGCGCAAGTGCGCAAGACGCCCGCGTGCCGACACGTGGCGCGCGCGCTTGCGCACGTGCGCAAGACGCCCGCGTGCCGACACGTGGCGCGCGCGCTTGCGCACCTGCGCAAGGCGCCCGCGTGCCGACACGTGGCGCGCGCGCTTGCGCACCTGCGCAAGGCGCCCGCGTGCCGACACGTGGCGCGCGCGCTTGCGCACCTGCGCACAGCACCCAAGGTGCTGCCCCACGCATCCCTTGGATGCCTTTTCCCCCTCTTTTTATGTATATACACATATATATACATTTGTATACAAATGTACACATACACATACTCCGCAACATTCTCCCCCTCCAAAAAATTTTCGGGCCGGGACGCTGCCCCGAACCCCGCAAGGGGGCTGCTAGCCCCCTTGACCCCCAGCCCGCTATCCGGGTGGCGGGACCCCCGTAAAAACTCTGCGTGGCTCCCGATATATCCAAACCCCCCCCCTTTCAGAACAGAACACACGTACACTGCACATTGAATTCGCATGACCAGTTTAACCCGTTAATCGGAGGTTCCCTCGCCCCAAAGGCGAGGGGTAATTAACGGCAGCTTAGTCCGCGGCTGCCGGAGATTCGGATCCCCACAATCATTAAACCCCGGCCTACCCTAGGCAGGGGGAATCTGTAGTACGCCTGACAAGCGTGCGCGTATTCCCATCTCAATGGGGTGACGAAAAAACACCCTACAGATTCTGGCACGCCCGGTGGGACTAATCTCTCCTCCCATATTTCGAGTTAAACGTTCATACGAACTCAATCAATATACATATCGATTGCCTATACTGAAATGATGTTTTTTTTTCCGTGCAGCAATCAACCTTCAACGACAATGTCTTCCCAGACGAATTCAACTTCCAAAGCGACCCCGATTCCGTACGTGGTCAAGATCAACGCTCGTGTGGTTCTCCCCGCAACCCTCAGTCGACAATGGGAGGAACCGCCCCGCCAGTTTGGCTCTGTCATCATCTACCCTGCCGGAAGCGCTCATCTGGCAGAGATCCCAGCGGAACAGGTGGCCAAGCCGGTCTCAAGGGGTAAGAGGCCGAATGTCGTGATCGCCAAGGCACCACAACCGAAACTTAAGATGGTGTCTGAACGAGTCCCTGGCGCTCTAGCTGGGGGCAAGACTTCCGATGTGAAGGGCAACATTAAAAGTTGCGGACGAGCTCAGGCGATGACTCCAACAAATGCACAATCGGGCGTATCTCCAAGGCCCTCCATCAACCGGTATGCGGCGTCTTCCAAAAAAGCCGAAGTCTGCAAGGTGCTTAGAACAGAAAAGTTAAGGCAGAAGCGGCTCAGGTATCGAGCCAACAAAAGGGCCAAGGCTTCGGCCAAATGGAATCGTGTGAAGTTCCAAGTGCAGGGTTGCCCCGCGACGACGGCTGAGTCGGACGTAAGAATCAGCAATTCCTTCGAGCCTCTAAAGTGGGTTCAGAACAATGCCATGACCGCCAGAATCAAGAAGACAGCAGTCCGAACAGTGCCGCAAAGAGACGTGTCCCGGCCCCAACAGAAAAAGTATGACACTGTCTCATCAAGAGTCTATGAAGCACTCTGTGCCGCACGAAAGCAGCGGGGAAAATCCAGAAAAGAAGCGCCAGCACCATTCAAGAAACTGGTTAAGCCAGACGCCTTCAATCGACTACCAGCTACCGAAACAAGGGGGTCAAGACAGCGATCCACGAAATCAACTGCCAATGATAGAAAGACGGCCGGATATATCATCCATACGGTCTATATGGCGGGAGGACGCCCCAGCGACAACCTTCGCAGCAAAAGCAAGGATGGGGCCACCACATCCCAAGCTCAATCTAGCCCGAATGTGGTTGCCGCTGCCCAAGAACAGCCGCCCCTGCTGGATGAAGAAAACCCTCTCGATGAGGATGATAGGCAGAAAGACCCCTCGGTCCATGCAGAGTCAAGCTCGGACAGCGAGGAAGAGCCGACTTTCCGCCCTAGGACTGCGGAGCAAGAGCTGCTTCAAGAACTTCGAAAACAGCTCAGGAGCAAAGATAAAGAGATGGCCAAGCTCTATTCGAAGATTGACGACTTAACGAACGTGGTGATGCAGCTTACGGCTCAAATTGCTCGAGCGCCTCCTAATCAAGCACAAGCCGCTACTAATCAGCCGGGTGATGACAATCCGAGGCAGCCAATGCCTGTTCCTTTGGGACCAAGACTGGTCGAGCCAAATGAAAGCCGGCTACATTCCGCTTCTGGGGACGCCTTGGCCCCAGTTAGCACCATCCCGCTAACACAGGATCGGATAATGGATTTGGTCACCAGCAAGGTTAAAACATTGGTGGCCGAAGCTGAAGCTCAGAAAGAAATCGGCAGTAGTGGGCGGCCATATCCCGCGCAGTACGATCTGATTGAGTTCCCAAGCGGCTACGTCATTCCTAAGTTCGGAAGATTTGATGGAACGGGGAATGCAAACCAGCACGTCGCCCACTTCAAAGCATCGTGCGGAAATACAGGGGGGAATGACGCGCTCCTTCTTCGTCAGTTTGTCAACAGCCTGACCGGCGTCGCCTTCGACTGGTATGCGAGTATACCGGACGGGTCCGTCATTACCTTTGCCCAAATGGAGTCCCTGTTTCGGCAAAGGTTCATGAGTGTCAGTGATAAAATCTCCATTGCCGACCTTGTGAGGACTAAGCCGGGGAAGAATGAAAGCAACACTGACTTTATCGCCCGATGGCGTAATCTCACAGTCAAATGCGAACCGCCGCTGGAGCAGGACCAGTCCGTCAGCCTTCTCATTGGGAACCTCAGCAATTGGATGGTCCCATTCTTGTGTACAGCGGGCCTCAAGACATTTCAGGAGCTAACCAAGAAAGTCCAAATGCTGGAACGCTCAAAGCAAGAGTCCCCGCCGGACACTCAGAGAGACAAAACATGGAAAAGCAAGCGGGACGACAACCGTAGAAGCGGGAGTTCCAGCAGTACCAATGTCTTCAATGCCTCCGACAATGAAGAAAAGCGAAGGGCGGGCGAATCCAAAACCAACCGGTCTCGAAAGCCATTGCTGGGAGGAGATGGGCCTTCCCTAGAAGAGAAGAAGAACAAGGTTTACTCTTTCAGAAGGGACAAGGTCCGTAAGATATTTAAAGATGCCTTGAACAACGGCTTACAATTGCCGGAGTCGAAAAGACCCCAAGAAGCAAAAATGACCGACAATCCTCTGTATTGCCCGTACCACCGAGTAGTGAGCCATGCGATCGAGGATTGCTATATCTTCAAAGACTGGGTCGAGAAGCAGTACAAGGCTGGAGAGATCGAGCTATCCAAAAGCGTGTTGGTGAACAATCAAGTTGCAACCGCCAACTTTATACAGACGGAAGCCGAAGCCTTCTGGGAGCAGACAGCCGAACCCGCGGCCCTAAGAAATGAAACTGACTCATCGCGGCCTCCGTGGAGTACGCACATATCTAATAAGACGAAGAAGATGCTAAAGCTACTTCAGAAAGAGCCCAGGATGGAATGGGAAGAACCGAAGAAGCCTACCAGTCCAGCTGCCTATGCGGCTCCATCAGGCTCAAAATCCAAGAAGCTCAAGAAGAAGAAAAGTGCAGCTTGGCACGAAAAAGAGTCTGCAGGGAGATCGACCATTCAAAAATATATCGATTCCCTCGAAGAATATGAACAAAAGGAAAGAACATTGATTCAATTGAAGGAGTTCTTCCCTGTACAAGCGGCTGAAATTCTGGAGGAGTTAGAAGAAGACTCCAATGAAGAGATCCCAGTAGTGACCTGCTATGCCATCCATCTTGGCAGCGACTCCGAGGATGATCTCTGTTTTCCCGAAGAGGACGAGGAGCTCACCACAAAGGCCAATCAAATCCAGCTCAGAAGCGGCAGGGCTCTACCGCAAAATCAGGGCAACGCCCCAAAAGGGAAGGAAAAACATGTCGCTAATGAAGAAGATGGCAGAGAACCGGCCGATGAAAACATAAGTCCTTCCTCGGTGGACTATAATGTCTTGGCACATCTCCGGAAGATTCCATCTCTCCTGAGCATCTACGACGCCTTGGTCCTATCTAAGGAGCTTAGAGACGTTCTCATTCACGCTCTACAAAACCCCGAGCGGTATCAGGCTCACTTTGCGGAAATTAATATGAAAGAAGCCC
Organism: Agapanthus africanus; assembly: GCA_030015575.1. Lineage (NCBI taxonomy): Eukaryota > Viridiplantae > Streptophyta > Magnoliopsida > Asparagales > Amaryllidaceae > Agapanthus > Agapanthus africanus. The sequence continues at coordinate 523,982,867 of CM057346.1, forward strand.
AGCACGCTTTGCATGCCGCCGCAGTCACATTTAAGGATGAAGACTTGCTACTGGGAACGGCTGAGCATAATCGGCCGCTTTACGTGACCGGGTACAGCGACGGAGATCGAATTAATCGTATATTGATTGATCCGGGGTCCTTAGTGAACATCATGAACTTGCGAACTCTGAAGAGTTTGTCAATGGACGTCCGACACCTGTCGAGGGAAAGGATTGTCATTCAAGGGTTCAACCAAAATTGCCAGCAAGTTCTAGGGTCTATAGCTTTGCCAATCAAATTTGGGGATCTGCAAACTGAAGCTAAGATATACGTGATCGACGCCGACACATCTTATAAGATTCTCTTGGGGCGGCCGTGGATCCATGATTACGGCATCATTCCGTCGACTCTCCATCAATGCATGAAGTATACTAAAAATGGCGAAGAAAGACGTATTGACGGAGACATCCAGCCGTTCGGTGTGCATGAAGTCCGATACGAAGATTCTCGGTACTTTACGAACCACCAAAATGCTAAGCCACAACTGACTGAGGATAGAACGGCCCCAAGACTCAAAAGCAAATTTGCGCCGGCTATCACTTTCAAAAGCAAAAATACCCAAGTACACCCGCATTTCGGCAGCGACACTGATGAGTCCGACGCTGGAAGCCCGTCCTTCCGCCAAACTCGCCCTCATTTCGGCAGCGATACGGACGAATCTGTTACTGAAGGCCCATCTAGCAGCAAAGTCCGCCCTCATCTTGGCAGTGACACTGAAGAGTCAGAAGAAGAGGACCTGCCGTGCGACAGCTGTGCAGATCGACCCCCCATGCAGCAAGCGAAACTACGAGAGACCTTCGAAGTCGCAGAAGGATCCCTGGCTATCACAAGGGTGCCGGAACGGATGTGCAAAGAGCTCGACGCATTGTCAGTCTCTACCGTGGACCAGCTGAAAACTTTCTACGTGCCCGGGAGGAAAAATGGACAGAAGGGCATCCTGTTTTACAAGTCAAACCCCGTTGTGCACCCGGACGATCTTTCCGTCGCGTGCCTTCCCTATGAGAGAGGCATAAGAGCTGTCCTCAATCCCAGATACTATGCGCCCGAGATGCGGGAATACTTTAAGAAGTGCGGATGCCGGTTATATCAAACGGAGTCCGAAGCAAAGTTTTACGAAGGGCTATGGTATCCGCCCCAGGTCCGAGCACTCATCGATGGACGAATTCCAGATAGACGGGGCATAGGCTACATTCAACCTGATTCCAAAGCGTGCTACATGATCCATGTTGGTGAGGCCAGCGAAGGATCGAATAATGATGACGAGATAGCCGAGCCAGAAGAAGCTCCTCAAGAGCTCGAAGATGGCAGACATGCAACCTTTGATGAGCTAACCGAGATTGACTTAGGAACGCCCGATAATCCAAGGCCGACCTACATCAGCTCACTCTTGTCGGAGGAAATGAAAGAGCAGATAATTGCCCTGTTGCGTGAGTTCGTTGACTGCTTCGCGTGGACATACAAAGAAATGCCTGGCCTTTCCCCTGAGGTAGCCGTGCATAAGCTGGCTATATCTCCTGATGCTAAGCCAGTCAAACAAGCTCCTCGAAGAATGAGAAGGGAGTTGGAAGAAAAGGTCATCGAGGAAACCAAGAAACTCATCGATGCCGGCTTCATCAGAGAAGAGAAATATGCGGACTGGATCGCATGCATAGTCCCAGTCAAGAAGAAAAATGGGCAGATCCGAGTCTGTGTCGATTTCAGGGACCTCAATAAGGCATGTCCTAAAGATGACTTCCCGCTACCGGTCATGGAAATGATGGTCGATGACACCTCAAATTACGAACTGTTCACCTTTATGGACGGCTCGTCTGGATATAATCAGATCAAGATGTCGCCTGAGGATGAAAAGCACACAGCATTTCGAACCCCGATCGGAATATATTGCTACAAGGTAATGCCATTCGGACTGAAGAACGCAGGTGCTACATATCAAAGGGCGATGACTAATATCTTTGATGACCTAATCCATAAAGTCGTCGAATGTTATGTTGATGATCTGGTCGTCAAGACTAAAGCCAAGGCCGATCATATCCAAGATCTAAGGACCGTTCTCACCAGACTGAGGGAATACGATCTGAAGATGAACCCTCTGAAGTGCGCTTTTGGCGTGTCATCGGGAAAATTCCTGGGCTTCATAGTCCGACATCGAGGGATCGAAGTTGACCCATCAAAGATAAAGGCCATCATGGAGATGCCCCCTCCGAAGAGTCTGACGCAGCTAAGATCTTTTCAAGGCAAGCTTGCTTATATACGGAGGTTTATCTCAAATTTATCGGGGAGATGTAGGCCCTTCTCAAAGCTCATGAAGAAAGGAGCTCCTTTTATCTGGGATGCCGAATGTCAAGCAGCGTTCGAAAGCATCAAACAATACTTGTTGCACCCTCCAGTGCTGGCTGCTCCCATTCCAAACAAACCGTTGATTCTCTACACTGCCGCGCTAGATGAGTCACTCGGTGCGCTCCTCGCCCAGAATAATGAGGAAGGAAAAGAAAATGCCCTCTACTACCTCAGTCGAACTCTAGTCGGGGCGGAACACAACTACTCCCCAATCGAAAAGCAATGCCTGGCTCTGATATTTGCTGTGAAGAAGCTGAGGCACTATCTGCTGGCTCATCGGGTTATGCTGATCTCCAAGGTCGACCCGCTCAAACACTTGATGACCAAAGCAAGCCTAGCCGGCAGGATGGCAAGATGGGCTGTCATGCTACTTGAGTTTGACATAGTTTATACCCCTCAGAAAGCAGTAAAAGGGCAAGCTATTGCAGACTTTCTCGCCGCTCATCCCATACCAGAAGGGTCGCCGCTAAATTGTGAGTTACCCGATGAACAAGTGCTGCACCTCGAGGAAGATGAGCCATGTTGGGAGCTCTACTTCGATGGAGCCTCGTCAATAAGGACCTCCAGTAAATCAAGCGTCCCGGAGATAAAAGCAGGGATAGGATTGGTGTTCATCACACCATCAATGGGAACCCTACGACGTTCTTTTGCTCTCACCGAGCCTCGAACGAACAATGAAGCTGAGTATGAAGCTCTGATAGCTGGTTTGGAACTCGCCATAGAAATGGAAATCCTTCGGCTACGAGTTTACGGTGACTCCCAGCTTGTCGTCAACCAAGTAAGCGGCGACTATAAGATATACAAACCCGAGTTAGCTCGGTACAGAGGTAGGGTAGTGGAACTCATGAAACGGTTCACTCATATCAAACTAACGAGAGTCCCTAGAGCGTTGAACGGAAAGGCTGATGTACTCGCTCGCTTGGCCAAGGAACTGGCTGATCCTGAAATGGACGAAATTCTGATCACAGTCAGGAGCCGGCAAATTCTACCCCCAGTCTCTCTACGAGAAGAGGAAAGCGCGGAACAGAAGAGCAGTCCTGCGGAAGAAGCTTCGATCATCCAAGACGAGCCCGATTGGAGAGAACCCTTCATAGAATACCTCCGATACGACAAGCTGCCCGAAGAAAAATCTGCGAGGATTCAGCTGAAGAAAAGAGCTCTCCGATACGTGTTTGTAAATGACACGTTATACCGCAGGTCATATGACCAACTCTGGCTCAGGTGTCTGTCATTGGCCGAAGCCCAAAAGGTCATGAAAGATGTCCACTCGGGCGTTTGCGGTGCTCACCAATCTGGCCCCAAGATGCGACTTCAAATCAAACGGCTTGGGTATTACTGGCCCACCATGATACGGGATTGCGGAGAGCATGCAAAGAAATGTTATATCTGCCAAATTCACGGTGATTTTATTCACAAGCATCCCAACCCATTGCATCCTACAGTGGCGTCGTGGCCCTTCGAAGTTTGGGGCACCGACATTGTTGGCCCAATTGATCCTCCGTCATCTAAAGGCCACCGGTTCATACTGGCCGCGACAGACTACTTCTCCAGATGGGCTGAAGCTGTCCCGCTAAAAGAAGTCAAGACAAAAGATATTCTGACATTCTTCCAGCATAATATTCTATACCGCTTTGGTACACCAAGAAGAATCATTTCTGACAACGGGCCTTCTTTCAAGAGCTTCAATGTCTCAAGGTTCGCTACTCAGCACAAGATAGACTGGAGATATTCCTCCATCTATAATCCAAGAGCCAACGGGCTAGCCGAAGCCTTCAATAAGACTCTATGCAAGCTCCTGAGGAAAAATGCTTCAGCCAACAAGAGAGACTGGAATCTCAAACTTCACAAGGCGTTGTGGGCATATCGTACCACGCACCGTACTCCAACACAGTCCACTCCATACTCATTGCTCTTCGGAGTGGAGGCGGTCCTCCCCCTCGAAGTCGAAGTCCCAAGCTTAAGAATGGCCGTCCAACATGAGTTGACGGAGGAAGAAAACGTGCTCCTTCGACTTGAAGAACTCGATGCCCTCGAAGAAAAGAGGCTCGCGGTGCAGCAAAATCTGGAGCTATACCGAGCCCAAATGTCACGGGCCTATGACAAGATAACTCGTCTCCGCGCTTTCAAGAAAGGTGAATTGGTGTTGGTCCTCAAAAGACCGATCATCCCCAATCGACATGCCAAGGGAAAATTCGAGCCGAACTGGGAGGGACCATACGTCATCGAGAAAGTGTTCGACGGAGGATCCTACCAACTAATAAGTGCCGAGGGAGAAAGGCCCATGCCACCCATCAATGGCCGATATCTCAAGAAATACTACACATGAATGCTCCAAGTCGCAGGCGAATTGAGCACATCGGCCCTACGGTCTGGATCAGACATCCTGCAAAACCGTATACAATCCACGGGCGTAAATGACCCCTATTTCTCCCAAATCCTGCCGGTGAGACTACTTTTAAAGTCCCACCAGCAGCAAAAAAAAAAAACAAAAAAAAAAAACAAAACGGTATGTCCACAAGCAAAACGGGCACGGATGAAAACCCGAAAGGGCTCCGTGAGTAAAAACAGCAGGACTACCGGCGAGTCTGTGAAAACCCGAAAGGGCGCAAACTCGTGAAAAGAGATGAAATACACTCGCAAAGCCCTCTCGACCTTGCGAGGAGAAAACCCCTGCGTGAGATCCTTACGACTCACAAAGGAGCAACACACTTAGGAATCCTCACGATTCCTAAGGAGAAAATACACCTGCGGGATCCTTACGACTCGTAGGGAGAAAATGCTTTTATGGGACCCTCACGGCCCATAAAATTGAAAAGCCTTGGGTGGTAGGGACCCAAACCTATCTCCTAAGCCATCGTTCCCCAACGGGCAACGGCAAATGATGAGTCGCTCCTGGCATTTCGCTTCAGTGTTAGCGGTGCTGATGCCGACCAAAAACCCAAATCCCGAGTCCTCCCAAGGCAAATGATGAGTTGCTCCTGGCATTATTCCAGTGCAGCAATGCTGATGCCAAACAAGATCCAAATTCCAAGTCCCCAAATGGCGAATGATGAGTCGCTCCTGGTACCAAATTCCAGTGCAGCGATGCAGACGCCAACCAAATTCCAAATCCCATACCCCAACGGCGAATGATGAGTCGTTCCTGGTACCATATTCCAGTGCAGCGATGCAGACGCCGACAAAGTCCCGAAATTTTTCCGGCCCTACGGTCTGGATCATACATCCTGCAAAACCGTATACAATCCACGGGCGTAAAACAATCCCAATCTCTCCTAAGTCTTACCGGTGAGACCACATTCAAAGTCCCACTAAAAAAAAAAAAGAAAAAAAAAAGAAAGAAAAAAAAAGGGTATGTCCACAAGCAAAATGGGCACGGAGGAAAACCCGAAAGGGCTCCGTGAGTAAAAACAGCAGGACTGCCGACGAGTTTGTGAAAACCTGAAAGGGCGCAAACTCGTGAAAAGAAGATGAAATGCACTCTCAAAGTCCTCTCGACTTTGAGAGGAGAAAATTCCCGCGTGAGAGTCTTGCGACTCACAAAGGAGCAACACACTTAAGAGTCCCCACGACTCCTATGGAGAAAATACGCCTACGAGATCCTTTCGACTCGTAGGGAGAAAATGCTTTTATGGGACCCTCACGGCCCATAAAATTGAAAAGTCTTAGGTGATAGGGATCTAAACCTGCCTCCTAAGCCATCAATTCTCAAATTCTCTCGGGGCAAATGATGAGTTGCTCCTGGCATTATTCCAGTGCAGTAATGCAGATGCCAAACAAAAACCAAAATTCCAAAGTCCTCTCCATGACAGATGATGGTTCGCTCCTGGTACCATATTCCAGTATAGCGATGCTGATGTCAACCCAAATCAAAATCAACAAGTCAACTTCCACTCGACGCCGTAAGAAGCGGAGCAAGTCAAGTCTACCCCTGACACTGCAAGAAGCAGAGCAAGTCAAATCAAGTATCGACCGTCCATGTCGCTAAAATGGCAGCACCGACCGTCCACGTCGCTAAAAGGGCAGCATCGACCGTCCACGTCGCTAAAATGGCAGCACCGACCGTCCACGTCGCTAAAAGGGCAGCACCGACCTTCCATGTCGCAAAAAGGGCAGAACCGACCGTCCACGTCGCTAAAAGGGCAGCATCGACCGTCCACGTCGCTAAAATGGCAGCACCGACCGTCCACGTCGCTAAAAGGGCAGCACCGACCGTCCATGTCGCAAAAAGGGCAGAATCGACCGTCCACGTCGCTAAAATGGCAGCACCGACCGTCCACGTCGCTAAAAGGGCAGCACCGACCGTCCAAGTCGCAAAAAGGGCAGAACCGACCGTCCATGTCGCTAAAAGGGCAGCACCGACCGTCCATGTCGCAAAAAGGGCAGAACCGACCGTCCACGTCGCTAAAAGGGCAGCACCGACCGTCCAAGACGCAAAAAGGGCAGAACCGACCGTCCATGTCGTAAAAAGGGCAGTGCCAGCTTCCCAAAAGGTGGGAACCAAATCAAGCCGCCTCCACGTGAAAGAAGATCCATCAATTTCATGCACACGACCTACATATGTGGTGTGCATTTATTGATGGGGGGCAATTTGTTGGGGTAAAAATTTACACCCCGGTTGACCAAGTCAAAATCAAAGTCAACCCCAAGCCAAGTGGGCCCAAGCCCAGATCCAGTAGGCCCATGCCCGGGTCGAGCCCGAACATGAAGCGGCCGGCCTCCCCCCATGCCAAGATAAAAATTTTGTAATAAATAATTTTGTTGTATGGATAAATGTAAGAAAAATAGGCATAAAGCCAAATTTTTGTAAAGCCCATGGCTTATGTGCAAAAAGAAATGGCACATGAGCCATGGGATAGGCAAAATGCCATTTTGTGAAGCCCAAGGGGCTATGTGCAAAGTGTATAGCCTATAAAGGCAAAAGATAATGAAAATATCTCATAACTTTTTCTCTCTCCAAAAAAGTTTCAGAGCTGAGCTCTTTCCTGCTTCTTCTCCAAGGTTCTAAAACCTTCTCATTTCTTTTGAATTAAATCAAGAGTTTTACTCTTTCTTTTCCAAAACTAAGTGGTTTTCCACCACAAAACCCACAAAGGGGAACTCAGATCTCCCATCAGATCTAAAAAATGAGTGATTTTTAAAATCTCCTACTTCTTGATCTTCAAGATCCGGCCAAACAACAGGAGGAAGAAGAAGAACCCCCTTTATCAGCTTCAAAACATCATAGGAGTTTAACTCCATACATATATACATAATAAATATTTCATTTCTGAAGCACAGCTTCTGTTCTTAGGCTAAAAGCCTTTTGTGCCTCTCCGGCGCGCAGCGCAAGTGCGCAAGGCGCCCGCATGCCGACACGTGGCGCGCGCGCTTGCGCACCTACGCAAGTGCGCAAGGCGCCCGCGTGCCGACACGTGGCGCGCGCGCTTGCGCACCTGCGCGCTTGCGCACGTGCGCAAGGCGCCCGCGTGCCGACACGTGGCGCGCGCGCTTGCGCACCTGCGCAAGTGCGCAAGGCGCCCGCGTGCCGACACGTGGCGCGCGCGCTTGCGCACCTGCGCACAGCACCCAAGGTGCTGCCCCACGCATCCCTTGGATGCCTTTTCCCCCTCTTTTTATGTATATACACATATATATACATTTGTATACAAATGTACACATACACATACTCCGCAACATTCTCCCCCTCCAAAAAATTTTCGGGCCGGGGCGCTGCCCCGAACCCCGCAAGGGGGCTGCTAGCCCCCTTGACCCCCAGCCCGCTATCCGGGTGGCGGGACCCCCGTAAAAACTCTGCGTGGCTCCCGATATATCCAAACCCCCCCTTTCAGAACAGAACACACGTACACTGCACATTGAATTCGCATGACCAGTTTAACCCGTTAATCGGAGGTTCCCTCGCCCCAAAGGCGAGGGGTAATTAACGGCAGCTTAGTCCGCGGCTGCCGGAGATTCGGATCCCCACAATCATTAAATCCCGGCCTACCCTAGGCAGGGGGAATCTGTAGTACGCCTGACAAGCATGCGCGTATTCCCATCTCAATGGGGTGACGAAAAAACACCCTACACAGATGAGCTCAATTAATATAAGTTGAGAACTTATGGCCAATATTAGGCTAAGTCTAATAAATGTTTAACATTTTATTTTGGGCTGTTGAGCCTTTATTTGGGCTTGGCTTTTTTAATAATGCTGAGCATTATATCTTGACAAATTTTTTGTCTTGTATTGAATGCAGAGCATTCATCAGAGCTCTGGGCTTATTAAACAACAATTTATGTTCTGTCAGCGCAACACGTGGCACGCCAGGCGTTTTGCGCCAATTAAAGAGCGCAATGTGCTTCTGCCAAGTAGTGCACATGTGGAGGACACGTGTCGCGCTTGGCGCTTTGCGCCAGTTAAAGAGCGCAATGCGCTTCTGCCAAGTAGCGCACACATGGTTGACACGTGTCGCACTTTGCGCCAGATGATGAGCGCATGATGCCAATTTATGAGCGCAGAGCGCTAGTTTAGTGACGCACACGTGGTGCGCTTGGCGCTGAGCGCCAGCCCATGAGCGCAGTGCGCTATTTCAGAAGCGCAAAGTGCAAGTTGTTTAATTGGCGTACACGTGGTTGACACGTGGCGCATTTGGTGCTGAGCGCCGGTCCAGAGAGCGCAGAAGCGCAGTTCAAGAGCACAAGGCGCGTTTCAAGAGCGCAAAGCGTATTTGATCAATTTTATGATCTGGGAACAAATTTATGTTTTTTTAGAAGAGACGTTGTCTCAAGATTTAAGAACAACAGTTTTTATTTTGCAGGAAGAGATTTTCAATCTCTTATTTTAATGAAAGGCTTTGCCTTTATAGATCCATGATCTGTAAGAAGAATATGTTCTTCTTTTGTTTTATGATGAGATCTTTTGATCTCTTTTATGAAAGACTTTTTGTCTTTGTAGATCTATGATCTGTGAGAAGAAAAGAATTCTTCTTTTTATAAGATGATTTTATCTCTGTGTTCATCATTCATCATCTTTACCTTGAAAGAGTATCTTCTTGCAAGAGCTTGCTCATTATCTTTGAGTTCCTCAAAGTTTATGGGGGGGAGGGGGTTCTCTATATCAGACTTGAAGTCTTGGGGCCTTTATATAGGGCAAGCTGATTTGTTGAATCAGTTAAAGAGATCTTTCTCTGATTGATTTGGGGATGTTTCCCACCATTGGATCTTTGATCCTAGGGCTTCTGTTTTACAGAAGGGAATCTTCTTGTTTTTAATAAGATTGAAAAATATTTTCATTACAGAATTTTAATTCTGGTTAATTAATGATTTATCATCATTATTAGATCTTTTGATCTAACGGTGGGAAATTTTTTAATTCCAGCGCTAGCGCACCCGTGCTTTGCACGTGGTGCGCTGCTCATAGCGCAGTGCACTTTGTGCTAGCGCACCTGTGTTTGACACGTGGTGCGCTGCTCAGAGCGCAGCGCGCCCTGCGCTAGCGCACCCGTGTTCGACACGTGGTGCGCAGCGCGCCTAGCGCTAGCACACATATAGTGCACTGCTTAGGGCGCAGCGCACCTGGCGTTGGATCTGAAGCGTTGCTTCAATTTTTGAAATTCGAATTTCAAACAGAGTTTTGCTTTGATTGGGGGAAACAGATGCCCCCCACCGTTGCGCTTACGTGGCCCACACATGAGTACAGCGGTGGCAGCATCTACGTCCTTGGATCAACTCAGAAGTTGAAGAGACGTTTCAATGCCTATAAATAGGACCTTTGGTCCTTTAGATGATTCTATTCATCTTCTTTCTTTGAGAATTTTTGTTCAGAGCATAGCTCTTCTGTTTAAGAACTTTTCAAGAGTAAAAACTCTGTTAAAATTTTAGGTAAAATTTAAATCTTTTAATAAACTAGGGTCTTACCCATTAACAGAGCCTTGCTCTTCATAGATCTTTGATCTAAAAAAAACCCTTTTAGGGTTTCATTAATAGAGTTTTGCTCTCCTGAACCCATAAATCTAAAAAGATCTTTTCTTGGGGTTTCTTTCCCATGAACAGAGCTTTGCTCTTTTGATAACATGTAGATTTTTTTTAATCTCTTATGAAGAACTCTTAAGAGTTTATTCATGGATCTTGAAGATCCCAGAATTTTTAATTCATAAAAATTGATTTCAATTTTTCTGATGGATTATTTCATCATTATTATTTTTTTTCCAGAGCAAAGCTCTTGAGGAATTTTATTCCTTCATGATCGGAATTTGACAAGTGTCACTCTGTCACAGAGCATTGCTCTCAAAGGGAGATTTACTCCTCTGACCGAGAGATTTCTCATTTAATGAGAATTTCTTGAGGATTTCCTCATTACTAATCTTTTAATGATGTTTCTTTTCAGGCGCTATGGCTGTTCATTTATATAGTCTGAACGAGTTTATCTCTTATGAGGATATTCGCGTACAGGGTCGTCGCCAGAACCAAGAGTTTACAGATTCCCAATGTGCGGAGATTATGGCTCGTCTATACGCACACAACGGTCGACTGCTTCCTCGTCGCTCCGCTCTTTTGAAGATCGTAGTGGGAGATTCCTGGGTTTTACGAAGCCATACCGCTGAATGCGCTGGATGATGCTGAAGACAAAGTGCACTCGGTGTACCTGTCTGGCCTGATCTCAAAGAAGCGTCGAGATAACCTCATTGATATTCTGCATCAAACTTTCCAGCAGACGACAATAATTGTTTCTTATCAAAAGGAGGAGGGCATTGGCGAGGATCTCGACACTTGCGATCGCGAGACGATGCACACGAGAATGGTCAGAAAGGCCAGAAAGATTCTAGACGGCCTTACTTTCGAATTTCTCAATCCATGCCCTGAGGTTTTACCATTGTAAACATTTCGATGCATCTTTTGTTTATTGTCTTTATTGATGTAACAGTTTTCCGAAGTATGAATGACAAATCTTTTGCTTTCTTTCCTTTATTTTCTACTTTGTTGTTGGCATATTACTTTAGTAAGCGTAGCCTGCAGATAATCGAGAGAGCATTCCGTTTTGAATTCTTCGAGAGGTAGCGATAGCTTAGGAAGCAGGTTCAGATCTGCCGCCTAAGACTTTTCCACTTCATGAGCCGTGAGGGTCTCATAAAGACTTTTCTCCCTACGAGTCGAGAGGATCTCGTAGGTGTTTTTTCTCCCTAAGCGCGTTTTCTCTTGAGAGTCGTAAGGATCTCACAAGAGAATTTTCTCTCTTACAACTCGAGAGGACCCGTAAGTGGTTATTTCCCTCCCTGTCGAGATTCGACTTTGGAGAGTGTGGCCCGTGAATAGTATGCAAGAGTCCATTTTGGACTGACCTGCAGGGCCCAGTGCTTAGGAAACAGGTCCTTAGCCCCATTGCCTAAGGCTTTTCCCTACGAGTCGAGACGATTCGAGAAGTTCTCGCAGGAACATTATTTTCCCCACGAGTCAAGATGAATCGAGAAGTTCTCGCAAGGATTTCCTAACGTCACAGTTAACTCCTGCTAATAGAAGTTCGTTAGGGCCTGTGGTACTAGGGTTTTTACTCGTCGCACGATCGCGTTGGCTAGTGTATTCCTCGATGCATAATCTTGCTGTTCGAGTAGCCCTGTAATACCCGGTTTCCTTTTTATACGCCTATGCCCGTATTTTTTTTATAAATCATCACTTACAAGTTTGTTAGTTTATATTTAATATTATTTTAGTTAGTTAAAAACCCTAATTCTTTCATATCCTCTCAACCAAGCCATTCTTTAACTAAAAATTCTTTTAAGAAAACCCAAACCCTATTATTTCTCCCTACCCCTTATATTTTAAATATAAGCCCAAATCCTAACCCAAATCTTAAATTCTTATATCCCTAAATAATTCCACAGTCCAAATTCTAAGCCCATTGTTCCTTAATTTAAACCTTAAACAAATTTTAAGCATCTCAGCCCAGCCCTCACCTTGTTTAATTCGTTTTAAATTCCCTCAGCCAAATCCTTTAATCCCTGCAGCCCACGAGCTCACGAGCCCGGCCCCATTCTCCCCTTCATTTTAATTTATTTGATTTTCCTGCCGGCCCATCAGCTTCCCCAGCCCACTCTATATATTTTCCCATTTATTTTCCTTTTAAATTCATTGGCCCGGCCCACTCCTCTTCCCAGCAGCCGCCTCAGCTTCGCACCCGCGCCCGCTTCGCCTCAATCCGACCCGACCTCCCCATTACTGTATATCTCCTTAAATCCCCAACGGCTCTTTTCCTTTCACCGCGCGCGATCCCAGTTCTTCGCCGTCTCCTCCGCACTCGCTCGCGCGAGCGTTACCACCCACGACGCGCTCCTCTCATCTCCCTTAACTCCTTCCACCTCGCTCACACCCTCACTTTTCCAATTCCCTCATCGCTCTCTCCCTCGTGCTCATTCCTCCTCTCTCGTTCTGGGACCCGCCTCCTTCCTCCTCACCAGAAACCGCCGGCGCCGTCTCACCTCCATTCTCCTCCCTCGATCACCAGCAACCGACCACCCGAGCACCCCCTCCATCACGAACACCCCCTGCATCCCTTTTCCCTCGACGACGACGGCATCCCACTCTCGAGCCCACACCCACGCCCCTTCGCCGACCATCTCGTCGGGCCCTCGTCACCGACCCCTTCTTCTCATCACTCCTCCACTCTCGTCACTCTCTCTCTTTCTCACTCTCTCTCCCTCACCCTGTTTTCTCTCTCTCCCTCACCCTGTTTTCTCCTCTCTCTCTCTCTTTCTCTCTCTCCAACTCTCTCTCTTTCTCTCTCTCCAACTCCCTCTCGCTGCAGCCCCTCTCTCTCTCTCCCTGCGCCTATCTCTCTCTTCCACTCTATAACACTCTCTCTGTTTAACCCTACACTCTCTAATCTCTATATCTCTTTCACTCTACAACTCTCTCTCTCTCTCCCTCTTACTCTCTCTCTAACTCTGTCTAGTTCTGTAAGATCCCCCTGTCCTCACAAATTTCTCTCTCCCTCTCGCAAATCGACACCAAAAGCAACTCAGGCGGTCGCACGGAGAGTAACTGGAGTGGATACAATTGTCTGATTCCAAAGGGCTGAACTGTGCTGTGCCGAGCCGCGCGTGTGTCGCGATCGTGCCGCTGCCGCTACCGTACCTTTGTCGACAGGTCTCCAGGCAAGTTTTTACTTGCTTACATGCTATCTACCTATGATACAAATGTTAATTACATAAATATTAAAGTTGCAAGATTAATTAGAATTATGTGTTGTAACTGTTCGATACTTGTTCCCTTAGGAAAACATTAACAAATTCGATGGAACTCGATGGTGTAGGTTGGCCCGTAGGGCTGTGAACATAGTGTGTGATTTTCGTTGGATAATTTGATAGTTAACGACTAAAACAACTACCCCCAAGTTTAATCGTAAAACTGTAATTCTGTTGCACCTGAAAATAGTTAAATTCATCATAAATCATATACACATTAGAATGGTGCGTTCGAGGGCTTAAATCGAAGCTAACTCGACGAACTTTAACCCTATGCTAGTTTCCAGACATTCCTGTACCTAAATCGTGATGATAATTGTATCGGAGTGCGACTCTGGACTGCAGTCCAGAGCGACTCAAATTGTGCTTGCTGTCCCGTAATGGATACCATAGGATTTCCTTAACTCGTAGGTTGCGGAACTCCGCTGCTTATTGTAGGTAACTCTGTTAGCTAGACAACACAATCAGTTTCATTCTGTTTCGTTACCGTTTGATATTTAAACTGTAATTTAGAAGATCGGGACGCATAACAGTCCCAACAAAATCAGAACTGACATATTAGTGTTAAATAGATTGTAACTCCTAACGTACAGACGCGATTGAAGATCCGTTTGTTGCCTTGAAAACTTTACTGAAAACCCTAGAATTCTTTCAACTGTAGCGTCGCTAAATTATGATCCCAACTGGGGTTAAAATGCGTTGCGAAATGGATTCCTGATTCTGAAATTGGATTTCCAGCCGCGTGCGCTTAAAATGAAACATTTATAACTAATGATCCTGAAACCCGTTTGACCTGAAACAAAATTCTAAGGATAGATAACTGAACATATTAAATACTACCTGTTTATCATTTCGCTAAATTATATACATATGTTTCATGATAAATCGTGCAAGTGATAGACTGCTGTTTTTATGATACCTTAGTTGTGCTTCTTATACTGTTCATGCATCATATCATACCTATATCGTTGTAGTGATAACCTAGTGACATCGTGTATTTACCCAGTGTTAGATTTTAGTGTTGATTGTGGCAAGTACGTCAGTGTTCGTGTATTCGTGATTAAGTGAAAGTGATATGTACTTGTGCACAATCAGTGTCCCTTTTATTCTATTGCATTGTCGACGTCTGTGGGATGCGTGTACGTGTGACTATAAGTGGTATGGGACACTTATGGAAGCGCTTGCACGGATGTCACAGATAAGGCATCCGACACTGCCATTTATCTTAGGTATTAGTCGGGACGTGCTTGATGGAGGTCCTGCCTCCAGTTCTCGCGCAGACTTGTCACGGATCGATTAGTATTTAGGGTTATGGTTAGCGTTTGATGTAGACCTCGGGGTGTGGGGTAGTTCAAGTGTGAATTCAACAAAATCTCGGGAGTCCCATGCCGGCTTATATATTTAGGGAGTTATATGGAGATTTACAGGGTATGTGCTATATCACCGTGATACATTCGTTACATGTTGGGCCCGTGGTCCCTTGCCCTTGGGTTCTACCCTTGGGTGGAGGACACTCGCGAGTGGTTGACTCTCACACTTGGACTGACGATAGGCTTATTGACCTGTGCAGTGAGACTTAGAGACTGATAGGGTTACTGTCATTTACATTCTTTATATACTGTGCTGCCTTACATGATATATCGTGATACTGTTTTACTGCTCCGCTGCAATGATTACTGCTCATTCATATTCATGCTGTTTTACCGTCATTCACATCTATTACTACTGTTAGAACTGTTACTTGATTATATATATTATATTGCTTTTGTGTCACTCTGACGACCTGAGTATGCATGCTCAGTGTGAGAAGACGATTTAGCCTGGACCAGTGCATCACAGACTTCCTGACTTGCCGTTCCTAGTTACATTCGTTTGTTCCACTTCAGGTCAGTTTACATTATTGTATCTTTCAGTTACTGCATTTCTCATTCCCTGCGCATCGTTTACTGTTTACCATGATAAACTAGAAGCCGAAGTGTGACTACGGCAGGACTTTTCCTTGACCGTAGGAGCATGGCTGGCCTTGTCTACCCCTCGTATTCCGTATTTTGGGAAGCGGGGCGTGACATGGTTTAGTTGGTATCAGAGACAGGTTTTGCATCAATTGAGATTGCAGTTTTCTGTGTACAGTTTTGGCAATCTAAGACATCTTTCGGTCTAGGTTGTAAACTGTCATTCTTGATCCATATTCACATCGTGCGTTCAGCTATCCACTCGCTATGGTTTCGGGTGACCTGGCAAGATTACGTGGTTGCAATTGCACTACCGTATTCTGTTTAGGTGACTTAAAGTCATACAGTTGATTCTCCATTTATAATAAATTCAGCATCTCTGATATTTTTGAATCTTTGTCCTATCCATTTTGATTCGTAATCTTGTGACTTATATCATCCTCAAAATTGTTATTTCAGGATCATGTCTTCCAATGACTCTTCATCTTTATCCGCTCCCCGGAATCAGACTGTTGAGATTCTGAGTGTACTGCAAGGTTTAAAGGAAGCCCAGGAGCGAACAAACGACTTATTAGCTGAAGGACTGAGAAGACAGGTGAATCAGGCACCAGCGGGAGTCTCCTATCATAAAAGGATCTCTATTGGACGAGAAAAGGAGAAGAAGATGAAACGCCAGTTTGTTTCCCCGCGACAGAAGCATCAGAAGAACCTTTGCTGTGGATATTGTAAAAGACCAGGACACCTTCAGAGGGATTGTCGCCGTGCCCAAGGGAAATGTCTGATATGCGGTTCCGACGAACATCTCATCAACGGTTGCCCAGAAAGGAAAGAACTACAAGGAGGAAACTCGTCCACACTCCCCACTCTTGTCAAGTGAGGATTGCTGCGTAGTTCAGACTTCGACGATAAGGCGGATCAGACGCAAGATTCAACTCACGCGACGAGAATGCAATGTTATAGTAGTCGAAGAATAATTTTCATGTTATCTACTTTCAGTAATAATAATGTTGTCATCCTTTATGAATATTTCTTTCTGCTTGAAATCCTGTATCCTTTGAACTTTTAGTTGAATGCAATGAAATTTGAATCATAATATATGTATTATTCTCATGCTTTCTCTATGTCACATTCTATTCCTTATCACAGTATTTTCATTCGAATCTTTCAGTTCCTGCAACCGCATATTTTTCCTATATTGCGTACCCCGAGTTTTCCTTGATATATTCCACTGTCTAATCATGATTTCTCTTTCAGGCCATGGCCCACCCTGGAGCAGCGCCGCATCTAGACGAGGATGCACGGTCATGCGTTTCCTTAGATCACACATTGACAAGTTCCGATGATGAGGTCGATGGTCCACAGGTCAACTTCGGAAACAATGATTCAGAGGACGAAGGAGCAGCCGCCCCAGAGTTTGGCATGATAGCCGATTCTGATGAAGAAGAAGTAGATCCTGAAGAGAACCTGATAGAGGAAGATCCCGAGGGAGATCCAATAGAAGAAAATCCAGTGGAGGAAGACCCATTGGAAGAGAACCCAGAAGGAGAGAATCACATGGAATCAGACCTCGATGAAGAAGTTCTATCCAAGGATGAAGGACCAGAAGATCAAGACCCTGCCACGGAAGAACTTCCTTTAGCGATACCTGCGAGGCGCTATGGAAATGGACGCCCCTACCTGAGCGCGCGAGCCTACCGCAACCTGCTGAATCTCCGCCACCGCGACTGATGGGATTTCTTTTGATATTGTCTTTTGGCCGAATAATCTGTGTATAGTTTAGGGCCACTTTTCGTCTTTGAGAATGTCTTGTTTCAAATTTTCTTGAATGAAATAAATCTTCTGAATTCATAAACTTTTGATTATTGGTTCGCCTGATACTTGTTTATTGCCCGCATCCATTTACTTTTCTGCCGGGATCCCTGACTGTCCATCCCTACCCATTGTTTAGTTTCCATCCCGTTTTGATTAGAAAGTACGGCCCCTTGATCCTCGGAATGAGCCATCCTTATCCCTCCTCTGTGCCCCGTTTGAGATCCTTCTGGGAGGAGAACGGTTCTTGTGAAACTTCCGAGTTCACTAGCCCTTCAAATTTTGATTCATATGTTGTACCGACCGCTATCATACCCATACTTCTTCCCTTGTAGTCATTGTTGTCCGCCCTTACATCCTATGCGGATCCAATCCCAATCTCCTTGATCTTCAGCCTAAAAACCGCCACATTCCAACCTTTGAATAACCCACATTTCCTTGAAACCCTTACCCTAGCTAGCCTATACATATTGGTGATTTCTCTATTACCCCAAAAAAATATTTAGAGACATTATTATCCAAAATTTAGTTTTCATTATTTTAAATCTATCAAAGAGTGTGTGTTATCGATTACTCTGTTTTATGTAATTCAAGTACACTATTAGTATTCGTATTTTCAGTAGCGCAACCCTTATACCGCGCATATTTTGTTCCATGTCCCCTACTTTCACTATACAAGTTTCCTAAATTATTTTAAACCTATTTTCGATACCTTACCCTAAACTGTTTTAACCTACCGACAAATTTTTTACTGCTTTATTGTCGTTACTTTACTTTCGGGTTTTTCGCTTATGATTACTAATATGTGTGGTTGAGCCTTATATTTATTACCTCTGGTTGCTATTTTTAAATACTTAGATGTGCACACATTCGGGTTTCGATTTTAGTGAACATGCATTGCTTATCTCCGTTCGTTATTGTTATCTATATTCTCGTGTACTTATAGTTCCTCCTTATAGTTGCTCCCACCGTATACTTATTTAAATCCTTTCTGTTGTATGATGTTCCCGTATATACATATATACATCTTCACAAATTTCATCCACCTGTTTTAAATAAACCATTATGAATTATTTTATGATATGGTAGCTTTCGTTTTGATTTTACAACTTATCGTTTAGTTTTAAATTTCGAGGACGAAATTTTTGTAAGGGTGGTATGATGTAATACCCGGTTTCTTTTTTATACGCCTATGCCCGTATTTTTTTTATAAATCATCACTTACAAGTTTGTTAGTTTATATTTAATATTATTTTAGTTAGTTAAAAACCCTAATTCTTTCATATCCTCTCAACCAAGCCATTCTTTAACTAAAAATTCTTTTAAGAAAACCCAAACCCTATTATTTCTCCCTACCCCTTATATTTTAAATATAAGCCCAAATCCTAACCCAAATCTTAAATTCTTATATCCCTAAATAATTCCACAGTCCAAATTCTAAGCCCATTGTTCCTTAATTTAAACCTTAAACAAATTTTAAGCATCTCAGCCCAGCCCTCACCTTGTTTAATTCGTTTTAAATTCCCTCAGCCAAATCCTTTAATCCCTGCAGCCCACGAGCTCACGAGCCCGGCCCCATTCTCCCCTTCATTTTAATTTATTTGATTTTCCTGCCGGCCCATCAGCTTCCCCAGCCCACTCTATATATTTTCCCATTTATTTTCCTTTTAAATTCATTGGCCCGGCCCACTCCTCTTCCCAGCAGCCGCCTCAGCTTCGCACCCGCGCCCGCTTCGCCTCAACCCGACCCGACCTCCCCATTACTGTATATCTCCTTAAATCCCCAACGGCTCTTTTCCTTTCACCGCGCGCGATCCCAGTTCTTCGCCGTCTCCTCCGCACTCGCTCGCGCGAGCGTTACCACCCACGACGCGCTCCTCTCATCTCCCTTAACTCCTTCCACCTCGCTCACACCCTCACTTTTCCAATTCCCTCATCGCTCTCTCCCTCGTGCTCATTCCTCCTCTCTCGTTCTGGGACCCGCCTCCTTCCTCCTCACCAGAAACCGCCGGCGCCGTCTCACCTCCATTCTCCTCCCTCGATCACCAGCAACCGACCACCCGAGCACCCCCTCCATCACGAACACCCCCTGCATCCCTTTTCCCTCGACGACGACGGCATCCCACTCTCGAGCCCACACCCACGCCCCTTCGCCGACCATCTCGTCGGGCCCTCGTCACCGACCCCTTCTTCTCATCACTCCTCCACTCTCGTCACTCTCTCTCTTTCTCACTCTCTCTCCCTCACCCTGTTTTCTCTCTCTCCCTCACCCTGTTTTCTCCTCTCTCTCTCTCTTTCTCTCTCTCCAACTCTCTCTCTTTCTCTCTCTCCAACTCCCTCTCGCTGCAGCCCCTCTCTCTCTCCCTGCGCCTATCTCTCTCTTCCACTCTATAACACTCTCTCTGTTTAACCCTACACTCTCTAATCTCTATATCTCTTTCACTCTACAACTCTCTCTCTCTCTCCCTCTTACTCTCTCTCTAACTCTGTCTAGTTCTGTAAGATCCCCCTGTCCTCACAAATTTCTCTCTCCCTCTCGCAAATCGACACCAAAAGCAACTCAGGCGGTCGCACGGAGAGTAACTGGAGTGGATACAATTGTCTGATTCCAAAGGGCTGAACTGTGCTGTGCCGAGCCGCGCGTGTGTCGCGATCGTGCCGCTGCCGCTACCGTACCTTTGTCGACAGGTCTCCAGGCAAGTTTTTACTTGCTTACATGCTATCTACCTATGATACAAATGTTAATTACATAAATATTAAAGTTGCAAGATTAATTAGAATTATGTGTTGTAACTGTTCGATACTTGTTCCCTTAGGAAAACATTAACAAATTCGACGGAACTCGATGGTGTAGGTTGGCCCGTAGGGCTGTGAACATAGTGTGTGATTTTCGTTGGATAATTTGATAGTTAACGACTAAAACAACTACCCCCAAGTTTAATCGTAAAACTGTAATTCTGTTGCACCTGAAAATAGTTAAATTCATCATAAATCATATACACATTATAATGGTGCGTTCGAGGGCTTAAATCGAAGCTAACTCGACGAACTTTAACCCTATGCTAGTTTCCAGACATTCCTGTACCTAAATCGTGATGATAATTGTATCGGAGTGCGACTCTGGACTGCAGTCCAGAGCGACTCAAATTGTGCTTGCTGTCCCGTAATGGATACCATAGGATTTCCTTAACTCGTAGGTTGCGGAACTCCGCTGCTTATTGTAGGTAACTCTGTTAGCTAGACAACACAATCAGTTTCATTCTGTTTCGTTACCGTTTGATATTTAAACTGTAATTTAGAAGATCGGGACGCATAACAGTCCCAACAAAATCAGAACTGACATATTAGTGTTAAATAGATTGTAACTCCTAACGTACAGACGCGATTGAAGATCCGTTTGTTGCCTTGAAAACTTTACTGAAAACCCTAGAATTCTTTCAACTGTAGCATCGCTAAATTATGATCCCAACTGGGGTTAAAATGCGTTGCGAAATGGATTCCTGATTCTGAAATTGGATTTCCAGCCGCGTGCGCTTAAAATGAAACAGTTATAACTAATGATCCTGAAACCCGTTTGACCTGAAACAAAATTCTAAGGATAGGTAACTGAACATATTAAATACTACCTGTTTATCATTTCGCTAAATTATATACATATGTTTCATGATAAATCGTGCAAGTGATAGACTGCTGTTTTTATGATACCTTAGTTGTGCTTCTTATACTGTTCATGCATCATATCATACCTATATCGTTGTAGTGATAACCTAGTGACATCGTGTATTTACCCAGTGTTAGATTTTAGTGTTGATTGTGGCAAGTACGTCAGTGTTCGTGTATTCGTGATTAAGTGAAAGTGATATGTACTTGTGCACAATCAGTGTCCCTTTTATTCTATTGCATTGTCGACGTCTGTGGGATGCGTGTACGTGTGACTATAAGTGGTATGGGACACTTATGGAAGCGCTTGCACGGATGTCACAGATAAGGCATCCGACACTGCCATTTATCTTAGGTATTAGTCGGGACGTGCTTGATGGAGGTCCTGCCTCCAGTTCTCGCGCAGACTTGTCACGGATCGATTAGTATTTAGGGTTATGGTTAGCGTTTGATGTAGACCTCGGGGTGTGGGGTAGTTCAAGTGTGAATTCAACAAAATCTCGGGAGTCCCATGCCGGCTTATATATTTAGGGAGTTATATGGAGATTTACAGGGTATGTGCTATATCACCGTGATACATTCGTTACATGTTGGGCCCGTGGTCCCTTGCCCTTGGGTTCTACCCTTGGGTGGAGGACACTCGCGAGTGGTTGACTCTCACACTTGGACTGACGATAGGCTTATTGACCTGTGCAGTGAGACTTAGAGACTGATAGGGTTACTGTCATTTACATTCTTTATATACTGTGCTGCCTTACATGATATATCGTGATACTGTTTTACTGCTCCGCTGCAATGATTACTGCTCATTCATATTCATGCTGTTTTACCGTCATTCATATCTATTACTACTGTTAGAACTGTTACTTGATTATATATATTATATTGCTTTTGTGTCGCTCTGACGACCTGAGTATGCATGCTCAGTGTGAGAAGACGATTTAGCCTGGACCAGTGCATCACAGACTTCCTGACTTGCCGTTCCTAGTTACATTCGTTTGTTCCACTTCAGGTCAGTTTACATTATTGTATCTTTCAGTTACTGCATTTCTCATTCCCTGCGCATCGTTTACTGTTTACCATGATAAACTAGAAGCCGAAGTGTGACTACGGCAGGACTTTTCCTTGACCGTAGGAGCATGGCTGGCCTTGTCTACCCCTCGTATTCCGTATTTTAGGAAGCGGGGCGTGACAAGCCCCGCGACTGTCGTATCTCTGATCCCTTCGGGAACTGGACAAGACGTCTTCAAGCAATCTTCCAGGTGATATTACTATCGAAAGAGCAAGCGTTAGAGATATTCCATGTCGCTTTTTACTTGAGGTTAGGCTCAGTTTGGGAGCCCCGATGAGTCATAACCACTCCGCGCTGGTGTGGGATAATCTTCGATAGTCTTTTAGGTTTTATATGAGTTGCCATCAAGACCCTGAAGCTAGGAATATTGCCTTCGCTTCGTTTGGTGGCACTGCGTCTGCTGTATCGAGACGAATGTTGCGGTTTGTCTCTAGGTTGTTGGTGAACCGTCGGGACTTAGAACTAGGGACTTTGCCATGGCTCCGTTTTGCTGACGTCGTATATTCCTACAGAGACACTGATTTCTCTGCGGGTCAACGCGAATTGAGAGGTTCTCGCCAAGGACGCTGATTTCCCTGAATTGAGATTTTGCCAAGGACACTGATTTCCCCGGAGTCGAGACGAATCGAGAGATTCCTGTAAAGACGCTGATTTCCTTGCGGGTCGACACGAATCGAAAGGTTCTCGCCAAGGATGCTGATTTCCCTGAATCGAGAGGTTTTGCCAAGGACACTGATTTTTCTGGGGTTGGTTGACTTGTTTTCGAGACGGAGCGTTGATCCGGCGGGGAAGTCATTGGTTGACTCTAGGTCGTCTGCGGACCTTAGAGTTTTGGAACTAGGACTTTTCCGTGGTTCCGCTTTGTTGATATCGCGTCCGAATCCTGTTGGGGGAAGAACGCTGGGGTGACATCGCGTCTGCTGTATCGAAATGAACGTCGAGGTGGTCTCTAGGTTGTTGGTAAACCGTCGGGACCTAGAACTAAGGACTTCGCCATGGCTCCGTTTTTGGATTGTCGCGTCTGAATCCTACTGGAGGAAGAATGCTGTGGTAACATCTCGTCTGCTGTACCGAGACGAACGCTAAGGTGGAGCTGGGATTTTGCCGTCACTCCGCTTTGTTTCGACCATTGGGTCTTTTGTTGATGTCACGTCTTCCTCCTACTGGAGTAAGGAGAAATGCCGTTGTTGATCTCTAAGTTGTCGATGTTGACGTAGAGACCCTGAAGCTAGGGATCTTCCTTCACTTCATTTGTTGACATTGTGTTTGCAATATTGCGAATGTCGAGATTGTCTCTAGGTTGTCTATGAACCATCGAGATTGGGCTTCACTTCGACAAAGCCTGGTGGGACGATATGATTCCCTTCTTGTTTGTGCCTATGGATTGTATACAGGGGTCAATGTGACCTCACCTGCAGGGCAAAAAGTTTCATTTCATTTCATCATTTTTTTATTCTATCCGCGATACTCTATCATTTCAGCTTTTTATATCGCGAAGGTCGCGATTGCCCAATCATTTCGGCTATTTTTCGCGGTGCCCAATCATTTCGGCTGTTTATTTTATTTTTACTCGCTGCTTTTTATTGCGAGTTGCCCAATCATTTCGGCTATTTTGCATGCATACATTTTTACTTGCTGATTTTATTGCAAATTGCCCCATCATTTCAGCTATTTCGTATGCATGTGTGGCTCGCTAGCTTCTTGCTGCAAGCTTGGAATTAGACACCGATTTCGGCATCAGCACCGCTACAACTGGGATATTACCAGGAGCGAATCATCATTTGCCCCTGTCGATGTCGAACAAAGGTGGCTTAGCGAACATGGTTAGGATCCTGTCGACTAAGGTTTTTGACTTCATGAGCCGTAAGGGTCACATAAAGGTATTTCTCCCTGCGAGTCATGAGGATCTCGTAGGTACGTTTTCTCCTTAGGAATCGTGAGGACTCCTAAGTGTATGGCTTCTCGTAAGTCGTAAGGATCTTGCAAGAGTATTTTCTCCTTTTAAGTCGAGAGGACTTACAAGGGCTGTTCACCGTGCAAACATACCCCTAGTCACGGATGGGACCTTGTTAGAGAAATGTTTATTCGCGCCCATGGATTGTATACAAGGGTCAATATTGAACCGCTTGTAGGGCAAAATTGGAGGTTGTGGTGGCCACTTAAGAACAGGTTCAGATCTCTGTAGCTTAAGACTTTTGAATCTTATGAGCTGTGAGGGTCCCATAAGAGAGTTCTCCTTACGAGTCGTGAGGATCTCGTAAGTGTAATTTCTCCTTAGGAATCGTGGGGATCCCTAAGTGTGTTGCTCCCTTGTGAGTCGTAAGGATCTCACGCAAGTGGTTTCTCCACACAAGGTCGAGAGGACCTTGCAAGTGTCTTTTAACGAGATTGCGCCCTTTCGGGTTTTCACAAAACTCGCCAGTAGCCCTGCTGTTTTTACTCACGGAGCCCTCTCGGGTTTTCATCCGTGCCCTTTTCGCTTATGGACATACCGTTTTTTTCCGTTTTCTTTCTTCTTCTTTTTTTTGTGTCAGCCTTGGAATGCTGCAGTCTACAGTAGTTTATCGACGTCTCGGTCAACAGCTAGTTTTAGGACATAGTGGTCCATCGTTAGTTTAAGGACGTTTCGGTCCGTTGTTCATAGGTCGGGCATGTTTGAAGATCTTTCAGCATTCTTTTAGTTTTTGCCGAAAGAACAATTTCTCATGGAGCTTCCCCTATAAAAGAGCATGATGCCCCGGCGTGTCCATCTTTTTCTGAGCATGTGGTTGTGGCGGGTTCACCTTCCAGTTGTCAGACAATGCGAATTTGCTCTGTTGGTATTCATCCTCAATCCAGCCTTTGAAGACGTAGCAATCTTCGAGTGGGTGACCCATTACTCTGTGGTAGGGAAAATAATTAGGATGGTTAACGTCACCCGGTTGCGACGGATGTTTTGGATCTGGCAGAGTGATGAGCCCGTTGCGCACTGCCAGTTCGAACAGTCTTCTTGTTTTATCCCTGGGAAATGAGTAAGGACGTTTCAACTTCTCATCGAGGGATCGCGACTTGTTGCTTTGACGAACAGATGGTCTCGGATTACTCGGCTGTCGCTGAGCGTTGGCGACAAAGGTCGCTTTCCCGTTGCCTTTTTCATTCCGAAAACCCACTTTTGAAGGGAAAGGCCTATGACCCATCTGGTCCATTTGGACCAGCTTGTCGATCAAGGCCTGGAAGGTGGTCGTCTTGAAGAACATCATGAATTGGGAGATAGTCGACTGAGGGTCAAGGGTCCACATGAACATGCCCACGGCAGGAGCTTCTTCTAGGCATTGTTCGCATCTCGACCATAGGTTCCGCCACCGGATTGCATACTGCACCCATGTCTGTAACATTTCAAAAAAATAAAATATTATTTTTGGGAATTTTCATGATTTAATATTAATTTTTAATGAGTATTTTAATATTTCGATATAATTAAATACCGATAAATGGGGTAAATTCTGGAGAAAATTATGGAAATTCTAAAATAGGGTATTTTGTGGAAATTTTACAGTTTATATGATGGATTATATGCTATTTTAGTGTTAATTGCGATTAAAAATCGCTAATTGGATTTTTGGCTTTTATGCAAAAATGTGCACATAACATTTTCCACACTTGTCTCATGTTATGGACTCATGGTAGCCTAGGGTGGAACCATGCTTAGATGACCATGGTGACTTGAACCAATTGGTTAGGTTAATGTGGTTACTTAAGGGTTGTTAACTTTGTTTAAGGATGATTAAGGTTAGGGTTGACTTGTGGCTAGAGAGAGAGAGAGAGAGAGAGAGAGAGAGCGCCATGATGGTGTTCATGCTAGCTTTCATCAAGAGAGAGAGGGAGGTGGCTCCTAGGTTATGTCACCTCATCTCATTTCAAAACTCATCACCCTCCATGTCACTTCAAAACCTTTGCCTCTCACATCTCTCCCTCTCACTCACTCACACTCACATCTCTCACTCACACCACACCATCATACACCACAATCTCAGCCCAAAACAAAAGAACAGCCCCAGCAGTAGCAGCTGCAACAGCAGCTGATGTAACATATCAGCCCCCAATTGATCAATATCAGCCCCCTTTATCAACACATCAGCCCCTTTAAACAACACTTCAGCCCCAATATCATCAACATCAGCTTCATAACCAGCCACACCCCCACACCCCAACATCAAACAACAACCACAACAGCCACAGCTGCTACAACACACAAAAAGGAAAAAAAAAAGAATTGCCAGCAACAGCCTCAGCCTGAACTGCATCAGCAGTGAAAAACAGCCACAGCAGCAACAACTCCATTCAAACCAACACCCAAAGCCCCAGACCCTAGACCCACTTCCCGGCCACAGATAAATTCCCCCTGGCCGCAATTTGCGGCCAGAGCAGGGGAAACCCCCCTCGTTTTTGGTGCACAGCCCTATTTCATGTAAACTTGACCATGGGTATGTCTAGTTTTGTCTGGTTCCAACCAGGGTAGAATCTGGATTGATTTTCATGAGTTGGCGTATGATTTACGACTTGTTTTTGTATGGATTTTGGTATTCGATGATTCGTTTCTGTCGGGTGGCGTTTGGACGTCAACGACAGTGGATATTGGCTGTGTTTGCACGCGAGGCTATAGGTTTTTACCTATTGGCGTAACGTGCACCGTTTTGGTTTCCAACATGGTTTTCATGTGTTTTAGCGTGTGATATCCTTGTAGCTACCCCACGTGGCGTCGAGGCATTGGAGATGCAAATGGCGACATCGGCACCGACACACATAAAGAAAGGTGAGTAGATTTATATCTACGGGAAGAAGTCGGGTGGATGGCGTATAGCACCCCCGCAGTTCGTAGTGATGTATACGGATGCGTATACACACTAACAATTAATATATGTTGTTTGGGATTTATTTTGATGTTTAGGATGGACATTAGTGTATTGGATGACTTAGTGTCGCGAAACCCTAGAGTAGCGGGTGCACTACACATACATATATACACATACATACTTGCATACATCCTTATTTCATATGTGGTTATGGGATTCTATATAGATATGTGTTCACATGGGTATGGGACTATGTGTTCAAATACGGATTTGAGGATGATACATGGGATTGAGATAAGTCGATGAGTTCGATATGAGGTTATGATATCGGTGATATGATAAAATTCATAATTGAGATACGTCTCGATGCTTTAGAGGATTTTGAGGATAATGATGCCCTAGGAATGGTGACATATTTATTAAATGGTCGACATGTGATTAGATATGACATGACATGACATGACAAGATTAGTATGATAGGCCGCATTCGGCGATGTATACTCCTTGAGATGATATGTGATGATGATATCGATTTATACGAGACTGTCGATCAGTAGTCAGATCATAATTATAGTGATGATGTTAGCTTGTACTAGACGTAGGTCAGTACCCAAATCAAGATATTTGATATAGGGAATACCAGATGAATGATATGATGAATGTGATATTGACCCGTACCCAGATTTGAGGATGCCGTACGACGGATTTACGTACGAGCTATAATTTGATGTTTGATCCGCATTCTTGACTTGGGAATAATCGATTATAGAGATATGGTATCGGATGTGATATTATCGAGACGGGATCACCGACTATATATATATATATATATATATATATATATATATATATATATATATATATATATCGACTCAGTGGTTAGGCGGTTTCCCTTACCTACTGTTAGCTTTAGCCCAGCCTTATAGTGGTGTAGCTATATGACTCTTATGACATTAAATGCAGTTCAGCCATCATTGCGTTAGTATTCAGCTCCGCACTTTATTGTTGCTGCTCTGCATTGCATACTGTTATGATTCATATTTCATTATTGATATCCTGCTGTTAGGACACCAGCACCATTACCGATGATGCGTATGTACCACGTACACTTATTTGCCGGCGCACACACATCTTCATCGGTAATTGCCATGTCACGCACACTTAGAGAATATTATTGCTTGATTTAGCTTGTTAGCTAGTAGTGACATGATATTAGTGTACTTGCCATATATGCCAGCTTGACATTGCAGTTATTACTTGTCACTTCATGCATACTGTTATTCATTATATGCCGCATTCATGGATTCTTATGCTTATATTCATGGTTTACATGCTATTGATGATTCGGATTTCCATGATATTTCCTGGATTTGGAGGAAAACCGCAAAACATATATATAAACTGCTTTCACTCTTTTTAAATAAAAATGCGGTTTTCCCATGATGTATGAGTCGTCCACCATGAGTTTTGCTGATGGATTTTGAGACCCGATTCGAGGAGGCGGATGAACCGTTTCGGGTACATGGTGGGCCCAGTGCGGTACCCCGGGGCAAGAAGATCGTAGGAGATAGCGTTGAACCTGGCAGGGGAGCACGACCGACCGGTGATATTACCCGACGCGTCGGATATCCGGAGGATACCGTCGTGGTCATGAGATGGATGGTAGGGGCCGGTCTGGACCGACGACGCCCTAGATATTGTGATTGAGACATTGAGATTTTTGAGATATTGAGGTACAGAGATTATGACACAGAGATATCGAGATATTGAGATTTATGTTTTGTGCCGATGCTAGGCACTGTTTTATGCTGATTTCATTATGATATCTCATTTTAAAAATACAGAAATCTCACTAATTTACGAAAGCGGTTTTCTTCAGTACATGTATTCTATTTCATGCATTCATACATCATCCATATGATACATTACCACCTGATGCACTGACACGGGCACATGGGATTATTTTTGGGTTAGATATTTACCCTAGCCATTGTATAGGCCGCTGGTTATATATATTTGAGGATTATATATTATGATCGTATGACCTAGGATTGCGTCATACATGCGATTTTCTGTTCGTAGATCTTTTTCTACTCACGAGTTGGCAACTCACCCCTGTTGTGCCCCAGTTTCTTGCAGGTGTTGCCGTACAGGTTTCATTACGGTTTTGCGGGCACTGTTTATTTCAGGTGACTTGCTAGTAGATGGGTTATTGTATCGTACCCGTCATTATATATTGTATATTATATTTCAGTTGTATCTAGAAGTTCTATCAACCAAACATGTACTTATTTGAGATAGAGACCAGTGATGTTTATTCTTTCAACCTTAGAGTCGCGCGTTATATTTCAGTGGATTTCATGCTGTTTGAGTTTCCTCCTCTGTTGTGATCCTCGCCTTTAGGCGTTGTATACTATATTGCTAACAGGTTGGCTTATAGTGGTTTTCCTACACTCTACTACTTTCCTTGGTTTGGATTTCTGGGCTCGGCTTACTTAGAGCACGTACGCCTTGAAACGTTCGTAGCCTAAGTGCCGGTCATGTTCCGTACTTTCGGGACGTGACAAAGTTGGTATCAAAGCGTTAGGTTTTACCTTCGGAGCGTAGGATGACCCTTGGTTGATGGAATAGGTGACTAAAGTAGAGTGACGTACCGTGGGTATGTTCCGCGGCATATTTACGACACGCCACTCTACTTAAGAAGCCTTAGGATGTACATTTACTTGTTCAATATCATATTCCTTCCTGATCTAGCCTCATCGGTACCAGTTATGGTTTTGCTGACACGATTACGGGCAGGGAGTGCTACTGCTAGAGTTGCGGTCAGCACGAGCTCGTTACGGACGAGGACTGACCAGGGCGTGATTCTGGCGACACACGATTGTATAGATGTGTCTTTTGACTGTGTTTCCGCGCCACGAGCGTTGGATGGATCGCTGCATGAGATTACTCGGACGTGCAGATTGGCACCAGAGGATCAAGCCACTGATAGAAGCCAGCCAGATGTTGATGATCGTTGATGTATGGCTTATTCATGATGACTGAGGCACTGTTCAGCGTGCAGACGAGTGAGCCAGTTATTGCTGCGAACGACGAGATATCGCCCCAGATGTTGGAGCTACGAGTTGCACTAAGAGATGATAGAAGGTCGCTAGTCACCAAGGACGAACGACTAGGACATGTGGATCGTTCGCTATCCCAATGCGAGGTCATAAGATAGATCGATGCCAGCTAGAGACGACTTCACGCGGAGATATTGAGAGTCGACAGAGACGATCGAATGTCAGTAACCTATTATTCCAAGTTTAAAGTATTCGGAAAGACATGCAGGCAATTCTATGGTTCCTCTAGAAGAACGAAACCAACTCGACATAATGACCGTGTGAAAGCCTTCGAACCTTAGGATTTGCGGCAGTTCTGCGGCGCCATTAGTGAGGCTTGGGTTTGCCCTTCTATGGCTGGACCACCGATACTGTGGTACGCACTCGATACTATTATACTGTACCCAAGATGTTGAGCTCTTGGGGGATTATGAGGTTTTGACGAATCGATCAAATGGTTCGACTTAATTCGGACGCTAGATGGTGAGATGCATTCTTGGGAGACTCCAGATACGAGGATAGCCGTTGGAGCTCAGTCCATGCAGCCACGATGAGACGAGTCCGAAGCAGTCGACATTAGAGAAAAGTGGAGTAAGAGGTTCGTACCAGATCTAGATGTGATGACGTTCCACTCTGCCGACATCAGAGATGCGATGCGCATGCCGAGGCATAGTGCTGGATATACCTTCCAGAAGGATACCACTGTAGGGTTCCTAGGCACTCTAATGGAGTCTCACAAGTGATCAAACATACACAAATCAATTTTTACAAGTGCCTACAAACCCTAATACGGATCGTTAACTAGATATATAGGCGAAACAAGCAAGTAAACGGAAATGTATCTAAAGGAAAGGGGCTACAACCTTTGTAGATCCGGTCCTCCACATCCTAGACTCCGTGATGAGGTCCCTCCGCTGTCCAAATCAAAACCATGACTCTAGCATCGGCTTCATCGGAGAAATGGGCGGGCTTGATCGTCGGTTCGATGCCGAAGATGATCTACGTCGAGGCATCACAAGAACAAGCTCCAACTTCACCAAGCCTTGAAAACTTGTGAAGGAAACACCCTATACAACTTGGCAAGAGGTAGAGGATGAAGAAATAGGAAGTGGATAGACTTTAGATTTGGATTTCTCACTTGATTTGGCTAGTTGCCATTGAAGCTATCAACATCTTTCTTCTTGAAGAAGAAGAAGAAGAAAAAGATAATATATGATAAGTTATCATTTAAAATAAAAAACCATATGATACTTATCATGTCAACAACCATGGTTTAGTGTAGAGATTTAACTAGGGTTAGATGAGTGGTTAGGGTTAGACATGAGACAAGAATGGTGGACTTATTCAAAGCTTCAAGAAGCTTCAATGTAAAACAAAGAAAGCCACCATCCTTTTCTTTTGCCAAAAAAGAATGAATAAATAAATAAATGGATAAAGAATTAAAAGAAAAGAAACCCTAACCATTCACTAATCATGGTTTAGGTCTTTACACAAACCCAAGGTTGCATGTATCATCAAACATGATACAAACAAGTGCACAAGAATATATCACATATACAATGTGCATCATCAAGTGAGAATATCCTCATAAAGTGAACCAATACTAGTTAATGTAAAGTAATATATCAAATATATAATTATGCATTAAATCATTAAATCAATACTTGATTTAACGATCCGGTCATATTGCATATAACCGGCTAGTATCCAATGTATCGGCTTATCGAATCGATCCTTGATTCGATAACTAGGTTATATCGCATATAACTAATCGATACATTCATCGCGAGAATGGAATACGGTATCACATACACGAATTATTCTCGGTCCCGCATATATCTCATATGCGCTCCTATTTCGTTTCGCTTGAGCTAGGAAACCTCTGTGTAGGACTCTAAAGACTCGTCAATACGCCGGCAGCAGATGATGATCATATCAAACACCCACAAGCCGCAAGCAGTCTGCTAAACGTAACGGCCACCCGGGTATTGAGCGATCAGAAGATCGACGAGCAAGCCCGCTCACACTCCTGTGAATCCAACCAGTAACACTTACCGTACAGTCCGGTCTGTTTGTCTGATATGTCACATATCTCGCCTAGGGGTGGTAAACGTCAGACCCCAGTAGCCCGATAAGTCATGCCGACTTGAGGTCCATAACATTCGTGAAACTACTGATAACTCTTACCAGTATATCACTGCAACCCTGACCAGGGATTTCCTGTTATAGCCAGTCGTGCATTGCGTAACATCAACCCCCAATACCGGGAGAGACGAATCCCCTCCTATGGCTCATGCCTCCATGTGAATCGGGACTGTACCCAAAAACTACCTGTTTGCACGACTCAGTAGAGCCGTGGTAGGGTGGAAATCAAAGCACAGTGGGAGACACACAAGACTCTATGACGATCTCGGGTCAACAGACTAAGCTGTACCAGTGTCACCAGAGAACTGCCATCTGACGTGAGGTATAATACTATCTGGGAGTTCTCGGCGAGTCCGTTCAGTGTACCCAGTCTCCACTGAGCACCCGTATACCATCTCCGATGTCAAACACCAATGGATATGGGATCATCCATCGTCCATCACATGGGTCGAGAAGATATACGCTAGTCTACTCTGGAATATCGATGCCCCGTCTCGATATTCCCATGACTAGGAACAATGAAGGATGTACTCATTGACTACCCAGGCCCCACTAGTATGATCTGCATCACAGTCCTGGAAGTCGAGTACACATCTTAAGGGCTTTATCAACATGTAATCAGAGAGACAGAAAGTATACATGTTAAGATAAAGTGCAACCAGATAGCGTACTATCATGTCGAGCAAGAAAGTCCTACCTATATATGTCCCAGCATCCACTACAATATACATCCAATGTACAGTAATGGCCTCTAGAGCATACATATAACTAACAGTCGCGTTGAGTATTTAACCATTCCGGAGCAAGAAACAGATATAGTAAATGACGATGATTTCCGGACAGTTCGGCAGAGATGAGACTTGGAAGAGACCTTGAGCAGGATTCCTTCCAGGTCACTGCTGCAATGATACTTGCACCCAGGATCAGAGGTGTCACGTGCATTCAGAGAGCCAGAGGCCGACGCCAGTGAACATGCTGCTTTACGAGTGGTCACGATGATTGACTGAGAGATGACCAAAGAAGTGCCAAAACGGAATCGTCCCCGTTAGCACATCTGACAGGGCCGATGAGCCGATAGATCGTGAGATTGGTAATCCATAGAGAAGACTTGGACCCAGGAGTGGTCATGTTATGCACACCAGCAGGCCAGAGTTCAGGATCGTCGATGAGACATGTTATGAGTAACCGCGACAGTTGACCAGAGCCTCTTAGAAGATGCGTTTGAGCGGGACTATTCCGCCATACTGTTTTCAGTATTGCTGGGCGATTTATTCGCATGATTTGATTTTGAAGATTGAGTGTTTACGATTTTTGCACAGTTGTTGCACTTGATATCGTTTTCGTGCCTTGGTTTCACATGTTTGTGATTTTATGGGTTTTAGACAGTTGAGTTGATTTTGTGTATATGTACGCACACGATTCAGTTTTTTTGGCACTCGGTATAGTCCATATATACTTGCAGTGCAGTGACATGTATTTTGTGCACTTGGATGCACTGGACTTCGATTTCGAGGGTGATGCTCGATATTTGTTTTGTGCATTTTATGCACCTGATTGGATTCTGCGCGTGTTCGATGCTTGATATTGGATTTCATGGTTTCGTGCATGATGGATGCACCGGATTTGGATTTTAGCGCATGTTGCGCGCACGTTATGAGATGCGATTTGGTGCACACCAGATGCACTAAATCGAGATTTTTCGTGCATATCAGATGCACCTGATTTTGTTGTCAGGCACGCACGTTGTCTATGACCGATGCTGTGTGCACACCCATTGCACCTTGATGTTGTTTTGTGTACCTGCTTGGCACATGTATGGATTTTGATTTTCGTGCGCACCAGACGCATGTAGTATTCATATGCACCTTTGAATTGGTTTCTATGGAGCAGTACGTTTGTGTGAGGTTTCATCATTGTTTTCGTACTGAGCGGGACTAGTCAGATGACAGTACGTGAGTGTGTTTTGCATGCATTGATAGATTTCAAGGGATTTCCAAAAGCGAGCTATAGTCTCATTATTTATATACGTGTCCGATATGACACAAAGCATTTAAAAAGGAGAACCCTTCTAAATTATTTTCAAAAAACGGCGGGTCGTGAATGTTAAACAAAAGGTATATACGTATATGGCTATTTTCTTATAGAAACGTCCGCCACTGTGCAGTGTTATGCGCATTGCACATTGACTTTAAGGAATTTGGCATGCATTCCTTTCAAGATATTTACATGTGCGGATTTGGTATTTACATGTATAGTTCCGATTTCTAGCATATCGGTTTTGCCTTGGATTTAGCATTCGTGTTTCACCTTGACTCCGATGATTGCGGGATGCTTGACGGAGTTTTGATTTCGAGTTATCTACTCGTTACTCATGCGCATGTATTGCGCTACTATGCGTTTTATGTATTGATGATTTCGGAGCCCCGTTGACTTGGACATTTTATTGAAATGTTTTAGAATTTGGGGGTTTAAATTTAAATTCGGGGACCGAATTTCTTTAAGGGGGGAAGACTGTAACATTTCAAAAAAATAAAATATTATTTTTGGGAATTTTCATAATTTAATATTAATTTTTAATGAGTATTTTAATATTTTGATATAATTAAATACCGATAAATGGGGTAAATTCTGGAGAAAATTATGGAAATTCTAAAATAGGGTATTTTGTGGAAATTTTACAGTTTATATGATGGATTATATGCTATTTTAGTGTTAATTGCGATTAAAAATCGCTAATTGGATTTTTGGCTTTTGTGCAAAAATGTGCACATAACATTTTCCACACTTGTCTCATGTTATGGACTCATGGTAGCCTAGGGTGGAACCATACTTAGATGACCATGGTGACTTGAACCAATTGGTTAGGTTAATGGGGTTACTTAAGGGTTGTTAACTTTGTTTAAGGGTGATTAAGGTTAGGGTTGACTTGTGGCTAAAGAGAGAGAGAGAGCGCCATGATGGTGGTCATGCTAGCTTTCATCAAGAGAGAGAGGGAGGTGGCTCCTAGGTTATGTCACCTCATCTCATTTCAAAACTCATCACCCTCCATGTCACTTCAAAACCTTTGCCTCTCACATCTCTCCCTCTCACTCACTCACACCCACATCTTTCACTCACACCACACCATCATACACCACAACCTCAGCCCAAAACAAAAGAATAGCCCCAGCAGTAGCAGCTGCAACAGCAGCTGATGTAACATATCAGCCCCCAATTGATCAATATCAGCCCCCTTTATCAACACATCAGCCCCTTTAAACAACACTTCAGCCCCAATATCATCAACATCAGCTTCATAACCAACCACACCACCACACTCCAACATCAAACAACAACAACAACAGCCACAGCTGCTACAACACACAAAAAGAAAAAAAAAAGAATTGCTAGCAACAGCCTCAGCCTGAACTGCATCAGCAGTGAAAAACAGCCACAGCAGCAACAACTCCATTCAAACCACACCAAACCCCCAACTTCAGCATATACTCTCACACCACCATTCCCACAACACTAAAGCAACAACAACAACAACCACAGCCCCAGCAGCTGCTGCATCAGCAAAGAAAAACTAAAGGAATTTGCAAGCAGCAGCAGCCACAGAACCAGCATCAGCCTCTGTTGCAACAGCAACTTCAGTCCCGGGGCACATCAGCAGCACCAACCCACTTCTCCTTCCTCTTTTCTCCTTCATCCTAGGACCCCCTTGAGATATAATCCTGCAACCCAACTCCTATTTTGCCAAGTTCTGGTTATATAGCTGAAATTTAGTATTATTAAGTAGATTAGTGCTAGTTTAGGAGAAATTGAGTGAGACTTGACCAAGTGTTGGTTTTGAATGTTAGTGTAACCTTATTAGGTGTATTTGAGACCAGTTCACCCCAGAATTTCCCTAGATTCCAGCAAAAATACCAGATTGTTCGATTTACTGTCGGTTAGCGTTTTGTCGACTTTTTAAGCCTTTCTGGAATTTGCTACAACCCGAGATACCCTAAAATAAAATTGATTTGGCAGTGAGGTATGCAGGCAAATAGAAACCAACACCCAAAGCCCCAGACCCTGGACCCACTTCCCGGCCGCAGATAAATTCCCCCTGGCCGCAATTTGTGGCCAGAGCAGGGGAAAACCCCCTCGTTTTTGGTGCACAGCCCTATTTCATGTAAACTTGACCCTGGGTATGTCTAGTTTTGTCTGGTTCCAACCAGGGTAGAATCTGGGTTGATTTTCATGAGTTGGCGTATGATTTACAACTTGTTTTCATATGGATTTTGGTATTCGATGATTCGTTTCTGTCGGGTGGCGTTTGGACGTCAACGACAGTGGATATTGGCTGTGTTTGCACGCGAGGCTATAGGTTTTTACCTATTGGCGTAACGTGCACCGTTTTGGTTTCCAACATGGTTTTCATGTGTTTTAGCGTGTGATATCCTTGTAGGTACCCCACGTAGCGTCGAGACGTTGGAGATGCAAATGGCGACATCGGCACGGGCACACATAAAGAAAGGTGAGTAGATTTATGTCTACGGGAAGAAGTCGGGTGGATAGCGTATAGCACCCCCGCAGTTTGTAGTGATGTATACGGATGCGTATACACACTAACAATTAATATATGTTGTTTGGGATTTATTTTGATGTTTAGGATGGACATTAGTGTGTTGGATGACTTATTGTCGCGAAACCCTAGAGTAGCGGGTGCACTACACATACATATACACACATACATACTTGCATACATCCTTATTTCATATGTGGTTATGGGATTCTATATAGATATGTGTTCACATGGGTATGGGACTATGTGTTCACATACGGATTTGAGGATGATACATGGGATTGAGATGAGTCGATGAGTTCGATATGAGGTTATGATATCGGTGATATGATAAAATTCATAATTGAGATACGTCTCGATGCTTTAGAGGATTTTGGGGATAATGATGCCCTAGGAATGGTGACATATTTATTAAATGGTCGACATGTGATTAGATATGACATGAAATGATATGATAAGATTAATATGATAGGCCGCATTCGGCGATGTATACTCCTTGAGATGATATGTGATGATGATATCGATTTATACGAGACTGTCGATCAGTAGTCAGATCATAATTATAGTGATGATGTTAGCTTGTACTAGACGTAGGTCAGTACCCAAATTAAGATATTTGATATAGGGAATACCAGATGAATGATATGACGAATGTGATATTGACCCGTACCCAGATTTGGGGATGCCGTACGACGGATTTACGTACGAGCTATAATTTGATGTTTGATCCGCACTCTTGACTTGGGAATAATCGATTATAGAGATATGGTATCGGATGTGATATTATCGAGACGGGATCTCCGACTATATATATGTATCGACTCAGTGGTTAGGCGGTTTCCCTTACCTACTGTTAGCTTTAGCTCAGCCTTATAGTGGTGTAGCTATATGACTCTTATGACATTAGATGCAATTCAGCCATCATTGCGTTAGTATTCAGCTCCGCACTTTATTGTTGCTGCTCTGCATTGCATACTGTTATGATTCATATTTCATTATTGATATCCTGCTGTTAGGACACCAGCACCATTACCGATGATGCGTATGTACCACGTACACTTATTTGCCGGCGCACACACATCTTCATCGGTAATTGCCATATCACGCACACTTAGAGAATATTATTGCTTGATTTAGCTTGTTAGCTAGTAGTGACATGATATTAGTGTACTTGCCATATATGCCAGCTTGACATTGCAGTTATTACTTGTCACTTCATGCATACTGTTATTCATTATATGCCGCATTCATGGATTCTCATGCTTATATTCATGGTTTACATGCTATTGATGATTCGGATTTCCGTGATATTTCCTGGATTTGGAGGAAAACGCAAAACATATATATAAACTGCTTTCACTCTTTTTAAATAAAAATGCTGTTTTCCCATGATGTATGAGTCGTTCACCATGAGTTTTGCTGATGGATTTCGAGACCCGATTCGAGGAGGCGGATGAACCATTTCGGGTACATGGTGGGCCCGGTGTGGTACCCCGGGGCAAGAAGATCGCAGGAGATAGCGTTGAGCCTGGCAGGGGAGCACGACCGACCGGTGATATTACCCGACGCGTCGGATATCCGGATGATACCGTCGTGGTCATGAGATGGATGGTAGGGGCCGGTCTAGACCGACGGCGCCCTAGATATTGTGATTGAGACATTGAGATTTTTGAGATATTGAGGTACAGAGATTATGACACAGAGATATCAAGATATTGAGATTTATGTTTTGTGCCGATGCTAGGCACTGTTTTATGCTGATTTCATTATGATACCTCATTTTAAAAATACAGAAATCTCACTAATTTATGAAAGCAGTTTTCTTCAGTACATGTATTCTGTTTCATGCATTCATACATCATCCATATGATACATTACCACCTGATGCACTGACACAGGCACATGGGATTACCTTTGGGTTAGATATTTACCCTAGCCATTGTATAGGCCGCTGGTTATATATATTTGAGGATTATATATTATGATCGTATGACCTAGGATTGCGTCATACATGCAATTTTCTGTTCGTAGATCTTTTTCTACTCACGAGTTGGCAACTCACCCCCGTTTTGCCCCAGTTTCTTGCAGGTGTTGCCGTACATGTTTCATTACGGTTTTGCGGGCACTGTTTATTTCAGGTGACTTGCTAGTAGATGGGTTATTGTATCGTACCCGTCATTATACAGTGTATATTATATTTCAGTTGTATCTAGAAGTTCCATCAACCAAACATGTACTTATTTGAGATATAGACCAGTGATGTTTATTCTTTCGACCTTAGAGTCGCGCGTTATATTTCAGTGGATTTCATGCTGTTTGAGTTTCCTCCTCTGTTGTGATCCTCGCCTTTAGGCGTTGTATACTATATTGCTAGCAGGTTGACTTATAGTGGTTTTCCTACACTCTACTACTTTCCTTGGTTTGGATTTCTGGACTCGGCTTACTTAGAGCACGTACACCTTGAGACGTTCGTAGCCTAAGTGCCGGTCATGTTCCGTACTTTCGGGACGCGACAAAGTCTCTCCCGGCTTTACTCTGGCGTTGATCAATGCCGTGATTGGGGTGGTTCGCTGGCGCTTGCGAACCGCTGAGCGAATAACAACTCCATTTCTGTAAACGTTTTGATGGAGTCGTCGGGAAGCTCCGAGTACCATTCAAAAGCTGTCTCTGCTAAGCTACCGACAAACTAGCAAAGTAGAAGTTTATCATCACCTCCAGTATTGCCGCAAAGAGCTCTGAACTGAGCGACATGCTGATGGGATTGCTTATCCCTTTGTACACATGGAATTTGGGGATCGTGTATCCCGGCGGGTACTTTATTTGGTCATACCAACCTGGATAAGGTCGTCCAGTCTTAACGACCTGCCAGCCGCTTCGTTCGCCTGGTGAGCTCGTATTTGCTGAGCGATATAGTCGTCCAAGGCGGCCTTAGAGATTGTCTCTTCTTTGGCTGCTGAAAGAGCCGGAGGGGGATTCGATATCTCCCCTCTATCGTCTTCAATAATAATTGGAGGATCTTCAGCTGGAGGATCCGACTGTAACATCATCCCGACCATGTCTTGGAATAAGAACGCCATTCATTTTATATTGGCAGCTTGTTCCGCTGCCTCTTTGTCCTTCTTTTCGAGGATTCTGCGAAGGAACTCGGCATCGGTTTCTTCTTCTTGACGTTGCTCTGATGACATTTCCGGGCTTTCTTTTGGCCCTGTGAGTACGGCCATCTGCGTTAACATTTCCTAGAGCCTCTGCTGCTGTTGTTCCTGAGCCTTCGTTATTGACCGGGTAAGCGGTCAATGTCCCGTAGAAGCACAGCTTTCTTCTTTTTCGGAAGCCATAGAAACAGTATGCACCATCATGTCCCCACACTTAGGGCGTTTAGATTCGACATCCTTGCGGCTTGCCGCGGTCACAGGGGCTTTCTCTGGCCTCCTTCTCTTGTGAGCGGCTGATATTGAGGGAGCCGTCGCGGCGGGCACCCAGACGGATGATGTCTTTTGTGGCTTGACAGGACAGTTCTCTTCTTACTGAACTTTCACTTTTTTCTGTCAGCGAGAGTAATCTTGATCAATTACTGAGTCCTGAACCTGTCGCCAGACTTTGTAAATTTTGGGAGAAAGCCGCTGAGGGTTTGTTCTGGCTTCGCCTTTGGAGCATTCTCCACGGATGGAGGAGATCTCTTTAGCACTGCAGTAGGAGAGTTCCTGCGCACCTTGTTAAGCAATTCAAAACTGTTCCCGGTTGGAACAGCAGCATCGATCTCCACCGTTGGAGCGGGTAGAGTAAATCCAGACGGAGAGCTGCCCCCAGCCTTCCTTACTCGGCGCTGTTAGTTATATGTATGCCCTAGAGGCCATTACTGTACATACGATGTATATTGTAATGGATGGTTGGACATATATAGGGAGGACTTTCTTGCTCGACATGATAGTATGCTATCTGGTTACACTTTATCTTAACATGTACTCTGATTGTCTCTATGTTACATGTTGATAAAACCCTTAGGATGAGTACTTGACTACCAGGACTATGATGCGGATCATACTAGTGAGGACAATGTAGTCGCCAAGTACATCCTTCAAATGTTCCTAGTCGTGGGAGTACCGAGACAGGGCATCGATACTCCAGAGTAGACTAGCGTATGTGCTTCTTGACCCATATGATGGACGATGGATGATCTC
Source organism: Agapanthus africanus (assembly GCA_030015575.1). Classification (NCBI taxonomy): domain Eukaryota; kingdom Viridiplantae; phylum Streptophyta; class Magnoliopsida; order Asparagales; family Amaryllidaceae; genus Agapanthus; species Agapanthus africanus. Next base: position 524,023,755 of record CM057346.1, read on the forward strand.
ATATCCATTGGTGTTTGACATCAGAGAAGGTATACGGGTGCTCAGTGGAGACTGAGTACACTGGACGGACTCGCCGAGAACTCCCAGATGGTATTATACCTCACGTCATATAGCAGTTCTCTGGTGACACTGGTACAGAGTAGTCTGTAGACCCGAGATCGTCATAGAGTCTTGTGTAATTCCCACTGTGCTTTGATTTCCATCATACCACGTCCAAGAGGGCGTGCAAAAAGGTGGCTTTTGGGTACAGTCCCGAATCACATGGAGGGAATGAGCGATAGGAGGGGAATCGTCTCTCCCGGTATAGGGAGTTGATGTTGCGCTGTGTTCGATTGGCTATAACTGGAAATCCCTGGCCAGGGTTGCTGAGATTTACTGGTAAGTGTTATCAGTAGTTTCTCGAACTGTTATAGACCTCATATCGACATGACTTATCAAACTACTGGGGTCTGACGTTTACCACCTCTAGGCAAGATATGCGACATATCAGACGAAGAGACCGGACTGTACGGGAGTGTTACTGACTGGATTCACAGGAAAATTTACATGCTTGCTTGTTGATCTTCTGAGCGCTCAATACCTGGGTGGCTGTTACGTTTAGCTGACCGCTTGCAGCTTGTGGGTATTTAATATGATCATCACCTACTGCCGGCGTATTGACGATTCTTTAGAATCCTACACAGAGGTTTCTTGGCTCAGGAAAAACGGAGTAGGAGCACATATATGATAAGTGCGGGACCGAGAACAATATGTGTATGTGATACCGTATTAGATTCTCGTGATATGAGATATCGACCGGGTATATGTGATATAGCCGGGTCATCGGATCAAGTGTTGATTCGATGAACTGATGCAGATTATATTAGTCGGTTATTTGTGAAATAGCTGGATTATCGGATCAAGTATTGATTCAATAATTTAATGTATAATTATATATTTGATATATTAAATTACATTAACTGATATAAGCTCACTAAAAGATTCTTTTTCTCACTCGGGTAATACATTGATATATATGCGATATATGTTAATTGTATTATTTTATTTTGTTACAATAAATATTGTATATGTGATATATAATATTGTAACATATTATGGTTATAAATGCAACATGTTTTGTGGAGTTTAATTGTGGTTAGGGTTTGGATTAGGGTTAAGCAAGCATGAAGCTTTCAAGAAGCTTCTTGAAGCTTTGACTTTGATTTTGGATATTTTGTGTAGATATTTGCTTAACTCAACCCAACTCTTCACCATAGTTAACTCTCTACATGGGTTAAGACTTCATTCTTAACCCATGGTTGCATTTCTAATCTCACCATGATTCATTATTCATGACAAAAAGATTACTATTCTTCTTCTTCCTTCTTGCTCAAAAAGCTTTCTAGCTTTTTGAGAGATGATGTAAATGAGTGAGAAATAGAAAATAAATGAGAGCTAAAATCCTACTTCATCATCCTAATCTATCCTAACCATTTAGATTAGGGTGTTCACTTCATTTAGTGAGTGAGAGCTTGTGTTAATGAAACTTCAAGTTAGATCGTCTTTGTTATCGAAGATCGGAAGCAAGCTTGCATCTTTCTCTTCGTGGAGCCTCTCGAGAGTCCAGAACTTGATGATCGCAGTGAAGGGACCACAACACGGAGCTTATGAAGTGAAGGACCGGACTACAAAGGTTGTAATCCCAAACTCTAGATGTTAAAGTGTTTAACATGCTTTGTTTCGCCTAATCTCTAGTCTAAGATCTTTGGTTTAGGGTTGTTCGGCACGGCTAAATTTTAAATCGGGTATGGTTGATGCCTTATAGACCCTTGTGCGTGTGCCTAGTAATCCTGCAGTGGTATCAGAGCTAAGCTAGAGCTTTAGGCGAAGTCTAGGCGAAGTTTAAAGTCCGATAGAACTCCGAATACCCGTAAAATCCTAGTTTCTGGAAATTTTTCAAAAGGTTGATTTTTTTTCATATTAAAAATACTCAGAAAAATCGGCAGGGTATTTTAGGAATTACTGTGAAAAACGAGATTCTGACACCATTAAAGCACCGCGGAACCGCGGCCAAACAGTAAGATTATGGGATCCGTTTTCTACAGTAATGTCCGTATGTAATTCCTGATTCTTCTGGAAAATTTTTAATTTACTCAAGTGTTGAGTTTTTTGGTTTGTATTGGGAGCTTGTTGATTCGATCGGAAAGTATAACTTCGTTTAGTTTTTCCGGGTAATTTTAGAAACTGTTAAAAAGTTCGAACGGATATCAATAACTCACTTTTTCCCCTGTCGGAAATTTTTTCAAAAGTTGGATTTTTTCTCGAGTTTGAAACTTCCGGAAAATCATGCAAGTAACGCGGTGGACCCTCTAGAAGAACACTAACCTTAACTCGATTATATGACCGTCTGAACCGCCTCTTAACCTTAGGGTTTGGGGCAGTACGGCGTTGTCACATGTGAGGCGTTGGCTTGACCCTTCTACGGCTGGACCATTGGTACTGTGGCATGTGATGGATATTTTTTGAACTCCGCTCAAGTGTTGAGCTATTTGGGAAATCTTGGGCGTTTAATTATTCGATCGGAAAGTTTAACACTGTCTTTTTATCTGGAATGTGATACAATATTTGGAATCCATAAGTAGTTATGAGATAACTAATTTGAATGTTATAAATCTAGCAGTTTAGTCTCAGATGATCGGTTGCCACGAGATTTTGATGCGATCAATAGTCCGTCGTAATCACATAGCGTACGCGGATACTCGCCGGGTAAACTTAATAGATAGCCACGCCCCATAGCCCCGACCAAGTGACTGCAGGAGAACCCCGTCGCCAAAAGCATCCGTTCGGGTGCTCGCGACAGCGGTGTTCCGCCTTAGTGCACTTCGTCGACAGCATCCGGGGGTGCGGCCGTCTACTAAAGTTTGCGACGAGTATTCGATCTGAATGTCGGGAATCTTGTTGAATTGCCCGAATTGATATTGAAAAGAGTTTTCGAAAGTGAGACTAAAATACAGGGTTTATAATTGTTAGGCATGCGATGTCTAAGGAATTCATTTGGTTAGGCATGCGATGTCTAAAGAGGTTGCGGATTCCAACTGTTGTAGTTTTACACTTTCTTTTCTGTGACAGTAAGCGTAGTATGTGGTGTATCGCCGGTTTCGTTGCTATACATCAACGACAATCGGGATACGCAAACTTGCTTACGTTGATGATATGAGATATTATGTGTTGCTGTGATATGTTGTATTGGATCGTCGTGTTTTGAATAGCCGGGGGTTTTATATGAGATGAGAGTTTTTTCTTTTTCGTTCATGTAAAATTCATTTGTATGTAATATTCTTTTATCAGGGAACTTCCGGGCTGAGGATGATGTCACCATTGTATATTATTTATTTTTCCGCATTAGGTAGACCCAAGGCGGGGAGCACAAGTAACCGGGTTCTAGGGTCCAGTGGGAGACCATCTCGAGGAGTCGAGACCGGGTCTCCTAACCCTAGAATTGGCAGTGTTGCTTGCCGCTCTCGTAGGGGTCTAGGGATGTGGGTTTGGCTATTCATCGCGACCGTGGAATCCGTGTTTTATACAGGCTCGTATTAAAACACGGACGACCTAGCATATCCAATATTTCTTATGTGTTCTTCTGCTGCAATGTTCTGTGATAAGATCATATTACTGCCTGAGACGAATGTTTATATTATATATATGAGATATATGTTATATTGCAGATTTCGTTTCAAAAGTGATGCTTGTGAAGCATAATAAAATGGGACTTCATTAATGAGATTAATGAAACTAAAAGAAACTTAAAGATGTTGTAGAAACTTGTTTAAAAACTGGTAGCTCTAGTTCTTGCTTTGCATAGCGGTGTTCCTTGTAGAATATCCAGCACCTTATTCGATAAGGAAAGAGCCGAGATCCCTTCACCGAGAGTGACCTCTTTAGCGAAACAAGCAGATGCTACAAACTCGGTTTGTCTTTTGATTGTTTTTATAGTTTTTGCTTTGCATAGTGATATTTGTGAAATATCCTACACCTTATTCGATGAGGAAAGAGCCGACGATCCCTTCACCGGGAGTGGCCTCTTTAGCAAAACTAGAAAAGGCCTCAAAAACATTCCATTCAAAATCACTCGATTCTACAACGAAATCAAGTTCATTACGCAAAAGGTTTTCTTAAAAACCTGTCGTAGCCCTCCATCATTTCAGATAAGTACTAGTTAGTATTCGTGCTACATTTGTTGACTATGTTAAGGCGTAGTGTGCGGTAGCTGATTAGTGCTAATCTGTATAAGCATATGATGCGATTGGATTAGGGTAGTCGTGCGACTTTGTTGACTATGTTAAGGGTCGTGCGGGTGGGTTTAATTCAATCGGGAAATGACGGGTTGAACTTGACTAGCACTTATGATTTGTTGACTATGTTAAGGTCATATAGCCGCTAGGGGTAAAATATTATTGGGAATTTCAAGTGTTGAAATTTGCAATGAGATTGCATACCTTCTATGAGATAGTTGGATCCCGATACCCGCTGCGAGTAAGAATTACTTCTGAGAGAGTTTTACACATTACAATTAACCGATCAAGTAGGTGTCTAGAAAGGTGTTAACGGGGTTATGCCCGTGGGAAAACGGGGTTTACTTTAATTAGGTCCGTGCGAAAGCACGGGGAACCTCCCTCAAAGTACCGGCACTGGCCTGGCTGAAAGATTGGCGAACTTGTAGAGTGTAATTAATCCCGGCTAGTCTTTCCTTTTAAGGTTTGAAGGAAGATTTGACTAAAATAGTGGGAGACATCTTGATTAGATAAATTGATAACCAATCTAATCTTGTAAAAGCGCACGCTGAGTGTTTTCTTCTCTTTCTCTCCTGGTTACGACTATGTCACGCCTTAATCAAGATAATAATACGGATGTATTTGACCGAACCCGCTTGTTATACTGCACTAAGGAACGTTGGTCCCGCTCCAACTTATAATTGTTATAAGACAGAGCAGGAAATAGGGGATTACCAGAATTCCCGTGCCGCCCAAACGAAGAAAGTACATATTGATGCATCTTCTTCGGGTGTGTTCATTACACAGAACTGTTTCTCAATATCCTTTACGTCCTGGGTATTTGATACCGGATCAGGATCCCACATATGTAATTTGTTACATGGGCTACAGATAGGTAGAGAACTGAGAACGGGTGATAAATTTCATGAGATAGAAACGGTGCAAGTGTTGCAGCCAAGTCTGTTGGTAGTTATCACCCTGTATTACCAGAATACATTGATTCTGAACGAATGTTATTAGATACCGAACCTGATATACAACATCATATCAATCTCTTTATTAGTAAAGAAAGGATATAATTTTGTATTGTTGGATAATGTTTTGAACATTTCCTATATCAAGAGTTGATCGGTTTAGGCACGTTATCTAAAAGTATAGACGTTCTAAATCAAACCACAGTTCTTAGTATACAGAACACACACAAGAGGAAGAGTTCAGAAATGAACGAATTCTTCTTGAGGCATTGTAGACTAGGTCATATCAATGTGACCCGACTAGCTGAAGTTACATATAGATGCATATTTAAATTAGTTTGAATTTACATCTTGTGAAAATTGCCAGTCATGTCACAAAGATAATGATGACCACAGCTCCGTTTATTGGAAACAGAGAATGAGTTAGTGAACTCTTGGGATTGACATGCTGATGTATGAAGGTCCCCTGCCTACATATGCCAAGACCGGTTCTTTGTACTTCATTACATTCACTGATTATCTCTCAAGATCCGGACATATGTTCCTGTTGAAACACAAGTCTGGAACTTTTGAGAAATTCAATGAATACAAGTTAGAAGTAGAGAACCAAAAACGGGTAAAAGTATTATGTCCTTTGATGAGATCAAGGAGGAGAATACTTGAGCACGGAATTCCTGGAATATTCTAAAGGAGAATGAGATTCTCTCTCAGCATTACTCCTCCGTATACACCACAGCACCTCGGTGTATCGGGGCGGAGCAATCACACCCTATGTGATATGGTGCCTCTATGATGAGTACCACTGAGTTTCCTATTTCCTTTTGGGAGTTATGCACTTGAGAAGCTGCATACCTATTGAATAGGGTTCAAATCAAATCAGTTGCCTACCACTTCATATGTGATATGGAATGGGAAGAGCCCATATCTTAAGTATGTTAAGATTTGGGGTTGTCCAGCCTATGTCTAAAAGCATAATCCGGACAAGTTCGAGGCAAAGTCAGTTCTGTAGAAGTTTGTTGGATATCCCAAGTATTCGCAAGGGAATATCTTCCACCTAACCGAGAAACAAAAGATGTTTTGTTTCTCAGCATGCCATCTTTGTGAAAGTGAATTTCTTATGAAGAAATTAGTGGTCATGAGGTAGAACTGGAAACAGTTCCAGCTATACAAACTGCAGCTGATGATTTGGTAGAACCGAAGAATTCAATAGTTTCCAACGAACCTTAGCCTCTCCGCCGATCTAGTAGGGTTCCTCACCCACGTGAAAGAAACTTCGGTTTCTCTATGACAGTGGGAGCGAGGATTGCATCATGAGATGATGACCCAACTAATTTCGAGCAAGCCATCAGGAGTGGGACTCTGTAAGAATGGCTGGATGCTTAGCGATCTGAGATGGAATCCTTATACACCAACAAAGTATGGACTTTGGTTGCTTTATCTGAAGGGTTAAATCCCCATCAGGAGTAAGTATATCTTGAGAAGATTACTTGGTGTACATGGAAAAGTTGAGACTTTCAAAACTATGCTTAAGTCCATCCAGATCCTACTTGCCACGGCTACATACCATGACTACGACATCTGGCGGTTGGGTGTCATGACGGCTTTTCTAAATGTTGATTTGGAAGAGAGCGTCTATAAGTACACAGCTAGAGGGCTTCGTAGATAGTGGGAGTAGCGGAAACGTGTGCAAGATGTTTTATGTGATAAAGCAGGCTTCGCGGAGTTGGAACGTCTGTTTTGATGTAGTAGTCAAAGAGTTTGACTTCATCAAAATGGTAGATGAACCTTGTATATACAAAAGGATAGTAGGGAGTATGGTGGTGATCCTCGTAGAGTACGTGGATGACATACTCTTGATAGGGAAGGAGTTTCCTATGCTACGCTCGGTCAATCTCCGCATATCACAAGGATTCTCCATATAGGATCAAGATGATACCTCCTAAATCCTAGGTTTTATATTTATGAGATAGATCTAAAATGGATGTTAGGATTCTCACTAGCTGTAGTGAGATGGTATCAAGAGATCCTGGAAAGAATCACTGGAAAAAGTTCCAGAGTGATAAGAACGACTGAATGTCAGTCGCAGGCATTGTCTTTACCCTCAGTGGAGGGACGATATGTTGGAAGAGTTCCAAGCTAGATACTGTGACTTACTAGACGATTAAAGGCAAGATACGTCGTTACCAAGGATGCTACCAAAGAGGAAGTCTGGATATATGTAAGTTCATGAGATGAACTTCGTTCCTACCATTGTGTGACAATGGAGTTGTGGCTTATGCCTAGGAACCCCCGTCCCATCAGAAATCCAGATATAATTCTTAGACAGTATCACCTGATCATGGAGATGGATGATCTCCAGGGAGATCGAGGTTAGGAGAGTAGACACAGAGGACAACAGCGTGGATCCACTCACAAAGGCCTAATTCCCAGTAGAGACTTTTATGGGATGGTTGAGTATGGAATACTTCAACCACAGCTGATTGTTGGGTATGCGATACAACAACGGATGGCCCTAGTGCAAGTGGGAGATTGTTAGTTATATGTATGCCCTAGAGGCCATTACTGTACATACGATGTATATTGTAGTGGATGCTTGAATATATATAGGGAAGACTTTCTTGCTCGACATGATAGTATGCTATCTGGTTACACTTTATCTTAACATGTACTCTGATTGTCTCTATGTTACATGTTGATAAAGCCCTTAGGATGAGTACTTGACTACCAGGACTATGATACGGATCATACTAGTGAGGACAGTGTAGTCGCCAAGTACATCCTTCAAATGTTCCTAGTCGTGGGAGTACCGAGACAGGGCATCAATACTCCAGAATAGACTAGCGTATGCGCTTCTTGACCCATATGATGGGCGATGGATGATCTCATATCCATTGGTGTTTGACATCAGAGAAGGTATACGGGTGCTCAGTGGAGACTAGGTACACTGGACGGACTAGCCGAGAACTCCCAGATGGTATTATACCTCACGTCAGATGGCAGTTCTCTGGTGACACTGGTACAGAGTAGTCTGTAGACCCGAGATCGTCATAGAGTCTTGTGTGATTCCCACTGTGCTTTGATTTCCATCATACCACATCCAAGAGGGCGTGCAAAAAAGTGGCTTTTGGGTACAGTCCCGAATCACATGGAGGCAATGAGCGATAGAAGGGGATTCGTCTCTCCCGGCATAGGGAGTTGATGTTGCGCTGTGTTCGATTGGCTATAACTGGAAATCCTTGGCCAGGGTTGCTGAGATTTACTGGTAAGTGTTATCAGTAGTTTCTCAAACTGTTATAGATCTCATATTGACATGACTTATCAAGCTACTGGGGTCTGATGTTTACCATCCCTAGGCAAGATATGCGACATATCAGACGAAGAGACCGGACTGTACGGGAGTGTTACTGACTGGATTCACAGGAGAATGTACAGGCTTGCTTGTTGATCTTCTGAGCGCTCAATACCTGGGTGGATGTTACGTTTAGTTGGCCGCTTGCAGTTTGTGGGTGTTTGATATGATCATCACCTACTGCCGGCGTATTGACGATTCTTTAGAGTCCTACACAGAGGTTTCTTGGCTCAGGCAAAACGGAGTAGGAGCACATATATGATATGTGCGGGACCGAGAACAATACATGTATGTGATACCGTATTAGATTCTCGCGATATGAGATATCGGCCGGGTATATGTGATATAGCCGGATCATCGGATCAAGTGTTGATTCGATGAACTGATACAGATTATATTAGTCGGTTATTTGTGAAATAGCCGGATTATCGGATCAAGTGTTGATTCGATAATTTAATGTATAATTATATATTTGATATATTAAATTATATTAACTGATATAAGCTCACTAAAAGATTCTTTTTCTCACTCGGGTAATACATTGATATATATGCGATATATGTTAATTGTATTATTTTATTTTTTTACAATAAATATTGTATATGTGATATATAATATTGTAACATGTTATGGTTATAAATGCAACATGTTTTGTGGAGTTTAATTGTGGTTAGGGTTTGGATTAAGGTTAAGCAAGCATGAAGCTTTCAAGAATCTTCTTGAAGTTTTGACTTTGACTTTGGATATTTTGTGTAGATATTTGCTTAACTCAACCCAACCCTTCACCATAGTTAACTCTCTACATGGGTTAAGACTTCATTCTTAACCCATGGTTGCATTTCTAACCTCACCATGATTCATTATTCATCACAAAAGGATTACTATTCTTTTTCTTCCTTCTTGCTCAAAAAGCTTTCTAGCTTTTTGAGAGATGATGTAAATGAGTGAGAAATAGAAAATAAATGAGAGCTAAAATCCTACTTCATCATCCTAATCTATCCTAACCATTTGATTAGGGTGTTCACTTCATTTAGTGAGTGAGAGCTTGTGTTAATGAAACTTCAAGTAGATAATCTTTGTTATCGAAGATCGGAAGCAAGCTTGCATCTTTCTCTTCATGGAGCCTCTTGAGTGTCCGGAACTTGATGATCGCAGCGAAGGAACCACAACATAGAGCTTATGAAGTGAAGAACCGGACTACAAAGGTTGTAATCCCAAACTCTTAGATGTTAAAGCGTTTAACATGCTTTGTTTCGCCTAATCTCTAGTCTAAGATCTTGGTTTAGAGTTGTTCGGCACGGCTAACTTTTAAATCGGGGATGGTTGATACCTTATAGACCCTTGTGCGTGTGCCTAGTAACCCTGCAGGCGCCATTGACGACGGCGAGCATGTCGCGTAGATGGTGTTGGTTCAGCTATGGGGATGGTTTTGTCATGCCCCCTGTTCTGGTGAGGCGCTTCTGGTACCAGCCTCTTGAAGACCGACGTCCGTTGAGCAGCAGTATCCAATCTGTTAAAGACAGACCTTTGGGCAAGAACGGGAGCCGGAGTTGCCAGCCTCGTAAAGACTGATCCTTTGACGGGAGAAGCTTCTTTAGTGACCTCGAGAGTCGGAATGGCTATCCGCTTTGGGATGGCTGCTTCAGGTATCGTGGGCTTCTTGACGGGCCCATTGGATTTCAGGCTCAACCTATCGAAGACTGATGCTGTTGGCTTGACATCGGATGGCCCGTTGAGAGGGGCCGTGGTTGTAGTGAGCCGATCAAAGACCGACTTCTTTTGCGCTTCTTGCGGCAGCGGGATGTTAACACTTACTGGTGGGAGCATGGTCCCGAAGAACAATCCGGTGGTAGCCTGCGTTACCTGCTCTACCGGCATTGTGAACAGGGAGGCCACCTGGGGCCCGTAAGTTACACCTCCAGATGAGGTGGAACGGAAGTTGCAGTTGCAGCTGGAACATTTCGTGCAAGTAGACGCCATTGATCTTTCGTTTTTTGCATTGAGCAAGACACCAAATCTTAGTATCTCGAATCCAAGGGCAACCATATCAAACCGCGATTCGTTCACGAACATGACACACGAAGTGTGGAGTGGAAAGAGGAAAAGATCCCACCGGGCGTGCCAGAATCTGTTCCCCACCGAAAGACGCAACCGGGACGTTGGGACGTCAAGCCTGAAATTCGAGGGCATATGCTAATTGGTGTTATCTGTCCACCTCTCCGAAGATTCCAAGTTGATTTATGGCACTATGTATCGAAGGTTTAAACGGATGCGGCCGATGTAGCAGACTTCATCAGATTCCCCCTCGTTTGAGGGGTTTTTGATTGTGGGGACGCTCTTCCCTACAGGCGCAAGCCCCTGCAGTTAATTACGCTACCGCATCGCGGTAACAACTTTCTCCTTCTCCATATGGTCACTTCGTGTCGTGTGTGTTTGTTTTGTTTTTGGTTGCCCGTGGATTGTATACGGAGACTAATTTATGTTGTCGCCCGTAGGGCGTGGATTAGTCCAAATCCGTATCTTCTTAGATTTGGGTTTGAGGGTTGGTTTTAAGGATACGTTAGCCACATTTGAGACTAAGATCAACTTAAACGTATGTTAAGGACACGTTATTCTAGTTTTTTTTAGACTAATATCAACTTAACGGGATCGTTTAGATCCAACAAAAGAGCATTCGAGCTTTATTGTTTAGTTTAGGGACATTGCGGTCGATTAGTTTAAGGACATTACGGTCCAACGTTAGTTTAAGTACGTTTCGGTCCAGGTTAAAGACATCATAGTCTATGGGTTTTTAAAGGACCCCACAGTCTGAGGTTAAGGACATCGTAGTACGTGGGCTTAAGGACCCCATAGTCCGAGGTTAAGGACATCATAGTCCATGGGTTTAAGGACCCCACAGTCCGAGGTTAAGGGCATCATAATCCATGGGTTTAAGGACCCCATAGTCCAGTTTGAAGACGTCATAGTCTATGAAGTGTACGGTTGTCGGGACCCGTCACCTCTATGAAGACGTTGAAGGATTACAACGACATATATCAGAGGGGTTCAGAGATGTACCCTTAAACCGATGTGAGTTGGTTAGAAGATCTGTAGTCCAATTTGAGACTAAGATCTGTTAAAATATTCATGAGCAGATGGGCTCAATTAATATAAGTTGAGGACTTATGACCAATATTGGGCTAAGTCCAATAAATGTTTAACATTTTATTTTGGGCTGTTGAGCCTTTATTTGGGCTTGGCTCTTTTAATAATGCTGAGCATTATATCTTGACAAAATTTTTGTCTTGTATTGAATGCAGAGCATTCATCAGAGCTCTGGGCTTATTAAAGAACAATTTATGTTCTGTCAGCGCAACACGTGGCGCGTCAGGCGCTTTGCGCCAATTAAAGAGCGCAATGTGTTTCTACCAAGTAGCGCACATGTGGAGGACACGTGTCGCGCTTGGCGCTTTGCGCCAGTTAAAGAGCGCAATGCGCTTCTACCAAGTAGCGCACACATAGTTGACACGTGTCGCGCTTGGCGCTTTGCACCAGATGATGAGCGCACGATGCCAATTTATGAGCGCAGAGCGCTAGTTTAGTGGCGCACACGTGGTGTGCTTGGCGCTGAGCGCCAGCCCATGAGCGCAGTGCGCTATTTTAGAAGCACAAAGCGCAAGTTGTTTAATTGGCGCACACGTGGTTGACACGTGGCGCATTTGGCGCTGAGCGCCGGTCCAGAGAGTACAGAAGCCCAGTTCAAGAGCGCAAGGCGCGTTTCAAGAGCGCAAAGCGCATTTGATCAATTTTATGATCTGGGAACAAATTTATGTTTTTTTAGAAGAGACTTTGTCTCAAGATTTAAGAACAACAGTTCTTATTTTGCAGGAAGAGATTTTCAATCTCTTATTTTGATGAAAGGCTTTGCCTTTATAGATCCATGATCTGTGAGAAGAATATGTTCTTCTTTTGTTTTATGATGAGATCTTTTGATCTCTTTTGTGAAAGACTTTTTGTCTTTGTAGATCTGTGATCTGTGAGAAGAAAAGAATTCTCTTTTTTATAAGATGATTTCATCTCTGTGTTCATCATTCATCATCTTTACCTTGAAGGAGTATTTTCTTGCAAGAGCTTGCTCTTTATCTTTGAGTTTCTCAAAGTTTAGGGGGGGTTCTCTATATCAGACTTGAAGTCTTGGGGCCTTTATATAGGGCAAGCTGATTTGTTGAATCAGTTAAAGAGATCTTTCTCTGATTGATTTGGGGTTGTTTCCCACCATTGGATCTTTGATCGTAGGGCTTCTGTTTTACAGAAGGCAATCTTCTTGTTTTTAATTAGATTGAAAAATCTTTCTATTACAGAATTTTAATTCTGATTAATTAATGATTTATCATTATTATTAGATTTTTTGATCTAACGGTGGGGAATTTTTTAATTCCAGCGCTAGCGCATCCGTGCTTTGCACGTGGTGCGCTGCTCAGAGCGCAGCGCGTCCTGCGCTAGCGCACCCGTGTTCGATACGTGGCGCGCAGCGCGCCTAGCGCTAGTACACATATGGTGCACTGCCTAGGGCGCAGCGCACCTGACGCTGGATCTGAAGTGTTGCTTCAATTTTTGAAATTCGAATTTCAAACAGAGCTTTGCTCTGATTGGGGGAAACAAGCATATGTATACATCTTAGGTGATCCAACTGACACCAATGGCTTGTGAGACCGGCCACCGCCCCTCGTCGGTGTCTCGACTATATACACTAGTTTACTCTGGAGTATCGATACCCTGTCTCGAAACTCCCACGACTAGGGACCACTTTTAAGGATGTGCTTATAGACCACCCAACTCTCACGTATATGATCGCCATCAAACTGTTGGTAGTCAAGCAAGAATCCTAAGGTCTCTATCAACTTATAATAGTGATCATGTCACCTAAAACTGTACACGACTGATAAAGGTAATCCAGATAGCATATTATCATCTCGAGTAAGACTGTCCTACCGGTATAGGTCTTCCTCAATCATTGCAATCACGTGCCTGCGATCCAATAATTTACTTTGAGGGCACTACATCCAACAATCAATACTCCAGAGTAGACTAGTGTATACTGATCGAGACCCCGACGAGGGGCGGTGGCCGGTTTCACAAGCCATTGGTATCAGTTTATTCACCTAAGATGTATACATGTGCTCATTGGGTTATAAGTACACCGGACGGACTCGCCGGGAAAATGCTAGTTGGTATTATAGCTATTGTCAGATAGTTGTTCCCAAGTGACATGTGTACAGGTTAGTCTATCGACATGAGATCGTCATTTATCTCGTATGAGTTCCCACTATGCTTTGATTACTACCCTACCACGGCTCAAAGGAATCGTGCAAACAGGTTTTAGTTGGGTACAGTCCCGAGCTACATGAGGGCAGTAAGCAGATCGTCAGGGGATTCTTCTCTCCCGGTATGGGGGGTTGATGTCGCGTTGTGCACGGGTGGCCATCACCAGAAATTCTTGGCCAAGGTAGTCGAGAATTACTGATCTACGATCGGTAGTTTCTCAGGTGGTGATGGATTTCATATCGACACTAGATGTCGCATTATTAGGGATCTGGCTTTATCCACTCCCTAGACTCGATATACGATACTCATAAACGAACGAACCAGACTGTACGGATATTCTCACTGTCAGGCTCAGTATGGGTTTCAGGATGAGTTTGCTCGTCAGCCTCCCTTTCTTTCAATATCTGGGTAGCCGTTACGTACAGCTAGTCCCGCTGACGTGCTTGTGGTTAAATCCACTGCCAGCGTATTGACGAGCCTTTAGAGTCCCACACAGAGAGTTTCCTTGTTTCGAGCGAAACGATGTAGAGGCCGTATGATTTTATGGCAGGGTTCGATCATATACGTGCACTTGTGCACGGATCATGATTCGGATGGATAATAATAGTGGGCTTTGGTTTAAACCGGATCCTAGTATTATATTGTTAGATTATTTTCGTCTCATTGTATTCGTATTCTGTTGGAATACGGATGCGGGTATGTATATACGGATGATGGGTATTCTTATAATTCTTTACAAGATTACTTTTTGAAGATGCCATTTCTTTTTTGTATTAAACATTTAGGTTTAAATGTTTATTGAGGTGGAGAGAGTGATCTTTTGTTTTGGCATTAACTTCAAGCATGCTTACTTGATGACTAATGGTGGTGGCTCATATAGTGACTCATGGTGGCATGCTTGAGGTTTTGTTTTTCTTGTAAGATATTTGTGGTGAAAGCATGAGATATTTATTCTTGAGTTGCTTTCTTTAGTTTCTAGCATGCTTCATATATGCTCACAACACAAATAGCTCACATGACTTAGCCATTTTTCTCACTTGATTTTTCTTAACTTCACACTCTCATCTCTCATGGCTTCTTCTTCTTCCTCCACCCTAACTCTCTTATGTGTTGAAAAATTTAGGGTGTTTAGAGACAAATTAATCCTTTATTTGACTCTACATCATCTCGGTTATCTAGTTTGGCAAACTAGATACCCTAGTTACTTCGGTTATGAAGTAGGAGCTCGTTTCATAAATCCTCGGGTGGATCATCTTCGATGGAGGGAGACCGGAGATCAATCTTGATCATGGAAGTCTCAAGGAGTTTGGGAAGGTGGTTGAAGATCGAAGGACATGGATCAATTCGGTATAATCACTCCAACCTTATGCATGTTTTTGTTATCTAGGGCTTATGGGTCGATCTGTAGGCTAGGGTTCCGTTAGCGCCGGTTTTTGAAAATTTTTGTTCCGCATTTGGCCACGGATTGATGGTCGGGGCGCTTGCGTAACCCAACATGGTATCAGAGCCATTCCATAAGTCTTAGTTAACTCATTGCGACATTAGAAATTCGCTGTTTTGTCGTGCAAAAACTACCAACAAAAACAGTTCCAAAAACTGAAAGTTTGAGAAGTTTGCACACCCCACGGGCTCACGAATTGAATTGAGAAGCCACGGGGTAGTGTATGGGCACCCCGGGGAATCCTTTGGGGGAACGAACGGCTGGGCCCACTCCCCAAGACCACCACAAGGTGGTCTTGGCGGTGGTGCCCGAAACTGCCCCACCTTGGGCAGTTTCGGGTCTGCCTCACCCCCTGGCCACCTTGTGGTGGACTCGAGTGTGGGGTACCCTCTTTAGGCCCCCCAACTCGAAATTAATTTCGTGCTCTGACTCCCCGCGAAGGTTTGGCCGCGTTTCGTTTTGATTCGGACTTCCGAATTGGCTAAAAACGGTCGGTTTTTGGAACTTTAGCTCACTGTTTTTTTTCATGGTTTTGGAAATTGGTTTAGTTTGCTAATTGCATGCGGAATTCTAATGTCGTAGTTTTCAGTACATACATTACCATCTGTGACCGTGAATATCATTAGAGCGGTACAACTCATCTAATTACTATATGACTTTTAGACGGGTTTGCGAACGTAACATTCATGTTGATGTTCTGTGTTGTGCTGTGGTTGTGGTTGGATCGTCGTGGTGGATAGTTTGGGTACAATGGTGGTACAGTTTAGTTTCATTTGTATATTTGATATTGCGGAGCGAGCGTCCGACATGTGGACTGCCGTCACTGCCCGTTTGTATATTATTTGTTTGGGGCACGACCGGGTTGAGGTCGATGTCACCCTTATACTTATTTTATTTTCTGTACTAGGATTACCCCGCGGTGTAGTGCACGAATAGCCGGGTTCTAGAGGGCAACGGGCCCGCATCTCATGGCGTTGAGAAGGAAGGGGCCTCACTCTAGAATTGGCGGGTTATTTGCCGCACTCGTAGGGGGTATAAGTTGACCCAAGGAGGGGTGCTCAAGTTACCGGATTCCGTAGAGTGCTGGGTGTCCATTTACGTTGTTGATTGGGGTTGCCTTGCTTCTGAGATTGGCGGGTAACTTGCCGCACTCGTAGGGGTCTAGTTTTTCATTGCACAGGTTATCCACACGACAGGGAACGTCGGGTCTCATTTGCGGCTCAAATGAAACCCGAGACTCCAAGATTATCCACCACTCTGTGTTGCTTGGCTGAGATTCTGTGATGTTACTTTATATCATACCTGGGACGAATGTTATATATATTTATATATACACTAGTATATGTTGTATATGTTTTGCACCCGCGTTAGTCTAGCCCCCGCTCTGTCGTTAGTTAAGTAACCTGACGGGTGATGACGGGTCCAGTGGCGAATGCGGGTGGCATATACGTACATCATATTTTTCGTTCTTTTCTGATATGATTAATTGATGGGACTGCGTTGATTCTGATCAATGCAAAGATAAAACAAACCTATTTGATGTTGTTGGAACCAAGTTTTTTAAAAACAGACATTACAGACGTTTGCTTTTGTTTTGCACAGTGGTATTCGGTTATGAATATCCAGCACCTCATTCCATGAGGCAAGGGCCGAGATCGCTTCATCGGGAGTGACCCCTTGAGCAGAAGTTTGTGTCAACGTAATAACTTTACTGTAGTCGATTATTTTTGCTTTGTATCGTGGTATTCAGTTTGGAATATCCTGCACCTCATTCGACGAGGAAAGAGCTGAGATCCCTTCACCGGGAGTGACCTCTTTAGCAAAAGTTTTCGCCAATATATATTTGTAAAACCACTTGGATTCCTTCAACGATATCAAGTTCATTACGTTAAAGGTTTTTCGCCAAAAACCAGCCGTAGCCCTCCGTCATTTCTTTCGAGTAGTATCTAGTATTCGTGCTGCGTTTGTTGGCCTTTGTCAAAGCGTAGTGTACGGTAGCTGGATATTGCTTGTCTGTTGCATAGTGTTGCGATTATCTTAGACAGTCGTATAACCTTGTTGGCATTTGTCAAGGGTTTGTATGGGTGGGTCTAGATTAATCTTGGATAATTACGGGTTGAACTTGACTTGTGGTTTATAATTTGTTGGCCTTTGTTAAGGTCATGAACCACTTGGGGAAAAAATCACATCAGGAGTTTCAAATATACAGGAAACTTGCCAGGCACGCGCATACCTTCTGAAGTGTGGTGACTTGAGTGGATTCCATCAAGTTATCATGCGATGATAGTTGGATCCCGATTCCCACTGATGAGATGGTTTACTCCTCGAGTGATTTTAGATGATCCCGACTAATTCTTCTTTTGGCTTTGGAGGAGAATTCAAGGAAACAGTGGGAGACATCCTGATTAGATAAAGTGATTTACCATTTTGATCTAGGTTAGAGTGCATGCTGAGTGTTTCTTTTCTCTCTCTCTCTCTCTCTCTCTCTCTCTCTCTGGCAGCGACCATGGCCCGATCCTAGACTAAAACTCATGGACCAAGTTAACCGAACCTTCTTAAATTACATTGGCTTTTGGATTGTCAAAGTTGCATATATCATTTCCACTCCTACTTTTACCCTTTGCATTTCTCCGGAACATTCCATATTACTACGAAGATCCCCTTTTATTGGATATGACCATCGAATAGTTACATACGAACTCGAAGAAACTTGTTTCAGATTCGAGGATGGTTTTCGGTTCTGGAGAATTTGAATAGAATTATTCGGTTGTCTTTTCCTTTTACCTTCTCTCAGGTTGCGAGAGCTCCTGGTATTAGGAGAGTACATCTATTACGCTTATTGGATAGTCTTCTTCCAAACCATAGGCAGGTGCCGAATGGTAAAGAAGGAAGAAAACCAATTAGCCTAAGTGTGGTGCACAGAAAGTAATAAGTGAAAACAAATAAAGTGATTAGAAAGAGTACAAAGTAAATTGTGACTGCTATCATTCACGACAAAACCGTGTATATCATCGCCACTCCTACTTCATCTTTGCATTTCTCCGGTTCAGGAGAAATTGAATAGGATTATTGAGGTTGTCTTTTATCATTACCTTCTCTCAGGTTGCGAGGGCTCCTGGTTTTTAGGAGGATACACCTATTACGCTTATTGTATAGTCTTCTTCCAAACCATAGGCTGGTGCCAAAAAGTAGGGAAGGAAGAAAACCATTTAGCCTAAGGGTGGTGTACAGAAAGTAATATGTAAAGACAAATAAAGAGATTTAAGAGATGGCAAGGAAATATACGGTTACAGTCATGAATATGGATAGTGGAAGAGGTATTACTAGGAATACCCGAATACCCTTTCGAAATATTTTCATGTTTCAGTTTCACTGTGTGTTGTTAATTGAAAACTAATTTCCCAATTAGATCCTTACTCCAGGGTATGTATTTATCAGATTTGATTCTCACATCTGTATGGTGTTACAGATGGTGAGTGAGAGTAAGATATTGGGAATTAGGTAATTATATCCTCATTATATTGGAATTCGTTGTAATTGGTGATATTTGAGGAAATCACCTGGGTTTTTGCCTGACGGCAAATATTTGGTTTTGAATGTCTGATTGTTATGCACCAATTTCAAACTGATATACCTGTACATTTATTTTATAAAGTGAGATATAACTTTTTGAAGTTATGTCTATGACATTTACCTATATTAGTAGGTGATTGAGTAAGAAGCATTCAACAGCGGTGTAATTCTTCTTAACTATAGTACAGTTTTCAACCTGCGACGCATAGAGTTTGAGTTATTAAACTCAGGAGACTTATATAAAGTATTGTATATTGTCCAGTGTCCATTAAGACAAACGGATTGGTACTCGTACTATATTCCATTTACTCATGACTTCTCTAGTTTTAGACAAATATTTCGTTGAAATATAAGGTCCAAGTTTTGAGAAGTTATAGGTATATGAATAAAGTAGAGAATCATATGTTGCAAAGTATCAGGATTCTTCAAGGTGATCAAAGATATAGATACTTATGCTAGGTATTCCGTTAGAAGTAATGGTTTTGAGAACATGCTTCTCTTTCAGGTTACTCATATGTGGATGCACTCATAGATGAGTAATGATGTTTGACCTCATTCCACTTAGTTGACATGCACTGGAGACAGCTGCATGATTTGAATCTGGTTTCCAATTAAATCAGTGCATGTGTTTCTATATTATATATAGAATGGATCGTATCTTGACGATTTTGAGGTATATGGAGTTGTTCGGCTTATGCTTGAAACCAGACTACGGATAAACTCAAGGCACGTTTCGGTAATGGATGGTTGTGGGTTATCCCGGGTTATGACGAGGGTTAACTTTCTACCATCTGGAAGATCAATAGTGATATTGTTCTTGACTCGCCACCAATTTAGTAAAATGGATTCTTTTCAGAAACATTAGTGGGAGTATGATATAACTGGAAGTGATTCCAGAACCACAAACGATTACTGAAAATTTAATAGAACTTAAATATTCAATTGGATTTGACATTCCATTAGCCACTTCGCAGATATGGTGGGTAATCTCAGACACCCGAGAGGTACTTCGGTATCCTCAAAGACGGTGACAGGGAGGTTCTTGTTTACCCATACTTGCCATTACTGCTGTTCTAGACTATGAGACCCGGCAGGAGGATGAGTATAACGTCGTTCTAAACTAGTTTTAGAAGTGCACGTGTATATGACTCTGCCAGAGGGTTGTTGTAGTCAGTGGAAGCAGCGGAAGCATAGTGGACAAGTAGCTTGTGTCTATTTATAGACTGAAGCAAGTATAGCGAAGATAGATCATCTATTTTTGATGTGACGGTTATAGGTTTTGACTTCATCAGATAGGAGATGGATCTGGTAAGAAGATAGTAGGGTGTGATGTCCTGGTATTTGGATGACATGCACTTTATAGTAAGTGAAATTCTTATACTACGATCGGTTATATTATGGTTGTCATACAGTTGTTTCTCCATATAGGATATGCATATAATATCAGGGATTCTGGTTACTAGATCTATGGTTTTAGGTCTAGATTTGGAAAGTTTCCCAATTTTGGTACTTTGACACTATTCTAAAGGTGTTTTAAAATGGACGACTCCTGGCATGGTGGTGTACCTGCAGGTGATGGAGTCACCCTCTCTAAAGGATGTCTTACAGACTAAAGGGGAGAGGGATTTGCATGATTGACATATCACCTGCTTAGGCAATTAAGTCAATCATGAGATGTCAAATACCAAATCAGATATTGTTTTTGTACTAGCTGCAATAAGTTTATATATTAATCCAATCATGGAGAAACGTTGGGAAGCAGTTTATGAATATTAGTGGATGTTCTAGGGATATGGTAATGGCAGCCTCCTTCGGGAGACGGTTATCATTCCAGGCTTCTAAGGTGACCTGAATGACAGAGCGACTGTCGGAGTTATAGTTTTCTCTCTTTTGAAAGGCAATAATTTGGATAGGTGGTCCAAGCGGATACCGAGGAAGGCATGGCGCAGGATACTGATTAAATTCAGTAGACGATACAGTCTAAGAAGTTTACTGGATTTGGTGTTCATTTGTGAACTGGGTCCCATCAGATATCCAGACATATTCTAAGTCAGGTATTGCTCATTTCGGGAGATAGTTTTCTCCACGAAATTGAGATATTGAGAGTTACAGAAAGAAACACTAGAGCGAATCCACTCACTGAGGCTATTTCTCGAACGCAATAGTTTCACAGACGAGACTTGTGAGACTGATTAGTAGAGAAGTTAGGTGTTCGGTATCACACGGGCTGTGAGCATGCGACATCACAATAATTAGCCTTAAGTGCAAGTAGGAGATTGTTGGCTATAGTGCCCTCAAGTCAATTATTGGATCACAGGCACGCGATTGCGATGATTGAGGGAAGACCTATACGGATAGAACAATCTTACTCGAGATGATAGTATGCTATCTGGTTTGTCTTTATCACCGTGTACATACTTTAGGTGACATTACATATCACTATTACATGTTGATAGAGCCCATAGGATTCTTGCTTGACTACCTACAGTATGATGGCGATCATATACGTGAGAGCTGGGTGGTCTATAAGCACATCCTTAAATGTCCATAGTCGTGGGAGTTTCGAGACTGGGCATCGATACTCCAGAGTAGACTAGTGTATACTGATCGAGACCCCGACGAGGGGCGGTGGCCGGTCTCACAAGCTATTGGTGTCAGTTTTTTCACCTAAGATGTATACATGTGCTCATTGGGTTATGAGTACACCGGACGGACTCGCCGGGAACATGCTAGTTGGTATTATAGCTATTGTCAGATAGCTGTTCCCAGGTGACATGTGTACAAGTTAGTCTATCGACGTGAGATCGTCATTTGTCTCGTGTGAGTTCCCACTGTGCTTTAATTACTATCCTACCACGGCTCAAAGGAGTCGTGTAAACAGGTTTTAGTTGGGTACAGTTCCGAGCCAAATGGAGGCAGTGAGCGGATCATCAGGAGATTCGTCTCTCCCGGTATTGGGGGTTGATGTCACGTTGTGCACGGATGGCCATCACCAGAAATCCTTGGCCAAGGTAGTCGAGAATTACTGATCTACGATTGGTAGTTTCTCAGGTGGTGATGGATTTCATACTGACACTAAATGTCGCGTTATTAGGGGTCTGACTTTATCCACCCCCTAAACTCGATATACGATACTCATAGACGAACGGACCGGACCGTACGGATATTGTCACTGTCAGGCTCAGTAGGGGTTTCAGGATGAGTTTGCTCGTCGGCCTTCCTTTCGTTCAATACCTGGGTATCCGTTACGTACAGCTAGTGCCGCTGACGTGCTTGTGGTTAAACCCGCTGTCAGCGTATTGACGAGTTTTTAGAGTCTCACACAGAGGGTTTCCCTGTTTCGAGCAAAACGATGTAGATGCCGTATGGTTTTATGGTAGGGTTCGATCATATACGTGCACTTGCTCACGGATCATGATTCGGACGGATAATACTAGTGGGCTTTGGTTTAAGCCGGATCCTAGTATTATATTGTTGGATTATTTTCGTCTCATTGTATTCATATTCTATTGGAATACGGATGCAGGTATGTATATACGGATGAAAGGTATTCTTGTAATTTTTTACAAGATTACTTTTTGAAGATACCATTTCTTTTTTGTATTAAACATTTAGGTTTAAATGTTTATTGAGGTGGAGAGAGTGATCTTTTGTTTTGGCATCAACTTCAAGCATGCTCACTTGATGACTCATGGTGGTGGGTCATGTAGTGACTCATGGTGGCATGCTTGAGGTTTTGTTTGTATTGTGAGATATTTGTGGTGAGAACATGAGATATTTATTCTTGAGTTGCTTTCTTTAGTTGCTAGCATGCTTCATATATGCTCACAACACAAATAGCTCACATGACTTGGCCATTTTTCTCACTTGATTTTTCTTAACTTCACACTCTCATCTCTCATGGCTTCTTCTTCTTCCTCCATCCTAACTCTCTTATGTGTTGAGAAATTTAGGGTGTTTAGAGACAAATTAATCCTTCATTTGACTCTATATCATCTTGGCTATCTATTTTGGCAAACTAGATATTCTAGTTATTTCGGTTATGAAGTAGGAACTCGTTTCATAAATTCTCGGGTGGATCATCTTCGATGGAGGGAGACTAGAGATCAAGCTTGATCATGGAAGCCTCGAAGAGCTTGGGAAGGTGGTTGAAAACCGAAGGACACGGATCAATTCGGTATAATCACTCTAACCTTATGCATGTTTTTGTTATCTAGGGCTTATGGGTCGATCTGTTGACTAGGGTTCTGTTAGGGCCGGTTTTTGAAAATTTTTGTTCCGCATTTGGCCACAGATTGATGGTCGGGACGCTTGCGTAACCCAACATCATCAACCGCGTAGATATTACAGGCAACTAGTATAAGAGGATATGGTTGGGCTCATGGGTTTTTTAACGAGAGCAAAAAGCACAGGGATTTTTACACAAGTTTGAAGCGGTCTGGGGACTTTTTAACAATTTACCCATAGAACAGTAGAGGTTGGCCCCACTGATAGATCCATTCTAGTAAGACCCCTATTAGAAATTGTTCAGTTCCCGCCTCTTTAGGAACTCTCCATAAAAAAAATGATCAGGTTTTTCTCTTCCTCTCGCTTTTTTTCTAAGTTCTTGCAATCATGTGAGTGCCATAAAAATTCATTCTTTTTTTTATCTTTTGATATAAATGATGAATTTTGTCTTCAATTTATGTTTGGGAAGGCGAGAATTTACGGAGATAGAACGCCCACAATCTGCTCGACGAAATGCTCGCTTACAAACTCATATTTATGCCACACTCAAAGATAACACGCGGCATCTTCTAATTTCATGATTAGCCAGTTCATAATTCATAATACATCACGCTAATTGCACATAAGAATATATATGGTACTAATAAAAAACAATGCTATCTCGCTATTTCGGCAAAGATGAGCAAACCAAAAGATAACGATGCATAAGCGCTTTCAAGCTTTGCCGCCGCCGCCAACGAGCACGTCTTTATACGGAGTGGTGAGAGCTGGAGGCTCAGACTGAGACGGCATAGGTTCTTCACCGAGCTGACGTCCACGGTTGCCCTCAAGGATGAGGGGAACTTTCCCCTCTCTTTCCCTTACTAGTCGTTCAAGGGATCCGCCTCGAAGCTTCTCTAGCCTCACCCCATCCATCTGCTGCATCTTGAACACCTTTACAACATTTAAGAGCCCACCTATGAAGAATAGCAGGCTCCCGAATAAGCTCAACCAAATCCAACTCTTTGCCTGCATGTATGTACATTCGAAACAATTATAGACATTATTGATCTTTCATGTTTTCTGGGTGTTCTTTAAACTTTTCATTAGTATGTTCGTCGGCAAAAACGCTTCTTTAAAACTACTCAAATTCATACAATACAAACAGGTCCCAGAGCTCAATTAGACAATCATTTGAGCTGTCAGGAGATGTTTTTGTGTGTTTTTGAGGGTTTTGGTTGATTAAAACAAAGGAGGTGTTTGTGATGATAGATCGATCATTGGAGGGGATATAAGTGCTAAACATGATAAACTGGGGGGTAACCCTTATCTTTAAAGTCTTATTTCCTTATCATCTCATAGGCCGATACTCAAACAAGCTTATCTTCAATTTTTCTTGAACCGATGAAGAATGAAATACAACCAACACTACCGACATATTTCAAATTGAATGTGGTTGTTTAACCATAAAGCATTACTTACAAGAACCTTACCAAGATCATGAAGCCGTGATGGACATAAGAATAGACATCATGGCGATTAAAGATCCCTGCCACCAAGAACAATAGGCTGCCCATTAGGAATGGAATCTGGACGCTCTTCTGCAGCATCTGGACATGGCCGTTGGATCTCTCGTAGACTTGGCACACGTTCTGGATTGAACCTATAACCCAGAACAGCGGCCCTGCGATCAACAAATTCAGCGCATGTTTCTCTAGCCTGTACCTATACCCTTTCTCCATCTGCGATTCATCACAATATATTAGTTTCAAATTAACTTGACAATTTGCTTTGTTTTTTTATATTTGGTTTGATGAGAGTACATAATTCTACAAGCTTGATGCTTATGTAATATGCATTCCACTTGTTATCACATATTAATGTTACTTAATGTCTGTGTACTGCTTATAATACTATGTTTGGTGTTAAATACTACTTCCACTGCATCATAATTTGGAATTTACAAGGGTTTAGGGAATATATTTTATATTCTACACACGTCCATAGATAGAAAACCTTTTGGACCGAAACCTACCCTTAGCACATTGGTGTTTTGTAACTTTAAACTAATTCATATAACCCATGCTCGGTAGGGAACCCAATCTGGGTAACGGGTAACTCTGATTCCAAGTTAAATGTCACTTTCACTGTGCTAAAACTCTGAAGTTGTGAGATGAGGTTGAGAGAATATATTTTATATTCTAACATGTGCTAATTCATATCCATTTAAACGGGTTCACTCTCTTGTGAGGATGCGGGCAATTTACTCTGATAAATTTCGATTTCATAGGTTGCAGGATACTTGAAATATAGGTAAAATCACTGACGCAAGATGTTTATACAATTCATGTCTCTTAGCCCAGTAATGCTAAATCCCATTTGGCTTTGTAGCAAAAGTTGTATCTTTGGAGGGATCTACTTGAAGCTAAGAATTTCATCGTAATACACCTTTCCTAAATTTCTAAATAAGTACTGATTATCGTAAGCGCGCGCGTCGGGGGCGGGGGGGGGGGGGGGGAGGCTCTGCCCCTCTGCTTCACCTCCCGAGAGCCCCGAGACTCTTCTCCTCGCTCACTGAACTCCCCCAACCTAGTCTCAGGTCAAGAGATAAGAGTTATATATTCCTTCAATCTGTAACCCTCAAGGTTTTCTGGCACTTTGATGTATCCTGTACTTAGAGATCACCAATGCTACAAATTTTTATAATTTATTTCTGAAATGAAATTTTAAGACCCTACAACTTATATATCTGTTTGAATTAAATATAATAATCGAAAAGTCCTTTATAATTTAGGAAGTATATATATAAATATACATGACATTTTTTATTTCCCAATTCATTTTCTCTAAGTCTTTCTTCTGAAATCAAGTTAGTTTACATCAAAATCCAAACTTAACAAATCAAGAGGAATTGATTTCAGTATCCTCACCTGAATCATAAAGAGCAAAATCCCAATAAATTCGAGGACCGACCCTATGATGACAACCAAAGGGACTGCAAATTCCACAAGAGCCAACTGCGGATCAAACTCGACCAGAGCTACACAATAGTCGATTCCGGCCATATGCGCGACGAGATCATGCACATTAACCACGACGATAAGCACAATTCCAATCATAAGAACCACGAGGCCCGATTTTTCATCGAGCCTCCCTGGTGAGAGTTGTGCGGCGAAACCACCAATGAGAAGGATGGTAGAAAATACGTAGATGCCGGCGTTGATGTACTCCCATCGGTTACGGGCGGGGCGCGGGCCGTACAGGCGGCTGTCTCTGGCTGTGGCAAGCTTTGCCATGGTGATGGAGGTTGATGGGAGCTGAGATTAGGGTTTGAGAGAGAGAGAGAGAGAGAGTGAGAGAGAGTGGAGGTGGTGGCACGTTGAATGCGGGGAAAGCTATACGTGGCTTGTTGCATGGTGCTCTAAGTCCATGCAATCTTTTTTCTTTGGAAAATGTTTGTGGACCATGAACCTTGGTGGGCTGGGCTTCAGTTGGGCTTTGGGACTGGGACAACAATGTTATGTCAGCAACCATAGAAGATTGATGGTTTGAAGATTCGTCTTTTAATACATATTTTATCCAAACCAATTATTTTGCATTATTTCTAAAATCAGATTGAAATGATTCCATATCAATCTGTGCATCATTGTATGCTTGGAATTGTTTTATGTTTTATTGTTAGTTTTTCGTTTGCTTTGCAGAGTTTGAATATATTGTCATATGACAAATTGCAATTTTCTTTTCTTCTCTTTGGCCTTTTGAGGATTATATTAGATTGCTATTATAAATTTTGTTTAATAAGTCATATTCTATTATATTTCAATGCTTAAACTTAAGAGTTCAACTTTATAACCATCACTTATCTTTTACCAGCGTCGCAGGAGAGAAGAGATCGTGAGCCCTTTCATCCCATCAATTAGCTATCCATCTGCTAGCATCTTGGTGAGACGCTGGTGTGACAAGAAAAAGAATTTTCCAAACCTAATATGATGACTAGGACAAAGATTTCATTGTACTGCTGAATTCTGTACTGCATCAAGCTAAGCTAGTATCTCAATGTTCAATGATTGTATTTGAAATGAGCTGAGCCTCCTTCAAATTTTTTGCAGCCACACAAAACTCATGGGGGAGAAAAACTGTTCCTCCACCACCTAATCCTTTCCCAGCCCACCAACACACTGAAACGTTCTTGACCAACCAGTCCCACTTCTCAAAGCTAAGATTATTCAAGACATTTCAAATTCAAACATCCTCAAAATTTCATAAAATTACTTGTCATTTGGTGATCATCAACTGCTTGAAGAACCCTGATACTATATTGAGTGCATTATGCAATGAAAGTCCTCAATGCAGCAGGGTTAACACCAATCTCACTCCACAAGCATTCTACCTCTTCCTCTAAGAGAAGAGCAGAACACAAGAAGCTGTTCCCTTTCAACTTCACAAAGGGTTTCAATACAAGCTTGGCTGCAATCTCCTCTGTGCTCTATGCCAATGGCTTGGCCAAGGCCTTGACTTATGAGGAAGCCCTGAACCAGTCTGTAAACAGCTCCTCCGATTTCGATATCGGGCAGTTTGTTGATGGGGTTGTCAGGTTTGGTTCAGAGAACCCTTTGGTTATTGGTGGTGGAGCTGCTGTGTTGGTTGTGCCTTTGATTCTGTCACAGGTGTTGAGTAAGGAGCCTAAGAGCTGGGGAGTTGAGAATGCTAAGGTTGCGTATGCGAAATTGGCCGAGGATGCCGGTGCTCAGTTGGTTGATATAAGAGAAGGGAAGGAGTTGAAGGAAGTGGGGAGCCCTGATGTTAGGAGCTTGAAGAAGAAGGCGGCGGCCATTGCGTATAGAGGAGAGGATAAGAACGGTTTCTTGAAGAAGTTGGGATTGAAGTTTAAGGACCCGGGAAGTACTACATTGTTCATTCTTGACAAGTAAGAGACACCACATGCTGTCAAGTTCACTTTCGACTTTTCTTTTCTTTTTTACTTCTTGAATTAAAGATCAATGCCATTGGTTTGATGGAAACACTATAATTTTAAGGGTAAATTGTCAAAACCACCCAAGCAGGTTTTCCCGTTGACAAAAATTCCCTGGCCACGAAGCGCTAGTCAAAAACCCCGGAAAAGTTTTCAGCTGCCAAAAAAACCCCAAACCGCGGTATCCATATAGTTTCATGTTGTATCTAGTTATTATGAATATCTATGCAGTTGTCTATGATATCTATGCAATTGCCAGCAATATGTATGCCCAATTCAGATATAACATGCAACTATACAGATACTGCAAGAAAATTTTCTAGGAGGGTTTTGACAACCGCTTCAAGGTGAGGTTTTTTTTTTGTTAGCGGGAAAACCTGCTTGGGGTGACAATTTACCCTAATTTAAATAGTAGCAACATGAATCCCTAGACACGCACCATCATATCCGTGCGAATTGACATAAAAAACTAGCACGACATTAAATATTCCAATATGATTGTAAATTCATGCACCATTATCATACTTAAAATACTGAAAAATTTATGTCATGTACCCAAGTTGTAGACAGGATACAATATGCATTTGTGGTATACTGATATCTCACCATGTTTTTCAGAAATATAGCAAGCAGTTATCATTGTGCAGCAGAATATGAGTATTAGTTGGCATATTTTTGTGCCGCCGGATCATTTTAATGGATATAGCTAGGTATTTACCATTCGACAATTGGATTAAATCCAGGTTTGATGGGAACTCTGAATTGGTGGCGGAACTGGTCACAGCTAACGGTTTTAAAGCGGCTTATGCTATAAAAGATGGTGCCGAGGGACCTAAAGGATGGGTGGTATGTAATTTTTTTTCTCTTTTTCGCGACTTCATCTTTATGCCATTTGTAACTTCAAATAACTAGATTACCTTTGGCAATACTATTTTCAGAGCATCGGACTTCCATGGACACCACCAAAGAAGGGCATAGCTTTTGATTTTGGTGATCTAAAAGACTCAATAGCAAGTGTATTTGGAGTAAGTGGCTAACTTGATTTTAATTAATCTCTTGATTATTTATTTATTTATTTAGTTTTGTGTTTGTGTGTGGGAGCGCACATGTGTTCTCTACTTATGTATGCATTGAAGCAATTAGATAAGAGTTATCAGGACTTGAAACTCTAAACTATATAGATCACTTGAAATTGAAACACAATGTAACATTGGAAATGTGTGCCTCAAAATTTTAATCGTGGCGCATTCTCACCAAGCGGATGCCCCCGAAATCTGAACGCAGGATAGTTCCGATGGTGTTCCTGCTACTATTGGACTAGCAGCTGCTACCGGCTTAGGTGTTTTTGCCTTTACAGAGGTAGGTGACACTCTATTTATTTCCTTTGAAACCTCTTCAGGAAAAAAAACGTATTATTATTCGAGCATATGCTAATAATGATTCATTGTTACAGATTGAAACTATACTCCAGCTTTTAGGTTCTGCTGCTATTATTCAGTTTGTCACCAAGAACCTATTATCTGCACAAGTTAGTATCTGAAATACACTATATGTTGTTTCTCCAAGTTCATATTTTTGGTTTTTTCGTAGGATTTTATTTTTTGCATGGTTTCTGCTACTGAATAGACTATATGGAAAAATACTGAATTTGTTTTTTCATGCTCCACTTGCAGGACCGTAAGGCAACTATCGAACAAGTTGGTGAGTTCTTGAATACAAAGATTGCTCCCAAAGAGCTCGCTAGTGAGATAAAGGTACATCTCGGGAAGCTTGTTACCTTTGTTCTTGAGAAACCATGCTATTGGCATCAATGAGTACTTAATCAAAATATTTTCCCTCTTAGAAATTCATGATTCCTTTATCAAGAACTTATGCCTATTTTTTCATTTTTATATCAGTCCCCCATGCTTTACTTCCCTGTGGCTTCGTTTTTTCTTAAGTGTAGGGTCACTGTTTTCTTGATCGCCAGTGTGATATATAATTTTACTTGTCTTTGTTTGTGCGTAGATGATAGGGAAAGCTTTACTGCCAATTTCAACTAGTACAAACACTATTCCAGCTCCGGTACAAGAAAATCCAGAGACTTCAACTTCTGCTGCTCCTGTTCTTAATGTTGATACGGTTTCCGAGGCAAAACCTGAGGTGAAAGAAGAGGCAGCATCAGAACCTCCCCCAGTTGTAAACTCAATTCCCAAATCAGAAGTCAGCGATGGATCGCTTCCCGGCCTAACAAAATCTCTTTCACCTTACCCATATGTAAGATTCAGCTGTTGTGGAAAATCATATCTGCTATGTATTGATTAAAAAATAAAATAGAATGAGTTTACTATGGATGGCTAAATTGGAACAAGTGTAAATAGAATCTAAACTGTAAATTAAATAGTTCATTAGATTGCATATGAATTTGAATTTTAAGAAGTTTCACTTTCCGTGCAGTATCCGGATCTTAAACCGCCGTCTTCACCTTCTCCAACTCAGGCTTAGAAGCTCATTGCTGCAAGATCCTGAATGGCACATAGAATGTTCAAACTACATTTGTCAATCGCTACGTCGGATGCCTGAGGCTTTTGAACCTTAAGGTGCACATGCCCTCGTATCTATGCACAATCTATTTTGTTAGCTGCCATTTGTACTATCCACTTTACTTATTAAAATACTAAACTCTATCCTAAGTGTCTGCATCGTGGGAATAAGATGCTGCTTTATATTTTTTTGCCTGTTGCATTTTGTTCATTCATTGTTCATTGGAATATGAAAGAAACTTTATATTTTTGGGGCTCTGTAGATCACTTCTCCTTTGATAACATTTAATATATTGAATTTTGATTTGAAATTATTTGCAATGTACCGCTGGATGTAGTGAGATTATGTATACATCAAATTTATAGTGGAAATTATCGGTTATAGACTTTTACATCCTGTTCATGATTTAGCATGACTGAGAGAATTAATTTTTATAAAGGAAATTATGTTCATTAGATATGATATTACTGGATAATTCCATATATATATATATATATATATATATAGATAGATATATATAGATATATATATATATATAGATATATAGATATAATCCCATATATTAAGTATAATCCCTCGATGTGGATTCGTATAATCCCTCGATGTGGATTCCATGGGCATTTTACGCATCAAACATACATATTAAGAAGCATTGTAGACATGATATGACCATATAAAGCGTAAATAAATAGTCCTCTATTACAACAACAACATAGAACTCAACATAAGGACTAGTAGCTCACTCTCATTCATAAGTAAAACTAAGAATGCAACAAGTAAATCACCACCATACTAAAAAATTGCATTCACCATGCATATCTCACACTTGGTTCACATTTGAACCAGCTTCTTCATTGGATCCGATTTTACTCACATCGACACCAACAGGGCTCATCTTTGCAATATCAGCAAGCACTTGTTCAGGGTTGTTTACTTGTTTGCCCCCCTTGAAATCCTTGTAGACAATGTACATCACCATTTGGATTACACCGAATGTGAACCCTAGAATGTTTGGAGTCTATTTTCGCAAGAAAACATATATAAAGGAACACGTATAAGGAACTGTGATAACCGTAATAGTACTATATAAGATGAAATAAGAGAACTTAAGTTAATAATGGTTAGGAATCAATTACCGCAACGTAAATGTCCTTGGTGAGAAGACCATAGAAGAACCACGCAATGGCACTCAGGGTTAGGAAGAATGACAGGAAGAACGGCATGAACTCCACACTTTTTGTGCGTATAACAAGCCTCTGTTTCACACAAATTTTAAATAATATTAACTAAGTGACTTATTTAATTTCAACTATTATATATATTGCAAATATTTTACAAGTTTATATATGCACGGATAATAACTCTGCAACAATGAATAATTTCTTGATTGATATTTCTTTTTGGCTAATGTGGAATAAGTTTTATTCTCACCAATAAAGATTTGTGCATGTATACAAGTAAAGAAATCAAGTATCTAAAGTGATACTCACAATAATGCTCAATGGAGCAGCAAAGACGCTGACTGAGAAAGTCATGTTGAACCAACCAACAACTTTTATGCGATCGGCACCCTTGAAACATAAGAGACTGACTCCGACAATTATAGAGAATAACCCCACGACCAATAGTAAGAGCCATTTGACTGTGTTCATCTGCAATGACAAATCATATGTTTAATTAGATAAACCAAATGATTATATTACATTAACATAAATAAGGGTTCAATTAAAAGTTAAACTTTCATCTTACTTTAGCCTTCTTGGGTGCATAGATGAGATAAATAGTTAGATATGTGGTCTCAATGATGACTCCAACGGTGTTGACGGTGATTAGAAGGTAAGTGTTAGTCTTGATAATTGCGTAGTAGATGAGCATCTGTGCACTAAACAATGCCACCGCATAAGGAAATGATTGGAAATCTTCCGTTGATTTCTTTCGTAGAATGCGACGAAATGTTGGCCTGAAATTAATGAACAGGATGAAATGCCTATTACTGTAAGCTTTCTAGATAGAAATAAAGCAGGAAAATTCGAAGGAAGTCTAGTAGTTCTTACACTGGGGCGAGGTAGACCAAGAATGAGAGGATGTTGCCTTTGAACCATTAACAAAGAGAAAATGTCAGTAACCAGAAAAGAGAACTTGTATGATTAAGAAAAGCAATTATATGAAGCAATAATTTCATACTAAACTCTAAACATAATTTTGCATATAAACAGAAATTGTTTATACAAAAGATAAGTTAACCTACTTGCTCAAATTGAGAGAAGTAAGCCAGGCAAAGTTCTCGATAAATTAAAAGAGGTAATTGGTAAAATTAACGACAGTCCTGTTATGACATTTTAGAATAATGCAAACTCAGTCATTTATCATATGATATGGAAGATTTAAGAAAAAGGAAGATCAGATTATTGAAGAGAAGAAAATGCAGTTGGGTCAGTTTGGTTCGCAGCATAAAAGAATGTAGCAATTGTGCATGCAACATTTATTGAAAGAAAAAAGGCATTGTCTTGTTTGCTTCATGTATTTGATGCATGTGAATTAGAAACTAGTGGTATTTATTTGTCGACTTGTATTAAGGACGATATGTATATTTAAGGAAGTGATATGTGAATTCCTTCTTGGTTGTAGACGGCTTCAACATTTGTTGCAGGGTTTGCTGCAGTTTGCAACTCCATTCACAATTCGTATTTATTAATTGCTAACCAAATATGAAAATTAGAAAGATTTTGTAGCAGTGCAACTCCATTTTCTACCAACCAAGCAACCACTGAAACAACAAGAAAACGATTATAGAGTAGGAGAAAGAAGAAAGCAATCATCACCTAAGAGGCCAAAGACGAAGGTCCAAGGGTGGTCGAACGACAAAAATGCCATTTCAAGAGCTTGTAAGGAAAACCAAGCTTAAGAAAGCTTCTTCCTCCTTAGCTCAGCAACCCTTTGGTAGTTCTGTGGTCCATTAAAGGTTGAGGAGGGACAAGTTTATATAGGAAGGCGCGGGGTGCATGAGCTAACATTCTCTCCTCTGCTTTGCATGAATTAGGTCATTCTACCGCTAATTATGAGATAACATATATTTAATTTATAAAGTTAGAAAGTTAGGGTTTGGTTAGCCTTCATGTACCATACCTAACCTTTTATGCACACACACACACACACAAAAATAAAGCGACAAATCACAGAACAACTAGAAGTCCTTCATTTGTACTTTACAACATGCAGAAGTAGAAAATAAATGAAATAAGGAACAAGAGTGGTCAGGTGTTTCCATAGGTTGTCATTTCCCGGAAACAAAGAAATCATCGTAAAATTGTCTAATTCAGAAAGATTAATTAATTGAAGAACTTTTAGTAATTAACCCTCTGTGGAAACCATACAGTCCATACCATTTACGGTCATTTAATCATATGGGTTTAGCAATTTGTATTAAGATATTAGGGCTAATTGCACAACACCCGTATAACACTTGTAGCCCTGAAGTGATTTATCAGCGACAACCCCTTGGCTCATCGACCAAAATCCTTACAAGTACTCAAATTCAACTCTAAACAGCTCAGATGTTTGTCAACTTGTTTTGTGTTAATTAGAATTTAATTTGAGTGTATTTTATGCTTTTAGGCGTTTAACAGATAGGGGTTTTCCTCACTTAGAGGGGATAAAACAATACAAGTTCTATACAGGAAATTATAGGGGGGGGGGGGGGGGGGGTTTGTGCAATTAACCCCAGATATCAAATGTAATGCAAATATAATGAGCACATTGTGTCTATATTGTTGGCATGAACTCCTATGTCTAAATTATGATAGAGTCTGAATTAGAATTAAGATTTTTTAATGTATTGAATCTCTTGCATGCCTTTTGTGTCTTATAAGACTTCCATAGATAGCTACGACTGGTTTCGTTGTATCAATATATCCAAAGATATTTGATTGAAAATTTGAATTTAAGTCTTGGGGTATTAAAGGTAGGTTGCGGCTGGGTGTGAACTAATATTTTGTACATGTCCGGTGTACAAGTGATTGAACCGATGCCAGGTGCCATTGCCTAGTTCACATGAAATATACACCAAACGGCGATCTAGATATCAACACGTGCCGGGACACTGATTAAACTCCATTTAATTACATCTTTTATTCAGTCACGGTACTTTGTGATGCGCACGCCGCTTTTATTTGTGGATCATTGTACTTTTCAATGCACTCAGGAGAACTAATGGAGTACAAAAAATGAATTTCTCTTAGCTACAAATGCATGTTTCTAGATACGAAAGTGGAAACTTCAACGTGCCAGCTTGTACACTTCAATGAACTTTTTTATGTGAGGCATGACCATGGCCAATGCTTTCATGAAGGTAATATAATTATAAGTAAAGGGGAAAAAGTTATCCCAGGTATTGGAGGTCAAGCTTGGTGATAAGACCAAATAAATGACTTTTTTTAGGCTTGTGTATGTTATCCTGTGAAAACACCAACACCTGCACATAAAAGCTCACAGCACTAAGTGATCTAATTAAGTCAAGGATAAACATAGGATGACATCATCTGATACCGACAGAAACATTTAGAATGTTCTAATTCTACCACTGTACCAAAATTCTAAAGTTACTGCCGATTTAGGAAATGTTTTTATCTTTTATCACTCTTCTTATAGGTTGAATGCCCTTTGTCAACATATATATACCTGATATATATGCGCAACATTATGTTTCTTTTCTATATTTGATTCTGATCACATCTTAGTGTTACCTCTTTTCTAAAATTCCAAAGCTGCGGCGAAGCTAAGAGAAATATTTTATTACTCTTTACCTTCACACTGGCTTTCACCGATGAATGGTGAAGACCCATGAGTACAAAGTTGCATCATGATGAGCAACTTTTGTATAAAGGAGAAATGTGAACTCAAATGCTTATTCTTCTATCATCTTCTCACCTTTTATATCTGATTTCCTTTTGCTGCCATTATTTGTGTGTCTTGCTCTTGCTGCTTTTGCTTTCTTTATTTGGCTTCTCTTTGCTTTGCCGTTCATGATACGAGGACCATATTGTTGCGGTCCACTAAGATGAATTATCTCAATTATGTAATCGATGTGCATATATATAAACTCTATCTGAATCAAATTTAAACCTAGGAATTTAAAGTAGCTAGAGGTTATGTTAAATTTGGAGATGCAGTGGGATCCTCATCATGGGGAGTTTGGGTCATGCTTTCATGGTGTCATTATCTCATAAATGTTTTTCTTTATTCATTTACTATCAAAGGCGGTTACCGTCTTTATTTACTCGCATACGAAGAGTGTTCATGGTACATGCGTATGTTGGTGTGACTCCCATATCGGTCTCTTTTTGGACATGCAAGTAGAGTACATATTATGAAGTTTGGTCATCTATGAAGAAATTATAAAATTGTGCGTAAATCTTTTAAGGGGAAATCAACGTATTTTTTTGATAGAGTTGTAGATAAAAGCAACTCTATAAATACACGGGACCCATCAGTGTAGGATTACATTGGAAATGGGATTTAAAACATAAGGATAGTCACCGCTGTATGTAGAACGATGAGAATTCGGATTCTGCCCAATTGAAAAGTCAGAAATACCAACTTTGCATCCATATAATCGTTACAAGTTAGGGCGATAGATTGCCCCGACATTTAAAATCTCCGATGTGTTTCTCACTGAAGAGGAGCTAAGTTCCAAGAATGACATTCATTTGGCTTATCCCCACAAATGTTCATTTTCCCCTTAAGACATCATAGAGGTACTTTATTCTTACAGCCCATTTAGTTTCAAACCAGCCAAACATATATTTTTCATAGATCTTGAACGCCAATTTTGCACGAAAATGGTTCAAAGCCATCATTTTTGATTGATTGTGCCCAAACATTAGGCTTAATGGAATTCTGTAAGACTCCAAATCTCTTCATCGATTCCACACTGTCATGTATTATCTGCTTCATGTCATATCGACACTTAAAACCCATGTCGATAAGCTTCTGAGAACTGCATTGGATCCCTCTCTCAGCTCTCGCAACCCTGAAAAGTCGACATTCAACAAGAAATCCATAAACTGCAACCAAAATATAATCTTAGGTTATAACTAGAAGGCCAGAAGCCTCAGAGGTAAGATATGGCTGGCAGTAAACTGCCCTATCTTTTGAAAACCTGCAGTTTGTCCCTGAGTTTATAAAAGTTGTGTATCCTACTACGCAGGCAAAAGTTCAAAGAAAAGCAACTTTTTGCTTACTCTTTGGTGACCCTTTGCTCAGGATATTTCTGCTCGTAATAGTCCACAATCTCCTGCATTGTAGGATATTCGGCCGCACATAGAAATCTACCATTCATTGATGGTGTCTTCTCCATGCAAAAGACATGAGCTTCACAGACATCCTCAATATGGATTACTGGAACTGAACCGATCAATGCCTCTAGAAACTTCAGTTGCCTGCAACCGGAAGGATCACCGGTGAGCGGTGAGACGGTCACTTGAACGCTACCAGCAGGATTAGAGAGAAGAGTGTCGCCAGCAACTAGTCCGCAGACTAAAGTTACAACCTCAGGTTCTCTCTTGATCTCTTCATTGTTGTTGCTGTAGTCGATAAGAAACTTCTCTGTCTGTGTCTTTGAACATATGTAAGCCTGCAGTACTAAAAACGGAACACAATCAAATGTTAAACCTGGAATAATCAAAGAAATGCAATGCTGTTAGGAGAAATAAAGAAGATACGGGCCTTTTCAAAATCCTCGCAATGAGCAAATGGAAGATGGAGAGGAGTCCAACATGATTCATCGATGAAATCTTTGAAACCTGAGCCGTCTTCTTTCAATGGTGAAGCGGCTGCCACGGATCCCGTGTAGATCACTCGCTTCACCGTCCCTGATTGTTCGCAGTAACCCAAAATTCTTTGCACTGCATCAACTGCAGCTTCTGTTGTGTCCTTGTACTGTTTTCATATTTAGTAAGATAGTAGTCTCCACATTAATTGGTAACTATAACTCAATTTCTTGGTTGTTCACAACTTGTATAACTCTATATTTGTATTAGATAATGGTATTGATTAGGGTGATATATTACTGACCTTAGAGCCATGGGCGGTGTTGTGTTGTAAGGGAGTAGCAACAAGAAACACAAATTCACATCCTTGAATCGCAGGCTCGAACTCTTGAGCGTTGTAAATGTCGGCCTGGAACAGTATTAGTTTGTCCTCTGCTCCGCTGAGGCTCTTCAAAAGCCCGACCTTGGATTCATCACCTGCGGATTTTTGCTGGTTAAATCCCAGGTCAATTGCATATTGATATCTTCATCTATTATCTCATCTTCACAAGCTTATTAGCTCAAGACACTTTCTTGAAATCAATCAATATTAAAAAAAATTGTGCCTTATAAATCAGTTTCAAAATATTAAAAAATTTTGTGCCTCCCTTACTTAGGCACGCGCCTTACCTTATACCTTGCATCTTGGATTCGGTGGGAACTTTGCCCATGTAATTTAGAGAGAGAGAGAGAGAGAGAGAGAGAGAGTACCTAAGTTTCTGACAGTGGCATGAACAGTGTGACCTCTTTGTAGGAGTTTATTCACAAGCCAAGACCCGATATAACCCGTAGCGCCCGTAACACAAACTCTGCAGCTGCTGCTGGCCTCTCCCTCCATTACTTCTATCTTCTTACCTCACCCAATATGATAGTAGCAGCATAAATGTGAAGGAGGATATAATGCAACATTGCAACGTATGTGGCCTAAGTTTAATTGGGTCCCTTTGAGGAAATCAACTGTTGGAATTTGTGGGGAAAGCACTTTGGAAGTTATCCACCAAAATTAAAACAAAAAGGGATATGTTACATTGTGTGTGCGCGCGCGGGTGTGGATGAGGATTGAGGGCATATGCAAGCCACACAATACAACACACAAAGAAGATAAAGAGAAGAAGAGGTACAACAATGCACATGGTGTGCAAGCATCATGTTCGCAATTTACATATTTCAATGGTTTTTGAAGTAAAAGATGAAAGTTCCTAGTACTCTTGCCACCACAGCCGCGGCCGATGCGGAATCGAAAAAAATAAATTCAAGAGGAGTATTAGAAACCAGTCCCCAGCGATCGTTCCAAACACCAAACTAGTAAACTAAGCATGCAAGGTTTGGGGGTTACAACCTTTGATGTGTATCCACCCAATTGTGAAAGATCCCTCCAAACTTCTCGTAGGCCGTCGGGACCAACTTTGAGAGGCGACTGACCTTGCATGAGATGATTCATCCGAGGAAAACCGATCCAAACTCCAACTTCACCTAGTGAAGCAACCAACGCTCTAAACTTGCTAGAAATGGAGTGTGAGAATGTATGATTTTCCACTATCATTTTCACTCATTTTACATACTTAAGAGAGCATTCTCACTCAAGAGGAAGGAGGAGAAGAGATGAGAGAGAGTGTGTGTGAATGAATGAGAGAGGAAAATGGTTTCTTCTTAATTTTTAACCATAACAAAAATATGTCACAATAATTTTACAATAAACAATTGAATCCCATCACTCTCTACATGCTTTCTACCATGCCCAAAACCATCGCACCCTCCACCTCGTTTCCTATTGATTTTCTAAAAAGAAAATTAATAATAAGATGTTCTCCTTCTAGAAGGTATTCCGTATAAATACGGAATACATCTCCCGGTATACGTATCGCTACATATACGCGTATCTATATAAAAACACGAATGGCCAAGAGAGAGAATAAATAGTGAACATAATACTAGAATATATATATATATATATATATATATATATATATATATATATATATAAATTATTAAATCAATACTTGATTTTAATAATCCGGCTTAATTCTAAGCCGGCTAGTATTATCAATCGTCCGATTAAAGTCCGTGTAGCCAGTACACGTATTTAATCGGACCCCTGTACGTATCAATATACGGTCTCTATATCATATTGCCTGAACCGGAAAAACCCTCTGTGTGCCTCTGTGTGGGACTCTAAAGACTCGACAATACGCTGGCAGTGATTTACTGGATAAATCCAAAACCACAAGCACGTCAGTGGCACTAGTTGTACGTAATGGCTACCCATGCATATGCTGAAAGGGAGGTCGACAATCAAGTCTGTCTGTACCCTACTGAGCCTGAATGTGACAATTTCCGTACAGTTCGGTCTCTTCGTTTGAGAGTGTTGCATACCGGGTCTAGGGATGGATAACGTTAGACCCCTAATAACCCGATAAGTTGTGTCGGAGTCAATCTCATCACCAACCGAGAAACTACAGAACTCCTATCAGTAAATATCATCCACCGTGGCCATGGATTTATGGTCGTGGCCATGGATTTATGGTGATGGCCAACCGAATACAACGAGATATCGACTCCTAATACCAGGAGAGACGAATCCTTAACAATCACTCACTGCTTCCATATGGCTCGGGACTGTACCCAACTAAAATCTATTTGCACAACTCATTTGAGACGTGGTATGATAGTAATCGAAGTACAATGGGAACTCATATGAAACAAATGACGATTTCATGTCAAAGGACTAACCTGTACTCATGCTACTAAAGAACTGCTATCTGACGATAGGTATAAACCATCTAGAAGTTCTCGGCGAGTCCGTCTAGTGTACCCATCTTCAGTGAGCACCTGTATACAATCTTAGGTGACAAAACATCAATGGATTGTGAGACCGGCCACCGCCTTCGTCGGGGTCTAGAAACGTATACACTAGCCTACTCCGGAATATCGATATCCAGTCTCGATACTCTCTCGACTAGGAACATTTAAGGATGTGCTTATAAACTACCCAGCTCTCGCATATATGATCGCCATCATGATACTGGTAGTCAAGCAAGAATCGTACAGGCTTCATCATTATGTATTAGCGACACCTGATAATAAGT
Source organism: Agapanthus africanus (assembly GCA_030015575.1). NCBI lineage: Eukaryota > Viridiplantae > Streptophyta > Magnoliopsida > Asparagales > Amaryllidaceae > Agapanthus > Agapanthus africanus. The sequence continues at coordinate 524,064,239 of CM057346.1, forward strand.
AAAATGTATACACATGAATAATAAAGTCAAACCAGATAGCATATTATCATCTCGAGCAAAAATGTTTTACCTGTATAGGTCCTCCTTCAATTATTATAATCGCTTATCTGCAATTATAATAATTGCCTTGAGGGCACTATATACAACAATCTCCCATTTGCACTTAAGGTTAATTATTGCAGTATGCATACCCACAGCTCGTGTGCTATCAAATACCCAACTTCTCTACTAATCAGTTTCGCAAATCTCGTTTGAGAAACTTCCGTGTTCGAGAAATAGCCTCAGTGAGTGGATCCGCTATAATGTTCTAACTTCATCTCTCTATATCTCAACTTAGCGGAGATCAACAATCTTCCGAACTGAGAGATACCCCACCTCAAGAATTTGTCTGGATACTTGATGAGATCAAGTTCATAAATGAACAATTTTATCCAACAAACTTCTTGGGTTGTATTCTCCATTGAATCATAATCAGCATCCTGCATCATGTCTACCTCAGTAGCCCTATTGGAACCCTATCCAATATACTGCTTCTCAGAAGAGGGTAAACTCAAAACTCTGACAGCATCTCTGTCATTCAAGTCGTCTTGGAAGCCTGAACTGATAACCGCCTCCTGGAGAAGACTGCCGTTACCATATTCCAAGAACATTCTAATATGTTCTTCACTGTTTCCATTTGTTTCTTCAGGATTGGATTAATATCTGCCTACTATAGCAAGTGCAGAAGCAACATCTGATTTGGTAAATGAAAACACATGATTAATTTAATTGCCTAAGCCAGTGATATGTTATTCATGCAAGTCTCTCTTCTCATCAGTTTAGAAGACATCTTTTTAGAGAGGATAGCTCCATCACCTGCGGGTATACCACCATGTCAGGAGTCGTCCATTCTAAACCATTTTTAGAACGGTGTCTAAGTACCCGAATTGGGACACTTCCCATATCTAGATATAATGACATAGATCTAGTCATCAGAATCCTTGATATACTATCCAGATCTTATGTGGATAAATACTTTGTGACAACCAAAGTTTGACCGATTGTAGTATAAAAATATCACTTCCTATCAGGAATATGTCGTCCAAATCCCATGACATAATTTCCACATCCTTATTAGGTTCATCTGTTGTTTTGATGAAGTCAATCATCTTGACTGTCATATCAAAACAGATGATCCATCTCCGCTATGCCTTCTTTAATCTACAAATAGACATAAGCTATTTGCACACCTTTTGCTGCTTCCACTAACTACGGTAACTCTCTGGCAGAGTCTTATACACGTGCACTTCCAAATTCCCATTTAGAAAGACGTTAAAGTCATCTACCTACCAGATATCATAATTAAGAATAGCAGCAATGCAATCATATCCGTATGAACTTCAGTATAGACACTGAAATAAAGTCTCATCACAATCCACACCGGGTATTTGATAAAAATCTTTACAACAAGTCTAATCTTATTAGGTTAATATCTTTCCACCTGCATAGATATCGAAAGATCTACTTACTTCTAATGGGTTTTATCCCTTCAGGAGTACCTAACAAATTCCATAATTTGCCGAAATGCGTGGAGTCCAACTGGAATACGCATCCAGCCATTATTCGAAAGGCACTACTTCCCATGGCATGTTGATAACTAGTAGGGCCATCATCATAATGATGCTGACCTCCCTATCACCGTTTATGAGAAAACCAAAGTATTCTCGGATGGCTGAGATCACCTACTAGATTAGCGGAGTGGCTAAGATTTATCGAGTCTGTAGGGTGTTTTTCGTCACCCCATTGAGATAGGAATACGCGCGCTTGTCAGGCGTACTACAGATTCCCTTTGCCTAGGGCAGACCGGGGTTTATAGATTGTGGGGATCCGAATCTCCGGCAGCCGCAGACTAAGTTGTCGTTAATTACCGCTCGCTTTTGGAGCGAGAGAACCTCCGATTGACGGGTCAACTAGTCATGCGAACTCAATGTGCAGTGTGCGTATGCTGTGTTTTGAAAGAAGTTTTAGGTATATCGGGATCCCCGTTGAGTTTTACGGGGGTCCCGTTACCCGGATAGCGAGCTGTGTCAAGGGGGCTAGCAACCCCCTTGCGGGGTGCGGAACAGCGCCCCGTTAGAAATTTTTTCTAACGGGGGATGGTGTTTAGTGTGGAGTGCATATACAATGGGGGAGGAGGAGCATCTTAAAGACGCGTGCATGGCACGTGGGCGCTGGGCGCCAGCGGGTCATGTGCGCTGCACGCGACCACTGGGCGCTAGAGGGTCACATGCGCTGCACGCGACCGTTGGGCGCTGAGCGCCCGCGGGTCGCGTGAGGCGCACGTGGGCGCTGAGCGCCCGCGGATTACGTGCGGTGCACGCGACCGCTGGGGGCTGAGCGCCCGTGGGTCGCGTGAGGCACACGTGGGCGCTTTAACGCCCGCGGGTCACGTGCGCTGCACGCGACCGCTTGGCGTTGAGCGCCCACGGACCGCGTGAGGCGCACGTGGGCGCTTTAGCGCCCGCGGGTCACGCGCGTGGCACGTGACCGCTGGGCGCCCGCGGGTCACATGCGCGGCACGCGACCGCTGGGAACACCAGCGGAAAAGGGGCTTAGCCCCTGGGTTAGAAGTTAAACTCCTAAGAGTCTTTGGAGTTGAACTCTTAACAGGGATTATGTATAGCATTGGAGTCAAACTCCTAAAAAGGGGTTTGATTTATGGAGTTAAACTTCCACAGATCTTAAATAGAGTTAAACTTCTAGAGATCTTTGGATTTTCTTTTGAGTCTTGGATCCTCCCGGAATGGGATTTTTGGAGATAGGTCTCCTTCCTCCTCTTCGTTGGCTCGCTCTTGAAGAAAAAGCGGAGGAGATTCAAAATCTCCCCTTCAGAGATCTGATGGGAGATCCGAGCTCCCCTTTGTGGGTTTTATGGTGAAAAAACTATTACTTTTTGAAAAAGGAAGAGTTAAACTCTTGATTTAATCCAAAAAGTAAAAGAAGGTTTAGAACCTTGAGGAAGGGGAAGGAGGCACAAACCCTAAGATTTGAGAGAATGAATTGTTCTTTTTTTCTTTCATTTCATCATGTTGCCTTTTATAGGCTTACAAATATACACATAGCTTCTTGGGCTTTACAAAATGGCATTTTGCCCATCCCATGCCTTATGTGCTCATTTCTTTTGCACATGAGCCACGAGCTTTACAACAATTCGGTTTTATGTCCATTTTTCTTACATTCATGCATAAAAAATTACATCAAAATTATTTATTACATAATTTCATTTTGGTATGGGTAGGCTAGCAGCGGGGCTTGACTTCGACATGTGCTCATTTGATCTGGGCTTGAGCCTGCTTACTTGGCGTTGATTATGACTTTGACTTGGTTAACCGGGATGTACTTTTTTACCCCAACAGAGTCGAATCGAATACTTAGGTTCTAAATTTTCAGTAACCGTTTGTGGTTCTGAAATCACTTCTATTTTTACCGTACTCCCACTAGTTTATTTTGCAAAAAGATTTCTTTTATAAAAAAAGTGACGAGTCAATAAAAAACCAATTATCGATCTTGAAAATGGTAGAAGCAAAACCCTAGCAAATGCTTGGACAAACCACAAACTGCTATTACCAAAGCATGTCTTAAGTTTGTCCGGATTATGCTTTTAAATAGAAACCGGATAACTCCATATCTTAACAATCTCAAGATATGCAACCATTCTATGTCCATATAGGATCAAACACTAATTTAGATGGAACCAGATTCAAAAGTTATGCAGCTGTTTCCAGTGTATATCCCTAATGGAAAAAGTCCATACAACATTACTCATCAAGGAGCGCACCTATGGATTAGTAACCTATAAGAGAATCAAGTTCTCAATATTATTATGACGGAATACCTTGCATAAGTATCTACATTTTCGATCATTTCGAAGAATCCTGATGCTTCCAACATTTGGTTCTCTACTTCAATCTTATACCTATAAACTTATCAAAATCTTTGGAACTTCCATTTCAATGAATGCGTGTCTAAAACCAAAGAACTTATAGGTAAACTGAATGAAATAAGATTACTAACCCCTTGTTATAAAGGACACTGGACAACATACATTTTTCATGTATTAGCCCCAAGAGTTCAATAACTCGAACTCTGTGTGTTTTAGGTTGAAAACTGTATTTTAATTAAGAATACCTTACACCGTTATTCAATACACCTTACCTTATACTCAACTGATAAAAGTAAATGTTTAGAACACAATTTTCAAAAAGTTATATCCCTCTTTATAAAAATAAAGATAAGGATATATAATTTTAAAAATTGGTGCAAAACAACGGTTATTCAAAACCAAATATTTGCCGTAAAAACCAGGTGATTTAATTCAATATTACCAATTATTACGAATTCCGATATTGAGAATCAAATCATTCATTTCCCAATATTCTACTCCTACTCAATATCTGTAACGTCATACAGATGTGAGATTCTAATATGGTATATACATATTCTAGAGTCGGAATCAATTGGGAAAACAATTTTCAATTAACATTACAAAAATTCCGAAACATAAATGTTTCAAGGGGATGGCCGGGTATTCCTTGTAATGCCTCTTCTGCTGTCCAGATTTACGACAGTAATCGCAATTTTCTTTGCCCTCACTTCAACCCCTTTATATGTCTTTACATCTTACCTTCTATACAACACATGTAGGCTAATTGGTTTTCTTCCTTCCCTACTTTTCAGTACCGGCCAAAGATTTGAAAGAAGACTATTCAGCAAGCATAACAAGTGTACTCTCCTAGTACAAGGAGCTCTCGCAACCTGAGAGAAGGTAAAGGAAAGAGACAACCGAATAATCCTATTCAATTTCTTCATAACCAATAGCCATCATCGATTGAAATAATTTCTTTGAGTTTGTATGTAACTATACGATGGCCGTTCCAAGTAATATGGATCATTATAGTGATACGAAGTGTTCTGGAGAAGACAAAGGAAAAGTAGGAGTAGCAGGGAAATATATGACTTTGTCATGAACCGTGACAATCCAAAACCAAAGTCTGTAAAATAATTTGGTTAACATGGTTTACGAGTTTTAGTTTAAGATAATTCATGGTCGCATAACCAGAGAGAGAAAAGAAATACTCAGCGTGCACTCTATCAAGATTAGATTGGTTAATCATTTTATTTAATCAGGATGGCTTCCACTGTTTTCTCGAATTCTCCTTCAAACCCTAAAAAAAGAACTAATCGGGATAATATATACCTTACAAGTTCGCTAACCATTCAGCCATGTCGGTGTTGGTACTCCGAGGGAGGTCCTCCATACTTACGCATGGACCCAATTTTATAATCCCGTTTTTACAGAGGCTTAACCTCGTTAACACTTTCCAGACACCTAACAGGTCTAGCTAATTGTGAAGTGAAAATCTTCCGAGAAGTAATACTTACTCATCAGTGGGAATCGGGATCCAACTATCATCGTGTGATAAACTTGACGAAAACCGACCAAAATTACCACACTCTAGAAGGTATGCGCATACTTAGCAAGTTTCTTTTATGTTTGAAACTCCCGATCTGGTTTTTGCCCCAAGCGTCTTATGACCTTAAGAAGGTCAAAATGTAATAAGTCGCAAGTCAAGTTCAACTCGTCATAATCTTGAATTAATCTAAACCCACCAGCACGTCCCTTGATAAGGTCAAAATGATCGTGCGACTGTCTTAGATAACTGCATCACTATGTAACAGAAAAATATTATATAGCTACCAAACACTACACCTTAACAAGGTCAAAATATGTAGTATGAATACTAAGCAATACTAATATGAAATGACGAAGGGCTACGGTTGGTTTTTGAAGAAAAACCTTTAACGTAAGGAATTTGATATCGTTGAAGGAACTCAGGTGGTTTTGAAAATGAGTGGTTTAGTCTCCGCTTTTAAAACGAGTGGTTTTGAAGAAAACTGGGTGTCACAGTTTCATAAACTTTTGCTTAAGAACGAACTCTCCGTGATGGGATCAAGACTCTTTACTCATCGAATGAGGTGCAGAATATTCCTAACCGAATGCCTCCATGCAAAGCAAAAGAATAAGACTATAGTTTTAAAATTTGGTTCCAACAACATCATTTAGGTTTGTTTTTCTTGCATTAAATATATAATGCGTTCTCATCATTCAAGTTTCTGAGCCACACCAAAAACAACCAAAATAGCATACTTTTATATGTCATCTGCATTTGCCACGGGGTCCCAGGTCTTCACCGTAAGGTTGCTTAACTTACGGCAGAGAAGTGACATGGCTAGCGCGGATGCAAATCATATAGAAACATCTAATATATATATATATATATATATATATATATATATATATATATCATCACAGGCATGTAATAACATCATGGCATGCAACAAACAATATGTAATAGCAAATACATTAGGAGCCCCGCATTTCATTTGAGCCGCAAATGAGATGCATCGTTCCCCGGTCGTGTGGATAGCCTGTACAATATCGTTCTTAGACCCCTACGAGTGCGGCAAGCCACCTGCCAATTCTAGAAACTGGATAACTAGCCCTCATATCATAAGTCGGTCACCCGTCGTTTTCTATAATCCAGTAACTTGAGCACTCCTCTACCGGTCGATCGGATAACCCCTACAAGTGCGGCGGGCAACCCGCCAATTCTAAAATGAGACGGTCCGGTCTCAAACACCATGAGATGGTTACCTACCGCACTCTAGAACTCGGTTAGTCGAGCACTTCTCCTGGGTTACTCCTAGTACAAATGAAATATATACAACGGTGATATCGACCACATCCTGGTCGAGCCCAATAAAATAATATACATAATACAGAAACGGCGGCCACAAGTTGGAACTCGTCCCGAACAAATGAATACAACATTATAAATCAAAACTGTACAAGCAATTGCACGAGGGGCTATCCATCACGACAATCCAGCTAAACCATCACATAAATATATATATATATATATATACACACACACACACACACATACACACACACACACATATATATATATACATATATATATATATATATATATATATATATATATATATATATATATAACAACAAGCAACACCATATGTCACGACCCGAAATAGCACGTGACTGGCCCTTGAATCATATGAAGTCTATATGACCTCATCTAATTCAAATAAGCCAAAAGCCCAGAAATCTAAAACCATTTTAAATAATAAATGAAGGAAAACTAGTTTTAAAGAAGTGAAGAAAACATGTTTTAAAAACAAGGTTTTTAAATAAGTAAGTTGAATATGCATTTTTAAATCCTCAAGTCTTTTCTGAAATTTCGGCAGAGTTTCCTTTATAAATACTGGCCCCAAACGGGGTACAACAAGAATAATATATGCACAATGATAAAAGGCATCCCCAAGCGGGAGCTAGCTCTTCGTCAATCGATGGTCACAACCATGCAAGCAATATAATATACAACGCCGAAGGGCGAGGATCAAAACTTAAAAGGAAACTCAAAATCAACAAGAAAACCATAATACTACAACGCGCGACTCTAAGGTCGAAATAATACACAACTTGTTTTCTAAGTTTGAAATAAATATACAAGTTTGGTTGATGGAATTACTAGATACAACTGATTAAAATAAATACAATAGTGGCCACGATGCGAGTGAACCCACTTACCAAAGTAATCACCCAGAAAGGAAGCAGTGTGCCAGAAAGCCGCAATGAAACCTGTACGGCAAAACCTGCAAGAAACTGTGGCACAACGGGGTGAGTTGCCAACTCGTGAGTAGAAAACATCACAGAGCAGAAATCGTATGTATGATTCAATCCTAGGTCAAACGATCAGTAATATATATATCCTCAATATGATAAAGTCTGAAGTATGATAAGGTGGTAAGGGTAAACATCTATACATCAGTGTAATACCAAGTGCTCGTGTCAGTGCCTCAGGTAGCAACATATCATAAACATGAGGTATCATCAATGAAATCAGTGTCAACTATAGCATGAAGTCTATAAGTATGTGAATATCATCCAACTATGTAATCAATGTCTGTATGCATGTGGATCTCGTCCATGTGTCAACCAATGAAATAACAATATCATGCATGTAAAACTCATAAAAACATATGCATGAAAGTATGAGGATATAAATCAACGTGTGTCCCTCGCGACACATCAAAATCATGGAACCTGAGTGTCTAGCATCGACACTCGAAAACATCATAAAACCCGTGCCCAGCATCGGCACGTAAATCCTCATATATCGGGCTCCGTCAGTCCGGATCGGCCCACGGGCTCCGTCAGTCCGGATCGGCCCATATCATCTCTCGACTCCGGTCGGTATCCTCCGGATATCCGCTGAGCCCAAATACTATCACCGGTAAGTAGCGGTCCCTCTGCCAGGCTCACCGTCTGCAGCACAACAATCCGTTCTCGCCCCGGTGTACCATACCGGGTCCACCATGTCACGCCCCGCTTCCCAAAATACGGAATACAAGGGGTTGACAAGGCCAGCCATACTCCTACGGTCGAGGAAATATCCTTCCGTAGTCACACGTCGGCTTCTAGCTTTACGTGGTAATCAGTAATCAATGCACAGGTAATGAGAAATGCAGTCACTGAATTAAAACAAATACAAAAGAACTAACCAGATGTATATCAAGAGAGCATAGCTCTGCGTAGCTGATCAAGGTGTCCGCGAAGTCCTCGAGGTACGTCAGGTCCTGGTCCAAGCTAGATCCACTTCTCACTCTGAGCATGCATACTCAGGTCGTCAGAGCGACACGATAGCAATATATATATATATATATATATATATATATATAGATAGATAGATAGATAGATAGATAGGTACAAATGTGAACTCGTATAATAATAATGAACATGAAACAGTAATCATGGAATAAAGACGTGAACATGAAGTAGCAAATGCAGGTAGCTAATAGAACCGGCAAACAGTAAAGCAGTAAACAGTATGGCAGGTATGTTGAAGCAGTAAGCAATGCATGTTAACGTCACTAACCCTATCAGTCTCTAAGTCTCACTGTATAGGTCACTAAGCCTATTTTCAATCCAAGTGTGTGAGTCAACCACTCGTGAGTATCCCCCACCCAAGGATAGCACCCAAGGACAAGGGAACACGGGCCCGAGTCGCTCGCTAATAATCAGTAATATCCCCATATATCTCCAGAATCGCTGTATGTGCCGGCGTGGGACTCCCGAGATTCTGTTGAACTCACACTCAAACTACCCCACATCCCTTGGTCTACATCAAACGCCAACCATAAACTCAAATACCAGTCGGTCCATGACAAGTCTATGCGAGAACTGAAGACAGGGTCTCCATCAAGCATGTCTCGACTGATACCCAAGATAAATGGACAGTGTTTGGTGCCTTACCTGTTAAACCTATACAAGTGCTCCCATAATTGTCTCATACCAATTATAGTCACACTTATACACGTCCCACAGATGTCGACAGTGCAATAAATCAATAGGGTCCACTGATTGTGTACAAGTACGCATCACTTTCACTTATCCATTCATGCTTAAACGCTAACGTACTTGCCACAATCAAACACTAATACCTAACACTGGGTAATGCATATGATCACTAGATTACCAATGCAATGACATCTGTATAATGTGATGAGAATACAGTAATTAATGCATGATTAAGATATCATCAATCGGTGTCCTACCACTTGCATAATTTATCATAAAACATACATGCAAAATTTAGCGAAACAATGAACAGGGGGTAAGCAGTATGTTTAATTATCTATCCATAAAAATTGGTTTCACGCTAAGCGGGTTTCAGGATCACTAGATATAGCCATTTTATTTTATGCGTTCACTGCTGGAAATCCGGTTCCAGAATCAGAAGTCCGTTTCGTAACGCATTTTAATCCCAGTTAGGATCGTATTTAGGCGACGCTATAGTTGAACAATATTTAGGGTTATCAGTTAGGCATCCACCGCAATTGGCAGATCAGTAATATATTATGGCGACAGGGAGTTATGGACAGGTTACGTTCGATGTGTAAAATCTGCGTCTGCAGAATTCAGCAAGACGTATCGACATTGTAAAATGAGTTAAAAATATCAAACAGTTGAGAAATCCAGTGAGACCAATGGAGGAAGAGAGATAATTCAATTCTCTACGTAACGATATAGGGTTCCGCACATTCTCACAATTGAATAGAAATATAAAGGGGTTTAGGAATAGGGGTTAACTGGGATTTCCATTCTGGACTGCAGTCCAGAATCGTAATCCTCCGCAATTATCTCTATCATAGTTTATTAAAATTCAGTGATCAACTATATAATACAGTAGGTTAAACAGTTAGCTTCGATACGAGCCATCGAACGCTAAAATCCGGTTTATACACAATTAATTATAAATTTTCACGGGTTAGCATGTACGAAAGTTTTCAGGTTTTACGACAGAATTTGGGACATCATTTTATGTGAGCAAACGACATGGTATTGGAACAAAAGTCCCAAGGGACATTCCTTACAACTCGGGCCATCACATTTTGTATGTTGCCATCAATTTAACGGGAGTTTCCATTCGGACCGTGCATCGAACACTTGAATTATAACGATTCACATGAAATTATATGCGGAAATGATTGGTAACATGAATTGTAATTTATAAAAGTAGCATGAAGAAAGTATTAAACTTGCCTGAAGACGTGTCGATGACGGTACGGCAGCGGCAATGGCACGATCGCGTCACGAACGCAGCACAGGTTCAGCCTTGTCGGATCTTGCCTCTTGGCCTCGATGGCTCGGTGGTGCGACGGGTGTGCACTGGCGTTGCGATGGACAGCGTGTTGATGACGGTGACGGCTTAAGGGATCAAGGCCACAGATTTGATGACGACGTCGCTGATCAGAGAAACGGGAACTGCGATAGACGTAAGTGTTCGACGAAATGCCGGGGGCTCGACTGCGGCGGCTAGGGATGCAGTGAGGGGGCGTCGGTGGTGGGTGTCGTGCAGGGGCTCGGCCACGACGGAGAGGTCGCCGTGATGCCTGCAAAGGGGAGGCCGGCGGTTGGTGGTCGAGGTAGCCGGCAGTGAGCTTGGGTGAGCCCGGTGGCATTGGGAATGATGGTGGTTGGTCCTGGGGAAGTCCGGGGTGCAGAGAGTGGGGCGAGGGGCTCGAGGGAGGTGGTCGGAGCTCCGGTGACGAGGGGGCAGCGAGGGTGCTCGGGGAAGGAGGTGGGGAAGCTCGGGAAGACGATGGGTTCCGATGTGCAGGTGAAGGGGTACGGCGTTGGAGGAGAGGAAGGTGGCGACGGCTCATGGGAGGAGGAAGGGAGTGCAGCGGTCGGTGGCGAGGTGGAGGAGACGAGGAGGGTGGCCGGAAACTCTTCGGCGATGATGGAGTTGGAGTCGGGTTTGTGAAGATAGGGAGAGGAAGATGGTGGGTTGAGCTCAGTAACGAGGAGGTGCTCGGGTTGGTGAAGGTGGTGGGAGTTGGTCGTCGTCGTCGTCGTGGGGCTCAGTGGGATGTACCGGCATCGCGATGTGTTTTGCAGGGGAGGCTTGGGGTGAGCGGGAGAGTATGGAGGATGAGGGAGCGGGAGAACGAGAGTGAGGGGGAGAGTTAGAGGGAGGCGCGCGCGCATCGTGGGCAAGGGAGCAGGGACGTGGGGTTCGTGGCGACGAGGCGACGTGGGAACGCGAGGATGAGAGCAGGAAAACAAAATGAAGTGAGGAAGAAAGGGTTGCTAACGGGTCGGGTCGGGTCGTTCGGGCGCGTGAGGGAATGGGCTGGGCCTTGGGGATTTTAAATATTTGTTTTGTTTTGTTTGCTCTGTTGGGCTTGGTGAGGAGCTGGGCTGGTAATAAAGAAATGAAAATAAAGAGAAAGGGGAGAGTTGGGGTCGGGCTATTAAAAGAGAGAGGAAGGAAATGGTTTTGGGGTTTAGAAAATAAAAAGGAAATAGAGTTTGGGTTAGGAGTTTAAAAAGGATTTAAAGGAAATGAAAAGGGAGTGGGCTAATGGATTGGGTAAAAATTTGGGAAAATAAATATATGGGGTTAAGGTTTTAAAATATAAGAGGAACTTTATTCTTAAAGCCCATTTAGTTTCAAATCAGCCAAACATATATTTTTCATAGATCTTGAACACCAATTTTGCACGAAAATGGTTCAAAGCCATCATTTTTGATTGATTGTGCCCAAACATTAGGCTTAAATGGAATTCTGTAAGACTCCAAATCTCTTCATTGATTCCACACTGTCATGTATTATCTGCTTCATGTCATATCGACACTTAAAACCCATGTCGATAAGCTTCTGAGAACTGCATTGGATCCCTCTCTCAGCTCTCGCAACCCTGAAAAGTCGACATTCAACAAGAAATCCATAAACTGCAACCAAAATATAATCTTAGGTTATAACTAGAAGGCCAGAAGCCTCAGAGGTAAGATATGGCTAGCAGTAAACTGCCCTATCTTTTGAAAACCTGCAGTTTGTCCCTGAGTTTATAAAAGTTACTGTGTATCCTACTCCGCAGGCAAAAGTTCAAAGAAAAGCAACTTTTTGCTTACTCTTTGGTGACCCTTTGCTCAGGATATTTCTGCTCGTAGTAGTCCACAATCTCCTGCATTGTAGGATATTCGGCCGCACATAGAAATCTACCATTCATTGATGGTGTCTTCTCCATGCAAAAGACATGAGCTTCACAGACATCCTCAATATGGATTACTGGAACTGAACCGATCAATGCCTCTAGAAACTTCAGTTGCCTGCAACCGGAAGGATCACCGGTGAGCGGTGAGACGGTCAGTTGAACGCTACCAGCAGGATTAGAGAGAAGAGTGTCGCCAGCAACTAGTCCGCAGACTAAAGTTACAACCTCAGGTTCTCTCTTGATCTCTTCATTGTTGCTGCTGTAGTCGATAAGAAACTTCTCTGTCTGTGTCTTTGAACATATGTAAGCCTGCAGTACTAAAAACGGAACACGATCAAATGTTAAACCTGGAATAATCAAAGAAATGCAATGCTGTTAGGAGAAATAAAGAAGATACGGGCCTTTTCAAAATCCTCGCAATGAGCAAATGGAAGATGGAGAGGAGTCCAACATGATTCATCGATGAAATCTTTGAAACCTGAGCCGTCTTCTTTCAATGGTGAAGCGGCTGCCACGGATCCCGTGTAGATCACTCGCTTCACCGTCCCTGATTGTTCGCAGTAACCCAAAATTCTTTGCACTGCATCAACTGCAGCTTCTGTTGTGTCCTTGTACTGTTTTCATATTTAGTAAGATAGTAGTCTCCACATTAATTGGTAACTATAACTCAATTTCTTGGTTGTTCACAACTTGTATAACTCTATATTTGTATTAGATAATGGTATTGATTAGGGTGATATATTACTGACCTTAGAGCCATGGGCGGTGTTGTGTTGTAAGGGAGTAGCAACAAGAAACACAAATTCACATCCTTGAATCGCAGGCTCGAACTCTTGAGCGTTGTAAATGTCGGCCTGGAACAGTATTAGTTTGTCCTCTGCTCCGCTGAGGCTCTTCAAAAGCCCGACCTTGGATTCATCACCTGCGGATTTTTGCTGGTTAAATCCCAGGTCAATTGCATATTGATATCTTCATCTATTATCTCATCTTCACAAGCTTATTAGCTCAAGACACTTTCTTGAAATCAATCAATATTAAAAAAATTTGTGCCTTATAAATCAGTTTCAAAATATTAAAAAATTTTGTGCCTCCCTTACTTAGGCACGCGCCTTACCTTATACCTTGCATCTTGGATTCGGTGGGAACTTTGCCCATGTAATTTAGAGAGAGAGAGAGAGAGAGAGAGAGAGAGAGAGAGAGTACCTAAGTTTCTGACAGTGGCATGAACAGTGTGACCTCTTTGTAGGAGTTTATTCACAAGCCAAGACCCGATATAACCCGTAGCGCCCGTAACACAAACTCTGCAGCTGCTGCTGGCCTCTCCCTCCATTACTTCTATCTTCTTACCTCACCCAATATGATAGTAGCAGCATAAATGTGAAGGAGGATATAATGCAACATTGCAACGTATGTGGCCTAAGTTTAATTGGGTCCCTTTGAGGAAATCAACTGTTGGAATTTGTGGGGAAAGCACTTTGGAAGTTATCCACCAAAATTAAAACAAAAAGGGATATGTTACATTGTGTGTGCGCGCGCGGGTGTGGATGAGGATTGAGGGCATATGCAAGCCACACAATACAACACACAAAGAAGATAAAGAGAAGAAGAGGTACAACAATGCACATGGTGTGCAAGCATCATGTTCGCAATTTACATATTTCAATGGTTTTTGAAGTAAAAGATGAAAGTTCCTAGTACTCTTGCCACCACAGCCGCGGCCGATGCGGAATCGAAAAAAATAAATTCAAGAGGAGTATTAGAAACCAGTCCCTAGCGATCGTTCCAAACACCAAACTAGTAAACTAAGCATGCAAGGTTTGGGGGTTACAACCTTTGATGTGTGTCCACCCAATTGTGAAAGATCCCTCCAAACTTCTCGTAGGCCGTCGGGACCAACTTTGAGAGGCGACTGACCTTGCATGAGATGATTCATCCGAGGAAAACCGATCCAAACTCCAGCTTTACCTAGTGAAGCAACCAACGCTCTAAACTTGCTAGAAATGGAGTGTGAGAATGTATGATTTTCCACTATCATTTTCACTCATTTTACATACTTAAGAGAGCATTCTCACTCAAGAGGAAGGAGGAGAAGAGATGAGAGAGAGTGTGTGTGAACGAATGAGAGAGGAAAATGGTTTCTTCTTAATTTTTAACCATAACAAAAATATGTCACAATAATTTTACAATAAACAATTGAAGCCCATCACTTTCTACAAGCCTTCTACCATGCCCAAAACCATCTCACGCTCCACCTCGTTTCCTATTGATTTTCTAAAAAGAAAATTAATAATGAGATGTTCTCCTTCTAAAAGGTATTCCGTATAAATACGGAATACATCTCCCGGTATATGTATCGCTACATATACGCGTATCTATATAAAAACACGAATGGCCAAGAGAGAGAATAAATAGTGAACATAATACTAGAATATATATATATATATATATATATATATATATATATAAATTAATTATTAAATCAATACTTGATTTAATAATCCGGCTTAATTCTAAGCCGGCTAGTATTATCAATCGTCCGATTAAAGTCCGTGTAGCCAGTACACGTATTTAATCGGACCCCTGTACGTATCAATATACGGTCTCTATATCATATTGCCTGAACCGGAAAAACCCTCTGTGTGCCTCTGTGTGGGACTCTAAAGACTCGACAATACGCTGGCAGTGATTTACTGGATAAATCCAAAACCACAAGCACGTCAGTGGCACTAGTTGTACGTAATGGCTACCCATGCATATGCTGAAAGGGAGGTCGACAATCAAGTCTGTCTGTACCCTACTGAGCCTGAATGTGACAATTTCCGTACAGTTCGGTCTCTTCGTTTGAGAGTGTTGCATACCGGGTCTAGGGATGGATAACGTTAGACCCCTAATAACCCGATAAGTTGTGTCGGAGTCAATCTCATCACCAACCGAGAAACTACAGAACTCCTATCAGTAAATATCATCCACCGTGGCCATGGATTTATGGTCGTGGCCATGGATTTATGGTGATGGCCAACCGAATACAACGAGATATCGACTCCTAATACCAGGAGAGACGAATCCTTAACAATCACTCACTGCTTCCATGTGGCTCGGGACTGTACCCAACTAAAATCTATTTGCACAACTCATTTGAGACGTGGTATGATAGTAATCGAAGTACAATGGGAACTCATATGAAACAAATGACGATTTCATGTCAAAGGACTAACCTGTACTCATGCTACTAAAGAACTGCTATCTGACGATAGGTATAAACCATCTAGAAGTTCTCGGCGAGTCCGTCTAGTGTACCCATCTTCAGTGAGCACCTGTATACAATCTTAGGTGACAAAACATCAATGGATTGTGAGACCGGCCACCGCCTTCGTCGGGGTCTAGAAACGTATACACTAGCCTACTCCGGAATATCGATATCCAGTCTCGATACTCTCTCGACTAGGAACATTTAAGGATGTGCTTATAAACTACCCAGCTCTCGCATATATGATCGCCATCATGATACTGGTAGTCAAGCAAGAATCGTACAGGCTTCATCATTATGTATTAGCGACACCTGATAACAAGTAAAATGTATACACATGAATAATAAAGTCAAACCAGATAGCATATTATCATCTCAAGCAAAAATGTTTTACCTGTATAGGTCCTCCTTCAATTATTATAGTGCCCTCAAGACAATTATAATAATTGCCTTGAGGGCACTATATACAACAATCTCCCATTTGCACTTAAGGTTAATTATTGCAGTATGCATACCCACAGCTCGTGTGCTATCAAATACCCAACTTCTCTACTAATCAGTTTCGCAAATCTCGTTTGAGAAACTTCCGTGTTCGAGAAATAGCCTCAGTGAGTGGATCCGCTATAATGTTCTAACTTCATCTCTCTATAGCTCAACTTAGCGGAGATCAACAATCTCCCGAACTGAGAGATACCCCACCTCAAGAATTTGTCTGGATACTTGATGAGATCAAGTTCATAAATGAACAATTTTATCCAACAAACTTCTTGGGTTGTATTCTCCATTGAATCATAATCAGCATCCTGCATCATGTCTACCTCAGTAGCCCTATTGGAACCCTATCCAATATACTGCTTCTCAGAAGAGGGTAAACTCAAAACTCTGACAGCATCTCTGTCATTCAAGTCGTCTTGGAAGCCTGAACTGATAACCGCCTCCTGGAGAAGACTGCCGTTACCATATTCCAAGAACATTCTAATATGTTCTTCACTGTTTCCATTTGTTTCTTCAGGATTGGATTAATATCTGCCTACTATAGCAAGTGCAGAAGCAACATCTGATTTGGTAAATGAAAACACATGATTAATTTAATTGCCTAAGCCAGTGATATGTTATTCATGCAAGTCTCTCTTCTCATCAGTTTAGAAGACATCTTTTTAGAGAGGATAGCTCCATCACCTGCGGGTATACCACCATGTCAGGAGTCGTCCATTCTAAACCATTTTTAGAACGGTGTCTAAGTACCCGAATTGGGACACTTCCCATATCTAGATATAATGACATAGATCTAGTCATCAGAATCCTTGATATACTATCCAGATCTTATGTGGATAAATACTTTGTGACAACCAAAGTTTGACCTATTGTAGTATAAAAATATCACTTCCTATCAGGAATATGTCGTCCAAATCCCATGACATAATTTCCACATCCTTATTAGGTTCATCTGTTGTTTTGATGAAGTCAATCATCTTGACTGTCATATCAAAACAGATGATCCATCTCCGCTATGCCTTCTTTAACCTACAAATAGACATAAGCTATTTGCACACCTTTTGCTGCTTCCACTAACTACGGTAACTCTCTGGCAGAGTCTTATACACGTGCACTTCCAAATTCCCATTTAGAAAGACGTTAAAGTCATCTACCTACCAGATATCATAATTAAGAATAGCAGCAATGCAATCATATCCGTATGAACTTCAGTATAGACACTGAAATAAAGTCTCATCACAATCCACACCGGGTATTTGATAAAAATCTTTACAACAAGTCTAATCTTATTAGGTTAATATCTTTCCACCTGCATAGATCTCGAAAGATCTACTTACTTCTAATGGGTTTTATCCCTTCAGGAGTACCTAACAAATTCCATAATTTGCCGAAATGCGTGGAGTCCAACTGGAATACGCATCCAGCCATTATTCGAAAGGCACTACTTCCCATGGCATGTTGATAACTTGTAGGGCCATCATCATAATGATGCTGACCTCCCTATCACCGTTTATGAGAAAACCAAAGTATTCTCGGATGGCTGAGATCACCTACTAGATTAGCGGAGTGGCTAAGATTTATCGAGTCTGTAGGGTGTTTTTCGTCACCCCATTGAGATAGGAATACGCGCGCTTGTCAGGCGTACTACAGATTCCCTTTGCCTAGGGCAGACCGGGGTTTATAGATTGTGGGGATCCGAATCTCCGGCAGCCGCAGACTAAGTTGTCGTTAATTACCGCTCGCTTTTGGAGCGAGAGAACCTCCGATTGACGGGTCAACTAGTCATGCGAACTCAATGTGCAGTGTGCGTATGCTATGTTTTGAAAGAAGTTTTAGGTATATCGGGATCCCCGTTGAGTTTTACGGGGGTCCCGTTACCCGGATAGCGAGCTGTGTGTCAAGGGGGCTAGCAACCCCCTTGCGGGGTGCGGAACAGCGCCCCGTTAGAAATTTTTTCTAACGGGGGATGGTGTTTAGTGTGGAGTGCATATACAATGGGGGAGGAGGAGCATCTTAAAGACGCGTGCATGGCACGTGGGCGCTGGGCGCCAGCGGGTCATGTGCGCTGCACGCGACCACTGGGCGCTAGAGGGTCACATGCGCTGCACGCGACCGTTGGGCGCTGAGCGCCCGCGGGTCGCATGAGGCGCACGTGGGCGCTGAGCGCCCGCGGATTACATGCGGTGCACGCGACCGCTGGGGGCTGAGCGCCCGTGGGTCGCGTGAGGCACACGTGGGCGCTTTAACGCCCGCGGGTCACGTGCGCTGCACGCGACCGCTTGGCGTTGAGCGCCCACGGGCCGCGTGAGGCGCACGTGGGCGCTTTAGCGCCCGCGGGTCACGCGCGTGGCACGTGACCGCTGAGCGCCCACGGGTCACATGCGCGGCACGCGACCGCTGGGAACACCAGCGGAAAAGGGGCTTAGCCCCTGGGTTAGAAGTTAAACTCCTAAGAGTCTTTGGAGTTGAACTCTTAACAGGGATTATGTATAGCATTGGAGTCAAACTCCTAAAAAGGGGTTTGATTTATAGAGTTAAACTTCCACAGATCTTAAATAGAGTTAAACTTCTAGAGATCTTTGGATTTTCTTTTGAGTCTTGGATCCTCCCGGAATGGGATTTTTGAAGATAGGTCTCCTTCCTCCTCTTCGTTGGCTCGCTCTTGAAGAAAAAGTGGAGGAGATTCAAAATCTCCCCTTCAGAGATCTGATGGGAGATCCGAGCTCCCCTTTGTGGGTTTTATGGTGAAAAAACTATTACTTTTTGAAAAAGGAAGAGTTAAACTCTTGATTTAATCCAAAAAGTGAAAGAAGGTTTAGAACCTTGAGGAAGGGGAAGGAGGCACAAACCCTAAGATTTGAGAGAATGAATTGTTCTTTTTTTCTTTCATTTCATCATGTTGCCTTTTATAGGCTTACAAATATACACATAGCTTCTTGGGCTTTACAAAATGGCATTTTGCCCATCCCATGCCTTATGTGCTCATTTCTTTTGCACATGAGCCACGAGCTTTACAACAATTCGGTTTTATGTCCATTTTTCTTACATTCATGCATAAAAAATTACATCAAAATTATTTATTACATAATTTCATTTTGGTATGGGTAGGCTAGCAGCGGGACTTGACTTCGACATGTGCTCATTTGATCTGGGCTTGAGCCTGCTTACTTGGCGTTGATTATGACTTTGACTTGGTTAACCGGGATGTACTTTTTTACCCCAACAGAGTCGAATCGAATACTTAGGTTCTAAATTTTCAGTAACCGTTTGTGGTTCTGAAATCACTTCTATTTTTACCGTACTCCCACTAGTTTATTTTGCAAAAAGATTTCTTTTATAAAAAAAGTGACGAGTCAATAAAAAACCAATTATCGATCTTGAAAATGGTAGAAGCAAAACCCTAGCAAATGCTTGGACAAACCACAAACTGCTATTACCAAAGCATGTCTTAAGTTTGTCCGGATTATGCTTTTAAATAGAAACCGGATAACTCCATATCTTAACAATCTCAAGATATGCAACCATTCTATGTCCATATAGGATCAAACACTAATTTAGATGGAACCAGATTCAAAAGTTATGCAGCTGTTTCCAGTGTATATCCCTAATGGAAAAAGTCCATACAACATTACTCATCAAGGAGCGCACCTATGGATTAGTAACCTATAAGAGAATCAAGTTCTCAATATTATTATGACGGAATACCTTGCATAAGTATCTACATTTCGATCATTTCGAAGAATCCTGATGCTTCCAACATTTGGTTCTCTACTTCAATCTTATACCTATAAACTTATCAAAATCTTTGGAACTTCCATTTCAATGAATGCGTGTTTAAAACCAGAGAACTTATAGGTAAACTGAATGAAATAAGATTACTAACCCCTTGTTATAAAGGACACTGGACAACATACATTTTTCATGTATTAGCCCCAAGAGTTCAATAACTCGAACTCTGTGTGTTTTAGGTTGAAAACTGTATTTTAATTAAGAATACCTTACACCGTTATTCAATACACCTTACCTTATACTCAACTGATAAAAGTAAATGTTTAGAACACAATTTTCAAAAAGTTATATCCCTCTTTATAAAAATAAAGATAAGGATATATAATTTTAAAAATTGGTGCAAAACAACGGTTATTCAAAACCAAATATTTGCCGTAAAAACCAGGTGATTTAATTCAATATTACCAATTATTACGAATTCCGATATTGAGAATCAAATCATTCATTTCCCAATATTCTACTCCTACTCAATATCTGTAACGTCATACAGATGTGAGATTCTAATATGGTATATACATATTCTAGAGTCGGAATCAATTGGGAAAACAATTTTCAATTAACATTACAAAAATTCCGAAACATAAATGTTTCAAGGGGATGGCCGGGTATTCCTTGTAATGCCTCTTCTGCTGTCCAGATTTACGACAGTAATCGCAATTTTCTTTGCCCTCACTTCAACCCCTTTATATGTCTTTATATCTTACCTTCTATACAACACATGTAGGCTAATTGGTTTTCTTCCTTCCCTACTTTTCAGTACCGGCCAAAGATTTGAAAGAAGACTATTCAGCAAGCATAACAAGTGTACTCTCCTAGTACAAGGAGCTCTCGCAACCTGAGAGAAGGTAAAGGAAAGAGACAACCGAATAATCCTATTCAATTTCTTCATAACCAATAGCCATCATCGATTGAAATAATTTCTTTGAGTTTGTATGTAACTATACGATGGCCGTTCCAAGTAATATGGATCATTATAGTGATACGAAGTGTTCTGGAGAAGACAAAGGAAAAGTAGGAGTAGCAGGGAAATATATGACTTTGTCATGAACCGTGACAATCCAAAACCAAAGTCTGTAAAATAATTTGGTTAACATGGTTTACGAGTTTTAGTTTAAGATAATTCATGGTCGCATAACCAGAGAGAGAAAAGAAATACTCAGCGTGCACTCTATCAAGATTAGATTGGTTAATCATTTTATTTAATCAGGATGGCTTCCACTGTTTTCTCGAATTCTCCTTCAAACCCTAAAAAAAGAACTAATCGGGATAATATATACCTTACAAGTTCGCTAACCATTCAGCCATGTCGGTGTTGGTACTCCGAGGGAGGTCCTCCATACTTACGCATGGACCCAATTTTATAATCCCGTTTTTACAGAGGCTTAACCTCGTTAACACTTTCCAGACACCTAACAGGTCTAGCTAATTGTGAAGTGAAAATCTTCCGAGAAGTAATACTTACTCATCAGTGGGAATCGGGATCCAACTATCATCGTGTGATAAACTTGACGAAAACCGACCAAAATTACCACACTCTAGAAGGTATGCGCATACTTAGCAAGTTTCTTTTATGTTTGAAACTCCCGATCTGGTTTTTGCCCCAAGCGTCTTATGACCTTAAGAAGGTCAAAATGTAATAAGTCGCAAGTCAAGTTCAACTCGTCATAATCTTGAATTAATCTAAACCCACCAGCACGTCCCTTGATAAGGTCAAAATGATCGTGCGACTGTCTTAGATAACTGCATCACTATGTAACAGAAAAATATTATATAGCTACCGAACACTACACCTTAACAAGGTCAAAATATGTAGTATGAATACTAAGCAATACTAATATGAAATGACGAAGGGCTACGGTTGGTTTTTGAAGAAAAACCTTTAACGTAAGGAATTTGATATCGTTGAAGGAACTCAGGTGGTTTTGAAAATGAGTGGTTTAGTCTCCGCTTTTAAAACAAGTGGTTTTGAAGAAAACTGGGTGTCACAGTTTCATAAACTTTTGCTTAAGAACGAACTCTCCGTGATGGGATCAAGACTCTTTACTCATCGAATGAGGTGCAGAATATTCCTAACCGAATGCCTCCATGCAAAGCAAAAGAATAAGACTATAGTTTTAAAATTTGGTTCCAACAACATCATTTAGGTTTGTTTTTCTTGCATTAAATATATAATGCGTTCTCATCATTCAAGTTTCTGAGCCACACCAAAAACAACCAAAATAGCATACTTTTATATGTCATCTGCATTTGCCACGGGGTCCCAGGTCTTCACCGTAAGGTTGCTTAACTTACGGCAGAGAAGTGACATGGCTAGCGCGGATGCAAATCATATAGAAACATCTAATATATATATATATATATATATATATATATATATATATATATATATCATCACAGGCATGTAATAACATCATGGCATGCAACAAACAATATGTAATAGCAAATACATTAGGAGCCCCGCATTTCATTTGAGCCGCAAATGAGATGCATCGTTCCCCGGTCGTGTGGATAGCCTGTACAATATCGTTCTTAGACCCCTACGAGTGCGGCAAGCCACCTGCCAATTCTAGAAACTGGATAACTAGCCCTCATATCATAAGTCGGTCACCCGTCGTTTTCTATAATCCAGTAACTTGAGCACTCCTCTACCGGTCGATCGTATAACCCCTACAAGTGCGGCGGGCAACCCGCCAATTCTAAAATGAGACGGTCCGGTCTCAAACACCATGAGATGGTTACCTACCGCACTCTAGAACTCGGTTAGTCGAGCACTTCTCCTGGGTTACTCCTAGTACAAATGAAATATATACAACGGTGATATCGACCACATCCTGGTCGAGCCCAATAAAATAATATACATAATACAGAAACGGTGGCCACAAGTTGGAACTCGTCCCGAACAAATGAATACAACATTATAAATCAAAACTGTACAAGCAATTGCACGAGGGGCTATCCATCACGACAATCCAGCTAAACCATCACATAAATATATATATATATATACACACACACACACACACATATACACACACACACACACACACACACACACACACATATATATATATATATATATATATATATATATATATATATATATAACAACAAGCAACACCATATGTCACGACCCGAAATAGCACGTGACTGGCCCTTGAATCATATGAAGTCTATATGACCTCATCTAATTCAAATAAGCCAAAAGCCCAGAAATCTAAAACCATTTTAAATAATAAATGAAGGAAAACTAGTTTTAAAGAAGTGAAGAAAACATGTTTTAAAAACAAGGTTTTTAAATAAGTAAGTTGAATATGCATTTTTAAATCCTCAAGTCTTTTCTGAAATTTCGGCAGAGTTTCCTTTATAAATACTGGCCCCAAACGGGGTACAACAAGAATAATATATGCACAATGATAAAAGGCATCCCCAAGCGGGAGCTAGCTCTTCATCAATCGATGGTCACAACCACGCAAGCAATATAATATACAACGCCGAAGGGCGAGGATCAAAACTTAAAAGGAAACTCAAAATCAACAAGAAAACCATAATACTACAACGCGCGACTCTAAGGTCGAAATAATACACAACTTGTTTTCTAAGTTTGAAATAAATATACAAGTTTGGTTGATGGAATTACTAGATACAACTGATTAAAATAAATACAATAGTGGCCACGATGCGAGTGAACCCACTTACCAAAGTAATCACCCAGAAAGGAAGCAGTGTGCCAGAAAGCCGCAATGAAACCTGTACGGCAAAACCTGCAAGAAACTGTGGCACAACGGGGTGAGTTGCCAACTCGTGAGTAGAAAACATCACAGAGCAGAAATCGTATGTATGATTCAATCCTAGGTCAAACGATCAGTAATATATATATCCTCAATATGATAAAGTCTGAAGTATGATAAGGTGGTAAGGGTAAACATCTATACATCAGTGTAATACCAAGTGCTCGTGTCAGTGCCTCAGGTAGCAACATATCATAAACATGAGGTATCATCAATGAAATCAGTGTCAACTATAGCATGAAGTCTATAAGTATGTGAATATCATCCAACTATGTAATCAATGTCTGTATGCATGTGGATCTCGTCCATGTGTCAACCAATGACATAACAATATCATGCATGTAAAACTCATAAAAACATATGCATGAAAGTATGAGGATATAAATCAACGTGTGTCCCTCGCGACACATCAAAATCATGGAACCTGAGTGTCTAGCATCGACACTCGAAAACATCATAAAACCCGTGCCCAGCATCGGCACGTAAATCCTCATATATCGGGCTCCGTCAGTCCGGATCGGCCCACGGGCTCCGTCATTCCGGATCGGCCCATATCATCTCTCGACTCCGGTCGGTATCCTCCGGATATCCGCTGAGCCCAAATACTATCACCGGTAAGTAGCGGTCCCTCTGCCAGGCTCACCGTCTGCAGCACAACAATCCGTTCTCGCCCCGGAGTACCATACCGGGTCCACCATATCACGCCCCGCTTCCCAAAATACGGAATACAAGGGGTTGACAATGCCAGCCATGCTCCTACGGTCGAGGAAATATCCTTCCGTAGTCACACGTCGGCTTCTAGCTTTACGTGGTAATCAGTAATCAATGCACAGGTAATGAGAAATGCAGTCACTGAATTAAAACAAATACAAAAGAACTAACCAGATGTATATCAAGAGAGCATAGCTCTGCGTAGCTGATCAAGGTGTCCGCGAAGTCCTCGAGGTACGTCAGGTCCTGGTCCAAGCTAGATCCACTTCTCACTCTGAGCATGCATACTCAGGTCGTCAGAGCGACACGATAGCAATATATATATATATATATATATATATATATAGATAGATAGATAGATAGATAGATAGATACAAATGTGAACTCGTATAATAATAATGAACATGAAACAGTAATCATGGAATAAAGACGTGAACATGAAGTAGCAAATGCAGGTAGCTAATAGAACCGGCAAACAGTAAAGCAGTAAACAGTATGGCAGGTATGTTGAAGCAGTAAGCAATGCATGTTAACGTCACTAACCCTATCAGTCTCTAAGTCTCACTGTATAGGTCACTAAGCCTATTTTCAATCCAAGTGTGTGAGTCAACCACTCGTGAGTATCCCCCACCCAAGGATAGCACCCAAGGACAAGGGAACACGGGCCCGAGTCGCTCGCTAATAATCAGTAATATCCCCATATATCTCCAGAATCGCTGTATGTGCCGGCGTGGGACTCCCGAGATTCTGTTGAACTCACACTCAAACTACCCCACATCCCTTGGTCTACATCAAACGCCAACCATAAACTCAAATACCAGTCGGTCCATGACAAGTCTATGCGAGAACTGAAGACAGGGTCTCCATCAAGCATGTCTCGACTGATACCCAAGATAAATGGACAGTGTTTGGTGCCTTACCTGTTAAACCTATACAAGTGCTCCCATAATTGTCTCATACCAATTATAGTCACACTTATACACGTCCCACAGATGTCGACAGTGCAATAAATCAATAGGGTCCACTGATTGTGTACAAGTACGCATCACTTTCACTTATCCATTCATGCTTAAACGCTAACGTACTTGCCACAATCAAACACTAATACCTAACACTGGGTAATGCATATGATCACTAGATTACCAATGCAATGACATCTGTATAATGTGATGAGAATACAGTAATTAATGCATGATTAAGATATCATCAATCGGTGTCCTACCACTTGCATAATTTATCATAAAACATACATGCAAAATTTAGCGAAACAATGAACAGGGGGTAAGCAGTATGTTTAATTATCTATCCATAAAAATTGGTTTCACGCTAAGCGGGTTTCAGGATCACTAGATATAGCCATTTTATTTTATGCGTTCACTGCTGGAAATCCGGTTCCAGAATCAGAAGTCCGTTTCGTAACGCATTTTAATCCCAGTTAGGATCGTATTTAGGCGACGCTATAGTTGAACAATATTTAGGGTTATCAGTTAGGCATCCACCGCAATTGGCGGATCAGTAATATATTATGGCGACAGGGAGTTATGGACAGGTTACGTTCGATGTGTAAAATCTGCGTCTGCAGAATTCAGCAAGACGTATCGACATTGTAAAATGAGTTAAAAATATCAAACAGTTGAGAAATCCAGTGAGACCAATGGAGGAAGAGAGATAATTCAATTCTCTACGTAACGATATAGGGTTCCGCACATTCTCACAATTGAATAGAAATATAAAGGGGTTTAGGAATAGGGGTTAACTGGGATTTCCATTCTGGACTGCAGTCCAGAATCGTAATCCTCCGCAATTATCTCTATCATAGTTTATTAAAATTCAGTGATCAACTATATAATACAGTAGGTTAAACAGTTAGCTTCGATACGAGCCATCGAACGCTAAAATCCGGTTTATACACAATTAATTATAAATTTTCACGGGTTAGCATGTACGAAAGTTTTCAGGTTTTACGACAGAATTTGGGACATCATTTTATGTGAGCAAACGACATGGTATTGGAACAAAAGTCCCAAGGGACATTCCTTACAACTCGGGCCATCACATTTTGTATGTTGCCATCAATTTAACGGGAGTTTCCATTCGGACCGTGCATCGAACACTTGAATTATAACGATTCACATGAAATTATATGCGGAAATGATTGGTAACATGAATTGTAATTTATAAAAGTAGCATGAAGAAAGTATTAAACTTGCCTGAAGACGTGTCGATGACGGTACGGCAGCGGCAATGGCACGATCGCGTCACGAACGCAGCACAGGTTCAGCCTTGTCGGATCTTGCCTCTTGGCCTCGATGGCTCGGTGGTGCGACGGGTGTGCACTGGCGTTGCGATGGACAGCGTGTTGATGACGGTGACGGCTTAAGGGATCGAGGCCACAGATTTGATGACGACGTCGCTGATCAGAGAAACGGGAACTGCGATAGACGTAAGTGTTCGACGAAATGCCGGGGGCTCGACTGCGGCGGCTAGGGATGCAGTGAGGGGGCGTCGGTGGTGGGTGTCGTGCAGGGGCTCGACCACGACGGAGAGGTCGCCGTGATGCCTGCAAAGGGGAGGCCGGCGGTTGGTGGTCGAGGTAGCCGGCAGTGAGCTTGGGTGAGCCCGGTGGCATTGGGAATGATGGTGGTTGGTCCTGGGGAAGTCCGGGGTGCAGAGAGTGGGGCGAGGGGCTCGAGGGAGGTGGTCGGAGCTCCGGTGACGAGGGGGCAGCGAGGGTGCTCGGGGAAGGAGGTGGGGAAGCTCGGGAAGACGATGGGTTCCGATGTGCAGGTGAAGGGGTACGGCGTTGGAGGAGAGGAAGGTGGCGACGGCTCATGGGAGGAGGAAGGGAGTGCAGCGGTCGGTGGCGAGGTGGAGGAGACGAGGAGGGTGGCCGGAAACTCTTCGGCGATGATGGAGTTGGAGTCGGGTTTATGAAGATAGGGAGAGGAAGATGGTGGGTTGAGCTCAGTAACGACGAGGTGCTCGGGTTGGTGAAGGTGGTGGGAGTTGGTCGTCGTCGTCGTCGTGGGGCTCAGTGGGATGTACCGGCATCGCGATGTGTTTTGCAGGGGAGGCTTGGGGTGAGCGGGAGAGTATGGAGGATGAGGGAGCGGGAGAACGAGAGTGAGGGGGAGAGTTAGAGGGAGGCGCGCGCGCATCGTGGGCAAGGGAGCAGGGACGTGGGGTTCGTGGCGACGGGGCGACGTGGGAACGCGAGGATGAGAGCAGGAAAACAAAATGAAGTGAGGAAGAAAGGGTTGCTAACGGGTCGGGTCGGGTCGTTCGGGCGCGTGAGGGAATGGGCTGGGCCTTGGGGATTTTAAATATTTGTTTTTTTTTGTTTGCTCTGTTGGGCTTGGTGAGGAGCTGGGCTGGTAATAAAGAAATGAAAATAAAGAGAAAGGGGAGAGTTGGGGTCGGGCTATTAAAAGAGAGAGGAAGGAAATGGTTTTGGGGTTTAGAAAATAAAAAGGAAATAGAGTTTGGGTTAGGAGTTTAAAAAGGATTTAAAGGAAATGAAAAGGGAGTGGGCTAATGGATTGGGTAAAAATTTGGGAAAATAAATATAAGGGGTTAAGGTTTTAAAATATAAGAGGAACTTTATTCTTAAAGCCCATTTAGTTTCAAATCAGCCAAACATATATTTTTCATAGATCTTGAACACCAATTTTGCACGAAAATGGTTCAAAGCCATCATTTTTGATTGATTGTGCCCAAACATTAGGCTTAAATGGAATTCTGTAAGACTCCAAATCTCTTCATTGATTCCACACTGTCATGTATTATCTGCTTCATGTCATATCGACACTTAAAACCCATGTCGATAAGCTTCTGAGAACTGCATTGGATCCCTCTCTCAGCTCTCGCAACCCTGAAAAGTCGACATTCAACAAGAAATCCATAAACTGCAACCAAAATATAATCTTAGGTTATAACTAGAAGGCCAGAAGCCTCAGAGGTAAGATATGGCTAGCAGTAAACTGCCCTATCTTTTGAAAACCTGCAGTTTGTCCCTGAGTTTATAAAAGTTACTGTGTATCCTACTCCGCAGGCAAAAGTTCAAAGAAAAGCAACTTTTTGCTTACTCTTTGGTGACCCTTTGCTCAGGATATTTCTGCTCGTAGTAGTCCACAATCTCCTGCATTGTAGGATATTCGGCCGCACATAGAAATCTACCATTCATTGATGGTGTCTTCTCCATGCAAAAGACATGAGCTTCACAGACATCCTCAATATGGATTACTGGAACTGAACCGATCAATGCCTCTAGAAACTTCAGTTGCCTGCAACCGGAAGGATCACCGGTGAGCGGTGAGACGGTCAGTTGAACGCTACCAGCAGGATTAGAGAGAAGAGTGTCGCCAGCAACTAGTCCGCAGACTAAAGTTACAACCTCAGGTTCTCTCTTGATCTCTTCATTGTTGCTGCTGTAGTCGATAAGAAACTTCTCTGTCTGTGTCTTTGAACATATGTAAGCCTGCAGTACTAAAAACGGAACACGATCAAATGTTAAACCTGGAATAATCAAAGAAATGCAATGCTGTTAGGAGAAATAAAGAAGATACGGGCCTTTTCAAAATCCTCGCAATGAGCAAATGGAAGATGGAGAGGAGTCCAACATGATTCATCGATGAAATCTTTGAAACCTGAGCCGTCTTCTTTCAATGGTGAAGCGGCTGCCACGGATCCCGTGTAGATCACTCGCTTCACCGTCCCTGATTGTTCGCAGTAACCCAAAATTCTTTGCACTGCATCAACTGCAGCTTCTGTTGTGTCCTTGTACTGTTTTCATATTTAGTAAGATAGTAGTCTCCACATTAATTGGTAACTATAACTCAATTTCTTGGTTGTTCACAACTTGTATAACTCTATATTTGTATTAGATAATGGTATTGATTAGGGTGATATATTACTGACCTTAGAGCCATGGGCGGTGTTGTGTTGTAAGGGAGTAGCAACAAGAAACACAAATTCACATCCTTGAATCGCAGGCTCGAACTCTTGAGCGTTGTAAATGTCGGCCTGGAACAGTATTAGTTTGTCCTCTGCTCCGCTGAGGCTCTTCAAAAGCCCGACCTTGGATTCATCACCTGCGGATTTTTGCTGGTTAAATCCCAGGTCAATTGCATATTGATATCTTCATCTATTATCTCATCTTCACAAAGCTTATTAGCTCAAGACACTTTCTTGAAATCAATCAGTTTCATACCTTATAAATCAGTTTACATATTAAAAAAGTTTGCATATTGATGTTTGATACCTTATAAATCAGTTTCAAAATATTAAAAAAATTTGTGCCTCCCTTACTTAGGCACGCGCCTTACCTTATACCTTGCATCTTGGATTCGGTG
Organism: Agapanthus africanus; assembly: GCA_030015575.1. Lineage (NCBI taxonomy): Eukaryota > Viridiplantae > Streptophyta > Magnoliopsida > Asparagales > Amaryllidaceae > Agapanthus > Agapanthus africanus. The sequence goes on from CM057346.1 coordinate 524,094,244, forward strand.
GGAACTTTGCCCATGTAATTTAGAGAGAGAGAGAGAGAGAGAGGGAGAGAGAGCACCTAAGTTTCTGACAGTGGCATGAACAGTGTGACCTCTTTGTAGGAGTTTATTCACAAGCCAAGACCCGATATAACCCGTAGCGCCTGTAACACAAACTCTGCAGCTGCCGCTGGCCTTGCCCTCCATTACTTCTATCTTCTCACCTCACCCAATATGATAGTAGCAGCATAAATGTGAAGGAGGATATAATGCAAGATTGCAACGTATGTGGCCATGTTTCCCTTTGAGGAAATCAACTGTTGGAATTTGTGGGGAAAGCACTTTGGAAATTATCCACCAAAATTAAAACAGAAAGGGATATGTTACATTGTGTGTGCGCGCGCGGGTGTGGATGAGGATTGAGGGCATATGCAAGCCACACAATACAACACACAAAGAAGATAAAGAGAAGAAGAGGTACAACAATGCACACGGTGTGCAAGCATCATGTTCGCAATTTACATATTTCAATGGTTTTTGAAGAAAAAGATGAAAGTTCCCGGTGCTCTTGCCACCACAACCGCGGCCGATACGGAATCGAAAAACAAAAAAATTCAAGAGGTGTATTAGAAACTAGTCCCTAACGATCGTTTCAAACACCAAACTAGTAAACTAAGCATGCAAGGTTTGGGGGTTACAACCTTTGATGTATGTCCACCCAATTGTGAAAGACCTCTCCAAACTCTTCATAGACCGTCGGGAACAAGTTTGAGAGACGACTGACCTTGCAGAAGATGATCCATCCGAGGAAAACCGATCCAAACTCCGGCTACACTTAGTGAAGCAACCAACGCTCCAAACTTGCTAGAAATAGAGTGTGAGAATGTATGATTTTTCACTATCATTTTCACTCATTTTACATACTCAAGAGAGCATTCTCACTCAAGAGGAAGGAGGGGAAGAGAGGAGAGAGTGTGTGTATGTGAATGAATGAGAGAGGAAAATGGTTTCATCTTAATTTTTAACCATAACAAAAATATGTCACAATAATTTTACAATAAACAATTGAAGCCCATCCCTCTCTACATACCTTCTACCATGCCCGAAACCACCTCACCCTCCACCTCGTTTCCTATTGATTTTCTAAAAAGAAAATTAATAATGAGACGTCCTCTTTCTAGAAGATATTCTGTATAAATATGGAATACATCCCCCGGTATACGTATCGTTACATATACGCGTATTCATATAAAAACACGAATGGCCAAGAGAGAGAAAATAAATAGTAAACATAATATCAGAATATATATATATATATATATATATATATATATATATATATATATATTATTAAATCAATACTTGATTTAATAATCAGGCGTAATTCTAAGCCGGCTAGTATTATCAATCGTCCGATTAAAATCCATGTAGCCAGTACGCGTATTTAATCGGACCCCTGCACGTATCAATTGAAGGGTTACCCTAGCGTCCCGGCCAACTCCCGTGGCCAAATGCGGAACAAAAATTTTCTTGCGAACAAAACTTGGCGCTAGACTAAACCCTAAAACCGGATCTTTCCATAAAACTAATTAGCTACACTAGGAGAGCTATCTACTATGATGAGGAATTCTTACCAAACAAATCAAGTCCTTCGGTCTTCGTTCTTCATCCTTAGCTCCTTCTAGCCACCTTGAACTTGCTTGATCTTCTTTCCTTGCTCCGTCGGTCCTCCGGGATCGAGCTTGTTCTCCGGCCTTCTGTCACGCCCCGCTTCCTAGAGTACGCTAAGATGGGCACGTGACATAGCCAACCATGCTACCTGTGGATAGGAAAAATCCCTCCACAGTCACATGTCCGGCTGTAGAGATATCAAGAACGGGAAAGTAAACCAACTATCTAGTACATGTCCATAAGCCAGAGTAAAAGAGTCAAGAAATAACAATGTGCGGAAGCCAAGAGGTACAATAATGAAATCTGGAAGTAAGACTACATACCGACAGGAACTTCACCGCTCAGTCTAACAGCGGCAATACTCCTGATCAGTCTGCAACAAGGTAGAAGAATCTGGGCCATGCAAAACCCAGACGTCAGCGCGTCATGTCATCAAGTAAAAAAAAATACAAACAGGGTAACAGGCAATGCAAATATAATCATGAATGAAAAGCAGGTGTAACAGTAATGTAAATCAGGGCAGTGAGGGGTAGTGTGCAGTGAGTAAACTAAATTGTTCTATTGGGTTATCTAATCTAAAGTCTTTGAAATCAATTTGATGAATCATCGATGTAACTCAATAGTATCCCGTGCATGCCCGGGACCACGGTCTACAGACTCTCGGGCTGAAACTGAGACGTGCCGCTAGGCACTAACAGGAAAGGAGTACAGACCAACGATGTTGGCAGCATCGTCACGAGGCGGGCTTAGCCTCTAAAACTGATCAGTATAAGCGAGCAACTGTCGAGTTACAAGTCAGGATTTCATCATTGATTTCCCCATGCTCCCAAATTATATGTGTCAAGTCAGGTATTCCGTAATCAAGAACTAATGCCAACACAGGATCAGGTAAGAGCAGGTTTGTCTGGATAGACAACAGGAACGGTCCGTGAGGACTACATGTCAGGTTGGTTGGCATTAGACACAAGATCAGGTAACGGGTCAAGCCATGGTACATCAGGTCAAGTCAAGTAGTGTACGGTACCATGTCGGGTCAATCAATATGTGTGTAGCAAATCAGGCCAGGGTGTAAAAGATAACATGTGGGTACTCATAAACAGCTAGCATAATCATGGTTATAAATAAACAAGCATGGGTATTATCAGAACAATAAACTGGAACATGATATGCAAATAGGTACAGATTAAACTACTAGGATGCACGGTTATCAGTTTGGTTTTAAGGGATAGTTTTAACATTTCTTAACTACAGTTTAACAATATGGATGATAAAAATCAGGTTAATATGTATTAAATAATCTAAATATGCAATGGACGATAAATCAGGTTAGATGTACGCGAACGGTCGTCCGACATGTATAAAGTATAAAAGGGGTACTGTGGGTCATGCCAGTAATTGTTACAAGATTTAAATATGAATGCGCATACTATGTATAACAGAACTAAAAGCAAACTGGTATGTTTCGAGCCATGATTCTAAAATGATATAATGGGACGTCGACATGTTAAAGAAAAATGGAATTCTGGTATTAAATGGAACTACAGAACTACCGTGCACTCTAATAGGTACATATTAATTTAAATAGCATATGCAGTAGTTTAAATAGCATGTAGCAAGATTAATTTGCCTGGACGGATCAAGAACGGGAATACGGAACGTCCCACGTCGGCGGAAAAATGTTGCGATGCGTGCACGATACACAGAACGGATCCACACCACGCATAGAGTTAACACACGGGTCAGGTACGCTCGCTGGGTCGTCGGGATCGTCGACGGCACGTCGGATCCCGGCAAACAAGAAACAACAGTGAATACATCAAGAGGAATGCACAAGGAATGTGAAGAAGAGAAGAAGAAGAAGAAGGAGGTCTCACTGTGGCTATGGGTTCTGGGACTTCAGGGGAGTCGGCAAGGGCGACGACGACGAGGGTTGCCGGCTTGTGGGTTTCCCGGTGAAGGGTAGCAGTGTGCAGGGGTTGTTGGCCGTCGGGGATCAAAGGTTGCCGGATCTCCAGAGAAGGCGCTTGAGAAATTTGGCCAACACTCTAACAAGAGGGAGCCCAGATAGCATCTGTTCATGATCCAAGGTTTCACAATAGGCTGATCAAAATACTAAGCATCAAAGTTCACAATCTCACCACCACCATCATCAAGAGCCGCAACAACATCTACATCGACGGCGGCCATAGCAATCGAAGACGAGGAGGAGATAAGGTGGATGTCGAGGAAGATGGGGGTGCTCGGGTGAGAAGTCGGCAAGGTGCTAGGGTTGAGGTCATGGGTTGGTGGAGGATGGAGATGGGTTGTGCAGGCTCGGGAGAAGAAAGGAATGTGTGGAGGTGAGAACGAGGGTAAGGAGGAGAGAAGAAGGTGAGTCGAAGGGTGACAAGATCGGGAAGGAGGTGGCAGCGAAGGTGACAATGGCGAAGGTTGAGGAGTCGAGGCGGTCTCGAGGAAGGAACGAGAGAAGGAAGAGAGAGAAAACATGATCGAGAGAGATGAGGGATGGTTGTGAGGGTGGAGACGAGGGTTAGGGATGATCGACGACGAGGGTGGAGGCGGCGGCGGAGAGGGGAGTTGATGGGTTAGGTTTTCTCGTGGAGGTTTTTAAAATGAAGAAGAGAAGATGTGAAGAAGGGAGGTGAGCATATTCTCGCGGCGGTGACGACATCCGAGAAGCGAACAGTGTTCACGAGAGGAGAGAGAAGGAGTGCGAGAGGAGAGAGAAAGGAGAGAGAAAGAGAGAGCGAAGGGGGAGAGAGAAAGAGAAGGAGAAAGACAGAGAGGGAGACGTGGGGCCCAGCGAAGGATAAATGGGGTTCGCAATTGGCTGAAGGATAAAAAGAGAATGGAAAAGATTTTGGGGAGAAAGAGAAAGGGAGAGACGTGGGGCCCAGGGAAGACAGACGAGTATTTTGATTGGTGGGAAAAATAGGAATTTTTTTAGAAAAGATTTTCTCGTTTGTTTAAGCACAAGTAATATCAGCTAGAAATATTTTATGATAGGCTGTAGAATATTTAAACTGATTTTAAAAAAGATTTAGAATAAATAGGATTTGGCGGGATACAAAATATTTCAGAATTGCGCCCGGGTCGGGTCCAAAAATTTGGATTTGAAATATGAAAATTATCAGCAAGTTCCAAAAATTGAAATGAAGTATTATGTAATAAAAAGCATACCCCCAAGAACGGACGCACGTACGTGCGCGTAGCCGTCCAAACACGTCCGTTTCACTGAACGGGACGAGAGCACGATGCAAGGATGTTAGCACAAGGTTAGGGGTATCAAGCAGGCCATGAAAAGCAATTTTAATTTATTTTACATGATTTAAACCGTTATATGCAAAAGATGCGATATAGGATAAAATACCAGTATACTAATTTATGAGGTGCACCGGTCCATGCAACAAGTCAAGGCAATCTATAATAAGAGTCAAACAGGTTCAAGCAAGCGGGTCAGGTCGAATGCCCAGTAACATGTAAAATACTATTCACATCCAAACACGCTAAATCAGGAATAGACCAAGGACAAGTAAAATACTGAAACTGGAATTGGTATAAATGAACTCGGGTGTTACACCTTCCTTGGTCCTTGATGATCCACCCGGGGAATATGATCCATGGCTCTAGCTCCTAACCAAATAGCTATGAGGAGCAACTAGAGAACTTGGGTTGCTAAACTAAGTAGTCTAGGATGTAGTGGGGGGTGTCTAAGTGTTTGCTATCTCTTTTCTAATCTCTTCACTTGTTTCTCAACACATGAGAATGTTAGTGAAGAGGAAGAAGATGAAGATGGAAGAAAGCAAGAGGAGGGAGGAACTCAAGAAAAATGAGAGCTCAAAGAGAAATGAAGCATGAAGTGAGAGAAAATCACACACCTTGGTTTTGTGTGTGAATTCTTTCAATAAACAATTAACAACCATACTTCAATAGTAACTCCAAATGAATTATAAATTCATTTATGAATTATTAAAGCATGGTCATCACCATTCCTCCCATACCTTTTACTTTACACCTCATTTCCAATTATCAAATAAAAGGAAAATACATAATGAGGTGGCTATCTTCTAGAAGGAAATCTGTAGTAAATACGGATTTCAGTCTACTATACAAATATACCGGCAATCAGATAAAAATCCGAACGCCCAAAAGAGATAGAATAACACGAAGAACGTAAAACTAGAATATATATATCGAAATACATATATGTAAATTATTAAATCAATACCTGATTTAATAATCCGGCTCAAACCCGAGCTGGCTAGTATTACAAACCGTCCAATCGAAAATCCGAGTACCAAGTACATCAATCGATCGAACCCTACACGTATCCAATACGGCTACTACATCGTTTTGCCTGGACCAGGGAAACCCTCTGTGTGGGACTCTAAAGACTCGACAGTACTCTGGCAGTGGGTTTAATCACAAGCACGTCAGCGACACTAGCTGTACGTAACGGCTGCCCAGGTACCTGTCGAAAAGGAAGGCCGACGAGCAAACTCATCCGGATCTCTTACTGAGCCTATCCGTGACAATATCCGTACAGTATGGTCTCTTCGTCAAAGAGTATCGCATACCGGATCTAGGGGATGGTGAACGTCAGACCCTAACAACCTGATAAGTCGTGCCGATGTGGCTCAGGACCAATCCGGGAAACTACTGATCAACCTAACAGTAAATCCCAAGTGCCTTGGCCAAGGTCTTATGGTCCTGACCAATCGAATCACAGTGCGATATCGACTCCCTATACCGGGAGAGACGAATTCCCGACAATCGCTCACTGCCTCCATGTGGCTCGGGACTGAACCCAACCAAAACCTGTTTGCACGACTCAGTAGAGTCGTGGTAGGGTAGTGATCAAAGTTCAGTAGGAACTCACACGAGACAAATGCCGATCTCGGGTCCAAGGACTAACCTGTACACATGTCACCTGAGAACTTCCATCTGACGATAGGTATAGTACCATATGGAAGTTCTCGGCGAGTCCGTCCAGTGTACTCACACCTAGTGAGCACCTGTATACGATCTTAGGTGCATCAGACTAATGGCTGTGGGACCAACCATCCCCCGACGGGGTAGAAACGTACACACCAGTCTACTCTGGAGTATCAGTGCTCGGTCTCGATACTCACGCGACTGGGGACCATTTAAGGATGTGCTTATGGACTACCCTGCTCCCACAAGTATGATCGCCATCACAACGCGGGTAGTCAAGTAAGATCCTAGGGGCTTTATCAACATGTAACCGCAATATATAATAACGAGTATGACATATGCCATGTTAAGATAAAGACAAACCACTATAGTATACCATCGTATCGAGTCTTTATCAATATGTGTAAGCTAGATATAACAACAATACAAATAAATACACATATCCCGATAAAGACAAGTCAAATAATACACTATAAAACTGAGCAAGATTGTTCTGTACATACATATCCCTAGTATTCATATATATACATATACAATACTGGCCTCTAGAGCATATACATCCAACAATCTCCCACTTGCACTAAAGGCCAGTGATTGGCGTACCGAATACCCAACGTCTTCTCTAAGGCCAGCTGCTGGCGTACCGCATACCCAACATCCCAAAAAGTCGCTCGAACTGTGCTTGAGGGAGGGACTTTGTAAAGGATCCGCCGTGTTGTCTTTCGTATCTACTCTCCGGACCTCGATCTCCTGGCGATCTACGATCCCCCTGATCAGGTGATACCGCCTTAAGATGTGCCTGGATTTCTGATGGGACCGTGGTTCCTTCGCTAAAGCTATAGCCCCATTGTTATCACAATTCACTGGTATCGGATCAACAATGGATGGAACCACCTGAAGTTCAGCTATGAACTTCTTTATCCAGACCGCCTCTTTTGCGGCATCGCTTGCAGCAATGTATTCAGCCTCCATCGTCGAATCTGCGACGGTATCCTGTTTGGAACTCTTCCAACATACCGCCCCTCCGTCGAGGGTAAACACAAAACCCGAGACAGACTTGCTGTCATCCTTGTCACTCTGGAAGCTTGAGTCGGTAAAGGACTCGACCCTGAGGTCTCCATTACCGTAAATCAGGAACATCTCCTTAGTCCTTCTCAGGTACTTGAGAATGTTCTTTACTGCTGTCCAGTGGTCCTCACCTGGGTCTGACTGATACCGGCTCACCACGCTTAGCGCGTAAGCTACATCTGGTCTTGTACATAGCATCGCATACACTATAGATCCTACCGCCGAAACGTAGGGTATAGTGCTTATGCGAACCCTCTCCTCATCAGTCTTGGGAGACATCTTCTTGGAGAGGGTGATTCCAGTTAGTTCCACGTTACCCATCCCGGTCCTTTCGGGGAGGCGGAATAGGTAAAACAAATTTTTTTCCTAACTAGGTAACATGGATCGTACAAGAAAGATCGTTGCTAAACAAGAACTAACAAAAATTCTACAAGTTCTAACTACTATGTAGAATGGTTATACCTTAGTCTTGAACTCCTTCTCTTCTTGTTGTTGTTCTTCTTCTTGCTTGCTCCTTGTAGTTGCTTGAACGGATCCTCCTTGTCGTCTCCTCTTTGCCATAGATGGATCCACCCGAGGATCTCGAAATTGAGCTCCAATCTCAAACTAAAGATGACTAAGGTGTTTAGTTTGCTAAACCTAATACCTTAGATTGAGTAGAGAAGAGTGATGGTGGTTTTGTCTCAAAGGTTCATGATTTCCAACTCATGGAACACTTGAACCTTGAGAGAGGAAGAGGAAGAGGGAGAGCTTTCTTTCTAGGAGAGAGAAAGAGAATGATAGAATGAGCTCTCATAATCCAACCCCTTCTCACAAAAGTGAGAATAATGATAATAATAATAATAATTAAGTATATGGTGATGGTTAGTTTCAATGACCATTATCATTTCATGCTATTATTGCATTTTGCAAACAACAAGCAAGCAAAAGTCATACCCATGAAATGATAGCCATGAAATGATGATGGTCAACAAGTCCAAAATGGTCAACCGGTCAACAAAGTCAACAAGTCAACAAAAGTCAAACTTTCAACTCAACCATGGCACAATAATACTTAATTAATATTATTAGTCATATATCATATTCTCATTAGGGTTTAGAGAAAGGTCAACGGTCAACAAGTCAACCAAAGCCAAATGGCCAACAACCCTAATGAGAATCCTCTGCCTCTGTCAATTGTGCATACACACCCGCATCCGTGCTCCAAGGAACACGAATACACTGAGACAAAACCAATCCCAAAACAATTACTAGGATCTGGTTTAAACCAAAGCCCGCTAGTAACAACTGTCCGGACACCAAACATGCACAAGTGCGCGGATGTGAACGAACCCTGTCGCAAAACCATGCGACCTCTACTCTGTTTTGCCCAAAGGCGAGTAACCCTCTGTGTGGGACTCTAAAGGCTCGACATTACGCTGGCAGTGAGTTTAACCACAGGCCGCAAGCGGTACTAGCTGTACGTAACGGTCCCCAGGTAGATGCCAATAAGAAGACTGATGAGGTGAACCCATTGAACTCCTACCGAGCCTGAATGTGACAATCTCAGTACAGTCCGATCTGTTCGTCTGAGAATATCGCATGGCGGGTCTAGGGGGCGGTAAACGTCAGTCCCCTAATAGCGGTACAAGTCGTGTCGGAGTGTAGCCCAGAACACCCTGAGATAACACTGGAAACCTACCAGTATATCTCGCTTGCCCTGGCCAGGGACTTTGTGTAATGGCTCTCCTAGACACAGCGCGATATCAACCCCCAATACCGGGAGAGACGAATCCTGTCTAACTGTCACTGCCTCCAAGTGCTTCGGGACTGCACCCAACTACTACCTGTTTTCACGACTCAGTAGAGCCGTGGTAGAGTAGTAATCTAAGAATAGTGGGAACACACTCGAAGCGAAGTGACAGTGTCATGTCAGCGGACTAAGTTGTACTCATGTCACCTGGGAACTGTTAACTGACGATAGGTATAATACCAACCAACAGTTCCCGACGAGTTCTGTCCAGTGTACTCGTAACCTAACGAGCACCTGCATACTATCTCCAGTACGACGTACTGATGGCTGTGGCACAGACCATCTCCCCTGCTGGGAAGAGAAGCGTATGCACCAGTCTACTCTGGAGTATCGATGCCCTGTCTCGATAATACTACGACTAGGGACCAAAATAAGGATGTGCTTATAGACTACCCAGCCCCCACTAGTGTGATCGCCATCACAACGCCGGTAGTCAAGCAAAAATCCTAAGGGCTCTACCAATATGTTTTTAGCGATATGTTAAAAGAAACATATACACATATTAAGATAGAAACAAACCAAGTAGCATACTACTATATCGAGCAAGATTGTCGTAAAACTATATATATATCCCAAGCCTCCAAAATGTATTATACAAACTAGTACTATACAATAATGGCCTCTAGGGCATACATATCTAACAATCTCCCACTTCCACTAAAGGCCAGCGATTGGTGTACCGCATACCCAACGTCTGCACTAAGGCCAGCTGCCGGCGTACCGCATACCCAATAGCTCAAAAAGTCGGTCGAACTGTGTTTGAGGGAGGGCCTTCGTGAATGGATCCGCTGTGTTGTCTTTTGTGTCCACTCTCCGTACCTCGATCTCCTGGCGATCAATGATCTCCCTGATCAGGTGATACCGCCTTAAGATGTGTCTGGATTTCTGATGGGACCTTAGTTCCTTCGCTAAAGCTATAGCCCCATTGTTATTGCAATACAAAGGTATTGGGTCAACAATGGATGGAACCACCTGAAGTTCACTAATGAACTTCTTCATCCAGACCGTCTCTTTTGCGGCATCGCTTGCAGCAATGTATTCAGCCTCCATCGTCGAGTCTGCGACGGTATCCTGTTTGGAACTCCTCCAACACACCGCCCCTCCGTTGAGGGTAAACACAAAACCCGAGACAGACTTGCTGTCATCTTTGTCACTCTGGAAGCTTGAATCGGTAAAGGACTCGACCTGAGGTCTCCATTACCGTAAACCAGGAACATCTCCTTAGTCCTTCTCAGGTACTTGAGAATGTTCTTCACTGTCGTCCAGTGGTCCTCACCTGGGTCTGACTGATACCGGCTCACCACGCTCAGCGCATAAGCTACATCTGGTCTTGTACATAGCATCGCATACATTATAGATCCTACCGCCGAAGCGTTGGGTATAGTGCTCATGCGAACCCTCTCCTCGTCAGTCTTAGGAGACATCTTCTTGGAGAGGGTAATTCCGTGCAATGCGGGTATGTTACCGCGCTTGGAATCCTCCATACTAAATCTCTTTAGTACGGTCTCTATATACCTGGACTGCGAAAGTCCCAGTAGTCTCTTGGATCTATCTCTGTAGATCTTGATCCCCAGAATGTATGAGGCATCACCCAGGTCCTTCATGGAGAACCGTTGTGACAAAAATAGCTTGACCGATTGTAGCATAGGAATGTCATTTCTTATCAAAAGAATGTCGTCCACGTACAAGACTAGGAACACGACCGTTCGTCATACAATCTTCTTATAGACACAAGGTTCATCTTCGTTCTTGATGAAATCAAATTCCTTGATTGCCTCATCAAAACAGATGTTCCAGCTCCGCGATGCCTGCTTTAATCCATAAATGGATTTAAGAAACTTGCACACCTTCCCGCTGCTCCCACTGTCTACGAAACCTTCTGGCTGATCCATGTAAACGCACTCTTCCAAACAGCCATTCAGAAAAGTCGTTTTAACGTCCATATGCCAGATTTCATAGTCATGGAAGGAAACAATGGCAAGTAGGACCCGAATGGATTTAAGCATAGCCACTGGAGAATTTTTCGTCATAGTCCACACCAGGTCTTTGACGAAAACATTTTGCAACGAGTCTAGCTTTATAGGTTTCCACCTGCTCATCTACACCAAGTTTCCTTTTATAAATCCATTTGCATCCAACGGGTTTTACCCCAGGTGGAGCAATATCCAAGGTCCACACTTTATTGGTGTACATGGACTCCATTTCGGATTGCATTGCTTCCAGCCACTTATCAGAGTCCCTACTGATAATGACCTGCCTGAAATTGGTAGGGTCATCTTCTTTCAAGATGCAATCCTCTCGATCACCGTCTAAGAGAAAACCGTAGTATCTCTCGGGCGGATGAGAAATCCTACCAGATCTACGGAGTGGCTGAGGTTCGTCTGGGGTTATTGAATCCAGTGGTCCCTCCAAATTTTCAGTTATATTTTGTGATCGCTGAATTTCTTCCAGTTCTACCAAACTCTCACTAGTTTCTTTTGCAAGAAACTCCCTTTCTAAAAAGGTAGCGTGACGAGATACAAACACCTTCTGTTCCTCAGTGTGGTAGAACAGATATCCTAGTGAGTCTTTAGGATATCCCACAAATTTACATAGAACTGACCGTGCCTCTAGCTTGTCCGGTTTCTGTGTTTTCACATAGGCCGGACAACCCCATATCTTAATAAATTTAAGACATGGCTTCTTACTGCTCCATATTTCATATGGAGTTTTAGGCACAGATTTGGACGGAACTTGATTCAAAAGGTATGCCGCTGTCTGAAGCGCATGTCCCTAAAATGAAAGAGGCAACTCGGCATTACTCATCATGGAGCGAACCATATCCAGTAGGGTACGATTCCTCCGCTCCGATACACCGTTGTGCTGTGGTGTATAAGGAGGAGTAAGCTGAGAGAGAATACCATTCTCTTTTAAGTAATCTAGGAATTCCGTGCTTAAGTACCCCCCTCCTCTATCAGACCGGAGGATCTTGATATTTTTACCAGTCTGGTTCTCTACTTCGTTTCTGAATTCCTTGAATTTCTCAAAAGCTTCAGATTTATGTTTCATCAGATACACATATCCGAACCTAGAGAGATCGTCAGTGAATGTGATGAAGTACGAGAACCCACCCCTTGCATGTATAGACATTGGACCACATATATCACTGTGTATGAGTCCCAAGAGCTCTGCTGCCTTTTCTCCATGTCCGGTGAACGGAGATTTGGCCATCTTTCCTTTGAGACAAGACTGACAAGTTTCATAAGATGAAAACTCGAACGTATCCAAGAGTCCATCTTTATGCAACTTACTTAGTTTTTTCTCTCCGATATGACCAAGTCTACAATGCCACAAGTAAGATTCGTTCGTATCTGAACTCTTCCTCTTGCGTGTGTTTTGTACATTGAGAACTGTATTCTGATTTAGAACGTAGATACCATTACACAGTGTACCTTCTGCAACCAGTACCTTATGAAGGTAGATGTTCATGATATTTCTATCAAGAACAAAGTTATATCCATCTTTATCGAGTAAAGAAACTGATATGATGTTGCAAACCATGGAAGGTACATAGTAGCAATCGTTCAAAATCATAGTGTTGCCATTTGGCAACACTAGGTGATATTCACCGACGGCTGCAGCATTAACTTGTACTCCGTTCGCTACTCTGAGCGACATATCACCAGGTACAACTCTCCTACTTTTTCTCAGTCCCTGCAATAGATTACAGATATGAGATCCTGATCCGGTATCAAGTACCCAGGAGGTAGGGCTGACTGTAAAGCAGTTCTCAATTACAAGAACACCTGAAGTAGATGCAAAACCATGATTCTTCTTCAACTGGGTATCCCTGGAATCCATACAATCCTCTTTCCCTTGCTCATACTTATGACTGTTGTCGTAAGTTAGAGCCGAACCAACGTTCCCCAGCCCCGAATAAGAATTCGGATCGGTCAAGCGATACATTTTATTATCTTGATTAGGGCGTGAAATGGTTGCTACCTGGAGAGAGAGAAAAGAAACACTCAGTGTGCGCTCTTGCAAGATTAGATTGGTTTATTGATTTATCTAATCAGGATGGCTCCCACTATTTCCTCAAATTCTTCTTCAAACCCTAAAAGAAGAACTAGTCAGGATTAATTGCACGTCACAATACTTGCTTAACCTTTCAGCCAGGCTAGTGTTGGTACTTCGAGGGAGGTTTTCCAACGCTTTCGCGAAGTTCCTTAATTAAATAACCTCTTTTCCCTGGAGGCGTAGCCCCGCTAACACCGTTCTAGACACCTACTTGGTCTATAGCATTGATTGTTAAGTGAAAAAATCTCCCGAGAGAAATCCAACTCATCAGTGGAATCGGGATCCAACTATCATTGTGCGATGACCTAGATGGAATCCACTCTAGTCACCACACTCCAAAAGGTATGCTGAATCTGCAAGTTTCAGTTTCTTTAGAAACTCCCAATGTGGATTTTTGCCCCTAGGACCCAAGTGACCTTGACGAATAATCAACAAATCAAAAGGTCCTAGTCAAGTTCAACCTGTCGTTATCCAGGATTGCATTAGAACCACCCGCATGATCCTTGACGAATAATCAACAAAATCATGCGACCGTCCTAACCAATCGCATCTATCAGTGCAACAGAGAATTATTACTTAGCTACCGTTCACTGTGCCTTGACGAATAATCAACAAACGCAGCACGAATACTAAGTATTAATTTTCTGAAACGACGGAGGGCTACGGCTGGGTTTTTGGCGAAAAACCCGTTAACGTAATGAACTTGATGTAGTTGAAGGAACATGATAGCCTTTTTGAAAATATAGTGGTGAAAAACTCTTGCTAAAGAGGTCACTCCCTGTGAAGGGATCTCAGCTCTTTCCTCGTCGAATGAGGTGCAGGATATTCCAAACTGAATACCTCGATGCAACGCAAGAATAATCGACTATAGTGAATTTATTACCCTGATGCAAACTTTTTGTCCAAGGGGTCACTCCCGATGAAGGGATCTCGGCCCTTGCCTCATCGACTGAGGTCCTGGGCATTCATAACCGAATACCTCTATGCAAAACAAAAGAGAGCGTCCTTGCAATAACAGCTTTTTGAAAAATTGTTCCAACAACGTTCTTTTTAGGTTTGTTTTCTTGTATTAATTTAATACGTCCCATCAGTTAATCCTACCATTGCAGAAAACAACAAAAATATGACGTACGCTTATGCCATTCGCATTCGCCACGGGGCCCCGTCATTACCCGTTAGGTTACTTAACTAATGACAGAGTGGGAGCTGGACTAGCGCGGATGCAAAATATAAGCAACGCCTAAATAGATATCATATAGATATATACATATTCGTCAGATGCAATGATAGCCATTCCAGATCACAGATGAACACATTGGATATACTAGGAATCCGCATTCCGTACGAGCCTGTAACGAAGAGCGGATTACACGGTCGCGATGAATAGCCAAGACCCCACCCTAGACCCCTACGGGTGCGGCAAACTACCCGCCAAGCACCTGAAGCGAAGCAACCTCCCTCAATACCGTGAGTAGGCCACTCGGCACTTCGAGGTACCCGGTAGTTTGCGCACCCCACCTTGGGTCTATCCTAGGAGCAAAAACAGTAAAAAAAATTATACAATGATGGCTACAACCCCATCCCGATTGTGCGGCCATATAAATAATATTACATCAATTTACATATTACATGAATTGAAAGATAAAGAAAACTCTCATCTCACAACCCCCGGCTATTCATCCGTGACTGTCCAATGAATTCATATACACATACCATCAACATTACAGATCACAGATATGTATAACCCCCACTAATCGACGTATAACGATTAGCAGACGTTCAATACATATATCACATCACAGATATAACCCGTTAGCTAAAGTCTTTAGAAGTTCGATCAAAATACGGATTTTAAACCACCCCAAAAAACAAGTTTTGCTTTCTGTAAAATCTGGGCAGAAAAAACATATTATAAAAATCCCAAAACACCCCACTGAACATACTGCAGGAAAAATTTCCCACGACCGAGTCAACTCGGCCGCGGATCCGCGGCGGGAGCACACTCCTGCCGCGGTTCCGCGGCGCTTTGACCGAGTTAGTGGACCATTTTTCTTGCTTGTTCTTTAAAAACCCTGAGCCGATTTTTAGTACATGATTTATTATTTTTTGAACAAATCGGCAGAAAGTTGATATTTCGGGCATGTTTTGTGATTTTTTGTCCGATCGAACTTCTAGTTACTTTGCTAACATGTTAGATAGTGTTTAGCTAGGCTCTGATACCAATGTTAGGTCCACGTTACCCACCCCGGTCCTTTCGGAGAGGCGGAATAGGTAAAACAAATTTTTTTCCTAACTAGGTAACATGGACCGTACAAGAAGGATCGTTGCAAAACAAGAACTAACAAAAATTCTACAAGTTCTAACTACTATGTAGAATGGTTATACCTTAGTCTTGAACTCCTTCTCTTCTTGTTGTTTTTCTTCCTCTTGCTTGCTCCTTGTAATTGCTTGAACGGATCCTCCTTGTCATCTCCTCTTTGCCATAGATGGATCCATCCGAGGGTCTCGAAATTGAGCTCCAATCTCAAACTAGAGATGACTAAGGTGTTTGGTTTGCTAAACCTAATACCTTAGATTGAGTAGAGAAGAGTGATGGTGGTTTTGTCTCAAAGGTTCATGATTTCCAACTCATGGAACACTTGAACCTTGAGAGAGGAAGAGGAAGAGGAAGAGGGAGAGCTTTCTTTCTAGGAGAGAGAAAGAGAATGATAGAATGAGCTCTCATAATCCAACCCCTTCTCACAAAAGTGAGAATAATGATAATAATAATAATAATTAAGTATATGGCGATGGTTAGTTTCAATGATCATTATCATTTCATGCTATTATTGCATTTTGCAAACAACAAGCAAGAAAAAGTCATACCCATGAAATGATAGCCATGAAATGATGATGGTCAACAAGTCCAAAATGGTCAACCGGTCAACAAAGTCAACAAGTCAACAAAAGTCAAACTTTCAACTCAACCATGGCATAATAATACTTAATTAATATTATTAGTCATATATCATATTCTCATTAGGGTTTAGAGAAAGGTCAACGGTCAACAAGTTAACCAAAGCCAAATGGCCAACAACCCTAATGAGAATCCTCTGCCTCTGCCTCTGTCAACTGTGCATACACACCCGCATCCGTGCTCTAAGGAACACGAATACACTGAGACAAAACCAATCCCAAAACAATTACTAGGATCTGGCTTAAACCAAAGCCCGCTAGTAACAACTGTCCGGACACCAAACATGCACAAGTGCGCGGATGCGAACGAACCCTGTCGCAAAACCATGCGACCTCTACTCTGTTTTGCCCAAAGGCGAGTAACCCTCTGTGTGGGACTCTAAAGGTTCGACACTACGCTGGCAGTGGGTTTAACCACAGGCCGCAAGCGGTACTAACTGTACGTAACGGTCCCAAGGTAGATGCCGATAAGAAGACTGATGAGGTGAACCCATCGAACTCCTACTGAGCCTGAATGTGACAATCTCCGTACAGTCCGGTCTGTTCGTCTGAGAATATCGCATGGCGGGCCTAAGGGGCGGTAAACGTCAGTCCCCTAATAGCGGTACAAGTCATGTCGGAGTGTAGCCCAGAACACCCTGAGATAACACTGGAAACCTACCAGTATATCTCGCTTGCCCTGGCCAGGAACTTTGTGTAATGGCTCTCCTAGACACAGCGCGATATCAACCCCAATATCGGGAGAGACGAATCCCGTCTAACCGTCACTGCCTCCAAGTGCTTCGGGACTGCACTCAACTACTACCTGTTTGCACGACTCAGTAGAGCCGTGGTAGGGTAGTAATCTAAGAACAGTGGGAACACACTCGAGGCGAAGTGACAATGTCATGTCAGCGGATTAAGCTGTACTCATGTCACCTGGGAACTGTTAACTGACGATAGGTATAATACCAACCAACAGTTCCCGACGAGTCATGTCCAGTGTACTCGTAACCTAACGAGCACCTGCATACTATCTCCAGTACGACGTACTGATGGCTGTGGGACAGACCATCTCCCCTGCTGGGAAAAGAAGCGTATGCACCAGTCTACTCTGGAGTATCGATGCCCTATCTCGATAATCCTACGACTAGGGACCAAAATAAGGATGTGCTTATAGACTACCCAGCCCCCACTAGTGTGATCGCCATCACAACGCCGGTAGTCAAGCAAAAATCATAAGGGCTCTACCAATATGTTTTTAGCGATATGTTAAAAGACACATATACACATATTAAGATAGAAACAAACCAAGTAGCATACTACTATATCGAGCAAGATTGTCGTAAAACCATATATATATCCCAAGCCTCCAAAATGTATTATACAAACTAGTACTATACAATAATGGCCTATAGGGCATACATATCTAACAATTCCGTGCAATGCAGGTATGTTACCGCGCTTGGAATCTTCCATACTACATCTCTTTAGTATGGTCTCTATGTACCTGGACTGTGAAAGTCCCAGTAATTTCTTGGATCCATCTCTATAGATCTTGATCCCCAGAATGTACGAGGCATCACCTAGGTCTTTCATGGAGAACCTTTGTGATAAGAATAGCTTGACCGATTGTAGCATAGGAATGTCATTTCCTATCAAAAGAATGTCGTCCACGTACAAGACTAGGAACACAACAGTTCGTCCTACAATCTTCTTATAAATACAAGGCTCATCTTCGTTCTTGATGAAGTCAAAGTCCTTGACTGTCTCATCAAAACAGATGTTCCAGCTCCGTGATGCTTGCTTTAATCCATAAATGGATTTGAGTAACTTTCACACCTTCCCGCTGCTCCCACTGTCTATAAAACCTTCTGGCTGATCCATACAAACACACTATTCTAAACTTCCGTTTAGAAAAGCCGTTTTTACGTCCATCTGCCAGATCTCATAGTCATGGAAGGCAGCAATGGCAAGCAGGATCCTAATGGATTTGAGCATAGCCACTGGAGAAAAGGTCATAGTCCACTCCTGGTCTTTGACGAAAACCTTTTGCAACGAGTCTAGCCTTATAGGTTTCTTCTTGTAGATCCATTTGCATCCAACGGGTTTTACCCCAGGTGGAGCAACTTCCAGGGTCCACACTTTATTGGTGTACATGGACTCCATTTCAGATTGCATCGCATCCAGCCAGTTATCAGAGTCCCTACCGATAATGGCCTGCCTGAAACTAGTAGGATCATCTTCTTCCAAGATGCAATCCTCTCGATCCCCATATATGAGAAAACCGTAGTATCTCTCGGGCGGATGAGAAATCCTACTGGATCTGCGGAGTGGCTGAGGTTCGTCAAGGGTTATTGAATCCTGAGGTTCCACCAAATCTTCAGTTGCAGTTTGTCCCTCTGGAATTTCTTCCGGTTCTATCGTGCTCCCACTAATTTCTTTTGCAAGAAACTGCCACTCTAAGAATATGGCGTGCTGAGCAACAAACACATTCTGTTCCTCGGTGTGGTAGAACAGATATCCATTTGAATGCCTGGGATATCCTACAAACTTACATAGAACTGACCGTGCCTTAAGTTTGTCCGGATTCTAGTTTTTCACATAGACCGGACAACCCCATATCTTAACCCTTTTAAGACATGGTTTCTTTCCACTCCATATTTCATATGGAGTCTTAGGCACAGATTTGGATGGGACTTGATTCAATAGGTAAGCCGCTGTCTCGAGCGCAAGTCCCCAGAATGAAAGAGGTAACTCAGCATTACTCATCATGGATCGAACCATATCCAATAGGGTACGATTCCTCCGCTCCGATACACCGTTGTGTTGTGGAGTATACGGAGGAGTAAGCTGAGAGAGAATACCATTCTCTTTTAGAAAGTCCCTGAATTCCGTACTTAAGTACTCCCCCCTCTATCAGATCGGAGGATCTTAATACTTTTGCCAATCTGGTTTTCTACTTCCTTTCTGAATTCTTTGAATTTCTCAAAAGCTTCAGATTTTTGTTTCACGAGATACACATATCCGAACCTAGAGAGATCGTCAGTGAATGTGATGAAGTACGAGAACCCACCCCTTGCATGTATAGACATTGAACCACACACGTCACTGTGTATGAGTCCTAAGAGCTCTGCTGCTCTTTCTCCATGCCCGGTGAATGGAGATTTGGTCATCTTTCCTTTGAGACAGGACTGACAAGTTTCATAAGATGAAAATTCGAACGTATTCAAGAGTCCATCTTTATGTAACTTACTCAGTCTTTTCTCTCCGATATGACCAAGTCTACAATGCCACAAGTAGGATTCGTTCGTGTCTGAACTCTTCCTCTTGCGTGCGTTTTGTATATTGAGAACTGTATTCTGATTTAGAACATAGATACCATTACACAGTGTACCTTCTGCAACCAGTACCTTATCAAGGTAAATGTTCATGATATTTCTATCAAGAACAAAGTTACATCCATCTTTATTAAGTAAAGAAACTGATATTATGTTGCAAAGCATGGAAGGTACATAGTAGCAATTGTTCAAAATCATAGTATTGCCATTTGGCAACACTAGGTGATATTCACCGACGGCCGCAACATTAACTTGTGCTCCGTTCCCTACTCTGAGGGACATATCATCAGGTGCAACTATCCTACTTTTTCTCAATCCCTGCAATAAATTACAGATATGAGATCCTGATCCGGTATCGAGTACCCAGGAGGTAGGACTGACCGAAAAACAGTTCTCAATAACAAGAACACCTGAAGAAGACGCGACAGTATGTTTCTTCTTCGATGGGTTTATCAAGGAATTCAAACTTTCCTATTTCCCTTGCTCATACTTATGACTGTTGTCGTAAGTTAGAGCCGAACCGACGTTCCCCAGCCCCGAATAAGAATTCACACCGGTCAAGCGATACATTTTATTATCTTGATTAGGGCGTGAAATGGTTGCTACCTGGAGAGAGAGGGAAAACACTCAGCATGCGCTCTTGCAAGATTAGATTGGTTTATTTTATCTAACCAGGATGGCTCCCACTGTTTCCTCAAATTCTTCTTCAAACCCTAAAAGAAGAACTAATCAGGATTAATCGCACGTCACAATACTTGCTTAACCTTTCAGCCAGGCCGGTGTTGGTACTTCGAGGGAGGTTTTCCAACGCTTTCGCGAAGTTCCTTAATTACATAATCTCTTTTCCTTGGAGGCGTAGCCCCGCTAACACCTTTCTAGACACCTACTTAGTTTATAGCATTGATTGTTAAGTGTGATAATCTCCCGAGAGTAATCCTACCCATCAGTGGGATCGGGATCCAACTATCATTGTGTGATGCACTAGATGGAATCCACTCTAGTTAGCACACTCCAGAAGGTATGCTAAATCTGCAAGTTTCCTGTATATTTGAAACTCCCGATGTGGTTTTTACCCCAAGCAGCTTCATGACCTTGACAGAGGTCAACATGTCATAAGTCGCAAATCAAGTTCAACCCGTCATTGTCCTGGATTAATTTAGACCCACCCGCACAAGCCCTTGACAGAGGTCAAAATGACCGTGCAACTGTCCTAAATAATCGCATATCTATGCAACAAAAAAGCATTACTTAGCTACCATTCACTATGCCTTGACAGAGGTCAACATACGCAGCATGAATACTAAGCAATACTTGTAAGAAATGACGGAGGTCTACGGCTGGGTTTTTGGCGAAAAACCCGTTAACGTAATGAACATGATATCGTTGAAGGAACCTGGGTAGTTTTGTAAATATATAGTGACGAAAACTTCTGCTAAAGAGGTCACTCCCTGTGAAAGGATCTCGGCTCTTTCCTCGTCAAATGAGGTGCAGGATATTCCAAACTGAATACCACGATGCAAAGCATAAAATAATCGACTATAGTGAAGTTATTACCCTGACGCAAACTTTTACTCAAGGGGTCACTCCCGATGAAGAGATCTCGGCCCTTGCCTCGTCGAATGAGGTGCTGGATATTCATAACCGAATACCACTGTGCAAAGCAAAAGAGAACGTTGAATGTCAGTTTTTAAAGCTTGGTTCCAACAATATCTTTTAGGTTTATTATCTTGCATTAATCAAAATTAATGCGGTCCCATCAATTTGTAACCTATCACACCAGAAAAGAATGAAAATAAAATATACGTATATGCCATCCGCATTCGCCATGGGGCCTCGTCATCACCCGTTAGGTTACTTAACTAACGACAGAGCGGAGGCTGGACTAGCGCGGGTGCAAAACATATACAGCAACTACTAGTATATATATAAGTATATATAACATTCGTTCCAGGCATGATAATAAAAAACATCACAGATAACAATATAGAATGGTGGATAATCTTGGAGCTCCGGGTTTCATTTGAGCCGCAAATAAAACCCGACGTTCCCGGTCGTGTGGATAGCCTGTGCAATGAAAACCTGTACCCCTACTAGTGCGGCGAATAGCCCGCCAGTTCTAGAATGAGCCCCCTCTGTCTCAGCGCCTTGAGATGCGGGCTTGTTGCCTTCTAGAACCCGGCTATCCGTGCACTCCGCCGTAGGGTAATCCTAGTACAGAATATTAAAAAAATATATACAACCGGTGACATCGAGCTCAGCCCGGTCGTGCCCCAAAATAATATACAAACGGTAAAGACGGCAGTCCACATGTCGGACGCTCGCCCCGCAATAACAAATGTACAAATGAATTATAAACTGTATTTCTAACATTGCACCACATGCTATCTACCACGACAATCCAACCACAATCACAGCACAAGCACACAACATCAACGCGAATGTCATGTTCGCAAAACCCGTCTAAAAGAACATATAGCAATCAGACAAGTTTTACCGATCGAGTGACATTCCCAGTCGCAGATAAAAGTGAATGTACTGATAATAAAACACGTATCTTAAAATTACGATCGACTAAACTTTTCAAGTGGGCCCCAAGAATTTAAACCAACACTGTAACAAATCTGGGCCCAAAAATAATTATTCCAGAAACCACAATTTCAAATATAAGAGGCCCAGAAGAAATTTGGTTCACGTGGGCCCCAAAGTGGCCGCGGAACCGCCGCCAATAGGGGGTTTACGCGGCGGTTCCGCGGCGCTTTGGAAGGATCACGCGACCAAATTTCTTCAGGGGTCTTAAAAAAGCCTGCACGATTTTCTGAGACCATAAAATTGATTTTCGAGCACGTTTAAAAAACGACAGAAACTGCATGAAATGAAATGCGGTTTTTGGAATTTTCGGTCGATCGTTATTCTAAACACGTTTGAACTAGCTAGTGTAAGTTTTATGGGTGGCTCTGATACCATGAAGGGTTACCCTAGCGCCCCGGCCAACTCCCGTGGCCAAATGCGGAACAAAAATTTTCTTGCGAACAAAACTTGGCGCTAGACTAAACCCTAAAACCGGATCTTTCCATAAAACTAACTAGCTACACTAGGAGAGCTATCTACTATGATGAGGAATTCTTACCAAACGAACCAAGTCCTTCGGTCTTCGTTCTTGATCCTTAGCTTCTTCTAGCCACCTTGAACTTGCTTGATCTTCTTTCCTTGCTCCGTCGGTCCTCCGGGATCGAGCTTGTTCTCCGGCCTTCCTTGGTCCTTGATGATCCACCCGGGGAATATGATCCATGGCTCTAGCTCCTAACCAAATAGCTATAAGGAGCAACTAGAGAACTTGGGTTGCTAAACCAAGTAGTCTAGGATGTAGTGGGGGGTGTCTAAGTGTTTGCTATCTCTTTTCTAACCTCTTCACTTGTTTCTCAACACATGAGAATGTTAGTGAAGAGGAAGAAGATGAAGATGGAAGAAAGCAAGAGGAGGGAGGAACTCAAGAAAAATGAGAGCTCAAAGAGAAATGAAGCATGAAGTGAGAGAAAATCACACACCTTGGTTTTGTGTGTGAATTCTTTCAATAAACAATTAACAACCATGCTTCAATAGTAACTCCAAATGAATTATAAATTCATTTGTGAATTATTAAAGCATGGTCATCACCATTCCTCCCATACCTTTTACTTTACACCTCATTTCCAATTATCAAATAAAAGGAAAATATATAATGAGGTGGCCACCTTCTAGAAGGAAATCTATAGTAAATACGGATTTTAGTCTACTGTACAAATATACCGGCAATCAGATAAAAATCCGAATGCCCAAAAGAGATAGAATAACACGAAGAACGTAATACTATAATATTTATATCGAAATACATATATGTAAATTATTAAATCAATACCTGATTTAATAATCCGGCTCAAATCAGAGCTGGCTAGTATTACAAACCATCCGATCGAAAATCCGAGTACCAAGTACATCAATCGATCGAACCCTGCACGTATCCAATACGGCTACTACATCGTTTTGCCTGGATCAGGGAAACCCTCTGTGTGGGACTCTAAACACTCGACAGTACTCTGGCAGTGGGTTTAACCACAAGCACGTCAGCGGCACTAGCTGTACGTAACGGCTGCCCAGATACCTGTCGAAAAGGAAGGCCGATGAGCAAACTCATCCAGATCTCCTACTGAGCCTATTTGTGACAATATCCGTACAGTCCGGTCTCTTCGTCAAAGAGTATCGCATACCGGGTCTAGGGGATGGTGAACGTCAGACCCTAACAACCTGATAAGTCGTGCCGATGTGGCTCAGGACCAATCCGGAAAACTATTGATCAACCTATCAGTAAATCCCAAGTGCCTTGGCTAAGGTCTTATGGTCCTGACCAATTGAATCACAGTGCGATATCGACTCCCTATACCGGGAGAGACGAATCCCCGACAATCGCTCACTGCCTCCATATGGCTCGGGACTGAACCCAACCAAAACCCGTTTGCACGACTCAGTAGAGCCGTGGTATGGTAGTGTTCACACCATAATATTGTATTATTATATTCCCCATTCTTATTCGTTTTATAAATAAACAGGTGCTTTTGACGCATGTCTGCTACATATTACAGGTTACAGGTTCTTGGACAGAAAACAGTGAAAACGATGAAAAGACGATGCAAAAGTGGACTTTGACCAACAAACAGAAGACTCTTGATCAAGCCTACATCAAAGATAAAATTCACAAAGTACAAGGCAACGCAAGGTCCAAGATTACAAAGCAAACGGTTAAAAGTCCACCGCAATTATTCACTGGAGATCTGGAAGAAACATAGAAGCTATTTTGTTAAAAGAACCAAATAATAAGGAAGCCCAAAGATTCAAGGCCCAATACTTCCTTTTAAAGAGACAGAGACATAAAATTTTACCAAATCTTGAAGTCTACTTTGACTAGATCTTCCTAAGGATATTTTGGTAAATGTAGACATGCAAATCAATTGTAACCTAGGGTTTCCTATCCTCTATAAATAGGAACTCTAAATCATTGTAAAGGCTATGCCTCTCTTCATTAATAAATTTTAGAATTCTTTTGGAGAGCATCGGTGCCTCTTTTCAATTCATGAATTCAGATCTGACAACCCTGTGTTGATGTTTGGAAAGAGCCATCTGTAAATAGTTTTATTTAATTGCTCTGTTTAGATTTTAATTCCTTACCTTAGATGTTAGCTTTGGGGAAGGCTTTTGAGAGATGAGATCTCTCATCCCTTTCTTATCCATCATATATAATCTATAGGACTCCATGCATACACGCACACACCGCGCCCTACGGCACCTTATCCCTCGAGGTAGCGGTGATACCGTAGTATAAAAGCCCGGTTGCGCGCGTTTTCCATGGAGGTTAGGATAAGGATCTCTAAAGGAAGGACAAGAACCTAGAGGAAGGAACACCTTCCCGAATGGATCTAATCCCCTTTATTGATAATTACCATAACTCCTCTTAGATCCTAATTTGGGTATAGAAAGCGTTGAGATTTATTTACATTTCCAAACCATTCCTAAACCTAACCCTAGCAAGATTTAGATCTAGATAATTTTAGTATAGATAGATTTAGTTTTTAGATTTAATAATCAATCCGAACACCCTTCGGAATTAACTCGTAAGAGCGAATAGGAGATTCACAACATCACTGTGGACCAACCCGTACTCACCGGCTAGCTACATACGACGCCGTTCTTGATTGCGGTTAATAGATAGTTTTTGAGATCAATCAAATGTTGCCGTTGCCGGGGATGGTGTAGTATTTCCTTTTTGCAATTTCGGGTTAATCAAAATTAAAAAATCATAAAAAACTGAAAAATCACAAAAATATAAAAATATATCATCTGTTATTTTTGGAAGGGTATTTTTTTTGAATCTCTGCAGGATCGACGGATCTGGAAAAATCCAGAGTTTGAAACAGAAAAAGATACATCAGAACAGAAAGAGGTTGGAAAAGCAGAACAACTCAATTTTTTTGGAGTCCTGAAGCCTCCGTACCACCGCTATTCCGCTGCGCAAGCGCGCTCCCGCCGAGGTTCCGCGGTCCTTCTGCCACGTCAGCGCGCAAATTTTGTACTGTTTGCTCCCATTTTCCCTCTTCTACCAATCCCCATATATCTTTTGTCAAATCTTCTGCAGGATTCTTTGCGCTTAAAAATCTTCCCCTTCTAAATAACAAATCTTGTGCAGGATTCTTTGCGCCGCATAAAATAAAAATCTTTGATTTGCAAGTGATTTTTTCTGTTTTGCATATCTTTAAATCGGACTTTAAGGGGCTTTTGATCAATTCAGATTGGGTGGGGATTTCATCACCCTTCCCAGGACTCCAGAAATCACATAAGGCATTTGCATTGACCAATCTTTAATTAAAAAATACTAGACTCAGCCCTAAGGACTTTGAGCTCAATAGGACATAGGACTAGTTATAGGCATCAGCCGTTTATCCTAACCTGACTTTGCGGTGTCTAGGCAAGTGTGTCAAGGCAAGTGGTTATTTAATTAGGACCGCTACTTGTAGCGGGGAGCCTCCCACTTACCTGGCACTTACCTGGCCGCAATTGACGGTGAAGAGGCGGTTTGAGGTCCTATTTCTAGCCCTTTGGAACAGTTAGGAGCTGTCTAGCTGACCTAGGTGACCGTAGATCTAGGCCTGATTGTGCATTTCTGGTTGATTGCATTTGTGTCTAAGCCCTTTTATTGAAAATTTTTGCAAAACAAATAAAGAAAAAGAAAAAAATCTTTTATAAAAAAAAACTAGCAACTTGTCGCGTAAAATCCTTGCACCCCACTTACACCCACCTTCTTTCTCTTCTCCTTTTGACATCATGGGTACCCCACATCATAAATTTCTTGCCGAACTTTGGTATCCCGAACCTAACTTTGCTTCGTACGTCAATTATTTCGGTCGATTTAAGGCAGATCCCTCCGTGCCCAAAATTTCTTTGAAAGATCAAATAGAAGCGTCAAGGAGAAACAGTTTTACTTTGCAACCCACTTTGTGTCAACCATGTCAACCTTCACCACCTTCGTACGTTGACACCACCTTTTCAAGTCCTGTTGTAACTCCTAAACCGATGTCCATTGCTGAGCACATTGCTCAATCTCGTAGCCGATCTTTCACCCCTCTCCCCTCATCTAGTTCTAGGAATCAACAAGTCCATCCATCTTTTTATCCACATGTTGACCCTAATCCTGTCCAACCATCCACTTCCTACCAGTCCTACCCGACTTTACCACCATTACTAGACACTGTTTCTACACAGCCTTTTGGGAGTTTCACATATCCACACAATTTCGAATTTTTTACCGAAACCCCCTTACCACCCAAGTCTAGTTTGGAACAGTCGTTGGAAGCTTATATTGCAGCAACAAACAAAATGACTAGGAATGTGGAAGCGTCCATAGCCGCCCTTATGCAACCTGCTGAACCGGTAGCTAGTTTCCAACTAGCTTCAATTTTTTCAATGTATAAGGAGGCGGTTGGACAGAGTGAGAATGTGAGGGGCTTTCCAAATCAAACTTACCCATACCCAATTGAATCCAACAACTCTAGTTTTCAAACATGTGTCCAAAATGATGAGTTGTGTGACTTTGTAGTGCTTGATTTGCCAGATTGTGAAGAACCCCTTTCGAGTGAAACCACGTAATCCTTTTGACCTTTACACCTCCACTCTAGAACCTAAATCGATAAATATCCATGCTTTTGATGAGGTGTCAGAAATTATTGATTTTCACTTGATTGAGGATATAGACGCCGGGAATATTTCGGATGATGAACCTGTCGATTTAATTGAAGATTTATGTCCAATTCATCATCCCGAGTCATTAATTGTTTCTCCTGAACTTCATATGCGTCTTGATTTTGATGATAATGGCATGGATGAGATAAGTATTAAGGAGAATTATGAGGATAATATTGAGGAGAGTAGTGAGGATAATATTGAGGTTGAACCATTTTTGTTTGATGTGTCGGATTTTCCAATTCATCCTCTTGAACCTTTACCTAAATCACCCTCCCTCCTTTCCATCGTTCCGACCACGCCTAATATCACGCTTGAAGACTGTGAGTTTGAAAAATTTCTCTTTGAATCTAATACAGTTCTCACAGACGATAACACGTACGAGTGTTTCACTTTTTCGGACTATGTTGATGACTCACCGCTCGAGTTTGAGTCCTTTACATTTTCAGATGAGTTAGTCGAACCATCAGACTCGGTTGCTTACAGTTGTTTCGAACCATTGATGGAATCCTTCAGGTTCACGACAGATTACTTAGGTGAGAATAACACTATCCCTAATTCACTCCCTTTCTTCCTTCCTATCGTTCCGACCGTACAAGAGACCGTCACGCTTTCATCTCCAATACCAAGTTCGGCGTACCCATGCTTTCTTGCGAATCTTGAGGGATTTGACCCCATTTCACGACGAGTTGATAGATTAGCACAATCACTTTTAACACTTCGGTCATCATAAATTGCGCTAATTTACTCACTCGAGTTACACCCTCAAGATCGTACTCCACTTCTTTCTCTTTTCCGCCATTCTTCTCCTCCGCCTAGACCATATTCCACTCTTCTTCCCATTCGGTCTCGTGTGCTTCTCATTTCTTTTCTTTCCACCCCATTCTTTCACCAACCCTACCATTACCACGATAAGATTTTTGAATGGTTGGTGCTCACCTTTGGCTTATGTAAGGCCTTGCTTAGTTTGGGGAGGACCTTATTGTATATATGTATATATATTTTTTGTTTTCTTTTTCTATAAAAAAATAACAAAAAAATTTCAAAACAATAAAATAAAAAAAATTATTATATATAAATAAACAGGGGAGTGCCGGCATTTTGACCCTCTTGGTGTAGCATGACAGTGAGGACACTGTCAAGTTTAAGTTTGGGGGTATGCTCGGTACGTCTTCTTCCTTCGCATTCATTTGTACATATTTTTGCATTTGCATACTTATTTTAAAACCCATAAAAATTGAAAATTTTTAAAAATTATAAAAATTATTGTATTCAATTTTGGCCATAATTGACTTGAGTTTGACAGATAGGTTAACTAGCTAGGAACAACTAGATCTTTGACGTAGTAAATTAAAAACCCTAAAGATAACTTTCCTTAAAGTTTAGCGGTAGAAAGTATATGTCTTTGTAGTTTATTTAGAAATAGGCAAATTTTGAGTTCACTTCTTGGGCTGTCGAAACAAAGGAAAAGTATTGATGTTCTTATTAGAGTATAAGTTTGAAAAATAATTCCTAGCTTAAGTCTAGATTCTGAAAATGTATACCCTACAATTTTCACAATCACGCACCTTAAAACTTGGAATAGTAGAGGAGACCTTGAAATGCTCTTGTCTAAAGTCCTTAGTACGAAGAAAAGAAATAAAAATACCAGTGTGAATAAAGAGAAGAAAAAAAATGAACACTGGTTTTTGTGATTACTTAAGGCTGTGAAAAATAGAAAAATATTTAGCGAGGGTGCTTCATCACCTAGTGCCTTAGACCAACTGGTTTGGGAGTCACTGCTAAAGCCTTGGGTGTTGCAAGACTAGGAAGTACGCTTTAAAGTGCTAACGCATCTTGTAATCGGTTGTTGGTACCTCAAGAAGTATTAACAGTCACATGAAGGATGTGTAAGAAAAAATTCAATTAAAAATTCACCAACTAATAAGTACTTTGGACAACGGACAAGGGTATGATTGCTTGATTTGAATTTCCAAGTGTAGGGGTGATTTATACACACACGTGGGGATATGTGATTGGAGTTTAGATGAGAGAAAGGAGTGAAGAATAAAACTTGTATCTTTAATAGAGTTGATAAAAATTCCTAAGTGGAGATTGAACCCTAAAAGGAAAACTTAAGAAATGCCGAAAGCTAAGTAGGTCTGCAGAACATATATAATCTTAAGTTAGATGATGAGGAAGTATGAAGAATATGGGTGGATAATTTGCAAGTCGAAGATAATAGAGTTCCTTGTTAGAAACCCTAATTGAAGAACAAAAGTCGAAAAGCCGAATTGATAGGATTTTGTGGGTAGTATTCGCTGAAAACCCTCAGGAGACAACACTCCTCCTACTAGGGACACCTAGAGGTTTAACGGCTTGTTGCACGAGCTCAGTGCAATCGCGTTTCCCTGCGAAAGTGCGGTTAGGTTTTTTGTAGAGAATAAAATATAAGTTTGCTCGAGGACGAGCAAAGGATAAGTTTGGGGGTATTTGTTCACACCATAATATTGTATTATTATATTCCCCATTCTTATTCGTTTTATAAATAAACAGGTGCTTTTGACGTATGTCTGCTACATATTACAGGTTACAGGTTCTTGGACAGAAAACAATGAAAACGATGAAAAGACGATGCAAAAGTGGACTTTGACCAACAAACAGAAGACTCTTGATCAAGCCTACATCAAAGATAAAATTCACAAAGTACAAGGCAACGCAAGGTCCAAGATTACAAAGCAAACGGTTAAAAGTCCACCGCAATTATTCACTGGAGATCTGGAAGAAACATAGAAGCTATTTTGTTAAAAGAACCAAATAATAAGGAAGCCCAAAGATTCAAGGCCCAATACTTCCTTTTAAAGAGACAGAGACATAAAATTTTACCAAATCTTGAAGTCTACTTTGACTAGATCTTCCTAAGGATATTTTGGTAAATGTAGACATGCAAATCAATTGTAACCTAGGGTTTCCTATCCTCTATAAATAGGAACTCTAAATCATTGTAAAGGCTATGCCTCTCTTCATTAATAAATTTTAGAATTCTTTTGGAGAGCATCGGTGCCTCTTTTCAATTCATGAATTCAGATCTGACAACCCTGTGTTGATGTTTGGAAAGAGCCATCTGTAAATAGTTTTATTTAATTGCTCTGTTTAGATTTTAATTCCTTACCTTAGATGTTAGCTTTGGGGAAGGCTTTTGAGAGATGAGATCTCTCATCCCTTTCTTATCCATCATATATAATCTATAGGACTCCATGCATACACGCACACACCGCGCCCTACGGCATCTTATCCCTCGAGGTAGCGGTGATACCGTAGTATCAAAGCCCGGTTGCGCGCGTTTTCCATGGAGGTTAGGATAAGGATCTCTAAAGGAAGGACAAGAACCTAGAGGAAGGAACACCTTCCCGAATGGATCTAATCCCCTTTATTGATAATTACCATAACTCCTCTTAGATCCTAATTTGGGTATAGAAAGCGTTGAGATTTATTTACATTTCCAAACCATTCCTAAACCTAACCCTAGCAAGATTTAGATCTAGATAATTTTAGTATAGATAGATTTAGTTTTTAGATTTAATAATCAATCCGAACACCCTTCGGAATTAACTCGTAAGAGCGAATAAGAGATTCACAACATCCCTGTGGACCGACCCGTACTCACCGGCTAGCTACATGCGACGCCGTTCTTGATTGCGGTTAATAGATAGTTTTTGAGATCAATCAAATGGCGCCTACAGGGGCTTGCGCCTACAGGGAATAACGTAATTAACTGCAGGGGATTGCGCCTACAGGGAAGAACGTCCCCACAATCAAAAACCCCTCAAATGAGGGGGAATCTGACGAAGTCTGCTACAACGGCCGCATCCGTCTAAACCTCCGATACACGGTGCCATAAATCAACTTGGCATCTTCGGAGAGGTGGACGGATAAAACCAAATAGTATCTGCCCCAAAATTCAGGCAAGACGATCCTTCGCGGTTCCGTCTCCGTTTTCGACGGCGAACAACGTGATAACAAGTAAAATGTATACACATGAATAATAAAGTCAAACCAGATAGTATACTATCATCTCGAACAAAAATGTTTTACCTGTATAGGTCCTCCTTCAATTATCATAATCGCCTACCTGTAATTATAATAATTGCCTTGAGGGCACTATATACAACAATCTCCTATTTGCACTTAAGGCTAATTATTGCAGTATGCATACCCAAAGCTCATGTGCTACCGAATACCCAACTTCTCTACTAATCAGTTTTGCAAATCTCGTTTGAGAAACTTCCGTGTTCGAGAAATAGTCTCAGTGAGTGGATCCGCTATAATGTTCTAACTTCATCTCTCTATATCTCAACTTAGCGGAGATCAACAATCTCCCGAACTGAGGGATACCCACTTCAAGAATTTGTCTGGATACTTGATGGGACCAAGTTCATAAATGAACAATTTTATCCAACGAACTTCTTGGGCTATATTCTCCATTGAATCATAACGCATCCAGCATCATGTCTACCTCAGTAGCCCTATTGGAACCCTATCCAATATACTGCTTCTCAAAAGAGGGTAAACTCAAAACTCTGACGGCATCTCTGTCATCCAGGTCGCCTTGGAATCCTGAACTGATAACCGCCTCCTGGAGGAGGCTGTCGTTACCATATTCCAAGAACATTCTAATATGTTCTTCACTGTTTCCATTTGTTTCTTCAAGATTGGATTAATATTTGCCTACTATAACAAGTGCAGAAGCAACATCTGATTTGGTAAATGACAACACATGATTAATTTAATTGCCTAAGCAAGTGATATATTATTCATGCAACTTGCCCTCTTCCCCGGACTTTCAAGTCAGATTCCTTCCTTTTGCTTCTAGCCGACAGACATTGGTGACGATGACACGACTGCGATTAGTAATTGTGCAAAAAGATCCTACACATAATAAAATTAGATCTTTCTTCTGTTGAGCGATCCGCATATCACACATTTAACATTTGTTTTAGGCTCCTAGAACTTTTTTTATGCTTTTTTGACTCATCTCATATTTAATTATTTAATTTAAGCATGAAAAATGGACGATGCATGTGGGCTGAGCTATTCCCATCCCAAGTGGCGGCTCGATTCGGCCTGTCTCTCTTCTCATCGGTTTAGAAGACATCTCTTTAGAGAAGGTGGCTCCATCACCTGCGGGTATACCACCAAGTCAGGAGTCGTCCATTCTAAACCACTTTTAGAACGGTGTCTAAGTACCCGAATTGGGACACTTCCCAAATCTAGATATAATGACATAGATCTAGTCACCAGAATCCTTGATATACTATCCAGATCTACTGTGGATAAATACTTTGTGACAACCAAAGTTTGACCGATTGTAGTATAAAAAGATCACTTCCTATCAGGAGTATGTCATCCAAATCCCATGACATAATTTCCTACATCCTTATTAGATTCATCTGTTGTTTTGATGAACTCAATCATCTTGACTGTCACATCAAAACAGATGATCCGTCTCCGCTATGCCTTCTTTAATCTACAAATAGACATAAACTATTTGCACACCTTTTGCTACTACTACTAACTACGGTAACTCTTTGGAAGAGTCATATACAGGTGCACTTCCAAATTCCCATTTAGAAAGACGTTAAAGTCATCCACCTACCGGATATCATAATCAAGAACAACAGCAATGCCAATCATATCCGTATGAACTTCAGTATAGACACTGAAATAAAGTCTCATCACAATCCACACCGAGTATTTGATGAAAATCTTTACAACAAGGCTAATTTTATTAGGTTAATACCTTTCCACCTGCATAGATCTTGAAAGATCTACTTACTCCTAATGGATTTTACCCCTTTAGGAGTACCCAATAAATTCCATAATTTGCCGAAATGCGTGGAGTCCAACTGGAATATTACGCATCCAGCCATTATCCGGAAGTCACTATTTCCCATGGCATGTTGATAACTAGTAGGGCCATCATCATAATGATGCCGACCTCGCTGTCACCGTCTATGAGAAAACTGAAGTATTCTCGGATGGCTGAGATCACCTACTAGATCAACGGAGTGGCTAAGATTTGTCGAGTCGAATCGAATCCTTAGGTTCTAAATTTTCAGTAACCGTTTGTGGTTTTGGAATCACTTCTAATTCTACCATACTCCCACTATTTATTTTGCAAAAAACATTCCTTTTATAAAAAAGTGACGAGTCAATAAAAAACTAATTATTGATCTTGAAAATGGTAGAACCAAAACCCTAGCAAATGCTTGGGACAAACCACAAACTGCTATTGCCAAAGCATGTCTTAAGTTTGTCAGGATTATGCTTTATAATAGAAACCGGATAACTCCATATCTTAACAATCTCAAGATATGTAACCATTCTATGTCTATATAGAATCAGACACTAATTTAGATGGAACCAGATTCAAAAGTTATGCAGCTGTTTCCAGTGTATATCCCTAATGGAAAAGTCCATACAACATTACTCACCAAGGAGCGTATCTACGGATGAGTAACCTGTGAGAGAATCAAGTTCTCAATATTATTATGATGGAATACCTTGCATAAGTATCTATATTTTCGATCATTTCGAAGAATCCTGATACTTCCAACATTTGGTTCTTTACTTCAATCTTATACCTATAAACTTATCAAAATCTTTGGACCTTCCATTTCAACGAATGTGTGCCTAAAACCAGAGAACTTATAGGTAAACTAAATGAAATAAGATTACCAACCCCTTGTTATAAAGGACACTGGACAACATACATTTTTCATGTATAAGCCTCAAGAGTCTAATAACTCGAACTCTGTGTGTTTTAGGTTGAAAACTGTATTTTAGTTAAGAATGTCTTACACCGTTATTCAATAAACCTTACCTTATACTCAACTGATAAAAGTAAATGTTTAGAATACAATTTTCAAAAAATTATATCCCACTTTATAAAAATAAAGATACGGATATATCATTTTAAAAATTGGTGCAAAACAACGGTTAGTCAAAACCAAATATTTGTCGTAAAAACCAGGTGATTTAATTTAATATTACCAATTACTACGAATTCCGATATTGAGAATCAAATCATTCATTTCCCAATATTCTATTCCTACTCAATATTTGTAACGTTATACAGATGTGAGATTCTAATATGGTATATACATATCCTAGAGTCAGAATCAATCAGGAAAACAGTTTTCAATTATAATATTACAGAAATTCTGAAACATAAATGTTTCAAGGGGATGGATGGGTATTCCTTGTAATGCCTCTTCCGTTGTCTAGATTTACGACAGTAATTGCAATTTTCTTTGCCCTCACTTCAACCCCTTTATATGTCTTTACATCTTACTTTATGTACAACACATTTAGATTAATTGGTTTTCTTCTTTCCCTATCTTTCAGTACCAGCTTAAGATATGGAAGAAGACTATTCAGCAAGCGTAACAAGTGTACTCTCCTAGTATAAGGAGCTCTCGCAACCTGAAAGAAGGTAAAGGAAAGAGAAAACCAAATAATCATATTCAATTTCTTCAGAACCAATGGCCATCATCAATTGAAATAATTTCTTCGAGTTTGTATGTAACTATACGATGGCCGTTCCAAGCAATATGGATCATTATAGTGATACAGAGTGTTCTGGAGAAGACAAAGGAAAAGTAGGAGTAGCAGGGAAATATATGACTTTGTCGTGAACCGTGACAATCCAAAACCAAAGTCCGTAAAATAATTCGGTTAATATGGTTTACGAGTTTTAGTTTAAGGTAAGTCATGGTCGCATAACCAAAAAGAGAAAAGAAACACTCAGCGTGCATTTTATCAAAATTAGATTGGTTAATCATTTTATCTAATCAGGATGGCTCCCACTGTTTTCTCGAATTCTCCTTCAAACCCTAAAAAAAGAACTAGTCAGGATCATATACACCTTACAAGTTCGCTAACCATTCATCCATGTCGGTGTTGGTACCCCGAGGGAGGTCCTCCATACTTTCGCATGGACCCAATTTTATAACCCCGTTTTCGCAGAGGCTTAATCTCGTTAACACTTTCTAAACACCTAATAGGTTAGCTAATTGTGAAGTGAAAATCTCCCGAAAAGTAATACTTACTTATCAGTGGGAATCGGGATCCAACTATCATCGTGTGATAATCTTGACGAAAACCGACCAAAATTACCACACTCTAGAAGGTATGCGCATACTTAGCAAGTTTCTTTTATGTTTGAAACTCCCGATATGGTTTTTTCCCCAAGCGTCTTATGACCCTAAAAAGGTCAAAATGCAATAAGTCGTAAGTCAAGTTCAACCCGCCATTATCCTGAATTAATCTAAACCCACCCGCACGTGTCCTTGACAAGATCAAAATGATCGTGCGACTGTCTTAGATAATCGCATCACTATGTAACAGAAAAGCATTATATAGCTATCGAACACTACGCCTTAACAAGGTCAAAATATGTAGTATGAATACTAAGCAATACTAATCTGAAATGACGAAGGGCTACGGCTGGTTTTTGAAGAAAAACCTTTAACGTAAGGAATTTGATATCGTTGAAGGAAGTCGAGTGGTTTTGAAAATGAGTGGTTTAGTCTCCGCTTTTAAAACAAGTGGTTTTGAAGAAAACTGAGTGTCACAGTAACATAAACTTTTGCTTAAGAATGAACTCTCCGTGAAGGGATCAAGGCGCTTTCCTCATCGAATGAGGTGCAGAATATTCCTAACCGAATGCCTCTATGTAAAGCAAAAGAATAAGACTACGGTTTTAAAATTTGATTCCAACAACATCATTTAAGTTTATTTTTCTTGCATTAAATATATAATGTGTTCCCATCATTCAAGTTTCTAAGCCACACCAAAAACAATCAAAATAGCATGCTTTTATATGTCATCTGCATTTGCCACGGGGTCCCAGGTCTTCACCGTAAGCTTACTTAACTTACGGCAGAGAGGGGACATGGCCAGCGTGGATGCAAAATATATAGAAACATATAATATATATATATATATATATATATATATATAATCACAGGGATGTAATAACATCATAGAATGCATCAAACAATATGGAATGGCAGATAAATTAGGAGCCTTGCATTTCATTTGAGCCGCAAATGAGACGCGTCGTTCCCCCGTCGTGTGGATAGCCCATACAATATCGTTCTGAGACCCCTACGAGTGCTGTTTGGTTATGCAAGCGTCCAGCCATCAAACCGTATCCATTGCGGAACAAAAATTTTTAAAAACCGGCGCTAGAATAACCTGATAACCCGGATCGACCCATAAGCCCTAAATAACAAAAACATGCATAGGAGCTAAACTAAAGGGTTAGAGTGATTATACTGAATTGATCCGTGTCTTTCGGTCTTCAACCACCTTCCCAAGCTCCTAGAGGCCTCCTTGATCAAGCTTGATCTCCGGTCTTCCTTCATCGGAGATGATCCACCCGAGGATTTATGAAACGGGCTCCTACTTCATAACCGAAGTAACTAGTGTATCTAGTTTGCTAAACTAGATAGCCAAGATGATGTAGAGTCTAATGAAGGATTAATTTGTCTCTAGACATCCAAGATTTCTCAACACATGAGAGGGTTTGGGTGGAGGAAGAAGAAGATGCCATGAGGATGAGAGTGTTGTAGGAGAGAGAATAAATAATGGCTTGAATTGATTTTTGTTTGTTGTGAGAATTAATAAATAATGGAGCCATCCCAAATAATATCTCAAGTCTCTAAAATATCTTGTGTTAACAAAAAATATCTCAAGTCAACAAAATTCTCACAACAAACAAAAAACCCTAAGCATGCTTAGAATAGTAACCATGGGTCATTACTAAGCCATGCAACAATAATTCAAAAAACACCTCATCCTCCACCTCAATAACCTTTTAATCCAAAAAGGTCTAAACCATAATGAGGTGTAATCTTCTAAAAGTAATCTTGTGAGAAATTACAAGTAAACCCATCATCCGTATATACATACCCGCATCCGTATTCTGAAGAATACGAATACAATGAGACGAAAATAATCCAACAATATAATACTAGGATCGGGCTTAAACAAAGCCCACTAGTATTATCCATCCGCACATCATTCATGCACAAGTACACGTATGTGATCGAACCCTTCCGTAAAACCATACGACCTCTACATCGTTTCGCCCGAAGCAGGAAAACCCTCTGTGCGGGACTCTAAAAACTTGTCAATACGCTGGTAGTGGATTTAACTACAAGCACGTCAGCGGTACTAGCTGTACGTAACGGCTGTTGGGGTCGAAAATTGCACCCCGGTTGACCAAGTCAAAGTCATGGTCAACCCCAAGCCAAGTGGGCCCAAGCCCAGATCAAGTAGGCCCATGCCCAAGTCGATTCCGAACATGAAGCGGCCGGCCTCCCTCCATGCCAAAAAAAATCATGTAATAAATAATTTTGATGCATGAATGTAAGTAAAATGGGCATAAAGCCAAATTTTTGTAAAGCCCGTGGCTTATGTGCAAAAGAAATGCACATGAGGCATGTGATGGGCAAAATGCCATTTTGTAAAGCTTAAGGGGCTACATGTGTCACGACCCGAAATGGCACGCGACTGGCACTTGAATCATATGAAGTCTATAGGACCCCATCTAATTCAAGTAAGCCAAAAATCCCAGAATTCTAAAACCATTTTAAGGAATAAGTGAAGAAAACTAGTTTTAAAACAAGTGGTTTTAATAACATAAGCCGAAGTGTGCATTTTTAAAATCCCAAGTCTTTTCTGAAAATTTCGGCAGAGTTTCCTTTGTAAAAACTGGCCCCAAACGGGGTACAACATGAATAATATATGCACAACGATAAAAGGCATCCCCAAGCGGGAGCTAGATCTTCGTCAATTGACGGTCACAACCACGCAAGCAATATAATATACAATGCCGAAGGGCGAGGATCAAAACTCAAAAGGAAACTCAAAATTATCAAGAAAACCATACTAATACAACGCACGACTCTAAGGTCGAAAGAATATACAACTGGTTTTCTAAATCTGAAATAAATATACAAGTCTGGTTGATGGAGTTACTAGATACAACTGAATGTAAATAAAATACAATGGTGGTCGCGATGCAAGTGAACCCACCTACCAAAGCAAATCACCTGGAATGGAAGCCGTGCGCCAGCAAAGCCGCAATGAAACCTTTACGACAAAACCTGCAAAAAACTGTGGCACAACGGGGGTGAGTTGCCAACTCGTGAGTAGAAAACATCACAGAGCAGAAATCATATATATGACTCAATCCTAGGTCAATACAATCGGTAGTATATATCCTCAATATGATAAAGTCTGAAGCATGATAAGGTGGCAAGGGTAAACATCTATACATAAGTGTAATACCAAGTGCTCGTGTCAGTGTCTCAGGTAGCAACATATCATAAATATGAGGTATCATCAATGAAATCAATGTCAACTATAGCATCAAGTCTATAAGTATGTGGATATCATCCAACAACGAAATCAATGCCAGTATACGTGTGGATCTCGTCCACGGGTCAACCAATGACACAAAACATCATGCATGTAAATATCATAAAGCATATGCATGAAAGTATGAGGATATAAATCAACGTGTTTCCCTCGCGACACATTAAAATCATGGAACCTGAGTGTCTAGCATCGACACTCGAAAACATCATGAAACCCGTGCCCAGCATCGGCACGTAAATCCTCATATATCGGGCTCTGTCAGTCCGGATCGGCCCACGGGCTCCGTCTGCGGAATCGGCCCTCGGCCCCGGCAGTACGGGTCGGCCCGTATCCATCTCTCGTCTCTGGTCAGTATCCTCCGGATAACCGCCAGGTCCAACCAATCACCGGTAGGTAGTAGTCCCTTTGCCAGGTTCACCGTCTACTGCACAGCAATCCGTTCTCGCCCCGGGATACCATACCGGGTCCACCATGTACCCGCAATCGGCCTCATCCAACTCCTCGAATCGGGTTTCACATGACATACATCTCAGAACCGAGAAAACGCATGATGGACACACTGAAATATCATATCAAGAGAAACCGGGTTTTTAAAACAGTACATGTTTTCTTTTGAAATAGTCACGGTTCTCAAATCCAGAAATATCATGGAAACAACATATCTCAATGCGTATAATCATAAAGCATGATGTATGTGACATATAATAGAAATGTAAGCATATCAGTATATCATGCAACATAAAACAGTAATATGCACATATCGAGGGAAAACCGCTCTTTTAAATGAATCCAGTTTAAAAATATATCATGCAGTTCCCAAATCTCCAAAATCAAGCCAGAACCATCTATGTATGTGCAAATATGTATGTATGCAAGTATGGGTGTACAATATGTGTGTACTGATTGGTTGTCAAAAACTGTAATTACCGCAATCAGAAACGGCGTCGCTTCGCAGCTAGCCGGTGAGTGCGGGTCGATCCACAGAGACGGGTAAATTCCTTTTATGTGTTTTAACGAGTTGATTCTATTTGTCGTTTTGGTTTTATAAAAATCTAGATCTAAAACTTAATTAACCTAATTTAAATTCTTGCTAGGGTTAGGCTTAGAGGAAGTTTTGGAGATTGATGTTTCCTCACCGCTTTCAATGCCGTATTTTAGATACATTAGGTGTTATAGTAATTATCGATAAAGTGGATACGACTCTTTTGGGAAGATGTTTTCTTCCTCTAGATTCGTATCCTTCCTTTATCGTTAATTACTCTAACCCCCATGGAAAACGCGCGCAACCGGCCCTTTATACTGCGGTTCACCGTTACCTCGAGGGGTAGGGTGCCGCAGGGAGCGGTTGTGCGCGCATGCATGGAGTTCTTAATGGGTTAGGCATTGAAAGGGGTGAGAGATCTCATCTCTCAACCCTTTCCCTAAGGCTAACCCTAACAAGCGAGGAGACTACTCGCTCATTAGGGGATGAAATAACATTAAAAGAATAAAAGAAAAATACTTACTAATGGTGATGGCTCCCTCCAAGCGATAAAGAACAGATCTGAATGTCACTTCCAGAATTTCTGAATTTTATTTATTGAAAAGAGGCATACAATTTTTAGATCTAAGATTACAATTTATAGGAAAATAGAAAACCTAGGGCTACAGACTCTCGCACATGCAAAATTACAGATTTGACCCCTGAGAATCCCAACACCAGAACAGTCGCAGCAACAGAAGAAATCTCCACCGACACGTGTATTAGACGGCCGCGGATCCGCGGCGCCAGCATGGGTTTGGCCGCGGATCCGCGGCCAAACTGTGGACTTGGGCTGTGAGATTTTGTGGGCTTTCTTCTGGGCTTCTTGGCTTTCTGTTTCTATAGTCCTTTTCTCTGTTAGGCTTCTAGGTATTCTCCAGATATTTCAGTGAATATTCGTAGCGATCTTTCAACCATTCTCATGACATTTTGGACCTTGCACTGTTCTCTGACTAGGCGTGACTAGTATCGGTCTGCTTGTTGGTCAAAAGTCCCTTTTTCTGTTGTTTTGTGTCTTTTTCACTGTATTTGCTCCAGAAACCTGTATCCTGTAATATGCAACAAACGTGCGTCAAGAGTACCTGTTTATTTATAAAAAGGATAAGAATAAGGGAATGATAAATGCAATATTATAGTCTGAACAAATACCCCCAAACTTACCTTTTGCTCGTCCTCGAGCAAACTTATTATTTTATTCACTAAAATCCTAACCGCACTTTCGCAGGGAAACGCGATTGCACTGAGCACGTGCAACAAGCCGTTAAACCTCTAGGTGTCCCTAGTAGGAGGAGTGTTGTCTCCTGAGGGTTTTCAGCGGATTACACCCACAAAATCCTATCAACTCAGCCCATTGACTTTTGTTCTCCGATTAGGTTTTCTAACAAGGAATTCTATTATCTTATACTTGTAAATTATCCACCCATATTCTTCACGCTTCCTCATTATTTAACTTAAGATTATATATATCTTATAGACTTACTTAGTTTTCGGCATTTCTTAAGTCTTCCTTCTAGGGTTTCATCTCTACTTAGGAATTTTCTATCAACTCCATTAAAGATACAAATTTTATCTTTCATTCCTCTCTCTTATCTAAATTCCAATCACATACCCCTACGTGTGTGTATAGATCACCCCTACACTTGGAAATTCAATTCAAGCAATCATGCCCTAGTCCATTGTCCAAAGTACTTATTAATTGGTGAATGAAATTTGCTTACACATCCTTCATGCGACCGTTAATACTTCTTGAGGTACCAAACGACCGATTACAAAATGCGTTTGCACTTTAAAGCGTACTTCCTAGTCTTTGCAACACCCAAGGCTTTAGCAGTGACTCCCAAACCAGTTGGTCTAAGGCACTAGGTGATGAAGCACCCTCGCTAAATATTTTTCTATCTTTACAGCCTTAAGTAATCACAAAAACCAGTGTCCATTTTTTTTCTTTATTCACCTTCTTTTTTCTTTTTCTTTTTTTATTGTACTAAGGACTTTAGACAAGAGCATTTCAAGGTCTCTTCTACTATTCCAAGTTTCAAGGTGCGTGAATGTACAAATTGTAGGGTATACATTTTCAGAATTTAGACTTAAGTTAGGAACTATTTTTCAAACTTATACTCTAATAAGAACATCAATACTCTTCCTTTGTTTCGACTTAGCCCAAGAAGTGAACCCAAAATTTGCCTATTTCTAAATAAACTACAAGGCATATACTTTCTACCGTTAAACTTTAAGGAAGGTTATTTTTAGGGTTTTTAATTCACTAAGTCAAAGATCTAGTTGTTCCTAACCAGTTAACCTATTAGTCAAACTCAAGTCAATTAGCCAAAATTATTTTTATATTTTTTTGAAATTTTTCAAATTTTTATTGGTTTTCAAATAAGTATGCAAATGCAAAAATATGTACAAATGAATGCGAAGGAAGAAGACGTACCGAGCATACCCCCAAACTTGAACTTGACAGTGTCCTCACTGTCATGCTAAACCAAGAGGGTCAAAATACCGATACTCCCCTGTTTATTTATTTATAATTTTTTTTTATTGTTAAGAAAAACAAAAATATATACAAAAGACCCTCCCCCAAACTTCAATTAAACTATGTTAGACAATACTGCCAAACCTTGCATCGGCCAAAAGTCAACACCAACCAGTTGAAGAATTTATCAGTAAAGAATATAGGGTGGTGGAAAAATAAGTTGTGGTGGTCCGCAAAGAATTGGGAAAGATAGAAGTAGTGGTATGGGAGGTGTGGAGGTAAATATACAGGTGATGGTGATGCATCGAAACGAGAATGTAAATGATCAGCAATCAGTGGAGTGTTGGCATTCTCGTACCTTATTAAAAGAAATGGGGGTATTTCAACTTCTAAGGGAGGAAGTTGACTCACCACAATACCCCCAAGATGTTCCTGTGGGTCCTCTATTAACATGGCATCATCCATCAATTGTGTATGATATTTAATTTTGAGGGAACTGATCTCCTCGACGTCCGCCATAGTCCAACCGAAAACTTGCCGCCTATCTTGTAAGACCGTTAAGAGGGCATTCTCTTGCTCGAGGGCTAGAGAGGCCGATATGATAATGGGAAAGGTCTCATTCTCACCTATGTAAGCATATCTAAGGTGAGACGGCAAGGACATTAGTTCGAGTTTCGGAGGGGAAAGAATCATTGCGGAATCTACCTCGAACTCAAAGGACTCTAACACAGGTTCGAAATCACTGCAAACAACCGATTCGGATGGTTCGACTGACTCATCCAAAAATTCAAACGACTCATATTCGGGCTGTGAGTCGTCATCATCCAAAAAAGTGAAACATTCATAATCAACATCGGTTGTGTCAACGGTGGTAGGCTCAAGGAGGGACGCACTAGTGGCGTCAAAACTGTTTTCATCAAATAGAAATCTTTCAAGCTCGCAGTCCTCCTGCGTGATTTCGTGAATAGAGCAAACTTCTCGTGTACTACTTTTAGGTACGGGGGGCAGACTTCCCATCTTATAAATATTGAACTCACTAGACCTCTTTCCGAAGGATAGGGTCATGGAGCCATTGCGACAATTTATTACGGCATTGGAAGTGGCCAAAAATGGTCGACCAAGAATCACCGGAATTTGGTTTATTGGGTTAGCAACAGGTTGTGTATCCATAACGATAAAATCAACGGGGAATATGAATTCCCCGACTTTAATCAACACATCCTCTAGCTGACCCCTTGGATAGGTGATTGATCGATCAGCCATTTGGAGAGTGCAACGAGTGGGTTTCAAATCTCCAACCCCTAATTGTTCGTACACGGAGTAGGGAATCAGGTTAACACTAGCCCCAAGATCTAAAAGTGCTTGATTAATTTTCTTATCCCCAATTGTAATTGAAATCGTAGGACAGCCGGGGTCCTTTCGTTTTTGGGGTAAGGTTTGATGGTGGTTAATAGCATTGCTCACTGCACTAGCCACTAGCACTTTCTTGGGTACTTGAGATGCTTTTCTCTTTGAAGTGCATAATCCCTTTAAGATTTTCGCGTATGAAGGGACTTGTTGGATAGCATCCAAGAGGGGTATATTTATGCTAACCTGCTTAAATATCTCCACAATCTTCTCCACTTGTGTATTTGGTTTATTAGGACTCAACCTGTTTGGAAATGGTGCATTCTGAAAATTTGTTGAGTCAAAAGTCTGTGGA
This sequence comes from Agapanthus africanus, assembly GCA_030015575.1. NCBI lineage: Eukaryota > Viridiplantae > Streptophyta > Magnoliopsida > Asparagales > Amaryllidaceae > Agapanthus > Agapanthus africanus. The sequence goes on from CM057346.1 coordinate 524,138,407, forward strand.
GTAGAATGTGGAATAGGAACGGATCCCAGTGTGGATGTGTTCGTGTTGTTAGAAATGGGTCCGTTCGAGTCAGAAGAAGTAGAGCCGTGTGAAGGATGGAGAATAGGCTCTAAAGAAAAAGGTGAAGAAGGAAGTGAAGAAAATGAAGAAGGGGAAGAAGAACCACCGGCGGGGATGTCATCACTAGTTTCCACATTATTTTGCAACTCTCTTCCGGATCTCAACGTGGTCACCGCATTTACATTGTGATTGTGATATGCGTTTTGTGGATGACCGGGATTGGGCAATGGTTGAGATGGAAGCTTTCCCTTTTCTCTCTCGCTCAACGCAGCAGTTAATTGTGCAATTTGTGCCTCAATAGATTTGATACTTTGATCGTGTGAGGCATTGTTATTCATTAAAGATTGCACATAACTTTCAAATCTTGCTGCGGATTCTGTAGTTTGCTTGAGAAATGCTTCAAGACTTTTCTCGAGCGAGCTAACCTTATCATCATTAGGTTGAACCAAATTGTTCGTTTGATTTGTATAAGATTGTTGTTGGAAAGGTTGCTGGTTTTGAGTTTGTAAGGGTGCTTGTTGTTGTTGTGGAGGAGGTCTTTGAAAATTATTGTTCCCTTGGACTTGTTGATTTTGGTTCCAAGCGAAATTCGGGTGACTCCTCCACCCCTGATTGTATGTCGAAGAGTAAGGATCATTTCTTTGTCGTTGCTGAAATGCAGCATTGACTTGATCCTGTCCTTGAATAGGTGCATTATAAAGACACTCTTCGGTTAAATGCGATGGGTTCGAACAACAAGCACAAACAGTTCGTGTGGGTAGAGTAGGGGCAGGAGAAGACGATGAGATTTTTGTCTCAATGGCTTCTAGCTTTTTCATAAGTGAGGCCATCTCGGCCTTCATAGCTATCGACATATCTATTTGATGTATGCCTGCCCTAGATTGACCAAATGAAGAAGATGATGTGGTCTTGGTACCCTCCCACTGAATTGTTTGCTCACTTAGGTCCTCAAGAAACTGCCAAGCTTCGTCGCTAGACTTGGAGAGAAAATGACCTTGACATATTGTTTCTAGCAACTGCTTCGTTGCTGCGTTCAATCCCTCGTATAATGTTTGGCAAAGTTGCCAATTTTCTATCCCATGATGAGGGCATTGAACAAGTAGGTCTTTAAATCTCTCGAAGCATTTCCAGAATGGTTCGGACGGAAGCTGTGAAAATTGTATAATCTCGTTTCGGATTCTAGCAGTTTTATGATGAGGGTAGAACTTTTTCAGAAAAGCTCTCACAAACTCGTCCCAATTTCTAATGGAGTGTGATGCGGTGCTGTATAGCCACTTCTCGGTTAGGTCACATAAGGTAAAAGGAATGACCCTTAGCCTTATTGCGTCATCACTTAATTAGGTTGTCTTCATCATGGCGCAAACGTTTTGGAATTTATTAATGAAAATATAAGCATCTTCGGATTCCAAACCATGAAACTTAGGCAGCATATTGATGAAGTGTGGTTTTATTTCAAAATTATCCCCATTTGCCGGTGGGGGTGAAAGACATGTGGGTAAAGAAGTGCGGACAGGGTAGAAGAGGTCCTGGAGCGCAACTCGTGCGGGCGCTACAACAGGCGGAAGATTCGGGTTATTCGCACCTGGTGGAGGTGGAATCATTCCCGTCGGTAAGGTATCGTTGGGGTTGAATCCCGACATACCTTCGAAAGAAGAATTTAAAGGTGGAGGTAAGGAAATGGACGGAATGTCGACGAAGGGTTCGTCGAAGGGTTCGTCGGTCGATACCAACGAAACACGGACTAATCGGGCGTTAGTATCCCTAGTCCAAAATGACATACACTAAAGGGTAGTGCAGTCAGAAAAAAGAGAAAAACAGAATGTGGGGGTAAGATAACGTCAGTGAGAAGAAGTGGTGGAAGTGAGTTTGCAAGTTTTCTTTAGCGGCAAGTTGCAAGTTTTTGAAAAGATTTTTCTTTATTTTTTTTTTATTTGTGAGTTTTGCAAGGAGGTTTTTGAAAACGGACTCGTGACACAAAAGTATCAACCACACATGCACAATCAGGCCTAGATCTAGGATCGCCTAGGTCTGCTAGACAGCTCCTAACTAGGGCTAGAAATAGACCTCAAACCGCCTCTTCACGGACAAATACGGCCAGGTAAGTGGGAAGGAACCACCACTACAGTTGGCCTAATTAAAAACCACTAGCCTAGACACCGCAATGTCGGTTAGGATAAACGGCCGATGCCTACCTTAGTCCTTTTCCTATTGAGCTCGCTTTCCTTAGGTCTGAGTCTAATCTTTTTTAATTAAAGGTGGTCGATGCAAAATGCTTAGGTGTTTTCTGGGGTCCTGGGAAGGGTGATGAAATCCCCACCCAATCTGAGTTTGGTCAATTAGCCCCTTAGAATCCGGTTAAATTATGCAAAACAAATAAAAATTCACTTGCAATCAGAATTTTTTAGCGCGGCGCAAAGAAACCTGCAGAAATCTGTTATTTAGAAGGGGGAGAAAGACTCTTTACGCAAAGAAATCCTGCAGGAAGTTTGTACAGAGAAATATATGGGAGGTTGCAGAGGGGAGAGAGAGAAATCAAACCAGAAAAAATTTTGTGCGCTGACATGCACAGAGGAGCGCGGATCCGCGGCGTGGGACACCCCTATGCGGCTGAAGCGCGGCCGTATTAGGGTTTCAGGCTCTGAAAAAAATTGTTTTGCTTCTCTATCCAATTTCTCCTCTGTTCTTCTGCACCAACTTCTGTTTTGTTCTCTGTAAATTTTCAGATCCGAAAATCCTTCGCTGTTCCTGCAAGATCCAAAAGATACACCCTTCAAACAGATCAAATTTGATTATTTTTTTTATATATTTTTTTTTTTATATTTTCAGATTTTTATAATTTTTAAAATTTATATCAACCCGAAAATTCACAAAAAGAAAGATTACGCCGTCCCCGGCAACGGCGCCATTTGATTGGTTGTCAAAAACTGTAATTACCGCAATCAGAAACGGCGTCGCTTCGCAGCTAGCCGGTGAGTGCGGGTCGATCCACAGAGACGGGTAAATTACTTTTATGTGTTTTAACGAGTTGATTCTATTTGTCGTTTTGGTTTTATAAAAATCTAGATCTAAAACTTAATTAACCTAATTTAAATTCTTGCTAGGGTTAGGCTTAGAGGAAGTTTTGGAGATTGATGTTTCCTCACCGCTTTCAATGCCGTATTTTAGATCCATTAGGTGTTATAGTAATTATCGATAAAGTGGATACGACTCTTTTGGGAAGATGTTTTCTTCCTCTAGATTCGTATACTTCCTTTATCGTTAATTACTCTAACCCCCATGGAAAACGCGTGCAACCGGCCCTTTATACTGCGGTTCACCGTTACCTCGAGGGGTAGGGTGCCGCAGGGAGCGGTTGTGCGCGCATGCATGGAGTTCTTAATGGGTTAGGCATTGAAAGGGGTGAGAGATCTCATCTCTCAACCCTTTCCCTAAGGCTAACCCTAACAAGCGAGGAGACTACTCGCTCATTAGGGGATGAAATAACATTAAAAGAATAAAAGAAAAATACTTACTAATGGTGATGGCTCCCTCCAAGCGATAAAGAACAGATCTGAATGTCACTTCCAGAATTTCTGAATTTTATTTATTGAAAAGAGGCATACAATTTTTAGATCTAAGATTACAATTTATAGGAAAATAGAAAACCTAGGGCTACAGACTCTCGCACATGCAAAATTACAGATTTGACCCCTGAGAATCCCAACACCAGAACAGTCGCAGCAACAGAAGAAATCTCCACCGACACGTGTATTAGACGGCCGCGGATCCGCGGCGCCAGCATGGGTTTGGCCGCGGATCCGCGGCCAAACTGTGGACTTGGGCTGTGAGATTTTGTGGGCTTTCTTCTGGGCTTCTTGGCTTTCTGTTTCTATAGTCCTTTTCTCTGTTAGGCTTCTAGGTATTCTCCAGATATTTCAGTGAATATTCGTAGCGATCTTTCAACCATTCTCATGACATTTTGGACCTTGCACTGTTCTCTGACTAGGCGTGACTAGTATCGGTCTGCTTGTTGGTCAAAAGTCCCTTTTTCTGTTGTTTTGTGTCTTTTTCACTGTATTTGCTCCAGAAACCTGTATCCTGTAATATGCAACAAACGTGCGTCAAGAGTACCTGTTTATTTATAAAAAGGATAAGAATAGGGGAATGATAAATGCAATATTATAGTCTGAACATGTACGCAAGTATGAGTGTACACTATGTATGTACGCAAGTATGAGTGTACAATATGTATGTACGCAAGTATGAGTGTACAATATGTATGTATGCAAGTCTAATGTACAATATGCATGTACAGCCGAGCAACTTAAAGCCGGTTGTTCGCCAAAACAACGTGCGTCCACGTCCATCCCTCGAGGAGAGACTGAGACGTCCTTACTCGTTTTCCTGGGATAAAACGAGGAGACCGTTCGAGCTGGCAGTGCGCAACAGACTCATCAATCTGCCAGATCCAAAACGTCCGTTGCAGCCAGGCGATGTCAACAATCCTAATTACCGTCCTTACCACCAAGCAGTAACCCATCCAATCAAAGATTGCTTCGTCTTCAAAGGCTGGATTGAGGACCAATACCAATAGGGCAAATTCGCGCTGTCTGAAAAATGGAAGATGAACCCACCACAACCACATGATCCGAAAAAGATGGACATGCCGGGGGCATCGTGCTCATTCATTGAGAAAGCCCCTTGGAACGAAAAGTCCGTAAACTAGAAATTCGCCTCAAATACGGCAACGGCACACCGAAACGTCTTTAAACTAACAATCGACCACTATGTCCTAAAACTGGCTATTGACCGAGACGTCGATAAACTACTACGGACCGCAGCATCCTAAGGCTGACAAAAAAAAAGGGTATGTCCATAAGCAAAATGGGCACGGATGAAAACCCGAAAGGGCTCCGTGAGTAAAAACAGCAGGGCTACCCGCGGGTTTTGTGAAAACCCGAAAGGGTGCAATCTCGTTTAAAGACACTCGCAAGGTCCTCTCGACCTTATGAGGAGAAAATACCTGCGTGAGATCCTTACGACTCACAAGGGAGCAACACACTTAGGAATCCCCACGATTCCTAAGGAGAAATTACACTTACGAGATCCTCACGACTCGTAAGGAGAATTCCCCTTTGAGACCCTCACGGCTCATAGGATTCAAAAGCCTTAAGCTACAGGGATCTGAACCTGTTCTTAAGCCATCACAATCTCCAATTTTGCCCTACAAGCGTCTCGATATCGACCCTTGTATACAATCCACGGGCGCGAATAAACATTTCCCTAACAAAGTCCCACCCGCGACTAGGGACATGTTCACACAATGGACAGCCCTTGTAAGTCCTCTCGACTTATAAGGAGAAAACACTCTTGTAAGATCCTTACGAATTATAAAAGACTGCACACTTAGGAATTCTCACGATCCCTAAGGAGAAAACACACTTGCGAGATCCTCACGACTCGTAGGGAGAAATACCTTTATGAGACCCTTACGGCTCATAAAGTTAAAAGCCTTAGTCGACAGGATCCTAACCCTGTTCACTAAGCCACCTTTGTTCGACATCTACAGAGGCAAATGATGATTCGCTCCTGGCAATATCCCAGTGGTAGCGATGCTGATGCCAAAATCGGCATCAGATCCTAAATCCCATACTCGCGATAAAAATCAGCGAGCCACAAATGCATATGAAATAGCCGAAATGATGGGGCAACTTGCAACGAAATCAGCAAGTAAAAATGTATGCATACAAAAACAGCCGAAATGATTGGGCAACTCGCAATAAAAAGCAGCAAGTAAATAAAACAAATAGCCGAAATAATTGGGCACCGCGAAAAATAGCCAAAATGATTTGGCAATCGCGACTTTCGCGATATAAAAGCTGAAATGATAGAGCCTCGCGGAAAGAAAACAAAAAAATTTACATATAAAATGAAGCTTTTTGACCTACAGGTGAGATCACATCGATCCCTGTATACAATCCAGGGGTGCAAACAAAGAGAGAACCATATCATCCTACCAGGCTCCATCAGAAAAAGAGCCAAGTCTTGACGGCCGCATCCACAGCCTGAAGACCCACAACAGCGTTCCTCCTCATTCCAGCAGAATCCAGATGCAACATCACCAAATGGAGCCACGACATAATCCCTAGTTCCAAATCTTGACGGTTTACAGACAACCTAGAAACTACCTCGACATTCATCTCGTTACAGCAGACGCAACGTCAGCAAAGCGGAGTGACGGCAAAATTTCATCTCCACCTCGACATTCGTCTCGTTACAGCAGACACAACGTCAGCAAAGCAGAGTGACAGCAAACTCTCAGCTCCACCTCAACATTCGTCTCGTTACACCAGACGCAATGTCAACAACGACGTTCCTTCGCAGTCCAGCAGGATGCAGATGCAACGTCAACGAAAGACCTCAAGGTCGAAACAAAGCAGTGACGGCAAAATCCCAGCTCCACCTCAGCATTCGTCTCGTTTTACCAGACGCAATATCAACAACGGCGTTCCTTAGCAGTCCAGCAGGATGTAGATGCAACGTCAACGAAAGACCTCACGGTCGAAACAAAGCAGAGTGATGGAAAAATCCCAGCTCCACCCCAGCATTCGTCTCGATACAGCAAACGGGATGTCACTATAGTATCCTCCCTCCAACAGGGTTCGGACACGCCAAAGAAAACGAAGTGAAGGCAATATTCCTAGCTTCAAGGTCTTGGCGGCAACTCATATAAAACATGAAAGACTATCGAAGATCATCCCACACCAGCGTGGAGTAGTCACCACCTCGACGTTCGTCTCGATACAGCAGAAGAGATGTCACTACATCGTCCTTCCTCCAATAGGGTTCGGACACGCCAAAGCAAACGAAGCGAAGGAAATATTCCTAGCTTCAAGGTCTTGGCGGCAACTCATATAAAACCTGAAAGACTATTGGAGATCATCCCACACCAGTACGGAGTGGTCACCACCTCGACGTTCGTCTCGATACAGCAGACGAGATGTAACTAAAGCGTCCTTCCTCCAACAGGATTCGGACACGCCAAAGCAAACGAAGCGAAGCCAAATTCCTAGCTTCAGGGTCTTGACGGCAACTCATATAAAACCTTAAGGACTATCGGAGATCATCCCACACCAGCGCGGAGTGGTCACCACCTCGACGTCCGTCTCGATACAGCAGACGGGATGTCACTACAGCATCCTTCCTCCAACAGGATTCGGACATGCCATAGCAAACGAAGTGAAGGCCAAATTCCTAGCTTCAGGGTCTTGACGGCAACTCATATAAAACCTGAAAGACTGTCGGAGATCATCCCACACCAGCGCGGAGTGGTCACCACCTCGACGTTCGTCTCGATACAGCAGACGAGATGTCACTACAGCGTCCTTCCTCCAACAGGATTCGGACACGCCACAACAAACGAAGCAAATGCTAAATTCCTAGCTTCAGGGTCTTGATGGCAACTCATATAAAACCTGAAAGACTATCGGAGATCATCCCATACCAGCGCGGAGTGTTCACCACCTCGACGTTCGTCTCGATACAGCAGACAAGATGTCACTACAGTGTTCTTCCTCCAGTAGGATTCAGACGCGAAAATCAAACAACAGAGCCACGAAAAAATCCCTAGTTCAAAACCTCAACGGTTCACCCGCAACCTAGAGACAACCACGACATTCGTCTCGATATAGCAGAGGCAATGCCAGCAAACGAAGCAAAGGCCAAATTCCTAGCTTCAGGGTCTTGACGGCAACTCATATAAAACCTGAAAGACTATCGGAGATCATCCCACACCAGCGCGGAGTGGTTATGACTCATCGGGGCTCCCTAAAATGAGCCTAACCTCAAGTAAAAAGCGGTATGGCAAAATTCCTAACGCTTGCTCTTCCAACGGTCAAACTGCTTAGGAAGATTGCTTGAAGACGTCTTGTCCAGCCTCCAAAGGGATCAGAGGCACGACAGTTGCAAGGCTACTCAAACAGAAAGATTGCCTATCGAGGAATACATCAGCCAACGCGACGGTACAATGAGCAAAACCCTAGTACCACAGACCCTGACGGACCTCTGTCGTAAAGAGCAGAGGTTAACTATGACGTTAGGACATTCTTGCGAAAACTTCTCGACTCGTCTCGGCTCGTAAGGAAAAGCCTTAGGCAGTGGGGATTAAAAAACATGTTTCCTAAGCACTGGGGCCCTACAAGTCGGTACAAATGGACTCTTGCATACTATTCATGGGCCACACACTCCGAAGTCGAATCCCGACAAGGAGGGAAACAACCACTTACGAGTCCTCTCGACTTGTAAGAGGGAAAATTCTCTTGTGAGATCCTTACGACTCTTAAGAGAAAGCACACTTAGGAATCCTCACGATTCCTAAGGAGAAAATACACCTACGAGATCCTCTCGACTTGTAGGGAGAAAAGCCTTTATGAGACCCTCACGGCTCATAAAATTGAAAAGTCTTAGGCAGCAGACCTGAACTTGTTTCCTAAGCCATCGTTACCCTGCAAAGAATCTAAGATGGACCATCACTTACTATCTACAGGCCACATTTGCTGAAATTACATAGCAATGACACAGCGAAGAGAAGAAAGCAGTAATAAAAAAAATGTGTATATTTTATTCATGAATTCAATCAAATACAAGTTGAATCATATGAAAGAATAAAAAAAGATGCATGTTATTCAAAGATTACAAATGTTCAATCTATACAAAACAGCAACTGAAAAGGAAGGATTTTCATTAAGTTAGCAAGTTGCTCGCGCACTCCTTTCAGTGCTTTCTCGTGATCAGCCGCCGCGTCCAGCTCCGCTTCAATTCGAGCCCTTTGCTGCAAGCACGATGAAATCTTCTTATCGATCTCCCGTTCGGCAGCTTCGCGACTCTGCATGACCCGCTCAATAGAGTCGAGCTTCCGCCTCAATACAAGCCCATCCGAGATATATTGCTGTAAGGTGTCAAAAGCAGCTCTCAGTTGCGCGGCATTCGTTTTAACTTGGGCGCGCAGCCAGGCAGATTCATCTGAAGCTTCCTCTCGTTCCTTCCGCCTGAAGGTCGCTTCTTGCTTGAAATGGCAGAGGAAGGACACGCTCTGCTTAACCCATGGAGCCCGTTGGGAGTTCAAAGCTTGAATTTCAGGAGCAGGACGTTCAAGCTCAAGCTCATGTAGGCAGGCCTCAATTTTCCTACAGTGATTAACCCAAGACTTAACGACGCCCTCGCTATGGAAGTTCACGAGCGTCGCCAGCATGGGATTAACCTCGGTAGAAAAATCTGCAGCGAGGGCAGGGGCCTCCGCGTCAAGCTCATCAATGGATTCACTCAACATACGAAGGCTGGTTGCAGCGCCCTTAGAAGATGGACGTCTAGAAAATGGTCCTGCTGGCATTAATATACCAGATTCAAATGGAGCAGGGACCGGTGCGACTGCTGTAAAATGAATTACGGTTAAAAGCTAACTCGCAAAATAAATCACATGAGTGATGAAGTATACTATACCGGCTGCGGCAGGTGGCAAGGCCGGGAGTACCGATGGCGAAACTATTCTTTCATCCCCTCCTTCGATTGGTAGTGCTGCAGGCAAAAAAAAGAAGAATTAGCAACGACTTGGCTACCCATAAAAGAAAAGAGAAGATACTAGCTAGAGACTGTACTCACCAACGCCACTAAATGAAGCAATCTCCGACTGGAAAAAGAAATGTGGGTGCAGCACCTGATACAAATGATCAAAAAGGACTCCTGCAAGGGTGTAATAATGTAATGTCATTATATAAAGTATATTGCCTACAATGAAACCGATAAGTCATAAACCCATACCTTCCAGCATTTGGGAGGACACGAGAGAAGGCAAAGGGGAGGCCGCCGTCAAATAAGCAACTGGCGATGCTTCCTCGGGTGGCACAACCTCAACGCTCGCCACACCTGCATTAGAAATGAGAGAAATACTGTCAGAGGAGATTGAAAGGGATTGCAGAATGAAAAGGAGAGCAATGACCAAAAATTTACCTGGTGAGTCGCCGGTCGAAACCGCGACAAGGGCGTCACTGGGTGCAGCGACTGCTTCACCCTCCTCCATCGGAATGGTTTCGCTGCCCGTAGCTTCGTCCCCCGATTCCACGAGAGCTGTCGTGACACTCGCGACGCCAGGAGATGGCAGGGAACCGCAGGCGGAAAGAGCGGCAATTGGAGCAGTCCCGGACTCCTGGGAAAGAGTGGCCCGCTTTGGGCTCAGTAGTTGCAGTCATCTCACCCACCACCTCCTCACCAGGACTTGGCCCTGCAGGATAAGATATATGAGAATCTAAAGATTAAAGCTTTGACAAAAGGATTCAGTATTACGTTACCTTGAGATGGCCTTTCAGCTGCGTCTCGAGCCGCGCGTATCGCCTGTCTATGAGCGGTAGACAGGGTGCCCGGAGCACCCTCCGAAGAAGCAGGGACAGGGGAAGCAGCGCTCGATCCTGCACCCACGGCCAAGGTGGCGCTGTGTTCTTTTGCTTCACGCCTCCTGTGCTTCCTTTCCGCCTGGGCCGTCAGGGCCGATCTTCTCAAGACCTCCGTCAAGGGGACATCATCGTCCGCGGCAGGGGTTACCTCTGGAGCCGTTATGGCGTCCTTCATCGGTTGCTTAAGTGAATCTTCTTTCGGCAATACCGACAGAACTGGGACTTCGGTAGCCGGCCTTGGAAGCGTCTCCGCACCGCCCTGCGAAGTCGGTACCATACCTGGAATAAGCTGAGTAGAGGTAGTCCCTGTAATAAGACAAAAATGAAGGGTCATATTACACATAAGAAATGGGAGTGGAGACGCGGTGAACCAAAATGTACCGATGCCTAAGGATGCTCGAAGCCTTTCCTCCTCCTCAAAAGTCTTGAGGGAAGCCGCGGGAGCCTCTTCAGTGGAGATGCCTGTTAAAGAAAGAGTGTCAGTCAAAACATGATAATAAAAATGTGATGCAATGACAAAAGATATGGCCGAGGTTTACTCGACTGTGCAAGGATGACCAGTCCCGCTTTGTGGCTTGCTAATCGCTCGGAAGCTGCAATAGCAGCCTCGAGGTCGGTATCATCCGGCGCCATGAATAGGCCTTCATTAGTCCCATATTCGCTCAGGCCCTCGCTGTAAGGAGCATGAGGCTCCTGGCCGAGTACAACATCAGCAGAAAGAATCGACTTCTTCTTCTTCTTCTGCGAGCGAGTACCGATCGTCGCTAGCACAAGCTTACGCTTGGTAGGCACCTTGGGACGACGAGTCCCGATATCTGAACCCAAGCTAGACTTGGGAGACGCCACAGTCACCACTTCAACGGGAGAACGGGGTAGCGGTAACTCAGGCCTATCATGCGGGACCTCGACCGCAGCAACTTCCCTCAAGGGAATAATGGTCCGTTGCTTTAAAGGAACAGCGGGTTACCAGCCGGAGCGGGGCCCTTACGATCAAGCAGCAATCGCTTCTCTTCCCTAATGAAGGCGCCCATCGAATGTTGATACCACACCACATACACATTCAAGGCCTTCGGAACATGACTCAGTTCACTAATGAAGAAGTTGGACCCCGTGTTCAGGCGCATAAAATGATGCAGCGCGCTTCGTATACCCTCTTCGGTAGCAGCAGGTTTTGCCAAGAAAGTCTCAAGCGGGACGCCCTGATTATAGCTTAGCTGCTGGGAGAAACGATGCGGGTTGTATCTCATGAACAACGTCGCATCATTCTGCCTAAATATGAGAAATCCTGGCCTGATGGAGTACAGATGAAGAATCTCTCGAGCTTTCAACACAGAGGCCCCGTCTTTAAAAATGTCCTGCAATGGCAGCACCATTTTTGTAGATTCCTGGCCAACGGTCAAAATTTTAGCGGTGAAGGACATACCATCTCCAACTGTGCGTGGACGAAGGAGCAAACCCCTAGCTTCCCGCGGTGTCGGACTTACGATGGATGCGTCGACCAGCTGCATTAGCCGAGGGAACTTATATCTGTCATAAAAAGAAGGTCTTCTGTGGATACCGAAGAACCCAAACACGTGCAACTCGAGCCATGAGGTGAAATAGAGCATTGAGAAGTTGGCAGGCTGCACCCCTGGCTCAGTAGTATCCGCTGCCAAGCTGAGGCCGTGATATAGGTGGGCCATCCTAGCGATCCCGACGGCCACTTGTATCCCGACAACCATTCGATACGCTGGGTAGAAGACGGACGGCCTCATATAGCGAGGGTGGATGGGAAGCGCGAACCAGCTTAACCACAAACCGAGGAACCCTAGAAAGAACGCTTCCTCATCGATGCCCGGAGCGACAATTTCCGAAAAGGGGACGATCGCGACGTTTGGAAGAAAGAAATCCTTTTGATCGACTTCCAATATTGGTGTTCATATCAGATTTTTGCATTTTCATACCGCCCAATTTTTATCACATTGCATATCCGTAGATACTCTTGAGCCGTGTTTGCTAGTCAATTGCAGGATACAGGTTCCCGGTTCTCAAACGGAGAAACTCATGAAAAACACGACAAAATCCGGTTCCTGCCAACCACAGATAAAAACTCGGTCTCTGCTCTTCATCCGTATGTTGCCAGATATCAATAGGAAGACAAAAGATCAAATCAATGTCATTCTCATGCACAAGGCTCAATGGTAGCACAAAATCCAAGAGATCTACGCGGAGCTCGAGGCAATCATGACAAAATCTTGACAAAAAGTCCACCTTTCCCTCAACAGAAATTCTGGAAAATTCGTGAAGAAATTATGATAAAATACATATACCAGAATAACGTACACACCAAACCAGGCCACCACCAGAAATTTGGGCACCCAACTCCTCTAAACGGCCGCGGAAGCGCGGCCAAAGGTGGGATTTGGCCGCCCTTCCGCGGCAGTTCTGGAGCCAATTGCGCAGAAATTTCAGGGGCTCTCTGGTCTTTTCACATGTGCCCGTATGGTTGCCCTAGATTCTCATTTCTCACCCTATAAATACCCCAGAATTCTGTGAAGAGAGGATCCATTCTTGTAATCTCATTTTGCCTAGTTGTAATGGGTTTCTTCTTCCTCTTCTCACCTCTTCTCCATTAAAACTTGTAAGTGAGCTTTTGAGTGAAGAGTGATGAATAAAGAAGAACAATTTGTTATCATGCTTGTCTCTTTATTTGTATGCTTATTATAATTTTATTTGTTGCAATTTTACTTGTTGTAATTTTAATTTGTTAAGTAGTTGTTGTTATTTTAGTTGTTTCTTTCTTCTCTCTTTTTCTTTATCCTTACATACGACAATGATACTTACGCTAGATCCTCGCCAAGGTGAGGTCGCAAATAGTTAGTCGTATTCTTCTAATCTCCCTCTTTCTATCTTCCTCTTTTGTTTTGTTTTGTTTTTCCTTATCATGAAGTGTGAGTAGTTTTATACTTGTTAGGGTTGGATAAGGGAAGTTTGAGAGAAGGAAATCTCTCTCTCTCTTTCCTTGCCCAACAACTTGAATCGACTCCCGTTAATTGAACCACAATCCGCTCCTTACGGCACCCTATCCTACATGATAGCGGTGATTCCGTAGTGAGACCGGTTGTGGTTGAATTAACCGGAGGGTATGGATAAGAGCCAAGAACGGACGGACAAGCACCAAAAGGAAGGACTATGCGTTGGAAAGCCTAGCTTATACTCGCAAGTTCCTTCCTAGTCGTGCTAATCCCCGTTGTTGCCGATTACCGTAACACCGATATTAAGTGGGGCAACGAAAGATGTGGAGACTCCTAACTCAAACTAACCTAATCCTCACCCTAACAAGCTCTCTTTAAATATCAACTTACACTTAGATAACCACAACAAAATCTGAACAACCGGACTTAACTCGTCGAAAAACACATAGAAAAAGATTCCCATCTCCCTGCGGACGACCCGTACTCAACCGGCTAGCTACGTGCGAAACCGTCTTGATTGCGGTATTTAAACTAAAAATTGAACACGCTCGTAACATTACCAATCAAATGGCGCAGTTGCCGGGGAGACGGTAGTCTATTTCTAAGTGAAATTTCGGGTTAATTTGTGAATATAAAAACAACCAAAAAAACCAAAAAAAAAAATATACTTTGTAAAAATCATCTTGTTATTCTTGATTAGTTTTTGTGCAAGTGTGCAGGAAATACGAAGCTCAAGATCGACGCCTAAGACGTTGGAAATACGGAGTTCAAGTACAGTGCCAAAGACGTGGGAAGATAGACCCACATTTCGCGGCTACACCGCGACGGACAAAAACGAAGCATCCGGTCTACTGTACAAATCTGGAGCAAAAACAGTGAGCAAGTAAAAATTCCAAACATCCAGACAACCAGAGGGGACAAAGAACAGCATCTCCACAAAATTCCAAAGCCCAAGCCCACCATCTAGCCGCGGAACCGCGGCCTTAGTACCTGTTTGGCCGCCCTTCCGCGGCCATTTAGTGGCTTAAGGGTCCCAAATTCTCTCTGTAAGCTCCTCTGCCTCTCTCCACTCCTCTAAGCTCCACTGAATTGTGTTTTCTGCAGCCTTCTTTGCGCAAATTCTTCTCCCCCTTCCAATAAACTGTTCTTGTGCAGGATTCTTTGCGCCGCAAATAAAAATTGTTTGCTGTTGATATTGTTACTGTTTTGCATTCTTTAATACGGACTTAAGGGGCTTGAAACCAATCCAGATTGGGTGGGGATTTCATCACCCTTCCCAGGACCCCAAAAATCACTAAAGCATATGCATTGTCCATTGTAATTAAAAAAATACTAGACTTCAGCCCTAAGGACTTCGCGCTCATTAGGAGAAGATAAACTTTGTTTAGAACCTTGCTTAACCGTATATTGTTTACGGGGTGTCTAGGAAAGTGTTAAAGGCGCAACCGCCGAAAGAGAAAGGGTTATTTAATTAAGGAACTTCGCGAAAGCGTTGGACAACCTCCCCTTATCTCTGCACTTACCTGGCCTCGTGATCAGTGTATTTTTAAGCCTGTTTCTCGACACTGTTTAACTTCGACAATCAAGTTCAGGAGCAGGTCTAGTAGACCTAGGTTACCCTAGATCTAGGTGTGATTGTGCATATCTTGTTTGTGATTGCTTAAGCCGTATTTCCGTACATACTTCTGTAAATCTCTTTCTAAAAACAAAATAAAAAAGAAAAAATCAAAAACTTTTATAAAAACTTGCCCTTTTTCCATTTTCACCCAACACCCATCGCCTTTCTTTATTGACGTTTTCTTACCCTCACCTTCTCCGCTTTGACTATACTAAACTCGTTTAGTGTATGTCCGCTTGGACTCGGGACACTAGCGCCCGTCTAGTCCGCGTTACGTTAGTCGCGACCGACTACGCGATCGACTCCGAAGTCGATACTCCGTCCACTCCTCTTTCTCCCCTTCCTTTGCCGGCCAACTCCGACGTTGACCGGAATTCTGTTCATACATCTTCACCTTCACCTTCACCTTCACCAACCTCTTCTTCCGCGATGTCGGGATTTATTCCAAACATCTCGTTGACCACCCCTGGATTGGCTCCACCTCCTATGGAGACCAATCTCCCACCACCTCCGCCTGTTGTAGCGCCGCAGCGAATTGCGCTCCAGGATCGTTTCTACCCTACCCGTTCTGCACTTCCAACCTGCCTTTCTCTTCCTCCGGCCAATGGGGACAACTTTGAAATTAATCCCCATTTCATCAACATGCTTCCACGTTTTCATGGGCTTGAATCTGAAGATGCCTATATCTTCATTAACAAATTTCAAAACGTCTGTGCCATGATGAAAACAACCCAGCTGTCGGACGATGCTATACGTCTACGGGTCATTCCGTTCACTTTATGCGATCTCGCAGAAAAATGGCTGTATAGCACCGCTTCCCACTCAATCACCAGCTGGGACGAGTTTGTTAAAGCGTTTCTGAAAAAATTCTACCCAAATCATAAGACCGCAAGAATTCGAAATGAGATCAACCAATTCTCCCAGCTTCCTTCTGAACCCTTTTGGAAGTGCTTTGACCGATACAAAGACCTTCTTGTTCAGTGTCCTCACCACGGTATAGAGAAATGGCAACTCTGCCAAACCTTATACGAGGGACTGAACCCAGCAACGAAGCAGTTGCTGGAAACCATCTGTCAGGGCCACTTCCTATCCAAATCTGACGAGGAAGCGTGGCAGTTCTTTGACGATCTTGCGGAGCAAACGCTACAGTGGGAGAGCACCAGACCGACTCCTTCTTCTTCTTCTACCTCCACTTCTACCGGTCAGTCTAGGGTAGGAATTCACCAGCTTGATGTCTCTATTGCGATGAGAGCTGAAATGGCTGCAATCACAAAAAAGCTTGAAGCAATAGAGAGCAAATTTTCTTCTCCTACTCCTGCCCCTGTTCTCCCCCTTCGTACCATCTGCGCTTGTTGTTCCGATCCGTCCCACTTAACTGAAGAGTGTCCTTACAATCCACCCTCGCAAGGACAGGATCAGGTTAATGCATTCCAGCAAAGACCAAGGAATGATCCATACTCTTCCACCTACAATCCCGGTTGGAGGAACCACCCCAATTTCGCCTGGAATCAGAATCAGAATCAATTCCAGGGCAACAATTTCCAAAGGGCCCCTCCACCGCAACAACAAGCGCAACAACAAACTCAGTATCAGCAGCCCTTCCAACCCCAGCCTTACCAAAACCAGACGAACAACTTTGCACCGAACAATTCCTTTCCACCAAACAACTTTGTTCCGTCGAACAACGATAAGGTTTCCTCGCTCGAGCGAAGTCTGGATGCGTTTGTTAAACAATCGACTCAATCCACCGCCAACATCCAGTCTTCGATCCAATCTTTAGTGCAACACACCGCCGCACACGGGCAGAGCATCAAGACCATCGAGGCCCAGATTGCACAGCTGAACGCGGCCTTGAGCGAGCGAGAGAAGGGGAAGCTCCCGTCCCAGCCACTTCCAAATCCCGGCCACCCACATAATGCACATGTTGCTCTTGAACAACAAAACCATAATGTGAGTGCCGTGACCACACTGAGATCAGGGAGGGTGCTGCAAAACAACATTGGAAAGCAAATCAACGATGACACCCCGGCCGCTTCTTCTTCTTCTTCTTCTCCTGCTTCTTCTTCTTCGTCTTCCGAGCCTATTCTCCGTTCTTCACAAGGCTCTCCTTCCTCTTCTTCTCTAAACGGACCCGCTTCTCACTCCACGAAAACACCTATTCTGGGATCCGTTCCAACTCCAAAATCTCCTCCTCCAGCATTAGACTCAACCAATTTTCAAAATGTTCCATTTCCAAACCGGTTGAGGTCTAACAAACAAAATCCACAAATGGAGAAGATTTTGGAGTTATTCAAGCAAGTTAACATTAACATTCCTCTTTTAGATGCTGTCCAACAAGTCCCTTCTTACGCGAAAATCTTAAAGGACTTGTGCACGAAAAAGAGGAAGTCTCAGGTACCCAAGAAAGTTTTCTTGGCTAGTGCTGTGAGTGATGCCCTTACCCAATCTTTACCACAAAAACGGAAGGACCCTGGCTGTCCTACGATTTCAATTACTATTGGGGATAAGAACATCAACCGCGCACTATTAGATCTTGGTGCCAGTGTTAACTTGCTTCCGTATTCAGTATACGAGCAATTAGGCGTCGGAGAGCTGAAACCCACACACTGCACTCTCCAGATGGCCGACCGATCGATCACCCATCCTAGGGGTGAGCTAGAGGATGTGTTAATCAAAGTCGGGGACTTCATATTCCCCGTCGACTTCATTGTCTTAGATACACAGCCTGTAGCTAACCCCCGGAATCAAATTCCGGTGATACTCGGTCGCCCATTTCTCGCAACCTCAAATGCTGTGATCAATTGTCGCAATGGTTCAATGAACCTCTCTTTTGGAAATATGACAATTGAACTCAACATTTTTAGGTTGGGGAATCAGCCCGCCGAACCTAATGCTCATATACTGGATGTTTGCTCGATCCAGGAGATCACCCCCGAAGAGTGTGAATTCGAGGAGTTTTTGTTTGAATACGATAATCTTGACGCCACTAGTGCGTGTCTCTTCGAACCTGCTGCTGTTTCTGCGCCCGATAACGACTACGAGTGTTTCACGTTCACGAACGATCTTAGCCGCGCACAACCCGAGTTTGAATCTTTCGACTTTTCGGATGAGTTACCTGAACCATCCGACTCGGTTGCCTACACTCGTTTTGAACCTTTGCTGGAGTCCTTTGAGTTCGAGACCTTTGCACCAGTCTTGCCTTCCATCATTTCACCTCCAACGCTCGAACTCAAGCCGTTGCCGTCTCACCTTAAGTATGCTTACTTAGGTGAGAACGAGACCCTCCCTGTCATCATCTCGGCTTCTTTAGCTCCCGAGCAAGAGAAAGCCCTTCTCACGGTCTTGCACGGCAACAGGCAAGCTTTTGGCTGGTCCATGGCGGACATCAAGGGGATTAGTCCCCTCATCGTTGAGCATCACATTCATCTGATGGATGATGCCAAACCAGCCCGGGATCCACAAAGACGTCTTAATCCAGTCATGAAGGAGGCTGTGAAGAAGGAGATCGTCAAATGTCTAGATAGTGGTATCATTTACCCTATCTCTGATAGCCAGTGGGTTAGCCCCATTCACGTTGTCCCCAAGAAGTCGGGCATCACGGTCATAACCAACGAGGCGAATGAGTTAATCCCTACTCGCACCCAAACTGGGTGGCGAGTTTGCATTGATTACAGAAAACTCAACGCCGCAACGCGGAAAGACCACTTTCCGCTACCTTTTATTGACCAGATGCTCGAACGATTGGCCGGACATGAGTACTATTGCTTTCTTGATGGCTACTCTGGCTACAATCAAATTCCCATCGCCGAAAAAGACCAGGACAAAACCACTTTCACTTATCCTTTCGGCACGTTTGCATATCGACGCATGCCCTTTGGGTTATGCAATGCGCCCGCTACCTTCCAGCGGTGTATGATGGGGATTTTCTCAGACATGGTGGAGAAATTTCTGGAGATTTTCATGGATGACTTCTCCATTTTCGGCGACTCCTTTGACGAGTGTTTGCTGCATCTTGACGCTGTCCTTACACGATGTAAGGACAAGAATCTCACTTTGAACTGGGAGAAATGCCACTTCATGGTGCGTGAAGGTATTGTCTTAGGACATATCATCTCGCAAAATGGCATAGAGGTTGACAAAGCAAAGATTGAGGTCATTTCCAATCTGCCTCCTCCCCGATGCGTCAGAGATATCCGAGCCTTCCTTGGCCATGCCGGTTTTTATAGACGGTTTATCAAGGACTTTAGCAAGATTGCTAGGCCCTTGACGCTTTTGCTGGCCAAGGACACGCCTTTCACCTTCGACTCGAGCTGTGTGACTGCATTCGAGTCACTGAAACTCTCACTCACTTCTGCTCCCGTTCTCTCTTCTCCTGACTGGACGCACCCATTCGAGATTATGTGCGATGCATCCGACTTTGCCATCGGTGCTGTCCTTGGACAGCACATCAACAAGATGCCGCATGTAATCTATTACGCGAGCCGAACCCTGAACGACGCCCAACTTAACTATACTACAACTGAGAAAGAATTCTTAGCTGTTGTATTTGCTTTAGAAAAGTTCAGGCCCTACCTCATCGGCTCTCCAGTCATTGTCTACACTGACCATTCAGCTCTGCGCCATCTTTTTGCGAAGAAAGATGCCAAATCTCGGTTAATCCGTTGGATCCTCTTGCTTCAAGAGTTTGACCTTGTCATTAAGGACAAACGAGGATGTGAAAACGTGGTTGCCGACCATCTCTCGCGACTTCCTTCTTCGCCTTCGCTTCCAATTCCGATAAACGACGTTTTCCCGGATGAACAACTCTTGACAGTATCTTGCGAACCCTGGTTCGCAGATATTGTGAACTATTTGGCCACGGGATTGCTACCGACCGAATGGTCACGTCAGGACAGACTTCGCTTCTTATCCCAAGTAAAACACTTTTACTGGGACGAACCCTACTTGTTCAAGTACTGTCCCGACCAGATTATTCGTCGGTGTGTCCCAGATGAGGAATTCAAGAGTGTGCTGTCATTTTGCCATGACCAAGCATGTGGCGGGCATTTTGGGCCCAGAAAGACAGCCGAGAAGATCTTGCAATGTGGTTTCTACTGGCCACAACTTTTCAAAGACGCTCACGACTATTGCAAGACTTGCTCCCGGTGCCAACACATGGGCCGGATATCCCGGAGGAATGAGATGCCGCTCCAACCGATCTTGGTTGTGGAGATTTTCGATGTTTGGGGGATAGACTTCATGGGGCCGTTTCCCAGCTCTTTTGGGAACTTGTACATCCTTCTAGCTGTTGATTACGTCTCTAAATGGGTCGAGGCTGTGCCTAGCCGGACTAACGACAACAAGGTTGTCGTTAGGTTCCTTAAAGAAAACATTTTCTCCCGGTTTGGGCACCCCCGAGCGATCATTAGCGACAATGGAAGTCATTTCTGCAATAGGACTTTCGAGGCCTTGATGCAGAAATACTCCATTAATCATAAGCTTTCTACGCCCTACCACCCCCAAACCTGTGGGCAGGCCGAAGTTTCAAATCGGCAAATCAAGCAGATACTGGAGAAAACGGTTTCCAAGAACCGTAAGGATTGGTCTCTGAAACTCACTGATGCCCTTTGGGCATTTAGAACCGCTTATAAGACCGACCTTGGCATGTCTCCCTATCTGCTTGTGTACGGAAAAGCCTGCCACCTTCCTGTCGAAATCGAGCATCGCGCATTTTGGGCGATAAAGGAGCTGAATCTGTCTCTGGAAGATGCGGGCAGCCATCGGAAGCTGCAGCTGAACGAACTGAGCGAGCTTAGGGATGAGGCTTACGACAACGCGGTTGTCGTTAAGAATCGAACGAAGGTGTTTCATGATAAACACCTTTTGCGCAAAACCTTCGTACCTGGTCAGCAGGTACTTCTTTACGACACCCGACTTCACTTCCATCCTGGAAAGCTCCGATCTCGCTGGAAAGGGCCGTATTTTGTGCGGAATGTGTATCCGCAGGGCGCTGTGGATTTGGAAAATCCAAAGGACGGTTCACTCTTCAAGGTAAATGGACACCGATGCAAACCGTACCTTAGCGCCGAACCAACAGAGGAGCTCCTGTTCTTACAGGAGCCGGTTTACCTTGCTTGATCTTCCTCTGCCTACCTCCAAACTTCGGTTATCCAGCCAAGAACAGTGGACACTGTTCCAAATAAGTTTGGGGGTATGTATAAACCATTTTGTTTATATTTGTGTATATTCTTTTTCTTTTCTTTCAAAAACAAATAAAACTTGTGTATCGCTAACCGACAATTTTGAACCTTCAAACTGATCTCTTCATGCAACGACAGTGAGGACACTGTCCAGTTTAAGTTTGGGGGTACGCTCGGTGCGCATTTCTTACCTTCGCATTCATATGTATATTTTGCATCTGCATATTTAAATTCATAAAATCCATAAAAATTTGAAAATTTTCTAAAAAATATAAAAACTTTTTTGTCAAGTTAGCTTGTGGAAGAACTCTGATTCAACATTCGACGGTTTTTGTTTGAAAAAATAGGAATAACTAGATCTTATGTTTGGATTTTGAAAACCTGAAAGATAACTCTCCTTTGAAGTTAACTATAGCTGATATAAGTCTTTACATCACACTACACGTGTCGTAAGATTTTGGGAAATAGATGACAAGTCTTTCATGTTTAAACTTTTAAACAGATAAATGATTTTCTGAGGATCAAATAGGTTTGTTCTGAAATAAGTAATGTCAAGAATAGTTTATGAAGTAAAGCGAATATGAAGGAATGTTATTGATGCCATAATTGGAGCTAAGTCTGAAAAATAACCCATCTGAAACTTGATTGGAATGATTACACACCAAACCCACTAGACACGTCTTTTATCCAAAAAAAAAAAAAAAAAATATTTGAACTGCCGGTTATATCTCCGTTCGTATTAAATCATCTGATTTTCACGCCAAACTGTCTTTTGTTTTTTTGACCTAGGTAACTTGAGTAATTAAGTCCGCTGGGGTGTTTCTACACCTAATGCCCTAAAACCAACTGGTTTGGGTGCATTGGCCCAAAGCTCGCTAAGAAGCCTAGAAAGTCCAGTTTAAAACAAAGTCAAGCAAGTGTTCTCTCCGAGTTAAAATTCCTAACGGTTCTTTGTGTGAGAATAATCTTGATAAAAGACAGGCTTTTATAAAAAAAAATTTTAACGGAGATATGAAGGTTTTACTCTTTGATAAAGACTATCGCACGTTCACAGAGGTGTGTATGAAATGAAAACAAGAAATAGGTGGAGTGAAAAATACGACTTAGTTTCCTGTTAAGGAAGATAGAAATTCTGAAGTTGAAACCTTACTGGAAAACGAAACTTGAAAAATGCTTAACTCGTTATAAAACTTATGTGATCCTTTTAAAATTATTATCTGGGCTTTATTGTGCGACATGATGACTCTAATCGATCCTTCTGGAACTTAACGACACTATCCGCACTGCACGTAAAGACATATAAAATCTGTAGTTAAATAAGATGTGAGGTGTGAAAAATAAAGGTTCGATAGTCTAGACTTAGGATTATAGAATTGTTATTTTCTAAAAACAAAACTTTAGGGTTTGAAGCTTAGTTATTTTACAAAACCAACTTGACAGGATTTTGTGGGTAGTATCCGCTGAAAACCCTCAGGAGACAACACTCCTCCTACTAGGGACACCTAGAGGTTTAACGGCTTGTTGCACATGCTCAGTGCAATCGCGTTCCCTGCGAAAGTGAGGTTAGGAAATTTTTTGTGAATAAATGGGCTTTGCTCGGGACGAGCAAATGATAAGTTTGGGGGTATTTGTTCATATCAGATTTTTGCATTTTCATACCGCCCAATTTTTATCACATTGCATATCCGTAGATACTCTTGAGCCGTGTTTGCTAGTCAATTGCAGGATACAGGTTCCCGGTTCTCAAACGGAGAAACTCATGAAAAACACGACAAAATCCGGTTCCTGCCAACCACAGATAAAAACTCGGTCTCTGCTCTTCATCCGTATGTTGCCAGATATCAATAGGAAGACAAAAGATCAAATCAATGTCATTCTCATGCACAAGGCTCAATGGTAGCACAAAATCCAAGAGATCTACGCGGAGCTCGAGGCAATCATGACAAAATCTTGACAAAAAGTCCACCTTTCCCTCAACAGAAATTCTGGAAAATTCGTGAAGAAATTATGATAAAATACATATACCAGAATAACGTACACACCAAACCAGGCCACCACCAGAAATTTGGGCACCCAACTCCTCTAAACGGCCGCGGAAGCGCGGCCAAAGGTGGGATTTGGCCGCCCTTCCGCGGCAGTTCTGGAGCCAATTGCGCAGAAATTTCAGGGGCTCTCTGGTCTTTTCACATGTGCCCGTATGGTTGCCCTAGATTCTCATTTCTCACCCTATAAATACCCCAGAATTCTGTGAAGAGAGGATCCATTCTTGTAATCTCATTTTGCCTAGTTGTAATGGGTTTCTTCTTCCTCTTCTCACCTCTTCTCCATTAAAACTTGTAAGTGAGCTTTTGAGTGAAGAGTGATGAATAAAGAAGAACAATTTGTTATCATGCTTGTCTCTTTATTTGTATGCTTATTATAATTTTATTTGTTGCAATTTTACTTGTTGTAATTTTAATTTGTTAAGTAGTTGTTGTTATTTTAGTTGTTTCTTTCTTCTCTCTTTTTCTTTATCCTTACATACGACAATGATACTTACGCTAGATCCTCGCCAAGGTGAGGTCGCAAATAGTTAGTCGTATTCTTCTAATCTCCCTCTTTCTATCTTCCTCTTTTGTTTTGTTTTGTTTTTCCTTATCATGAAGTGTGAGTAGTTTTATACTTGTTAGGGTTGGATAAGGGAAGTTTGAGAGAAGGAAATCTCTCTCTCTCTTTCCTTGCCCAACAACTTGAATCGACTCCCGTTAATTGAACCACAATCCGCTCCTTACGGCACCCTATCCTACATGATAGCGGTGATTCCGTAGTGAGACCGGTTGTGGTTGAATTAACCGGAGGGTATGGATAAGAGCCAAGAACGGACGGACAAGCACCAAAAGGAAGGACTATGCGTTGGAAAGCCTAGCTTATACTCGCAAGTTCCTTCCTAGTCGTGCTAATCCCCGTTGTTGCCGATTACCGTAACACCGATATTAAGTGGGGCAACGAAAGATGTGGAGACTCCTAACTCAAACTAACCTAATCCTCACCCTAACAAGCTCTCTTTAAATATCAACTTACACTTAGATAACCACAACAAAATCTGAACAACCGGACTTAACTCGTCGAAAAACACATAGAAAAAGATTCCCATCTCCCTGCGGACGACCCGTACTCAACCGGCTAGCTACGTGCGAAACCGTCTTGATTGCGGTATTTAAACTAAAAATTGAACACGCTCGTAACATTACCAATCAATTGGCCGGCGATCCAAGCCAAAGCCGAAAGGATCATCAAGTTTGGCAAACTTTTCACCTTGTCGCGATAAAACTTCCGTACGGAGAAAATGAGCGATAAAATCTGTAAAAGTAACCCCGCGGCCTCCGGATTTGAGAAAGAGGCTCTCATACATATTCAACACCTTTATCAAACTTGGGAACTGGTGTTGAATGGCGTTCTCTGGGGTAAGACCCATTACCATTGATTTGGTGGCAAAAATATACTCATCCGGAGGAAGCAGCTCCTCATAATGCTCTCCCCTAACGGGTAAACCAGAGACCTCGACAAATTCCTTTAAGGAAATGGAGACTTCTCGATCCAATAAGAGGAAAGTGTGGGTCGAAATGTTCCATTGCTCTAGAAACTCCTTGATCCACCATGTAGGAGGTGCAGAATACTGGAATAAGGAAGCGTAGATCGCAGGGTACAATCCGAGCTTCAGCAGCTGTGACTTCTTCGCCAATAAGATATTTCAGGCCCACTGTAAGTATCCGGCCAGGTGACGGGGAGTTAGTCCTATGTTGTAGGGCTGTCCCCAAGGGCGCGACTCGTCCTGACATATGCGCCGCCCTAGAGTGTCCAAAGCCACCGGCGGCTGCACGGGTACTGCGGAAATAGAAGGCCGAAGGAGACCCTCTGAAGTCTAATTCACCTCCTCCAGAGTATAGCTTATCGGGGGTGCATCTGCATAAAAAATCGCAGAGATAGGCTCCGAGGGTGTCGCACAAGAAAAGCTTTGGCGGCCTCTGATAATTTGATCGTACCATCTACCCCATAAATGAAGATTCTTGTGCTCCGGGTCATGGTCTTTGATTAGCGTAAGAACCTCTCGGTCTATGGGCGCTTCGGGGAATCCGCCTTTTAAGCGGACAAATGGGAAGGAAGTGTCGAAAAACATAGTACCTGCGCGGAAAAGAACAAATTTTCAGCTGCCAATTCTACAATTTAAGTTCTGTCAGTAGGTACTTTAAATCGGTACCATACTGCAATGCAGTGAAAAGGGACCAAGGGGGACCCACATAATCCAGATGACATTGCATCATTAATAAAACAGCCTCATCATTTGATGAGACTGTCAATTAAATGAGGAAATCCTCAATTTATTCTCATTTAATGAGAATTCCTTGGGCCAAGGAGTAAATCTCCCCTTGAGAGCAGTGCTCTATAGCAGAATGACACCTGTCAGATTCTAATGATGAAGGAATAAAATTCCTCAAGAAAATTCTAAGAGCCTTGCTCTGTAAAGATGATAGAATTACCCATCAGAGAACTTAAAGTAAAGTTTTAATGGAATAAAATTCCATTATCTTTAAGATCCACGAACAAACTCTTAAGAGTTCTTCATGAAAGATTAAATCTATGTGATTTGAAAAGAGCAAAGCTCTGTTAATGAAACCCTAAAAAAGGTTTTCTTTAGATCGAAGATCTATGAAGAGCAAAGCTCTGTTAATCGGTGAAACTCTAGATTATTAAATGATCTACTCAAAGATTTAATCTTTACCTAAGATTTTGACAGAAATCTGTCCTTAAGAAAGCTATTAAGCCAAAGAGCTATGCTCTGCAAGAGAATAAAAATTCTCAGAAGGAAGAAGATGAACAGAAATCATCTCAAGGGTCAAAGGTCCTATTTATAGGCACTGAGATGCCGTTTCAACTTTTGAGTTGATCCAAGGGCGCAGATGCTGCCACCGCTGCACTCACGTGTGGGCCACATGAGCGCAACGGTGGGGGGGCATTTGTTTCCCCCAATCAGAGCAAAGCTCTGTTTAAAATTCAAATTTTAAAATGAAGCAACGCTTTAGAAGCAGCGCTAAGTGCGCTGCGCCCTAAGCAGCGCACCACATACAAAGCACATGTGCGCTAGCGCCAAGTGCGCTGCGCCCTAAGTAGCGCACCATGTGCAAAGCATGTGTGCTCTAGCGCTAAGTGCGCTGCGCCCTAAGAAGCGCACCACGTATAAAGCACGGGTGCTCCAGTGCTGGAACTAAAAGCTCCCCCACCGTCAGATCAAAGATCTAATAAAGATGATAGATTATCAATTAATCAGAATTAAATTCTGTTAAGGAAAGATTCCTCAAAATCTTTCCAAACAAAAAGATTGTGCTCTGTAAATCAGAGCACCATTGGATCAATGATCCAATGTGATTAAAAATCACCAAAAATACAGAATAAATTCTATATGGAAAAGATTTCCCAATCTTGTTAAAAACAAGAAAATTTCCTTCTGTAAATCAGAAGCCCTTGGATCAAAGATCCAATGGTGGGGCATCCCCAAATCAATTGGAGAAAAGATCTTCTTAACTGATTGAACAAATTAGCTCACCCTATATAAAGGCCTCAAGACTTCAAGGCTCAGGCTTTGAGAGATCTCAGAAAGAAGAGTCAAGCTCTCGATAGAAGAACAACTTTTCTTTAAGGTAAAAGAACAGAGAGATGAAATCATCTCATATTAAAAAGAAAAATCCACTTCTTTTAAGATCATAGATCTATAAGACCAAAGGTCTTTCACAAAGAGATCAAAAGATCTTATCATAAAACAAGAGGAAGAACACAATTCTTCTCACAGATCATAGATCTATAAGACTAAGGTCTTTTATACAAAGAGGGGGGGAGAATACTTCAATTCTCTAAGGATCACAGATCCATAAAGGCAAAGCCTTTCACAAAAATAAGAGATTGAAATATCTCCTAGAAAATAAGAACTTTGTTCTTGAAACCTGGAGACGAAGTCTCTTCTAAACGAGAATTTATTTCTCAGATCATAAAATTGATCAGATGCGCTTCTGCGCTCTTAGACTGGCGCTCAGCGCCAAGCACACCACATGTCCCTCACGTGTGCGCCACTCAACAGTTAGCGCTTTACGCTCTTGAACTAGCACTTTACGCTTATGGACTGGCGCTCAGCGCCAAGCGCACCACGTGCTCCTCACGTGTGCGGCACTGAACAAATAGCGCTTTGCGCTCACAAATCAGTGCAATGCGCTCATAGACTGGCGCTCAACGCCAAGTGCACCGCGTGTCCCTCATGTGTGCGCTACTCGGCAGAAGCGCACTGCGCTCTTTGATTGGCGCAAAGCGCCAAGCGCACCATGTGCTGCGCTGATAGAACATAAATTGTTCTTTAATAAGCCCCAGAGCTATGATGATTGCTCAGCATTCAATAAAAGATAAAATATTGTCAGAATTCAAATCAATGCTCAGTATTGTTAAAAGGGCCAAGCCCAAATAAATGCTCAACAACTCAAAATAAATGTTAAACATTTTTTTAACTTGATTGGACTTAGCCCAAGATTGGCCATAAGTCCTCAATTCAGATTAACTGAGCCTATATGCTCACAAATCTTTTGATCTTAGTCTCAAATTGGACTACAGATCTCTCAACCAAAATCGGTTCAAGGGTACATCTCTTTACTCCTTTGATATTTTTCGTTGTAATCCTTCAACGTCTTCAGAGAGGTGATGGGTCCCGACAACCATACATTTCATAGACTATGGCGTCTTTAAACTGGACTGTGGGGTCCTTAAACCCATGAACTATGATGTCCTTAACCCTGGACTGTGGGGTCCTTAAAGCCATGGACTATGATGTCCTTAACCTCGGACTGTGGGGTCCTTAAACCCATGGACTATGATGTCCTTAACCTTGGACCGTAATGTCCTTAAACTAATTATTGACCGCAATGTCCTTAAACTAAAACAATAGAGCTCAAATGCTCTTTTGTTGGATCTAAACGATCCCGTTGAGTAGATCTTAGTCTAAAATTAGACTAACGTATCCTCAACGAACATTTAAGTTGATCTTAGTCTCAAATGAGACTAACGTATCCTTAAACCCAACCCAAAACCCAAATCTAAGAAAATATGGATTTGGACTAATCCACGCCCTACGGGCGACAATATAAATTAGTCTCCGTTACAATCCACGGGCAACCAAAAACAAAACAAACACCCACGACACGAAGTGACTATCTGGAGAAGGAGAAAGTGGTTACCGCGATGCGGTAGCGTAATTAACTGCAGGGGCTTGCGCCTGCAGGGAAGAGCGTCCCCACAATCAAAAACCCCTCGATGAGGGGGAATCTGACGAAGTCTGCTATATCGGCCGCATCCGTCTAAACCTTCGATATACGGTGCCATAAATCAACTTGGCATCTTCGGAGAGGTGGACGGATAGCACCAAATAGCATCTGCCCTCGAAATTCAGGCAAGACGGACCTACGCGGTTCCGTCCCTGTTTTCGGCGGGGGAACATTAACCAATCGCATTTAACATGCAACAAACAAGCACCACTTAGCTACCGAACACTACGTCTTAACTTGGTCAATAAACGCAGTACGAATACTAAATAATACTCATAAGAAATGACGGAGGGATACGGCTGGTTTTTGGTGAAAAACCTTTAACATAATGAACTTGATATCGTTGAAGGAATCCAAGTGGTTTTACAAATGTATAGTGGCGCAAACTTTTGCTAAAGAGGTCACTCCCTATGAAGGGATCTCAGCTCTTTCATCATCAAACGGGGTGTATGATATTCAAAACTGAATACCACGATTCAAAGCAAAAATAATCGACTATAGTGAAGTTATTACGCTGACGCAAAATTTTGCCCAAGGGGTCACTCCTGATGAAGGGATCTCGGCCCTTGCCTTGTCGAATGAGGTGCAAGATATTCATAACCGAATACCACTGTGTAAAGAAGAAAAGAACATCTGTAATATCAGTTTTTTAAAAAACTTGGTTCCAATAACATCAAATAGGTTTGTTTTATCTTTGCATTGATCAGAATTAACGCAGTCCCATCAATTAATCATACCAAAAAGAACGAAAAATATGATGTACGTTTATGCCACCCGCATTCTCCACTGGGCCCCGTCATCACCCGTTAGGTTACTTAACTAACGACAGAGCGGGGGTTGGACTAGCGCGGGTGCAAAACATATACAACATCTGCTAGTATATATATATAAATATATATAACATTCGTCCCAGGCATGATATAAAGTAACATCTCAGAATCTCAGCCAAGCAACACAGAGTGGTGGATAATCCTGGAGTCTCGGGTTTCATTTGAGCCGCAAATGAGACCCGATGTTCCCTGTCGTGTGGATAGCCCATGCAATGAAAATTTAGACCCCAGCGAGCGCGGCAAGTTACCCACCAATCCCAGAAGCGAGGAAACCCCAATCAACAACGTGAATGGGCCACCCAACACTCCATGGAATCCGGTAACTTGAGCACCCCTCTTTGGGTCAACCTATACCCCTATGAGTGCGGCAAATAGCCCACCAATTCTAGAGCGAGGCCCCCTCCGTCTCACCACCATTAGATGCGGGCCCGTTACCCTCTAGAACCTGACAATTCATGCATTCCACCGCGGGATAATCCTAGTACAGAAAAGAAAATAAGTACTAGGGTGACATCGACCTCAACCCGATCGTGCCCCAAACAATAATATACAAACGAGCAGTGACGACAGTCCACATGTCGGACGCTCGTCCCGCAATATCAAATGTACAAATGAAACTAAACTTTACTACCATTTCACCCAAGCTATCCACCATGACGATCGAACAACAACCACAGCACAACACATAACATCAACATGAATGTCACGTTCACAAACCCGTCTAAAAGTCATATAGCAATTAGACGAGTTGTACCGCTCTAATGACATTCACGGTCGAAGATAGTAATGTATGTACTACAAACTACGATATTAGAATTCCGCACTCAATTAGCAAACTAAACCAATTTCCAAAACCTTGAAAAAACAGTGAGCTAAAGTTCCAAAAACCGACCGTTTATAGCCAATTCGGAAGTCCGAATCAAAACGAAACGCGCCCAAACTTTCACGGGGAGTTAGAGCACGAAATTAACTTCAAGTTGGGGGGCCTAAATGGGGTACCCCATCCCCAAAACCACCACAAGGTGGCCAGGGGGTGAGGCAGACCCGAAACTGCCCAAGGTGGGGCAGTTTCGGGTCCCCACCGCCAAGACCACCTTGTGGTGGGCTTGGGGAGTAGGCCCAGCCATTCAGTTCCCCTGAGGATTCCCCAGGGTACCCATGCACCACCTCGCGGCTTCTCAGTTCAAACCGTGAACCTGCGTGGTGTGCAAATATCTCAAACTTTCAGTTTTCGAAACTGTTTTTGTCGGCAGTTTTTGCACGACAAAAACGATGGATTTATAATGTCGCAAAGAGTTAACTAAGGCTTATGGAGTGGCTCTGATACCATGTTTGGTTATGCAATCGCCCCGGCCATCAAACTGTGGCCATTGTGGAACAATTTTTTTCAAAAACCGGCGCTAGAACAATTCGATAACCCGGATCGACCCATAAGCCCTAAATTACAAAAACATGCATAGGAGCTAAACTAAAGGGTTAGAGTGATTATACCGAATCGATCCGTGTCCTTTGGTCTTCAACCACCTTCCCAAGCTCCTAGAGGCCTCCTTGATCAAGCTTGATATTCGGTCTCCCTTCATCGAAGATGATCCACCCGAGGATTTATGAAACGAACTCCTACTTCATAACCGAAGTAACTAGGGTATCTAGTTTGCTAAACTAGGGTATCTAGTTTGCTAAACTAAATAGCCAAGATGATGTAAAGTCTAATGAAGGATTAATTTGTCTCTAGACACCCAAGGTTTCTCAACAAATGAGAGGGTTTGGGTGGAGGAAGAAGAAGATGCCATGAGGATGAGAGTGTTGTAGGAGAGAGAATGAATAATGACTTGAATTGATTTTTGTGTGTTGTGAGAATTAATAAATAATGGAGCCATCCAAAATAATATCTCAAGTCTCCAAAATATCTTGAGTCAACAAAAAATATCTCAAGTCAACAAAATTCTCACAACAAACAAACAACCCTAAGCATGCTTAGAATAGTAACCATGGGTCATTACTAAGCCATGCAAAAATAATACAATAAACACCCCATCCTCCACCTCAATAACATTTTAATCCAAAAAGGTCTAAACCATAATGAGGTGTGATCTTCTAAAAGTAATCTTATGAGAAATTACAAGAATACCCCTCATCCGTATATACATATCCGCATCCATATTCCGAAGAATACGAATACAATGAGACGAAAATAATCCAGCAATATAATACTATGATCCGGCTTAAACCAAAACCCACTAATATTATCCGTCTGAACATCATCCGTGCACAAGTACACGTATGTGATCGAACCCTGTCGTAAAACCATACGGCCTCTACATCGTTTCACCCGAAGTAGGGAAACCCTCTATGTGGGACTCTAAAGACTCGTCAATACGCTGGCTGTGGGTTTAACCACAAGCACGTCAACGACACTAGCTGGACGTAACGGCTACCCAGGTTTTGAGCGAAGGGTAGGCCGACGAGGAAACTCATCCTGAAACCCCTACTAAGCCTGACAGTGACAATATCCGTATAGTCCGGTCTATTCGTTTATGAGTATCACATATCGAGTCTAGTGGGTGGATA
Organism: Agapanthus africanus; assembly: GCA_030015575.1. Taxonomy (NCBI): domain Eukaryota; kingdom Viridiplantae; phylum Streptophyta; class Magnoliopsida; order Asparagales; family Amaryllidaceae; genus Agapanthus; species Agapanthus africanus. Next base: position 524,170,377 of record CM057346.1, read on the forward strand.
AAATCAGACCCTTAACTACGCGACATTTAGTGTCGGTATGAAGCCCATCACCCACTGAGAAACTATTGATCCGAATCAGTAATTCTCGACTATCTTGGCCAAGGATTTCTGGTGATGGCCACCCGTACACAACGCGACATCAACCCCTAATACCGGGAGAGATGAATCCCCTAACGATCCGCTCACTACCTCCATGTGGCTCGGGACTGTATCCAACTAAAACCTGTTCGCACGACTCCTTTGAGCCGTGGTAGGGTAGTAATCAAAACACTGTGGAAACTCACATGAGACAAATGACAATCTCAGGTCGATAGACTAACCTGTACACATGTCATCTGGGAACTGCTATCTGACAATAGGTATAATACCAACTAGTATGTTCCCGACGAGTCCGTCCGGTGTACTCATAACCCAATGAGCACCTGTATACATCTTAGGTGAACAAACTGACACCAATGACTTGTGAGACCGGCCACCGCCCTCCGTCGGGGTCTCGATCAGTATACACTAGTCTACTCTGGAGTATCGATGCCCAGTCTCGAAACTCCCTTGACTAGGGACAAGTAAAAATGTGCTTATAGACTACCCAGCTCCCACGTATATGATTGCCATCATAATGCTGGTAGTCAAGCAAAATTCATATGGGCTCTATCAACATGTAATAGTAATCTGTAATGCCACCTAATGTTGTACATGATGATAAAGACAAACCAGATAGTATACTATCATCTCGAGTAAGACCGTTCTACCGGTATAGGTCCTCTCTCAATTAACATAATCACCTGCCTACGACTATGATAATTGCTTTAGGGCACTATATCCAACACAAGCCACCTGCCAATTCTAGAAACCGGATAACTCGCCCTCAATATCATAAGTCGGTCACACGTCGTTTTCTAGAATCCAGTAATTTGAGCACTCCTCTACGGGTCGATCCTATAACCCCTACAAGTACGGCGGGCAACCCGCCAATTCTAAAATGAGACGGTCCGGTCTTAAACACCATGAGACGGTTACCTACCGCATTCTAGAACTCGGTTACTCGAGCACTTCTCCTAGGTTACTCCTAATACAAATGAAATATATACAACGGTGATATCGACCACATCCTGGTCGATCCCAATAAAATAATATACATAATACGGAAACGGCGGCCACAAGTTGGAGCTCGTCCCGAACAAATGAATACAACATTATAAATCAAAACTGTACAAGCAATTGCACGAGGGGCTATCCATCACGACAATCTAGCTAAACCATCACACACACACACACACACACACACATACACACACACATATACAACAACAAGCAACACCATAATATGTGCAACCCCGTCTAATTTAACATATAGCAATTAGACGATATTTAATAACACATACAAACAAGCGGATTATAAACGATGCTAAAATTTTGTCCGAACGTTTTCCGTATTTCCCCAAAAGCAAAGATAACACTACATGAAATCTGGGGAAAAATAAATGATACCAAAAATGAAGTTTCATCAATTCCAAGTAACCACCAAAACACACGGACCCAAGGACAATTTTGGGGTGTAAATAGCGGCCAAAATGGATTTTCCGATAGCCTAAGTTTTGAGTTAGGCCATCGTGTTTTTTCCCATGTTTTCATACCTCAAAACAAATCCACTGACATACTCTAAAAAAATTTCAGGCGTGTTTAAAAAAATCGACAGAAACTTGGAATTCGAAATTCGATCTGGCAAAACTTTCGGCGTCGAAACTATAACATTGTTCTTAGTGCCCCTGTCTTTACAACCGCGGCCGATGCGGAATCGAAAAACAAAAAAAATTTAAGAAAAGCACTAGAAACTATTCCCTAGCGATCGTTCTAAATACCAAACTAGTAAACTAAGCATACAAGATTTGGGAATTACAACCTTTGATGCGTGTCCACCCAATCGTGGAAGACCCTTCTAAACTCCTTATAGACCGTCGAGAACAAGCTTGAAAGACGATCGCCCTTCCCGAAAATGATTCAACCAAGAGAAACCGATCTAAGTTTCATGTTTACCTAATAAAGCAACTGATACTCCAAACTTGCTAGATATGGAGTGTGGAGATGTAGCATTTTTCCACTATCATTCACTTATTTTACATGCTCAAGAGAGCATCCTCACTCAAGAGAAAAGAGGAGAAGTGAGGAGAGAGAGTGTGTATGTGTCAATGAGAAAGGAAAATGGCTTCATTTTAATTTTTAACCATAACAAAAATATATGTCACAACAATATTGCAATAAACAATTGAAGCTCATCCCTTTCTAAATATCCTCAACTATGTCCAAAGCCACCTCACCCTCCACCTCATTTCCTATTGATTTTCTAAAAAGAAAATCAATAATGAGGTGTCTTCCTTCCAGAAAGTATTCCGAATAAATACGGAATATATCCCCCGGTATATGTATCGCTATATATACGCGTATCTGTATAAAAATACGAATAGCTAAGAGAGTGAAAATGAATAGTGAACATAATACTAATATATATATATATTATTAATCAATACTTAATTTAATAATCTGGCTTAATCCTAAGCCGTCTAGTATTGTCAATCGTCCGATTAAAATCCATGTAGCCAGTACACGTATTGAATCGGACCCTTTCACGTATCAATATATGGCTTTTATATCATATCGCCTGAACCGGGAAAATCCTCCGTGCGGGACTCTAAAAACTCGATAATACGCTGGCAGTGATTTACTTGATAAATCCAAAACCATAAGCATGTCAGCGACACTAACTGTACGTAACGGCTACCCAGATATATGCCGAAAGGGAGGTCGAAAATCAAGTCCATCTGTATCCTACTGAGCCTGAATGTGACAATCTCCGTACAGTCCAGCCTTTTCGTCTTAAGAGTATTGCATACCGGGTCTAGGGGTGGATAACGTCAGATTCTTAATAACCCGATAGGTCATGTCGGAGTCAAACACATCACTAACCGAGAAACTACCGAACTCCTATTAGTAAATCTCATCCACCGTGACCACATGTTTATGGTGATGGATAATCGAACACATCGCGATATTAACTCATAATACCAGGAGAGACAAATTCTTGACAATCGTTCGCCGCCTCCATGTGGTTCGGGACTGTACCCAACTAAAACCTATTTGCAAGACTTCTTTGAGCTGTGGTAGGATAGTAATCTAAGTAGAGTAGGAACTCACTGTTAGTGTATATGCCCTACGGGCCATTATTGTATCATACTAGCTTGTATATTATTTAATGGAAGCTTGGAATATTCACAGTTATATTAACAGTCTTTCTCAACATAGTAGTATGCTACTTGGTTTATATCTATCTTAATACGTGTATATATTTCTTTTAGCATATCGTGAATACATATTGATAGAGCCCATAGGATCTTGCTTGACTACCAGCGTTGTGATGGCAGTCACACTAGTGGGGGCTGGGTAGTCTACAAGCACATCCTTTTTCAGGTCCCTAGTCATAGGATTATCGAGACAGGGCATCGATACTCCAGAGTAGACTAGTGTGTACGCTTCTCATCCCAGCAGGGAAATGGTCTGTCCCATAGCCATTAGTACGTTGTACTGGAGATAGTATGCAGGTGCTCGTTGGGTTACGGGTACACCGGACAGGACTCGCAGGGAACTGTTGGTTGGTATTATACCCATCGTCAGTTAACAGTTCCCAGGTGACATGAGTACAGCATAGTCCGTTGACTTGACACTGCTGCTTCGTCTCGAGTGTGTTCCCACTGTTCTTAGATTGCTACCCTACCACGGCTCAAAGGAGTCATGTAAACAGGTAGCAGTTGGGTGCAGTCCTGAAGCACTTGGAGGTAGTGGCAGTTAGATAGGATTCGTCTCTCCCGGTATTGGGGGTTGATATCGCACTGTGTTTGGAGAGCCATTATGCAAGGTCTCTGGCCAGGGCAAGCGAGATTTACCGGTAGATGTTCCGGAATTTTATCAAGGTGTAATGGGCTTTACTCCGACACGACTTATACCGCTTTTAGGGGACTGACGCTTGCCGCACCCTTAGGCCCGATATGCGATAGTCTTAGACGAACAGACCGTACTGTATGGAGATTGTCACATCCGGCTCGGTAGAAGTTCGGATATGTTTCCTCATCGGTCTTCTTATCGACATCTACCTGGGGACCGTTACATACAGCTAGTACCGCTTGCAGCTGTGGTTAAACCCACTGCCAGCGTAGTGTCGAGTCTTTAGAGTCCCACACAGAGAGTTTCCCTGCTTCAGGCAAAACGATATAGAGGTCGTATGGTTTTACGACAGAGTTCGGACATATACATGTACTTGTGCACGTATGATGTTCGGACAGATTATACTAACGGGCTTTAGTTTAAGCCAGATTCTAGTATTGGATTATTGGATTTATGCAGTCTCAATATATCCGTGTTTTTCGTAAATACGGATGGGAGGGGCATTCTCGTAATTAGTCGAGAAGCTTCTAGAAGAAAGGTGACTCATTTAGATTTAATTCATTTATGAATTAAACTAAACGAGGTGGAGAGCTTATGTGTTATTATCATTAATTGCACCATGGCTCATGAGATGATTCATCTCAAGAATTAAATGAAGCATGGATGATATTTATGCAAGATATTTGTGCAAGATATTTCTTTATGCTTCATATTATTCAAAGTGTGGAGGGTTCAATTCATAATTAAAAAACACACTCTCTCTCCTCAAGCTCTCCTCTTCTTCAAACTAACCCTAATCCTCTCATGTGTTGAGATCTCAAGGGTTAGAAAGACTAAAACATCCTTAATCCACTTCTATATCTTCTAGGTCACTTAGATTAGCAATCCTAGCCACTTAGTTAGCTCAAGTTAGTAAAACTTAGAGAAGGAACTCTCGGGTGGATCTTCTATTACATCGAGGAGGCCGACGAGGAGGTGAACAACAAGAACAAGAAGGACTAGTATCTTGAGGTATAATCATCTATCATAGTAGTTTAGCACTTCTAGATATTTTTTTAGTTAGGGTTTAGCAAAGATCCGTAAAGTTAGTCGATGTTACCTTGAACAAAATGATTGTTTTACCTATTCCGCCTCCCCGCATCTTGTGGGGTGTGTAACGTCGACTTACAGTGGTATTAGAGACTAGCTAAACTATAACTAACATGTTAGCAAAGTCTTTAGAAATTCGATCGCAAAATAATCCCGAAAAAACGACGTTTTCACTAAGTTTCTGCCGATTTTAAAACGGGGTCTAAAAATTTTTCAGGGACCCTTAAAAATACAAGCATGGTTTTTTAAGAATTTTGAAGAAATTTGGGATCGTGACTCGTCCAAACCACCGCGGAACCGCGGCCGATCTAAGCAATCCGCCGTGGATCCGCGGCCGAGTTGATACCGAGTCAACCCAAATTTGCTCAGTTATTCTTATGTGTTGATGTTGTGTTTTCTGGGATATTTTGTTTCTGCTCAGGTTTTATGTGCACAAAGAATTGTTTGGAGTAGATTCATATGTGTTGCTTGATCGAAATTCTAAGAATTTTGGCTAACTGGATTATATCTGTGTTGTGATTAATGTGTTCGTAAACCTCCCCTAACTGCTAGTATATCGGTTAGCAGGGGGTTGCACATTTCTGTAATGGTTTTTACTGGTTTGTGAATGTGAACTTGTTGGACTGTAGTGATTGGATAGCCGAGGATGTGAGACGAGTGTTTCTTTCATTCAAATGTAAATTGTAATTTGTTATAATATTCTTTTGCGGGGCACATCCGGGTTGAGGTTATAGCCACCGTTGTATTATTTCATTTACTGTTTTCTGCTCCTAGGATAGACCCAAGGTGGGGTGTACAAACTACCGGGTACTTTGAAGCGTTTAGTGGCCTACTCACGTCGTTGAGGGAGACCGCTTCACTTTGGGTACTTGACGGGTAGTTTTCCGTACCCGTAGGGGTCTAGGGTGGGGTTGGATATTCATCACGACTGTGTAATCCGTATTTCATTACAGGCTCAAAGGGAATGCGGATTCCTAGAATATCCAATTTGTTCATCTGTGATATCGAATGCCTATTATTGCGTCTGACGAATGTACAATATCTATATATGATACCTAGTAGGCGTTACTTATGTTTTACACCCGCGCTAGCCCAGCCCCCGCTCTGTCGTTAGTTAAGTAACCTAACGGGTGAATGACGGGGCCCAGTGGCGAATGCGGATGGCATAAGAGGACGTTGTATTTTCGTTGTTTTATGCAATGATTGGTTAATTGATGGGACGCATTATTTTAATGCAAAGAAAATAAACCAAAGTTGAATCGTTGGAACAGTTTAAAAGAAACCACTCGGTTATTTTAAAACAGGAGATTTTTTTAATTGCGGAGCTTAAACCACTCCTTTTAAAAGCTATCAGGTTCCTTCGATCATATCAAGTTCACTACATTCACGGTTTCGCCAAAACCATTCGTAGCCCTCCGTCATTTCATTTGGGTATTCAGTAGTATTCAAGCTATGTATTTTGACCAAGGCATAGTGTTTGGTAGTTGCTGGGTATTCATCTGTTGCATAGATAGATGAGTTGGTTTGGGACAGTCGTACTGCCATTTGGCCAACGTCAGGGATATGTACGGGTGGGTTCAAATTAACAAGATAATGATGGGTAGAACTTGACATGTGACTTACGACATTTTGACCAACGCCAAGGTCATAAAAGCATGGGGTAGAAATCCATATCGGGAGTTTCTAAAGAAACTGAAACTTGCTAGAGTTGCATACCATTTGGAGTGTGATAATTTTGGCAGGATTCCTTCAGCTTTATCACACGATGATATTTGGATCCCGATCCTACTATGAGTATATGCTACTCATCGGGAGATTCTTTCACTTAACGATCAATGCTATAAACCAAGTAGGTGTCGAGAAAGGTGTCAGCGAGGCTACGCCCCCAGGGAAAAGAGGTTATTTAATTAAGGAACTTCGCGAAAGCGTCGTAAAACCTCCCTCGAAGTGCCGACACCGGCCTGGCTGAACGGTTAAGCAAGTATTGTACGGTGAGAATAGTCCTGACTAGTTCTTCTTTCTTGGTTTGAGGAGGGATTTGAGAAACATTGGGAGCCATCCTGTTTAGATAAACTAAAAACCACTCTAAACTTGCAAGAGCATCATGCTAAAGTGTTTCCTCTCTCTCTCCTAATTGCAGCGACCCAGAACATGACAGGCCTTAAGTTATTATTAGATAAAAATATTTTGACAGGGCCAAACTATAAAGATTGGTTCCGGAATGTCAAGATGGCAATAACTTATGACAAATTGGGGTATGTCCTTACTACTAAGGCCCCTGTCGTCCCAAATCCAGAATCCAGTGTCGCGGATAAGGAAATCCGCAAGACCTGGGAGATTGACTGCGCGAAGGCCAAATGCATCGTGCTTGCCTCTATGAATAATGAACATCAGAGGAGGCACGAGGATATGGATCTTGAATCCATATTTCTCCACACCAAGGAACTGTATGGAGGGCAATCTCGTATAGCTAGATACGAGACCTCGAAGAACTTGTTTCAGTCGAGGCTGGCCGTCGGATCATCTGTAGGGGAACATGTCATTAAGACGATTGGCTATATTGAAGAGCTCGCGGACCTCGAGACAACATTAGAGAACGAGCTATATAAAGACTTGGTTCTTCAGTCCCTTCCTTCCACCTACGCCCAGTTTATCTTGAATTTCAACATTCAAGGTAAAGAAGTTGAACTTCCAGAACTCCTTAACATGTTGAGGAGTGCAGAGGACACCTTGCAGAAAGCAAGGGAAACACCCATTATGTTTGTTCATGGTGCTTCCTCTTCCAGGTCCAAGGCAAGGGCCAAAGGAAGGAAGAAGAAGGCCACTACCAAACCGAGAGGTGGTGTTAGTAAGGTGGGAGTCAAGGGAAAGGCAAAGGTTGCGGTACCAGTAGTGGCAAAGGACGAGTGCTTCCACTGTCGTAGGAAAGGCCATTGGAAGAAAAATTGCAAAGCTTGGATTGCCAAGAACCAAGACCTGAGGCAAGTTGTGGCTTCGGCTTCAGGTGTGTTTGTAATTGAAAATTGTCTGTCAATCAACTCTACTTCCTGGGTATTGGATACCGGATCAAGATCTCATTATGCAATTCATTGCAGGCACTGAGAAACCTAGAGTGCTGAAGGTTGGTGATATGACCCTCCAGGTTGCTAACGGAGCTAGCGTGAATGCTGTGTCCGTAGGGGATTATCACCTTGGATTGACGAGTGGATATATTTTGGTTTTGCGCAACTGTTTTTGTGTACCTAGTTTAACATGTAATATCATATCAGTATCTTTGTTATCAAAAGAAGGTTATGATTTCACGTTTGTAATCGATGTTGTTAACATCCACCTTAATCATGGTTTGATTGGGTGCGGTACACTAGATAACGGTATATATGTGTTAAACCAATTACAGATTTTCAATGTTCAGAACACACTAAAAAGAAAGTCTCCATATATAAATCAGGATTTCTTATGGCATTGTAGACTGGGTCACATCAATGAGACAAGATTAACTAAGTTACATAGAGAAGGATATTTGGATCCGTTCGAATATCAATCTTATGCCACTTGTCAATCATGTCTCAAAGGAAAGATGACAAAGACTCCATTCGCAGGACATGGAGTAAGAGCGAGCGAGCTCTTATGACTCTACGCAGTGATGTATGTGGTCCAAACACATGCAAGAGGCGGTTTTTCATATTTCATTACTTTTACGGATGATTTCTCTAGGTATGGATTCATTTTCTTGATGAAACATAAATCCGAGGCCTTTGAGAAATTCCAAGAATATAAGAATGAAGTAGAAAACCAAACCGGCAAAAGTATCAAGACACTGAGATCTGATCGAGGTGGTGAATACTTAAGTGCCGAGTTCCTAGGTTACCTAAAAGAGAAAGGAATTCTCTCTCAGCTTACTCCTCCATACACTCCACAAACACAACGGTGTATCGGAGAGACGGAACCGAACCTTATTGGATATGGTACGTTCTATGATGAGTAATGCTGAGTTACCACGATCTTTCTGGGGTTATGCGCTAGAATCAGCGGCATATCTTTTGAACAGGGTTCCTACCAAGACTGTGCCTACTACGCCATATCAGATGTTGAGTGGGAAGAAACCCTATCTTCAGTATCTCAAGATATGGGGATGTCCAGCTTTTGTTAAAAAGCAGCATGCGGACAAACTCGAGGCACGATCAGTTTAGAGTAAGTTTGTGGGATATCCAAAGAACTCCAAGGGGTATTATTTCTATTACGCAGAGGAACAAAAGGTTTTTGTTTCTCGTAATGCCCATTTTCTAGAACAACAGTTTATAGAAAAGGAAACAAGTGGGAGTGCAATAGAACTGGAAGAAATTCCAGAACCACATACTACTGAAAGTTTGGTAAGACCAGTAGTTCAAGAAGAACAGGACATTCCCGAACCCCTCCGCAGGAGTAGTAGGCCATCTCATTCGCCTGAGAGATACTACGGTTTTCTCATAGACGGGGATAGAGAGGATTGCGTCATTGATAATGATGAACCTACTAGCTTCCAGCAGGCCATCCAGAGCGGCGACTCAGTAAGATGGCTGGATGCAATGCGGACCGAGATGGAGTCCATGTACACCAACAAAGTATGGACTTTGGACTTTGCTCCAGATGGGGTAAAACCCATAGGATGCAAGTGGATCTTCAGAAAGAAGATTGGTGTAGATGGACAGGTGGAAACCTATAAGGCTAAACTTGTTGCAAAGGGTTTTCGTCAAAGACCTGGTTTGGACTATGACGAGACTTTTTCTCCAGTGGCTATGCTCAAATCCATTCGAGTCCTTCTTGCTATTGCTGCCTTCCATGATTATGAGATCTGGCAGATGGACGTAAAAATGCCTTTTCTAAATGGTAATTTGGAAGAATGCGTCTATATGGATCAGCCAGAAGGTGTCAATCAGAGTGGGAGCAGCGGGAAAGTGTGCAAGTTGCTTAAGTCCATTTATGGACTAAAGCAGGCATCGCGGAGTTGGAACATCTATTTTGATGAAACGGTCAAAGAATATGATTTTATCAAAAATCCAGAAGAACCATGTATATATAGTGAATTGTAGCACGAACTGTCGTATTCCTCGTCTTGTACATGGATGACATTCTCTTAATAGGAAAAGACATTTCTATGCTACAATCTGTCAAAGGATTCTTGTCACACAGGTTCTCCATGAAAGACCTGGGTGATGCCTCTTACATTCTGGGGATCCGGATCTATCGTGATAGATCCAAGAGGATGTTGGGACTTTCGCAGTCCAGGTATATCAACACTATACTGAAAAGATTCAGTACGGAAGATTCTAAGCGCGGTAATTTACCGACTTGTCACGGAATCACCCTCTCCAAAGAGATGTCTCCCAAGACTGATTTAGAAAGGGAACGCATGTCTATTATACCCTACGCTTCTGTGGTAGGCTCTATAATGTATGCGATGTTGTGCACCAGACCAGATGTAGCTTACGCACTGAGCGTGGTAAGCCGGTATCAGTCAGACCCAGGGGAGAAGCACTGGATAGCAGTAAAGAACATTCTCAAGTACCTGAGAAGGACTAAGGATATGTTCTTGGTTTACGGCGGAAAAGACCTCCAGATCGAGGCTTTTGCTGACTCCAGCTTCCAGAATGACAAGGATGACTCCAAATCCATGTCAGGTTATGTCTTTATCCTCAATGGAGGGGAGGTGTGCTGGAAGAGTTCCAAGAAGGACACCGTTGCTGACTCGACGATGGAAGTGGAGTATATCGCTGCTTGCGATGCCGCAAAAGAAGCAGTCTGGATAAAGAAGTTCCTAACAGAACTTCAGGTGGTTCCTACCATTGTTAATCTAATACCGCCGTATTGTGACAACAACGGCGCTATAGCTTTAGCGAAGGAACCCAGGTCCCATCATAAGTATAGACACATCTTAAGGCGGTATCACCTGATCAGGGAAATCATAGATCGCCGGGAGATCGAGGTCCGGAGAGTTGCTACAGAGGAGAATACTGCAGATCCATTCACAAAGGCCTTACCTCAGACACAGTTCGAGAGGCTATTCGAGATGATAGGTCTTCGATATGCCAATACATGGCCCTAGTGCAAGTGGGAAATTGTTAGTGTATATGCCCTAGGGGACATTATTGTATCATACTAGCTTGTATATTACTTAATGGAAGCTTTGGATATTCACAGTTATATTAACAGTCTTGCTCAACATAGTAGTATGCTACTTGGTTTATATCTATCTTAATATGTGTATATGTTTCTTTTAGCATATCGCGAATACATATTGATAGAGCCCATAGGATCTTGCTTGACTACCAGCGTTATGATGGCAGTCACACTAGTGGGGGCTGGGTAGTCTACAAGCACATCCTTTTTCAGGTCCCTAGTCGTAGGATTATCGAGACAGGGCATCGATACTCCAGAGTAGACTAATGTGTACGCTTCTCATCCCAGCAGGGAAATGGTCTGTCCCACAGCCATTAGTACGTTGTACTGGAGATAGTATGCAGGTGCTCGTTAGGTTGCGGGTACACCAGACAGGACTCGCAGGGAACTGTTGGTTGGTATTATACCCGTCGTCAGTTAACAGTTCCCAGGTGACATGAGTACAGCATAGTCCGTTGACTTGACACTGCTGCTTCATCTCGAGTGTGTTCCCACTGTTCTTAGATTGCTACCCTACTACGGCTCAAAGGAGTCGTGCAAACAGGTAGCAGTTGGGTGCAATCCCGAAGCACTTGGAGGCAGTGGCAGTTAGATAGGATTCGTCTCTCCCGGTATTGGGGGTTGATATCGCGCTGTGTTTGGAGAGCCATTACGCAAGGTCCATGGCCAGGGCAAGCGAGATTTACTGGTAGATGTTCCAGTAGTTTCTCAAGGTGTAATGGGCTTCACTCTGACACGACTTATACCGCTTTTAGTGGACTGACGCTTGCCGCACCCCTAGGCCCGATATGCGATAGTCTTAGACGAACAGACCGGACTGTACGGAGATTGTCACATCAGGCTCGGTAGAAGTTCGGATGGGTTTCCTCATCGGCCTTCTTATCGACATCTACCTAGGGACCGTTACGTACAACTAGTACCGCTTGCGGCCTGTGGTTAAACCCACTGCCAGCTTAGTGTCGAGTCTTTAGAGTCCCACACAGAGAGTTTCCTTGCTTCAGGCGAAATGATATAGAGGTCGTATGGTTTTACGACAGGGTTCGGACATATACGTGTACTTATGCACGTATGATGTTCGGACAGATTATACTAGCGGGCTTTAGTTTAAGCCAGATTCTAGTATTGGATTATTGGATTTATGCAGTCTCAATATATCCGTTTTTTCGTAAATACGGATGGGAGGGGCATTCTCGTAATTAGTCGAGAATCTTATAGAAGAAAGGTGACTCATTTAGATTTAATTCATTTATGAATTAAACTAAATGAGGTGGAGAGCTTATGTGTTATTATCATTAATTGCACCATGACTCATGAGATGATTCATCTCAAGAATTAAATGAAGCATGGATGATATTTGTGCAAGATATTTCTTTATACTTCATATTATTCAAAGTGAGGAGGGTTCAATTCATAATTAAAAAACACACTCTCTCTCCTCAAGCTCTCCTCTTCTTCAACCTAACCCTAATCCTCTCATGTGTTGAGATCCCAAGGGTTAGAAAGACTAAAAGATCCTTAATCCACTTCTATATCTTCTAGGTCACTTGGATTAGCAATCCTAGCCACTTAGTTAGCTCAAGTTAAAGGTTAAAGCTTGGAGAAGGAACTCTCGGGTGGATCTTCTATTACATCGAGGAGGCCGACGAGGAGGTGAACAACAAGAACAAGAACGACTATTATCTTGAGGTATAATCATCAACATAGTAGTTTAGCACTTCTAGATAGTTTGTTAGTTAGGGTTTAGCAAAGATCCGTAAAGTTAGTCGATGTTACCTTGAACAAAATGATTGTTTTACCTATTCCGCCTCCCCGCATCTTGTGGGGTGTGTGACGTCGACTTACACTCACACAAGATAAATGACGATCTCAGGTCAAAGAGCTAACATGTACTTATGCCACTAAAGAACTGCTATCTGACGATATGTATACCATCTAGAAGTTCTCGATGAGGCCGTCGAGTGTACTCACCTATACAATCTTAGGTGACAAAACACCAATGTCTTGTGAGACCGGACACCGCCCCTCATCGAGCTCCAGAAATGTATACACCAGTTTACTCTGGAATATCGATGCCCAGTCTCAATACTCTCTCGACTAGGGATATTTAAGGATGTGCTTATGGACTACCCAGTTCTCACGTATATGATCGCCATTATAATACTGGTAGTCAAGCAAGAATTCTACGGGTTTCATCCTTATGTATTAGCGACACGTAATAACAAGTAAAAGGTATACATATGAATGAAAAGGTCAAACCAGATCGCATACTATAATCTCGAGCAAGACTGTTCTACCTGTATAGGTTCTCCTTCAATTATCATAATTGCCTACCTCTAATTACAATAATTTTCTTGAGAGTACTATATCCAACAAAAGAGACGAGAAATATTTTCACATCAATGCTTATATATACATGTAGAATCCATAAGCCACAAGAAGCAAACTGAAAAAGGATGAGGTGATCGACAGCGATGTCAACCAGAGGACTTAGGCTGGTTGGTTGAAATAGATGAGAGTACCGTAGATTTTGTGCGATCGTAACTTTCCGTTAAGGTTGATAGGAAAGTTTTATCAAAACGCTATTATGCATGTCTTATTATATGGTACGGAATCCTGGGCTCCTAAGAAACATCATGCACAAAAGATGCATGTGCTGAGATGCATATACTTCATTGGATGTGTGATAACACTAGAAAAGATAAGGTACGAAATGAGGATATTCATGTAAAGGTTGGTGTAGCATCCATAAATGAGAAGATGCGAGCAAACTTTCTACGACGGTTTGGTCATGTGCGACGCAGATCTACGGAAGTACCGGTTCGACGAATGAATATTCTCGATTTAGACCAAGTCAAAAGGACAAAAAGGAGGCCAAAGAAAACGTGGATGTGTGCAATACGAAAAAATATGGATGCCAAATGCCTTAATGAAAGTATATTGTTTGATTGGAGTGAGTGGAGGCGGAGAATTCATGTGCTCGATTCGGCGTAATTCTCATGTTGGTTCATGTAGCCTACCCCATATACTTAGGATAAGGGTACGGTGGTGGTAGTAGTAGTAGTTGTTGTAATAGATTATAGATCCCTATCGGGTATAATTCTGACAGCGTAAAATGTAAAATTAGTCAAAGTGTGCCTAGAACAAATGAGATTATCACTCTCCAGGAATATCATAACTAGCGAAGAAATATGATCTAAATAAGGTCACAAATTCAAAACTTGCGATAATAAATAGAGAGAAATTTATTTAACAATGAATTATATGACGTCTTCTACTTTATATTGCATCATTGAGACCGTCCGATTAATGTCCATGTAGACAGTACACGTATTTAATTGGACCCTTTCACATATCAATATATGGCCTTTATATCATATCGCCTGAACTGGAAAAATCTGTTAGTGTATATGCCCTAGGGGCCATTATTGTATCATACTAGCTTGTATATTATTTAATGAAAGCTTGGGATATTCACAGTTATATTAACAGTCTTGCTAAACATGGTAGTATGCTACTTGGTTTTATCTATCTTAATATGAGTGTACGTATTGATAGATCCCTTAGGATCTTGCTTGACTACCAGCGTTGTGATGGCAGTCACACTAGTGGGGGCTGGGTAGTCTACAAGCACATCCTTTTTCAGGTCTCTAGTCGTAGGATTATCGAGACAAGGCATCGATACTCCGGAGTAGACTAGTGTGTACGCTTCTCATCCCAGTTGGGGAGATGGTCTGTCCCACAGCCATCAGTACGTCGTACTGGAGATAGTATACAGGTGCTCGTTGGGTTACGGGTACACCGGACAAGACTCGCAGGGAACTGTTGGATGGTATTATACCCGTCGTCAGTTAACAATTCCCAGGTGACATGAGTACAGCATAGTCCGCAGACTTGACACTGCTACTTCGCTTCGAGTGTGTCTCACTGTTCTTAGATTGCTACCGTACCATGGCTCAAAGGAGTCGTGCAAACAGGTAGCAGTTGGGTGTTGTCCCGAGCACTTGGAGGCAGTGGCGGTTAGACAGGATTCGTCTCTCCCGGTATTGGGAGTTGATATC
The DNA here is from genome assembly GCA_030015575.1 of Agapanthus africanus. Lineage (NCBI taxonomy): Eukaryota > Viridiplantae > Streptophyta > Magnoliopsida > Asparagales > Amaryllidaceae > Agapanthus > Agapanthus africanus. The sequence goes on from CM057346.1 coordinate 524,185,613, forward strand.
GCACTGTGTCAGAGAACCATTACGCAAAGTCCCTGGCCAGGGCAAGCGAGATTTACTGGTAGGTTTTCCAGTAGTTTCTCAAGGTGTAATGGGCTTCGCTCCGACACGACTTATACCGCTTTTAGGAGACTGACTCTTGCCGCCCCCTAGGCCCGATATGCGATAGTCCTAGACGAACAGACCGGACTGTACGGAGATTGTCACATCAGGCTCAGTAGGAGTTCGGATGGGTTTCCTCATCGGCCTTCTTATCGACATCTACCTGGGGACCGTTACGTACAGCTAGTGCCGCTTGCGGTCTGTAGTTAAACCCACTGCCAGCGTAGTAGTCGAGTCTTTAGAGTCCCACACAGAGAGTTTCCCTGCTCCAGGCGAAACGATATAGAGGTCGTATGGTTTTACGACAAGGGTTCGGACGCATACGTGTTTAAATGCACGTACGATGTTTGGACTGTTTTTACTAGCCGGCTTTGGTTTAAGCCAGATTCTAGTATCGGATTATTGGATTTATACAGTCTAAAGTTTTTCCGTGTTTTCACGGATAGGAGGGGCGTTTTCGTAATTTGGTGGGAAGCTTCTAGAAGGATGATGACTTGAGGGTTTAGGTGGCATAAGCATTTATTGATTTAGTGACTCATTTGTGTGATTCATTCATGTCATTAATGATGCATTAAATGGTTAATGACTCATGTAATGAATCACACATAATGAATAAATGAAGCATGATGATTAATCATTTTATTTATTTATTTTGATAAATGATTATGCTTCATATATTCAAGAAGGATCATTCATTATCATTCTTATCCTTACCTTCTCTCTCATCAAGCTCTCTCTCTTCAAACCCTAATCCTACCCTCTCATGTGTTGAGATCAAGGATTAGTAAGACTAATTAATCCATATCCATACTCTATATCACCTAGGTGACTTTGATTATCAACTAGAGAAACCTAGTTACCTCAAGATTAGAGGCAAAGCTTGGAGTAGAAGCTCTCGGGTGGATCGTCTATTACATAGAGGACGCCGACGAGGAGGTGGATAACGAGAAGAAGAAGGACACGGTTCATTAGGTATAATCTTCTTCCATAGTAGTTAACAACTCCTATGTTAGTGTTAGTTATAGTTTAGCAAAGATCCTTTCGGTTAGTCGATGTTGCTTCAAACAAAATGATTGTTTTTCATATTTCCGCCTCCCCGCAAGTCATGGGGTATACAACGTCGACTTACAGTGGTATCAGAGACTCGCTAAACCATAACTAACTTGTTAGCAAAGTCGTTAGAAATTCGATCGCAAAACGAACCGGAAAAAACATCAATTTCACCAAGTTTCTGTCGAATTTTAAATGAGGTCTTAAAATTTTTCAGGGACCTCTAAAATTACAAGCAGGGAATTATAAGACAACTGGAGAAATTTGGGTTCCTTAATCGGCCAACGCGCCGCGGAACCGCGGCAGATCCAAGCGATCGACCGCGGATCCGCGGCCGAGTTGGGGCCGAGTCAGCCCAAAATTCCCCAGAACTCTTCTGTGATGTTTTTGTTCTTTCTGGAATGTTTAGTTTCTACTCAAGTCTCAGGTGCACAGAGAAGTTTTTGGAGTAGAATCTATTGTGTTTGCTCGATCGAAATTATACGATGTTTGGCTAATTAGATTATATCTGTGAATTGTATAATGTGTTCGTAAACCTCCCCTAACTGCTAGTATGTCGGTTGGCAGGGGGTTGCACATTTCTGTAATGATTTTACTGTTTGTGATTATGAACTTGATTGGATTGTTATGATGATTAGCCGGGGTTTGAGATGGGTTTCTATATTCATTCATTCGATATAATTGTAATATGTTATAATATTATTTTGCGGGGTACATCCAGGTTGCGGTTGTAGCCACCGTTGTATTATTTCATTTTACTGTTTTTGCTCCTAGGATAGACCCAAGATGGGGTGCACAAACTACCGGGTACTTTGAAGTGTTTAGTGGCCTACTCACGTTGTTGAGGGAGACCGCTTCACTTCGGGTACTTGGCGGGTAGTTTGCCGTACCCGTAGGGGTCTAGGGTGGGGTAATGGCTATTCATCACAACTGTGTAATCCGTTTTTCGTTGCAGGCTCAAAAGAAACGCGGATTGCTTGTATATCCAATAATGTTCATCTGTGATCTGGAATGCCTATTATTATGTCAGACGAATGTACACTATCTATATATGATAGCTATTTAGACGTCACTTATGTTTTACACCCGCGCTAGCACAACCCCCGTTCTGTCGTTAGTTAAGTAACCTAACGGGTGATGACGGGACCCAGTGGCGAATGCGGATGGCATAAGAGGACGTTGTATTTTCGTTGTTTTCTGCAATGATAGGTTAATGATGGGACGCATTATTATTAATGCAAAGAAAATAAACCAAAGTTGAATCGTTGGAACAGTTTAAAAGAAACCACTCGATTATTTTTAAAACAGAAGATATTTTTTAATTGCGGAGCTTTAACCACTCCTTTTAAAATCTATCAGGTTCCTTCGGTCATATCAAGTTCACTTCGTTCACGGTTTCACCAAACCATTCGTAGCCCTCCGTCATTTCATTTGGGTATTCAGTAGTATTCAAGATATCTATTTTGACCAACGCCAAGGCATAGTGTTTGGTAGCTGCTGGGCATTCATTTGTTGCATAGATAAATGAGTTAGTTTGGGACAGTCGTATTATCATTTGGCCAACGTCAGGGGTATGTACGGATGGGTTCAAATTAACAAGATAATGATGGGTAGAACTTGACATGTGACTTATGACATTTTGACCAACGCCAAGGACATAAGAGCATGGGGCAGAAATTTATATCGGGAATTTCTAAAGAAACTAAAATTTGCAAAGAGATGCATACCATTTGGAGTTTGATGAATGTTAGTAGGATTCCTTCAACATTATCACACGATGATATTTGGATCCCGATCCTACTGTGAGTATATGCTACTCATCAGGAGATTCGTCACTTAACGATCAATGCTATAAACTAAGTAGGTGCCGAGAAAGGTGTCAGCGGGGCTTCGCCCCTAGAGAAAAGAGGTTATTTAATTAAGGAACTTCGCGAAAGCGTTGGAAAACCTCCCTCGAAGTACCGACACCGGCCTGGCTGAACGGTTAAGCAAGTATTGTACAGTGAGAATAGTCCTGGCTAGTTCTTCCTTTTTGGTTTGAGGAAGGATTCGATAAACAGTGGGAGCCATCCAGTTTAGATAAACTAAAAACCACTCTAAACTTGCAAGAGCATCATGCTAAAGTGTTCTCTCTCTCTCTCCTAATTGCAGCGACCCAGAAAATGACAGGACTTAAGTTACTACTAGAAAAAAATATATTGACAGGGCCAAACTATAAACATTTGCCGCGGAATGTCAAGATGGCTTTGACCTATGACAAATTGGGGTATGTCCTTACCGCTAAGTGTAATGACCCAAAAATCTTTATACATTTGTCTTATCCCTCTTCAATAGTATACCGTATTTATTTGTACTTGGTATTTTCCTTTTTCTATTAAATTTATTATTATTTTATTCCTCAATCTATTATGTATTTTTTCTAGGTACAATTTCTTTTTCTTATATTTAAGTTTTTAACTTCTCATTCTTATTTTTCCCTTTCATAAATATTTAACCCAAATCCATTATTTTTATTCTCTACAGCCCATCTAAAAAGCCCATTTTCTTTTTAAGCAACATCATATATTTAATTCTAATTAAATATGTGCATGAACAACCTTATAGCTCATTGGTTAAGTCCTTGCATTGTTATTCCATAAGTCACATGTTCAAATCCCCATTCTTGCAATTATTTTTTTTATCATTTTTTATTTTTCTCATAACCTACAAAGGAGACCTTTCATTTCTCTTTTAATTCTCATGTTGAATGCATATATTATTATAAATAATTCACCATTACACCATCTTTATTGTCCTCCTCCATCTTTTCCTTCCTTATATTTTTCTATCTCTCACTTCTTCCTCTTTACCTAGAGTCCAAGAAGAAGAACATGAAGAAGTCTTCAAGAAGGTCTCGCTACTAACGCGAGGCTATCGGCGGATAGACAAGCCCGGTGACAATACCGGCTTGTGTATGTAAGTCCCTTCTCTCTTTCCTTCCTCAATCTCTTTCTTTTTCTCTTTATATTTCTCTTGTTTTATATTGCCATGAAAAACTTCACTTGACATATCATAGTTCCTAAATAATTAATTAAATGGATACATATATAAATAATGAACACACAAACATACATACATATATAGTTTGTAAAGTCTTTTTCATTACTCTCAATTCACATGTTAAGATTTCATAGTGACCAATTAGGATTGTATGTTTGTTGTTTTATTTTAAATCACTTTATTTAAAGTTTGTAAAAAAAAAAAAATGAAGTTACGAATAAATAACTTAGTTTTCTCATTTCTCACATATGACATATCAATACCTTTAGTTTTGAAATAATTTTTATAAATTAATTTTTAATTCTGAAAATTTCATGAAATTTACATATAATATAATATATTATTTTATACACTCTGTAAAAATTTTAGATCGATCCGCATAACGGTTTAGGAATTACATCGTATTTATTCACTGATCGTAAAACAGAAAACTGCAGCTATCGGTCAATTTCTAGGACACGTAACTTGGTATAACGGTATCCAAATTGAACAAACTCAGGTGTTTTTGATATCTAAATCGAATGATCTATATTTTCTTAGTTTTATAGTTTTACTGAAAACCCATCTAAGATAAAGAAAACTGCGTTACAATATTAAGTGACGGATCTGGACAGAATCTGTTCCGATTTGCACACTGTTTTTAAATTGGACATAACTCGAACACCCGATGTCCGTTTGTGACAAAATTTAGATGTGTAGATGCACCATTGATAGAACTATAATTTTATGTATATTATATTACTTAGGAATGAATTAAACAACCTGATATAGGCTTTGCAATAGAATATATAGTTGCTGTCCAGAAATCTGAATTTCTGTTTTAAACGCTGATATTAAAATGATCATAACTAGAGTTTCAGAAATCCAAATCATATGAATCTTGGTGTTTTCGATAAGTACATCAAAATACCTACAATTTTCTAATAAGCTTCGTAACCTGAAACCTGATAGAAATTAACTCAAACTGCGTTTTAAAAATATGTGACGGTGCCGAATAGATTCTGATCCGTTTTGCGCGACGATACGAAAACATATATATCTCTCAAACCGGTAGTCGTATTTAGGTGAAACTGGAACTTACGCATGAAAAACATTTAGAGACATATCTCTGTTTATATTCCGCATTCGTTCAACTTGATTAATTAGTCGTATATAATATTTCTTTACAGCATTGTTTATGGTAGTTACTCGAATAATATACTTGACTCATTTCATGTTATTCGAACATGTATACATATTTATCTTGATCATTAAATTGTTGTATGTACATAAAGGCAATAATTAAATACTTGAGTTGTATTTTGAAAAATATACAATAGTATTTTTACAATAAACCCCCTCAAGTTTTATAAATTACAATAAGGCCCCTAACAAATATAGAACTTCAAATTATCTTTCTTTTAGTCTGACTCGGGTTAGAGTCTGACTATTTCTGACTTGAATATGATTCAAGTCAATCTCTATTCTTTCATATTCCAACTCAAGATGAATACATGAATTCCAGAATCCAGTTAACAATCTACTCGACTGAACCGAACCATGGATATTCCTTTTACATGTTTCCCAGTATTCCATTTACATGACTCTACGGTTATAACAGTTTCCTGATATCATGGTTTCGGTCAGTCAGTTAATCAATCTTACAATCAATACAATTTTACAAGATAACAATACAAACAAGACATCGCGGGGTTTAAGGGGTAGATTGGTACGGAGGGTGTTAAAGGTGGCACGAGGTGGTCAGATTAATACACCTAACCTGAATCCTATTGCTGTTGTACCGTGGCATAACGGTTCCTTGTACTACACGTGCCCTAGTCTCTGGCAAGTGAGACTCCCCTCGTATACACTGGCATTCTTCTGTACCAAGCTACAAACAACAGCGTTAACATAACATTACAGCAATAGTTTACACTTTAAAAATGTTTTTTCTTATTCTGTCTTCTCTACTTCCCTCTTACCTTTGGGACTTACCGAGCGATCTGTTCGCTGACGACATTCTATTCTCTCTTCTTTGAATGTCGTCAGGTGACTTAGACCCGGCAGAAGTTGAGCCAACCCAGGAAGACTTGGAGCAATTTGCCGAAGACCCAACAGTATAATTTCATTGTACACTTTTCTTTTCAGTATTTTCCTTTTCCTGTTATGCCACTGTTTAGGCATCTTTATTTCAGTTGTATTTCCTTTTTCATGCATTGTACAAAGAATGTTAATAAATAAAAGTTGCTGTTCTTTTTATACTCTTGTCTCTTGTGTATTTATTTTATATTGCTTAGCTATACTTAGCGTATGTACTTCTGAGTACATACGTAGCGGACCTTGTCGCGTCCACTTCGCCGTACACTGGGAAGCGGGGCGTGACACTAAGGCACCTGCTGTCCCTGGTCCCAAATCCAGTAATGCGGATAAGGAAATCCGCAAAACCTGGGAGTTAGATTGCGCGAGGGCCAAGTGCATCGTGCTTGCCTCGATGAATAATGAACATCAGAGGAGGCACGAGGATATGGATCTTGATGCCATATTTCTCCATACAAAGGAACTTTATGGAGAGCAATCTCGTATAGCAAGATACGAGACCTCAAAGAACTTGTTTCAAGCGAGATTGGCCGTCGGATCATCGGTAGGAGAACATGTCCTAAAGATGATTGGCTATATAGAAGAGCTCACAGACCTTGGGACGACTTTGGATAATGAGCTCTATACAGACTTGATTCTCCAGTAGCTTCCTTCCACCTACGCCCAGTTTATTCTGAATTTCAACATTCAAAGAAAAGAAGTTGAACTTTCAGAACTCCTTAACATGTTGAGGAGTGCAGAGGGCACCTTGCAGAAGGCAAGGGATACACCCGCTATGTTTGTTCGCGATACTTCTTCTTCCGGGTCCAAGGCTGGGGCCAAAGGAAGGAAGAATAAGGCCGCTACCAAACCTAGAGGAAGTGTTAGTAAGGTGGGAGCGAAGGGAAAGAAAAAGATTGCGGTGCCAGTAGTGTCCAAGGATGAGTGCTTCCATTTTCATAGGAAAGGGCACTGGAAGAAAGATTGTAAGGCGTGGAACGCCAAAAACCAGGAACCGAAGCAAGCTGTGGCTTTGACTTCAGGTGTGTATGTAATTGAGAATTGTCTGTCAATCAACTCTACTTCCTGGGTATTGGATACTGGATCAGGATCTCATATATGTAATTCATTGCAGGCACTGAGAAACCGTAGAGTACTAAAGGTTGGTGATATGACCCTCCAGGTTGCTAACGGAGCTAGCGTGGGAGCTGTGTCCGTAGGGGATTATCACCTAGGATTGACGAGTGGACATATTTTGGTTTTACATAACTGTTTTTGTATACCTAGTTTAACGTGTAATATCATATCAGTTTCCTTGTTATCAAATAAAGGTTATGATTTCACGTTTGTAAGCGATGTTGTTAACATCCACCTTAATCATGGTTTGATTGTGTCCGGTACACTGGATAACGGTATATATGTCCTAAACCAATTACAGATTTTCAATGTCCAGAACACACTAAAAAGAAAGTCTCCAGATTTAAATAAAGCTTTCTTATGGCATTGTAGACTAGGTCACATCAATGAGACAAGGTTAACTAAGTTACATAAAGAAGGATATTTGGACTCGTTCGAATATCAAACTTATGCCACTTGTCAATCATGTCTCAAAGGAAAGATGACAAAGACTCCATTCACTGGACATGGAGTAAGAGCGAGCGAGCTCTTAGGACTCATACACAGCGATGCATGTGGTCCAATGTCTACACATGCAAGAGGTGGTTTTTCCTATTTCATTACTTTTACGGATGATTACTCTAGGTACGGATTCATTTTTCTGATGAAACATAAATCCGAGGCTTTTGAGAAATTCCAAGAGTATAAGAATGAAGTAGAAAACCAAACCGGCAAAAGTATCAAGACACTGAGATCTGATCGAGGTGGTAAATACTTAAGTGCCGAGTTCCTAGGTTACCTAAAAGAGAAAGGAATTCTCCCTCGGCTTACTCCTCCATACACTCCACAGCATAACGGTGTATCGGAGAGACGTAATCGAACCTTATTGCATATGGTACGTTCTATGATGAGTAATGCTGAGTTACCACGATCTTTCTGGGGTTATGTGCTAGAATCAGCGGCATATCTTTTGAACAGGGTTCCTACCAAGACTGTGCCTACCACGCCATATCAGATGTGGAGTGGGAAGAAACCCTATCTTTAGTATTTAAAGATATGGGGATGTCCAGCTTTTGTTAAAAAGCAGCATGCGGACAAACTCGAGGCACGATCAGTACAGTGTAAGTTTGTGGGATATCCAAAGAACTCCAAGGGGTATTATTTCTATTACGCAGAGGAACAAAAGGTTTTTGTTTCTCGTAATGCCCATTTTCTAGAACAGCAGTTTATAGAAAAGGAAACAAGTGGGAGCAAAATAGAACTGGAAGAAATTCCAGAACCACATACTACTGAAAGTTTGGTAAGACCAGTAGTTCAAGAAGAATAGGACATTCCCGCACCCCTCCGTAGGAGTAGTAGGCCGTCTCATCCATCTGAGAGATACTACGGTTTTCTCATAGATGGGGATAGAGAGGATTGTGTCATTGATGATGATGATGAAGCTACTAGCTTCCAGCAGGCCATCCAGAGCGGGGACTCGGTACGATGGCTAGATGCAATGCGGACCGAAATGGAGTCCATGTACACCAACAAAGTATGGACTTTGGACTTTGCTCCAGATGGGGTAAAACCCAAAGGATGCAAATGGATCTTCAAGAAAAAGATTGGTGTAGATGGACAGGTGGAAACCTATAAGGCTAGACTTGTTGCAAAGGGTTTTCGTCAAAGACCTGGTTTGGACCATGACGAGACTTTTTCTCCAGTGGCTATGCTCAAATCCATTCGAGTCCTTCTTGCTATTGCCGCCTTCCATGATTATGAGATCTGGCAGATGGACGTAAAAACGGCTTTTCTAAATGGTAATTTGGAAGAGTGCGTCTATATGGATCAGCCAGAAGGCTTCAATCAGAGTGGGAGCAGCGGGAAAGTGTGCAAGTTGCTCAAGTCCATTTATGGACTAAAGCAGGCATCGCAGAGTTGGAACATCTGTTTTCATGAAACGGTCAAAGATTATGACTTTATCAAAAATCCAGATGAACCATGTATATATAGTAAAATTGTAGCACGAACTGTCGTATTCCTCGTCTTGTACGTGGATGACATTCTATTGATAGGAAATGACATTCCTATGCTACAATCTGTCAAAGGATTCTTGTCACACAGGTTCTCCATGAAAAATCTGGGTGATGCCTCTTACATTCTGGGGATCCGGATCTATCGTGATAGATCCAAGAGGATGTTGGGACTTTCGCAGTCCAGGTATATCAACACTATACTGAAAAAATTCAGTATGGAAGATTCTAAGCGCGGTAATTTACCGGCTTGTCACGGAATCACCCTCTCCAAAGAGATGTCTCCCAAGACTGATTTAGAAAGGGAACGCATGTCTATTATACCCTACGCTTCTGCGGTAGGCTCTATAATGTATGCGATGTTATGCACCAGACCAGATGTAGCTTACGCACTGAGCGTGGTAAGCCGGTATCAGTCAGACCCAGGGGAGAAGCACTGGATAGCAGTAAAGAATATTCTCAAGTACCTGAGAAGGACTAAGGAGATGTTCTTGGTTTACGGCGGAAAAGACCTCAAGCTCGAGGCCTTTGCTGATTCCGGCTTCCAGAGTGATAAGGATGACTCCAAGTCCATGTCAGGTTATGTCTTTACCCTCAATGGAGGGACGGTGTGCTGGAAGAGTTCCAAGCAGGACACCGTTGTTGACTCGACGATGGAAGCGGAGTATATTGCTTCTTGCGATGCCGCAAAAGAAGCGGTCTGGATGAAGAAGTTCCTAACAGAACTTCAGGTGGTTCCTACCATTGTTGATCCAATACCGCTGTATTGCGACAACAACGGAGCTATAGCTTTATCGAAGGAACCCAGGTCCCATCAGAAGTCCAGACACATCTTAAGGCGGTATCACCTGATCAGGGAGATCGTAGATCGCCGGGAGATCGAGGTCCAGAGATGTCACGACCCGAAATTGGCACGTGACTGCCCTAATACTACGCAACGCCTAAAGACGTAACGCTGTAAAAGAAAGCCAAACCCAGAAATCTAAACCATGAAAATAAATAAAAGATAATAAAAGTATTTTGAAACATTTGAAATCACAACCCAAATTCTTTAAAAGTCCCACTTTCTTTCCTTAAAATTTTGGAAACACCCCTTTTGTAAAAACTAGCCCAAAGGCGGAAAACAATCCACATCATAAATATACGACGCCATAGCGAAGAAATAAAGACAATAGAGATAAAGCTGTATATAAGACAACAAAACCACAAATAATATACAATATCGTCCTCACCAAGTCTCTAAGTCAACAACATAATAGTAGATGGAGAGTACAAGATACAACGAATGTACAATACAAAATACAGATAACCACCAAAACCCACTTAAGCAAAATAGCACACTGTGAGCCGATGCGGTATCTGTAGCAAAAGATGATAGGTGAATAGCTGAATAGCCTGCCTCGACTACTCTAGGGAACACCCTGCAATACCTGTGGCACAACGGGGGTGAGTTGCCAACTCGTGAATAGTAGATAACATATGCAGGTAATCGCAGGAATGTACGTACAGCATGAATCTAAGATATACAATTTACAGTAATAGAAGGTCATGTGAATGCAAAATAATAAAATAACAGTATTATGCAATAACCATGCAATAGGGATATGAGAATGTAGATATGCAGCAATCATGAAGGGTACGCTAACAGGTACTCCTAATACATGGAACAGTGCATAAGTGAAAAGGTATGAGGTATGGAGTGAAATATGTCATCCCACGGAATCCTGTCATCGTGGTAGGATCACAATCCATCAAGACACTCGAATCCCAATTCCTCAAATCAGCCCCCACATTGGGCTCTCACATCATATAAGTCTCACATCTCCTCAATGTACAATATCGAGTAATCTCATATATCCCGAATGTACAAATCAGTAATCCCATATGTATGTCCAACATCCAATCTCAATGAATCACCTAATATCCCAAATCAAATCTCAAGTAGAATTCTAACATCCTAAAGGTATATATATGCAGAAATAAAATAAATATGATGGGGTCAATACACATATATTAGCGTCCCATTCCACTAATATTGGTGTAAGGGTATATATAACAACGGCTAAATCCCCTGTTATATATACAAAGGTGTTTTAAAGGAAATATCATGCAAACAATGTGCCAAGTATTGACACAGAAATCCTGATAGGTACGTATCATACGCTATCCCGAAAGCACGAGTGCCTAGCTCCGACCCTCGCCTTTCGACGTATGCATACGTGCATGACTCCCAACGGTATCTCCATGATCCCCGCCGAGTCATTAGTACTGTCACCGGTAGGTACTCGCCCGCCTCTAGGCTCAATCGGCAAAATCCATCGATCTTCTTGCCGAGGGGAACCATACCGGGCCCCACCATGTACCCTCATACGGCAACCACACCTCGTATGGAGTATATAATCAGAACCGATAAATCTCATGGTGGCTGTGCAAATATCATATCAAGGAAACCGGATTTTTCAATGTATGCATAATTTCATGAATTCCCGCGGTTCCCAAATCCAGAAAACATCATGTAAAATCCAATAAAATAATGCGCAAATCCAGGAACAAATATATGCGATATATCTGAAATGCGAGCATATAAAAGAAAATATGTAGCTGAAACCAGATGTATGTGAAATTAATAAGGTACAGCTAAGTATAGGTGTCTACCTATAAGTGAAAGATGTCGTATACCCCCCTGGGTATAAGTAAAATATGTGCAAGGTATACCTGTAACTGTATTGCAAGGTGTATATGTACCTATCACTAATGGTATGATACACTATAGGTATACCGACAAGCTAGATGTCATGTGTGCCAAGCAATATAGTATCTATAAGGGTTGTGTGTGACATGGCAATTATTGACGGTGTGTGTATAACATACAATCCGTGCTCGTGCAACATGAACCGTCAATAATATGTGCAGTGTCCTACGGCTGCTAGTCACTGTATCATTATATCTAATAAATAGGGTAAGGCGCAATTCTAACAATGACGTAGAATACGCAACAAGTATTAGAATCCTAGCCCAGACGCATAACGCCATGCGGGCGATTCCCCTGTAGATGTTAAATCTACTCACCTACGCTCCAAGCCAGGTGAATCCTACCATCTGCTCCCCCCTGTAGCAGTGTCCGTAGTCCCCGCCTGCAAACCTGCAATTTAGACATGGAAATCATATATAAGCCAAATATTCCGCAAAACGCGATATCGAACCCAAACGAGAAACTCGCGTCGCGAACTAAACGCGCGTGTGCACGATACGCTGAAACGTATGAATACGCGTCTAAAACTACCGCAACACGCCGCGACACGCTGGATCGCAGAACCCACTCACGTATCGCGCAAACACAACGAACACGAAAAACGATATATTATCCCAGATTTTCCTACAGGTCAAATCTTACAAAACTATACATGCCAAAACACTACAAATCACTGCAGACTACCCTACACAAAACCCCAGCACCCCATTCCCCTTCCTGGCCGCAATTTGCGGCCAGATTGATTAAATTTGCGGCCTGGGATTTGAATGGGTGGCTCGTGCTCAGGTGGTGGTGTCTATACCTAGTGTACATGCTCCAGTTTGCTCAATTTTGTCCTGAAGGGTCTGGGTCAATAGCAGATCACAGAATGTCACAATGTCGCCTAAAAACACCAATTTTGCACAAAACACAAACCCTATACTATTTTAGTGAAACCTGGGTTGAATCTCAGTTGAGGTGACCTAACAACACTAAAATGAGCTAGGTTAACCAACACAATCACATTCTAACCAAATTCCCACATAAAACACCATAATTAGCACTAAACTCACTATTTAACACTAATCGAAGCTAAACAATGCACAACTTAAGCAATGAGGGGATTTGGGTTCAGAGTTTATACCCTAAGGTACCCTAGAAGGTAGGTGAAGAAGTGAATGGGGGAAGAAGAGAGCTTGCAAGTAGCTGGAGCTCCTGCTGCTACTGTTGCTGCCTGCTGTTGCTTCTGGTGCTGATGCTGATGCTGATGGTGCTGCTGCTTGCTTCTGGTGCTGATGCTGATGGTGCTGCTGCTTGCTTCAGCTGCTGCTGGAGCTGCTTGCTGCTGCTGCCTCTTGAGTTGCTGGAGCTGATGCTGGTGTTGCTGCCTCTGCTGCTGAAGCTGCTGATATTGTTGCTGTTGCTGTGGCTGTCTGCTGCTGGTGCTGCTTCTGGGGCTGCTGCTTCTGGGGCTGCTGCTTCAGCTGCTGATGCTGATGCCTTGTGTGTGTGTGTGTGTGTGTGTGTGTGTGAGTGAGATTGAGAGAAAAAGAGAAATGAGAAAAGAAAATGAGAGCAACACTAACCCCTCCCTTCTCTTTCTCTTGCCTCATTAATGAGGCATGGTTCACACCATACTCCCCATGCCCTCTCTCTCACACAAAGTCAACATTTCAAACCAATTAAAAACCCTTTTTTATTTTCATTTTATTTAAAAAAAACAACCATACCCAAAACACTTAAATAATTTATAAAACTAGATTAGGGAAAATGGTTAGTTCACCATGTTGCTAATCATGATTAAACCCCAAATTAGCACCCTAGTTATCATGCACAAGTGTGTGCAAGCCTAGGAAAAATCTAATAAAATATTCATTAAATAGGATAAAATAATTGGAAATCATTTTGGTAAACTTTTTATTAAAAACCATATATTAAAATATAATTAGCCACAAAACACATTCTAAGGTGTTACAATCTCCCCCCTAAAAGAAATTCGTCCCCGAATTTAAAAATATACTGCTACGCGTACCTTCAAAGACAAGATTACAACTCTCAAATATCGCTCGCAGCCTCCCAAGTGATTACCTCACTATACGGCTACGTCCAAGAAAAACCCTTCACAGATGGCAAGACCCTTGACCGACGTTTCTCCGCCTGCCGAGCCATTAACACAATTGGCTGCTGGTGAACGAAAGATCGTGTCTAAGCTAAATGGTCTGATCCCAATCATGTGAGAAAGGTCATGAAGGTAATCGTAACGTATCAATATAAGAAAAACGGGGTGAATACTCAATAATCTGGGTGGAAATGCCAAATTAAATGCAACGAAACTAACTCGCTTATAAGATCTTAAAAGGGCCTAAAATCCTGGGACAAGCTTCCCAAAATCCAATACGTCATTTATCGAAAAAAATCTGCAGGAATACATGGTTTCCCCCTGCGAACTCAAGCCTGCGACCAATACAGTCGGCATAAGACCTCTATTTGCGCTGGGCTACTCTCATCCTGACCTGAAACAACCGGATCATCTCCGAAGTCTTTAGACTAGCTGGGGTCCAAAAATCCTACTTACGCGGAGTCAGAAAACAACAGACTGGTGATCGACACAACCTAACCCCTAAACCTAAAGGTTGCTAATTGGAGTGTCTCCTGATAACAGCTATCGAAGAAGAATCCTAACCATGGCGAGTGACGATCCCCAACTGCCGACAACAATTAACACAGATGCACAACTTAACAAAGAACAACTGAGCAAGCTGAGTATAACCGGACGACAAGTATCCGAATGGAGTCACACTCTGACTAACCCTGGGTAAACACCATAACGAAATTCATGGAGATCTGCTCCCACTCCTACTTCGGAACGGTTAAAGGTTGCAATTCTCCAGCCGGCCTCAGATGCTCGACCCAAGCACCCAACAAGACAGACACCTTGAAACGAACCCTGAAACTTCTCTTTACATCCCTGTCCACCCGTAACTCTCTCACAAGTCACGTCAATGTTGGTGGGACTTGAATGAATATAGATAGTTGACTGATGTGTTTGCTCTAGGATTTCACGTCTCCACCCGATAACATCAGGTACACAAACGCGTCCCAAACTTAGCACACCGTGTCACAACTCAAGGACTCTGAATCATTATCCAGCCGAGTATGCTCAAGTATCTCTGACGAACGAGCATCGGCGGGCAGTGTCTCACGAAGCGATTAAAGAAAAGTGGTCGGGTGCGGACATGAGCAAGCTGTCCCCTCAGTAGAGACGAACTTAAGCTGTACTCAACGATTGCACAAGAACTGTAAATCTGCAGAAAACTATCACAACAATCAAAATCCGCTGTAGAAAGATGTACATTAAGCTCTGGTGGTCCAGGAAAATCTGACACGACTCTCGAACAAATAGTGTCTCCAACTCTCCAACGCAAAACCACCGCGGCCATCTCCAGATCATGAGTGGAATATCCTTCTCGTACTTCCTCCAAATGTAGGGAAGAAAAAGCGATAACTCTATAGTGTCACCTCAGTACACTCTCGAGCCCACTCGAGAAACATTACAGTTAAACAACAAGGTCGCCCGAACCAGAAAGCAAAGGAAGAACTGATGCAGTTGTTAACAGAATCTTCGACTGCCGAGAACTCCGCACACATGCCTCAGTCCAAAGAAGAAACCTCCCTTCCGGTCAATTTAGTCGACGGTGCAGCACTACTCTAGTAATCCTGCACGAAACGGTAGTAAGAACCTGCTAAGCCCAAAAATCTGCAGAACTCCGTCCTGCTCACAAGTCTGGGCCTAAGCTGTACGGCCACGATCTTCCTCGGAACCATACAAAACCGTCCCCCGTGACCACAAGACCTAGGAGTCAACACAAGCAAGGCTGAAGGAATACTCCGAGAATCTAGCAACCGCTGGGACGCTCCCAGTATCTGCATAACAAATTCTCAAGTGCTGCTCCTGTTCCTCAAGACACATTAAATAGACCAGAATGTCATAAATAGCACAACAATAACTGGTCGAGGAACGGCCTGATGAAATATGGTTCATCACATCTACAGATGCTGCTAGGGCATCAGTGAATCCAATGACTCACCAAAACACACAAAGCCCGTAGCACGCACAAGGCAGTCTTCGAAATGCTATCACTCCGATCCCGCAATAATGATGACCTAATCCCAAACAAACTTAGAAAATGTCTCGCACTGTGGAGATGATTGAAGAAATCGTCAATGCGAGGTAAAGGATACCTATCTGCACCGTAAGCCCGTTCAATTAACGATCCGTCGATACCCAACCCTAAACTGCCATCCTTCTCCTTGACAAACAGAAATAGGAACTTCCAAAAGCGAAACACTCAGACGCACAAAACTCCCTAACCAACAACTCTGCAGCTGATCCTTAAGCTCCTTAAGCTTCGCCGGCTCATCTGGAACAACGTCGGAAAATTCTCGCATGAAAGGAACCCGGTCCAACAGTCCCAACTGTGGCTATGGTATCACGAATGAACGCCAAGAATCCACGGCATCTCCTCAAAAGCTGACTAGCAAAAAAGGCTGAATTCAAGCTGTGAGAGGCGGCACAACTATCCACCTGCACAACAAGAACTGACTTGCCGGGGAAAACAAAACCTGACTGTTTTCCTCACGGTAGTCCACAGACGCCTATCACGTAGCTGACCAGTCCGTGCCCAGGAGAACGTCAAATCCAACATCACTAGAAGGATCAAAACGACGGACGAATCTCTATCTTCCATCCGGTTGGCACACAACTGATATATGTGTCGCGCAACAAAAGAATCGCTGACAGAAGTTAACACAAACTACGACTAATCTATACAACCATGGTACAAGGTGAAAACAAACGGATACATCAAAAGAACATGCGGAATAAGGATACCTGAAAACTCCACATTGGACGTCTGCTCGTCCCGATGAGTAGAAACAAACTCCTGTGTCTGCCCTCTACCCGCAACTGGCTGAACTCCTATGGTAGACTGACTCCTCTGAGCGAACCTTCCACGTCCACGGCCTCTCTGAAAATGATCCTGACGAGGTGCTAAGGAACAATCCCTGACGAAGTGCTGAAGGCTTCCGCATCGAAAACATCCACGCGCCGACTGCTGACCATCCTAGGATGAGAGCTGAACGACTGTCCTCGTCCTAAGCCTCTGCTACTCCCGCGACGGCCACGAAATCTGTCTCAATGACCAAACCTCTGTCTCTGGGCTGGTACACTGGTACGAGTCCTCCACTGTCCTGGAACTCTCAGCGTCTCTGGAATATACGCCTCGTCAACTGGAGCTGCAACCACTGGTGCTATGTAGGTGACGGACTGCTGCATGCTGATCGTAAGTGACAACTGAGTAACAGGGGTGACAACCTCCTGTCGTAGCTCCCGAACGACATCAACCAATGAACTCATCGTCTGGCGGAAGTCCTGCATCTCTGCCACAGGCCTATCGATACTATAAGTCGAAGGCTGATCCGTCTGCACCTGTGCAACTAGAGTGGCATCCTGGTCAGTACTCGTCTCACCCGAGCCAACTCTGACCTCGGCCCTCGCTGCATCACTCTGAGTCCCCATAGTCATCGGCGGCAAGGCTATAAATAGAGATAAGATTCGATAAGAATAAGGAAATCGAATCGCAAGGATATGAATCATCAAGGAAGGAATTTCAAGTAATTTGTACTTAGGTCACTTTAGGCGAAGTACCGCATCGTAGGTATGCTGCAGATATACACACACTACGTTACTTTGCTTAAGCTACCTACTCCATCATACCAAGGTCATCCTACACTCCGAAAGGTGAAACCTAGCGCTCTGATACCAACTTTGTCACGACCCGAAATTGGCACGTGACGGCCCTAATACTACGCAACGCCTAAAGACGTAACGCAGTAAAAGAAAGCCAAACCCAAAAATCTAAACCATGAGAATACGGAAAAGATAATAAAAGTATTTTGAAACATTTAAAATCACAACCCAAATTCTTTAAAAGTCACACTTTCTTTCCTTAAAATTTTAGCAACACCCCTTTTATAAAACTAGCCCAAAGGCGGAAAACAATCCACATCACAAATATACGACGCCGTAGCGAAGAAATAAAGACAATAGAGATAAAGCTGTATATAAGACAACAAAACCACAAATAATATACAATATCGTCCTCACCAAGTCTCTAAGTCAACAACATAATAGTAGATGGAGAGTACAAGATACAACGAATGTACAATACAAAATACAGATAACCACCAAAACCCACCTAAGCAAAATAGCACACTGTGAGCCGATGCGGTATCTGTAGCAAAAGATGATAGGTGAATAGCTGAATATCCTGCCTCGACTACTCTGGGGAACACCCTGCAATACCTGTGGCACAACGGGGGTGAGTTACCAACTCGTGAATAGTAGATAACATATGCAGGTAATCGCAGGAATGTACGTACAGCATAAATCTAAGATATACAATTTACAGTAATAGAAGGTCATGTGAATGCAAAATAATAGAAAGTACACTAGCAGGTACAATCAATATGTGAAGCAGTAATAAAATAACAGTAGTATGCAATAACCATGGAATAGGGATATGAGAATGTAGATATGCAGCAATCATGAAGGGTACGCTAACAGGTACTCCTAATACATGGAACAGTGCATAAGTGAAAAGGTATGAGGTATGGAGTGAAATATGTCATCCCACGGAATCCTGTCATCGTGGTAGGATCACAATCGATCAAGACACTCAAATCCCAATTTCTCAAATCAGCCCCCTGTTCCCCTCCGAACGGCGGCCTGGACTTTGCGTCTGTGCCTGAGGTTCGGGGCAGATGCTATTTGGTTTTATCCGTCTATCTCTCCGAAGATGCCAAGTTGATTTATGGCACCGTGTATCGGAAGTTTAGACGGATGCGGCCGATGTAGCAGACTTCGTCAGATTCCCCCTCAGGGTGAGGGGTTTTTGATTGTGGGGACGCTCTTCCCTGCAGGCGTAAGCCCCTGCAGTTAATTACGCTACCGCGTCGCGGTAACAACTTTCTCCTTCTCCAGAATTTCACTTCGTGTCGTGTGTGTTTGTTTTATTTATGGTTGCCCGTGGATTGTATACGGAGACTGAGTAATGCCGTCGCCCGTAGGACGTGGATTAGTCCAAATCCGTATTTACTTAGATTTGGGTTTGGTGTTTTTAGTTTAAGGATGCATTAGTCGCGTTGCGGCTAAGATCAACTTAAACGTTCGTTAAGGATACGTTAGTCCTGTTTTAGACTAAGATCCACTTAACGTAGTGATTAACTTAATGTATGGCCATCGGGACTCGTCACCTCTCTGACGTCGTTGAAGGATTACAACGACATGTATCAGAGGAGTTCGGAGATGTACCCTCGAACCAGAGTTAATTGGGAGTTTTATAATCCATTTGAATGTTTAAGGATACGTTAGCCATGTTTGGGGCTAAGATCAACTTAAACGGAACCGTTTAGATCCGACAAAAGAGCGTTTGGAGGCTCTATTATTCCAGTTTGGGGGATTCATAGTCCAATTTGGGACTAAAGTCTGTTTGGAGGATACGTTAGCCATTTTTGAGGCTAAGATCGACTCAAACGTTTGTTAAGGATACGTTAGTCCAGTTTGAGACTAAGATCAACTTAACGGGACCGTTTAGGTCCGACAAAAGAGCATTTGGGCTCTATTGTGCCAGTTTAGGGACGTGGTGGTCCACATTCCAGTTTAGGGATGTGGTGGTCCAATATTAGTTTAGGGACGTCTCGGTCCGATATTAGTTTAAGGACGTCTCGGTCCAATATTAGTTTAAGGACGTCTCGGTCCATATTAATGTATGTGGTTGTTGGGACCCGTCACCTCTCTGATATCGTTGAAGGATTACAACGATAGGTGTCAGAGGAGCTCGGAGATGTACCCTCGAACCGGATATATATTGATTTAAGAGAGCAATCTTTGCTCAACCGATTTAATTTAAGGACTTACGGCCAAAATTGGGCTAAGTCCAGTTGAAAATGTTCAACACCCTTATTTATTTTTGGTCTATTAGACCTGTGCTAGGGCTTTGCCCCCACTTAAATAATGCATTGCATTACTTCAGGTCATTTATGCCTATTTTGACTGGGCTCTGCCCTTTTTATTATGATGCAGATCATTTGTTTTGGTCCATTGGACCTTTCAGTTGGACACTGCCTTTTCAAACAATGCACAGCATTTTATTTGTTAGGCCTGTTAAGCCTTTTAATTGGGCCTGGCCCTTCAGGAAGTGAAATGCCTTGCATTTGTCAGACGCTTTGCGTCTATTACTGAGCGCAAGCGCTTGTGGTGAAGACACGTGTCATGCTCAGGCGAGCGCAAGCGCAGTGCGCTGCGCTGTTGCGCTGGCGACACGTGGCGCGCTCTCAGCGAGTTGCGCCAATTCCAAAGAGCAAAGCTCTATCTTAAGGGCGCTTAGCGCAAGTGGTTCTATAGCCGACACGTGGCGCTCTCTTAAGAGCGCAACGGCGCAGTTTGGAAGTGCAAAGCACTAAGAATTTTTTGGATTCAAGAAGGGAAGTGCAAAGCACTGTTTAATTTCTTGATCTAAATTAGATCAAAGAAAAAAAAGTTTTTTCTTTGTTTGAAGAACCAGAGGTTCATAAAAGTGCAAAGCACTATTATTATTTTTTTTATTTTTATTGTTTTTAAAGAACCGGAGGTTCACAAGAAGTGCAAAGCACTGTTTATTATGTAGAGATCATTGATCTTGTTTTTAGATCAATGATCTATTAGAAGGAATTTCTTCTAATTCATGAAGGTTCTTTACCTTTTTCTTGAAATCTTCTCAGAATTCTCTCTGTTTAAAGTTCTTGAGTTTTCAAGAAAAATGTTCATGCCTTTGAATTGAGGCTTAGGGTCCTTTTTATAGTGCTCACAAATTAGTTAAATTTGTTAAAGAGATCATTCTCTGAGTGATCTGGGGAATTTTCCCCACCGTTGGATCTTTAATCCAAGGGCTTCTGCTTTGCAGAAGAAAATCTTCTTGTTTTAACAAGAACAGAAAAGATTTCTTAAAATTTTAATTTAGTTTGGCGCAGATGCCCCAGCGCGTGACACGTGTCGCGCAGCGCACAGCGCAGCGCAACTGCGCTAGCGCATCTGCGCTGACACGTGTCGCGCAGCGCACAGCGCAGCGCAACTGCGCTAGCGCATCTGCGCTGACACGTGTCGCGCAGCGCAGAGCGCAGCGCAACTGAAGCGTTGCTTCAGACAAATAGAGCTCTGCTCTGATTGGGCGCGCCTTCTTGGGCGTTGCGCTGACGTATTAGCGCCTGACGCGTGGCGCGTTGCGCCCGAGACTTGAAGCGTTGCTTCAAAATTTTGAATTTTGAAATTGAACAGAGCTTTGCTCTGATTGGGCGAAACAAATGCCCCCCCACCGTTGCGCTCACGTGGCGCACACGTGAGTGCAGCGGTGGCAACCCCCCTGACCGTTAGATCAAGGGGGTGAGCTCAAGAGGCGCAAGCGCCTTATAAATAGGGCCTCTGGCCCTTAGAAAACTCTCCACCATTTTCTAGATTTAGATTTTCAGAGCTCTGCTCTTGCTTAAGAATTTCAGAGCTTTGCTCTTGCTTTCAGAACTCTAGAGCTTTGCTCTCATTTCCCAAAGTTTAGAAAACTTTAGGTAATAATTAATTTAAAATTAAGTTAAATTAATTTAAATCGATTTTAACCAACAGAGCTTTGCTCTCATAGATCTTTTGATCTAAAGAAATTCCCTTTGGGGTTTCATCAACAGAGCTTTGCTCTCACAAATCCATAGATCTACAGAGATCTTGTTCATGGGTTCTAACCCATGAACAGAGCTTTGCTCTTGAATCAAATGTAGATCTTTTAGATCTGAAAAATGAAGAATTTTTCTATAAGCTTTCATGAATCTTTTTTTCAGGATTCCAGAAATTTTAATTTTAAATTTCTTTTCAAAAACTTTCTTTTTGATGGAATATCATAAAGCTAAGCTCTTTTTTAAGGAATTTTATTCTTTTGAGACCAGAATTTGACAAGTGTCATTCTGTGACAGAGCTTTGCTCTGAAAGAGGAGATTTTCTCCATGTCTCTAGGGATTCTTTCCCCCCCCCCTTTTTTTTAATGGGAATGTTCCCCCCAGGGACCAACTGACAATCTCATCCAATGATGAGTTTGTCTTATTAACTGACGTATTGTCATTTAGATTTTGTGGGTCCCTCTTTGGTCCCCTACTCACTGCACTGTGGTGCGGTGTAATTAATTAATTTTGATTTTAATTTAATTAATGCATTTTCTTCTTTCAATGCCAAACGTTGGGATTACAACACTAACGGCTACATTGCTCTTTTGCAGCGATCATGTCTGAAGACACTTCATTCCCGTTCGTCCGCTCGGAGGAGGGATTTCCAGAGGCGCCTTTGGACCGTGAGGTCCTGGCCATGATCAAGGCATACGACCCGGAGTACAAGAGTCTCCACCTTTGGGGGTCATGGTACAATCAGATCATTATGGGTCGACGCGGCTTCACATGCGCGGTGCCGTCCGAGCACATCACGGCGATTCATTATGCTACCCCACCCTCGGTGCAGTATGCCGTGGAGTTGGCGGACTGGACATCGAAAGGCTTTCTACATCCCGCTATAGATGCGATACCGGTTCAGCGTCCTATGGTTTTGGACATCCTAGGACGTCGTATCTGTCAAGGTGAAGCGCGACCTTGGGGGCAATCGTATAACCTTGGTCTGATTCCCCGCCACCCGATTGGCTATCTGCCGTGGGCCCGGTATATCCTGTCGACGAAGAAGTCACAGTTGATAAGATTAGGACTGTACACCGCGGTCTATGTCTCTCTCTTCCATTATCCCACGCTTCCCACCTGGTGGTTTAAAGCTTTCTTGGAGCAATGGAATATTCCCACCCACACTTTCCTTGCCATGGATCGGGAAGTGTCAATCTCCCTGGAGGAATTTGCGGAGGTATCCGGTTTACCGGTGATGGGGGAACATTATGAGGAGCTGCTCCCAACAGACGTGTACGTCTTCGGTGCTAGGCCGATGGTAAAGGGGGTCACGCCGGATACTGCTGTTCAACACCAGTTCCCAAGTTTGATTAAAGTGTTGAACATATATGAGTCTCTCTTCGTCGAACATGGGAGTCGAGGAGTTAATTTTGAGGATTTCATTGCTCGGTTTCTTCACCCGAACGCCCTCTCTTCGGCCACTGCCAAGTTTGCCACCCTTGAGGACCCTTTCGGTTTAGCTTTGGATAACCTGCCGGCGAATGAAATAGGCCAAAAAGATTTTTTTCTTCCTAACTTTCCAACCATGTCTCTTGCAGAAGTAGCGGCCCCTAGGATGGATGAGGAGGCCTTTTTCTTAGGGTTTCTCGGGTTATGGTTGAGTTGGTTCGCTATCCCAATGCACTCTCATCGGATGCGGCCCTCTGTCTTTTATCCAGCACACCGGATGGTCATCGGGGTGAAGGTGGCAGTTGGGATCGCCAGCTTGGCACACTTATACCACGGCCTCAGTCGAGCAGCGGATGCTAGCGAGCCCGGGGTGCTGCATGTGGTCTTCCCGATGCATTACTTCGCATCATGGCTCGAGTTACACACAGCGGGTATCTTCGGGATGCATAAAAGGCCCTCGTTCTTTGACAAGTGCGGTTTTTCTCGTATTATACAGCTGATCGGCGCATCAATTGTAAACCCATCACCACGGAACGCCAGGGGCTTACTCCTTCACCCTCATACCGTCGAAGCCGGGATGTCCTTTGTCGATAAGGTATTGACCGTTGGAAAGGTGTCTACCACTGTGACGCGGCCATTACAAGATATCTTTAAGGATGGAGCTTCAGTTTTAACGGCTCGGGAGACCCTCCACTTATATTCCATTAGACCGGGTTTCTTAGTTTTTAGGCAGAATGGTGTGGCAATTTTTATGAGGTATAACCCACATCGTTTTGCTCAACAACTGGGCTACGATCAAGGGGTCCCCTTGGAAGCCTTCTTGCTGGAACCCGCCGCCACTGAAGAGGGGATGGAGAACGCATTGCACCATTTCATGCGTGTGAATACGAGCTCTCATTTTTTTATCAATGCGCCGGCTTACGCTCTGAGACTCCTCAATGTGTACAAAGACTGGTACAATCATGCAACAGGAGCAGTTATAAAGGAGGAAAGGCGACTGTTGGTCGATCGTAAGGGTGCGCCTCCAGGTACCGATCGCAAGGCTCCTTTGGTTCCTAGGACTCCAGTAGTCGCTCCTTTAAAAGATGCCGGGGGCAGACCATCACGTGCGCAAAGTCCTCCACGTGAATTGCGCTCCCTGATATCGCGGATGCACCTCCTGCACCCCGTGCTCTGGTAGAAACAGTGGTTGTACCCTCGCCGGAGTCTGGCGTGGGTGCGGACATCGGGACCCGTCGTCCCAAAGCGGCTGCCAAGCGGAAGTCGATTCCCCGTGAACCTAGGGCTGGAGGGCAAAAGAAAAAGAAGTCGCTCTTCGCTGCGGACGTCGTGTTCGGCCAGGAACCCCACGCTCCTTATGCTGAAGGTCTGCTCGAATATGGGACTAACGCAGGGTTGGTGATGCCGCCGCCGGACGATACAGACTTGGAGGCTGCTCTCAGAGCTTCGGCAGGGTTGGCGAGGCGTGACGCGTGGTTAGCTAAGCTTGCGCAGTCAGGTAACTACTAGGCACATTTTCCTTATTACAACATATCTTCCTCATCGCCCTTGATTAACGCCTTTCTCTCCTTTCTTTCAACAGGTATCACTGATGAAGAAGCCATTGCCGCTTCTTTGAAGACTTTCCAAGAGGAGGAACGTCTTAGAGCATCTATGGGCCTTAGTAAGTTTCGACTCATCAAGTTTTTCATTTTTCTTGTGTTACGGTCGGTCTAACCTTTCCCTTTTAATTACAGGAACCTCAATGCCGTTCCCTCCAAGTGACGCAGATGTTCTACCAGCGGCCGACGTTCCTGCTTCCTCTGGGCCACCGCAGGAGGCTCATCTTGAAGAGCCGATGAGAGATGTCTTAAAGGCTCTGGAGGCATCCCTGAATGAAGATGATGATGCCTTGAAGGAGGCGTCACAGAGGTCCCTCATAACCGCTCGGGAGGAGAGAAAGCGGTTGAGGCGTGAGGCGAAGGCGCGCAGGGCTGCCTTGGCTATGGGAGCGGGCCCCAGCACCGCCCCTCGAGCTGATACTCCCTCCGAAGAGGCCCCTGTCGCCCTATCCACTGCCCGCAGGGAGGTGGCGCGAGCAGTTCGGAGCGCAAACGGTAAATCCGCTTCAGGTAATATTTCTCTCAGAGTTCCTATTATAAGGGTTTTTAATGTCATTGGTCCTTATATTCCTCATCTTGCAGGGCCGAGTCCGATCAAGGGGGATGCGGAAACCGTTGATCCCAAAGAAATAGAGGAAGCGGGACTTGCCGAACTCGAGCCGACGGTGGGCAACGTCGTTATGGCTTTGGAGCCTGAGGTGGAGGTTGAGGGGCCTGCCGCCGAGAAGGTCATTGATGCCGAACCTAAAGCGGTGGCAGATGATATGATCATTATAACTGAGTCCAGGGTGGTGGCGGCTGAGGCGCTCGAGGTCGGCGGTCCCTTGGTGACGATAGACGATACAACCACAGCTACTGAACCTGAGAGAGTAGTGGGTGAGGTGGCCATGATTCCCGAGGACGAGCCAACCGCTCCCTCTCTGGAATCTGGCAATACTCCAATCATAGCCCTTCCCGTCTATGGCCCTCCGCCGTCCCCAGGTCTTGCTAGCACGACGACGGTCCCCATCGAGTCGGGTGACGAGGCCACGGGCGGTGGTCTCATGTCGGTAGAGGAGGGAGTCGCCTCCGTTTCAGCTGGGAGCTCCTCAGGTAAACCCCAAGTGACTGCCTTTCTTAACTTTACAATCTTTTCTGACAAGTTCAGTTTTTCGTAATGCAGGTGCAGCTAGTGCTGATGCCCCACTGCTTGAAGGAGCGCCTTCAACGACTGCCTTGGCGGTGGTCACCTCTCAACCCTCTCTTATTCCTTCGAAGATGTTGGAAGGTATGGGTTTATAACTTATTAATCCTATCTTTCAGATATACAGTTTATGTACTGAAGTCACACTGTTGTATCTTTCAGGAGTGCTTTTTGATCATCTCTATCAAGTGTTGCTCCCACACTTCTCCTTCCCATCTGAATTCGCCTCCCCGTCTGGTGGCGCTGGTGAGTACTGTTCCCGATTGGTAGCTTTGTCTTTTTAGCGGTAGAATTATTTCCAACTCTCTCTTGTTCTGACTGCAGCGTTGCAAATCGAAGGGGGAGCAGAAAGATCGGCTGCGCCACCAGCCCTTCCGGCCTTGCCACCTGTTTCCACCGGTATAGTAAACCATCTTATCAATGACTTCCTTCGTATCTATTGAATCATCATCTAATCGCCTTTCGTCTTTTTCCAGCTGTCGTTCCAGTCTCGGTATCTTTTGAGTCTCGCATTACAATACCGGGCGGCCCTTCCCAGCGACGCCCGTCCTCAAAAGGTGCCGTGAATAGTTTGCGCATGTTGAGCGACTACATCGAGGAGCTCGACATCGAGGCTCCAGTATCTGCTGAGGATTTCGCCACGACGGTTAACCCGATGTTGGCGATATTTGCTACCTTCCATGACGAGGGTACTGTCACCTCTTGGGTTAACTATTGTCGGGAGATCGAGGCTCGCCTTCATCAGCTAGAGTCAATGCGCCTGTCCCCTGAGACTTTGGCCTCGAGCACTCAACGGGGAGCATGGCTCAAGCAAAGCGCTTCTCATTTCCGTCATCTGGAACAAGAAGTGGTTTTGAGGCTGAAGGAGTGCCAAGAATCTTCAAGCAACACTGCTCGCCTGCGTGCTGAAGTTGAGACGAACGCCGCTGAGGTAAAGGCCGTCTTCGAGGGTCTTCTGGAGTGCATCTCAAATGGGCTGAGACTGAAGCGGGCACTCGATATTGCCGAGCGTGACATTGCAGGCCGTGAGGCTGCTCATCAGGTCGTCAGGGATCAGCTTGCATCCGTCGCACAGCAACGGGCCCAAGTGGAGGCGGAGTTGGCAGTGGTGGCCAATCGGGAAAAAGCATGGAAGGAAGTGTGCGAGCAATTGCTGGATCTGTGCAAGACGCTTCCTTCTCAGTAATTTTCCTTGTATCGTTGGTATTTGTAACATATATGTATATCTTGTATTCTTTAGTACGATGTATCCTAAACTCAATCAATATTTATGAATGAAAGATGCATATTTTTGTAATGTCTTGTGTCATTTCTCCGTCTTTTCTTTCTTTTATTATCAGTATGCCACCTTAGTAACCATGATTGACGGATGATTAGGACGAGTATCCCGACCTTCTTAAGAAATAACGATGGCTTAGGCCGCAGGTTCAGATCTGTTGCCTAAGACTTTTCAACTCTATAAGCCGTAAGGGTCTCATAGAGACTTTTCTCCCTACGGATCGAGAGGATCTCGCAGGTGGATTTTCTCCTTAGGAATCGTGAGGATTTCTAAGTGCGGTTTTCTCTTATAAGTCGTAAGGATCCTATAAGAGAATTTTCCCTCTTACGAGTCGAGAGGATTCGTAAGTGGTTGTTTCCCTCCTCGTCGAAATTCGACTTCGGAGAGTGAGACCCGTGAATAGTATGCAAGAGACCAGTTTGGATTGACTTGCAGGGCCTCATTGCTTAAAAAGCAAGCTTTTCAATCCTTGCTGTCTGAGACCTCTTCTCACAAATTGAGACGAATCGGGGATCTGTTTGCAGTTGTAGCGGAACAGTTGACATGAGTTAGGAAGCTCTCGTCACGGAGTGTTTGTATCCGTGAGTCGAGGAGTTTGCTAGGGATTATTTGTTTCCCAAGCGCCAAGGATTATTTGTTTCCTTGGGGTTTGAAACGAGTCGAGGGTTCCCACGGGGGCTCTGGTAGCTCTGCGGGTCGACGCGGATCAGGAAGCTCTCGTCAAGGAGTGTTTGTATCCGTGAGTCGAGGAGTTTGCTGGGATTATTTGTTTCCCAAGCGCCAAGGATTATTTGTTTCCTTGGGGTTTGAAACGAGTCGAGGATTCCTACGGAGGCACTGGTGGCTCTGCGGGTCGACGCGGATCAGAAGGCTCTCGTCAAGGAGTGTTTGTATCCGTGAGTCAAGGAATTTTGCTGGGATTATTTGTTTCCCAAGCGCCAAGGATTATTTGTTTCCTTGGGGTTTGAAACGAGTCGAGGGTTCCCACGGGGGCTCTGGTGGCTCTGCGGGTCGACGCGGATCAGGAAGCTCCCGTCAAGGAGTGTTTGTATCCGTGAGTCGAGGAGTTTGCTAGGATTATTTGTTTCCCAAGCGCCAAGGATTATTTGTTTCCTTGGGGTTTGAAACGAGTCGAGGATTCCTACGGAGGCACTGGTGGCTCTGTGGGTCGACGCGGATCAGAAGGCTCTCGTCAAGGAGTGTTTGTATCCGTGAGTCGAGGAATTTTGCTGAAGTCACTGGCTTCTTCGGTTGAAATGAACCGGTGAGATTTGGGGTTCGTCTTCTGACGGAATCCGCTGGGAAAGCATGGTCCATTCTTTGTTTACGCCCTTGGATTGTATACAGGGATCGATGTGATCTTAATTGTAGGGCCAAGGTTTTATCATTTCTTCTTTTTATTTTATTTTATTTCCGCGATGCTCTATCATTTCAGCTTTTATATCGCGAAGGTCGCGACTGCCATATCATTTCGGCTATTTTTCGCGGTGCCCAATCATTTCGGCTATTTGGTTTTTTTTTATTTTTACTCGTTGCTTTTTATTACGAGTTGCCCAATCATTTCGGCTATTTTGCATGCATACATTTTACTTGCTGCTTTTTATTGCAAGTTGCCCTATCATTTCGGCTATTTCGTATGCATGAGCGGCCTACTGGCTTTCGCCGTAAACCTGAAATTGGACACCGATTTCGGCATCAGCACCGCTGCAACTGGGATATTACCAGGAGCGAATCATCATTTGCCTCTGTCGTTGTCGAACAAAGGAGGCTTAGCGACCAGGATTAGGATCCTGTCGGCTAAGGCTTTTGACTTCATGAGCCGTAAGGGTCTCGTGAAGGTATTTCTCCCTACAAGTCGTGAGGATCTTGTAGCTGTATTTTCTCCTTAGGAACCGTGAGGGTTCCTAAGTGTTTTGTACTTCTGTAAGTCGTGAGGATCCTACAGGAGGGTTTTCTCCTCATAAATCGAGGGGATTTATAAGGGTTGTTTACCATGCGAACGTATTCCCAGTTACGGATGAAATTTGGCTAGGGAAATGTTTATTCGCGCCCGTGGATTGTATACAAGGGTCAATATTGAACCACTTGTAGGGCAATATTGGAAGTTTGTGGGGGTTTGCTTAAGCACAGGTTTAGGTCTCTGTGACTTAAGACTTTCAAATCCTATGAGCCGTGAGGGTCCAATAGGAGAGTTCTCCTTATGAGTCGTGAGGATCTCGCAAGTGTATTTTCTCCTTAGGAATCGTGGGGATCCCTAAGTGTGTTGCTCCTTTGTGAGTCGTAAGGATCTCACGCAGGTGGTTTCTCCTTACAAGGTTGAGAGGACTCCATAAGGGTTCTTTAACGAAGTTGCGCCCTTTCGGGTTTTCACAAACATTCGCCTGTAGTCCTGCTGTTTTTACTCACGGAGCCCTTTCGGGTTTTCATCCATGCCCATTTTGCTTATAGACATACCGTTTTTTTTATTTTCTTTTTCTTTTTCTTTTTTTTTTACGAGGTCGCGCCCTTTCGGGTTTTCACGAACACTCGCCGGCAGCCCTGCTGTTTTTACTCACGGAGCCCTTTCGGGTTTTCATCCGTGCCCTTTTTGCTTATGGACATACCGTTTATTTTATTTTATTTTTATATGTTTTTTTTTATATCTCGTCAGCCTAAGGATGCTGCGGTATTAGTTTAAAGACGTTTCGGTCTGCTATTAGTTTAAGGACATTTCGGTCCATCACTTGAGAAGGCGGGCTACTGCTAATAGAGTTTGAGCTTAGGAAGATAGCGAGCGGACACAGTCGTCGTCATCTACCATTGACCTAGGCTGTGGCTCATTAAGCATAGTATTTCTTTAGGAAGCGACCGTTTATTGGTCTGAAAGGCCTTTCGCCGTGCATGTCGATGAGTAGATAGGCTCCACCTTGGTAGACTTTATCTATGATGTACGGGCCTTCATAGTTGGGCTCAAATTTTCCCCGCTTGGCGCGATTGGGGATCATAGGCCTTTTGACCACTAGCACAAGTTCGCCTTGACGGAATGTCCTCGGTCGGGTCAATCTTTCGTATGAGCGTGTCATCTTTGCTTTATAAGCTTCCAGATTTTGCTGTGCTAGGAGTCGGATTTCATCAAGGGCATCAAGCTCTTCAAACCGAAGGTGAGCATTTTCTTCGTTTGTCAGTTCGTAGTGGACTGCCACTCGTAGAGAGGGTAATTCTATCTCGAGAGGGAGTACTGCTTCCGTCCCAAATACTAACGCGTACGGCGTTGTGTTTGTGGCCGTTTTAAATGTAGTTCGATACGCCCAAAGAGCCTCTTGCAATCTTTCGTGCCAATCTCTCTTATTTCGTGACACTGTTTTCTTCATGATCTTCGTCAAGGTCTTGTTGAAGGCCTCAGCTAGACCGTTAGCTCGCGGATTATAAACTGAGGAATATCTCCAGTCTATATTGTGCTGCTGTGCGAAGCGGCTAATTTTATGACTTCGGTAGGCTGGCCCATTATCAGAGATGATCCTTCTTGGGGTTCCAAACCGGTATATGACATGCGTTTTGAAGAAATGGAGGATGTTTTCCGTCTTCACTTCCCTCAACGGTACCGCCTCTGCCCATTTGGAGAAGTAATCAGTCGTCGCCAAGATGAAACGATGTCCCTTGGACGATGCTGGTTCGATGGGGCCGACTATGTCAGTTCCCCACATTTCGAATGGCCAACTAGCCACTGTTGGATGCAATGGATTGGGATGCTGATGGATGAAGTCCCCATGAATTTGGCATGAATGACATTGCTTCGCGTATTCCAGGCAATCCTGCATCATCGTGGGCCAGTAGTAGCCCATCCGTTTTATCTTCAACTTCATCTTAGGGCCTGCTTGGTGGGAACCGCAGAGTCCGTCGTGAACTTCTTGGACGACCCTTCTCGCTTCGTCAGGTCCTAGGCATCTCAGCCACAGAGAATCGAATGACCTCTTGTATAGAGTATCGTTGACGAAGGCGAAAGACAGAGCTCGTTTCACGAGCTGATGTCTTATGGACGCTTCTTCAGGCATTCGGTGGAACTTGAAGTAATCTATGAAGACTTCTCTCCAGTCCTCGGTATTTTCCCAATCTTTTATTTGCAGGGTTGTCTCCTCAGTTGCTCCCTTTTCTTTATATGATTCTGGAGGTATTTCTGCTGGGGTTAGCACTCGACGGCTTTGTACCACGATTCTAACGTCATCGAGGTTCTCATCAGCCAGTTCTTTAGCAAGTTTGGCTAGTGCGTCCGCTTTGCTGTTTTCCACGCGCGGTATGCTCTCCAAAGTGTAGGAGGGAATTTGGGTTAGCAGTTGTTGCACTTTTTCACCGTATTTTACCAATTCCGGTTTGCATGTTTGGTAATCGCCGTTCACTTGACTGACGACTAGCTGGGAGTCCCCATATATGAGGAGGCTTTCAATTCCCATGTCAATAGCGATCTCGAGGCCTGCTATCAAAGCTTCATATTCAGCTTCATTATTCGTTCTCGGCTCTGTTAAGGAGAAGGCGAAGCGCATTATTCCTCCTTGTGGAGTTACGAAGATAAGGCCTACTCCCGATTTGATCATTGACGTATTTTGTTTGTGCTTTTTCATGGAAGATGCCCCATCGAAATAAAGCTCCCAACGGGTATCACCACCGTCGATTGCGTCAAACGCATGTTTGTCTGGCAAATCGCAATTCAGAGGGGAATCGGCAAGTATCGGGTGCTCAGCAAGGAAGTCGGCTATGGCCTGACCCTTTACTGCCTTGAGGGGTCGATATGTTATCGAGAACTCCATTAAGAGCAGAGCCCATTTAGCGAGTCGTCCCGTCAAGATGGCCTTTGACATTAAATATTTGAGAGGGTCCACCTTTGAAATGAGATGGACTTCATGCGCTAATGCGTAATGTCTAAGCTTTGTTATTGCGAAGATCAACGCTAGGCAGTGTTTTTCAATGGGGGAGTAATTGTTTTCTGCCCCCAACAGAACCCGACTTAAGTAGTAGAGTGCTCTTTCTTTCCCCTGGTCATTCTCTTGTGCCCATAATGCGTCTAAGGAACCTTCGAGGGCGGTCGTATAAAGAATGAGAGGCTTCCCCTTAACCGGAGCAGCCAACACCGGCGGGTTCTGCAGGTATTGCTTGATCTCGTCCAGTGCGCCTTGGCATTTGTGATCCCAAACGAATGGGGTTCCCTTCTTCATCAGGTGACTGTAAGGACGGCACTTCCCTGAAAGATTAGCTATAAATCGCCGTATGTATGCGAGCTTTCCTTGGAGAGATCGCAATTGTTTAAGAGTTCTTGGCGGAGGCATTTCCATGATCGCCTTAATCTTAGACGGATCTATTTCAATACCTCGGTGTCGAACGATAAATCCTAGGAATTTGCCCGAGGAAACCCCGAACGCACATTTTAAAGGATTCATCTTCAAATTGTATCGCCGAAGGCGTTGAAATACGGTCTTCAAATGCTCGAGATGCTCTTCGTATGACTTGCTTTTAACCACGAGATCGTCGATATAGCATTCGACGATTTCGTGTATAAGGTCGTCGAAGATCTTTGTCATGGCCCTCTGATAAGTAGCACCGGCGTTCTTCAAACCGAAGGGCATTACTTTATAACAAAATATCCCTAAAGGAGTCCGGAAAGCCGTATGTTTCTGATCTTCAGGATGCATTTTTATTTGATTATACCCTGATGAGCCGTCCATGAAGGAGAAAACCTCATGAGTGGATGTATTGTCTATCATCAGTTCAGTGACTGGCACTGGGAAATCATCCTTCGGGCAAGCTTTATTAAGATCCCGGAAGTCTACGCATACGCGCACTGTCCCATTTTTCTTCATCACTGGGACGATGTTGGCGATCCATTCAGGGTACTGAACTTCTTGAATGAAGCCAGAGTCGATTAACTTTTTGACTTCGGTATTTATGCTCATCTCAAGCTCGAGTCGCATTCTTCTCGGCGCCTGTTTGACAGGCTTGATGTTCGGGGATATTGCTAGTCTATGTACAGCAACTTCTGGATCTAGTCCCGGCATCTTGGAATAGTTCCATGCGAAGCAATCTTTATGCTGCACAAGGACGTCTTTTAACGCAGCCACCCTCTCTTCAGACAGCAGCTCGCTGACGAATGTCGGTCGCGGATCATTTATTGTCCCCAACTCAATTTTCTTGAGGTTATCTGCAGTAGTATGGATTCCATCTTCCAGCTCTTTTGGCGCTGGTGGAAATTCTGAGATTACCTCATCGCTGCCGTTTTCAAAGCACCAAGGAAGGCTGTTCATGTCCTCGGACTCTTCTTTTAATATTGTTATCACGTGGCAGGTGCGAATTTTCTGCCAATCCCAATGCGGAGTTGGTTCTATCCTTGTGTTTTCGGGTTCGTGCTTTTGCGGCGTCGCTACCCTCCAGTTGTCAGACAACGAGAATTTGCCAAGCTGATATTGGTCCTCAACCCAATTCTTAAAGGTGAAGCAATCTTCAAGCGGATGCCTTACTACTCGATGGTAAGAGCAATAATTTGGATTGGAGGCTTCGCCTGCTTGCTCAAGGTGTTTAGACTCTGGCAGTGTAAGCATTTGATGTTTTAGAGCAAGATCAAGTATTTTCCTTGTTTTGCTCCGAGGAAATGAGTATGCTCGACCCATTTTCTTCATGAGGGCTAGGTCAATAACGCTCGACCCTCGGATGCGTGGCTTCTTAGCTCTGCTTTGTGGTTGTTGAGCGCCTTTCTTGCCTTTCGACTTGTTTTTGCTTTCGCGTCGAACTTTTTTTTGTATCAGGTTGACATGGGACAACATCTTCATTCTTTACTGCCTGTTGAAGGAGGCGCTGTGTCTTGGCTTTCTCATAGATTGCCATTTCACGATTGTGATCATCTCGGGCTTTTTGACTCGCATCCCTTATAAGTTTGCTCATCTGGTCTTCAAACGATGGGCTAGGCGGCTTTGTATCAGGAACTTTTGCCGGTTCAGGATTAGCGTCCTCCCATTGAGAGTCCGCCTCTTCATCGAAGTCATACATGACATAACAGCTGTTTACTAGCTCCCGTTTCTTTGACCGGATGTACCCAAGCCCTTTTGTTTCTATTCTCCCGTTAGGCAGTTTGCATTGAGTCCCGGGAACGTTCCAGACCTTGTCATAGAATTTGGCCTTTCTAACGGTCTGTGTGAAGGATATCCCCTGGCGTTTCAGCAGTTTCTTCAAACCTTCGGTATAATATCTGAGAAGACGGATAGGCTGAAGCCTGTCGAGCATGGGATCCGCGCCATGCCAAATTTCTTTTCCCACCTTGTTTTCTTCAGAACGGTAGAATAGGATTGCCTTCTCGCCTTTTCGTCCGGGAGGGATATAGAATGTCTGCAATTCTTCTACGCTGTTGGTGTCGAGTGAATCCAGTTCTTTGTAATGTTCAAGCGGCACCATGGTTATCTGCAGACTTCGCTCTTCATCAGCGGAAACCCGTATTGAAGGCCGAGCAGGGAATACAGCATGAACTTCATCCTCTGAATCACTGCCGAAGATCAATGAAGGAACAGATGGTCCTGGCCTGGTGGATTGGGATGGACCTGAATAAATTATATCCTCCTCCTCGGTGTCACTGCCGAAGACAGGGATGGTGGCGTTAGTTTTGTTCTCCGGTTTGTGACACCTTTCCGTGTCTTCGACACTCGGTAAGAAGTATTTGGCATCTTCATACTTGCGAACTTCATTTACGGAAACGGATTCAACTCTCCCGCCACTGTGTACTCGAGGCCATCCCTAGAATATTTCATGCACTGATGCTGTGTAGAAGGGATGATATTGTACTCGTGTAGCCATGGTCGGCCGAGCAGAGCATTGTAGCACGTCTTGGCGTCTATAACATGGAATTTGATGTCTGTGACGAGCAACCCGAAGCGTAGCGTCAATATCACAGATCCAAGAGTCTTTGAGGATTGGGAGTCGAAACCGGAGATAGTGATCTTGTCCCGGGCGAGGTGTTGGACGCTCATGCAAATTTCTTTTAACACCCGCACATTAAGTAGATTGACAGATGATCCATTATCGACCAGGATTTTGCCTATCTTTATGTCATGGCAGTATCCTGAGACATAAAGGGGACGATTATGTTCGCACGTCCCAAGGAGAAGGTCTTCATCGCCGAAAGCAACGTCGGCCGTGTGCACCTCTTCCAATTCATCCTTCATCTTTTGTTCAGCCAGGAAAGCTTGGAATTGGTCCGGATCTTGTAGGGCCTTAATCAAAGAATCCCTCGCCTCTTTTGATAGTAATAGGGCATCGAGAATGCTGAGTTGTGAGGGTAGCTTTCTCAGATGCGCCAAGACATTGTAATCCACTTTACTCCTCTTCGGCGGGTTCTTGGCGGTTAATTCTTCTGCAACTTGGTCATCCAAAGCGATGTCTTCAGAGACCTTCTCTTTCCCTTTGTCTTTCTTGTTTAAGGGTCCGAGATTCTTTTCGGGTAATGTTCGATTGTGTAGCTGTATATTTTCGCAAGCCTTCGGTTCTTCTTCTTTTCCCGGAGTGGGTTCTTTGAAGAGGGGGCCAAGCTCTAGCTCCTCATCGGAATCGCTCCCAAATGTAGGCACTTGTGACCCGGCAGTGTTAACCATGTGACAATTGCTGGCAGTTCTTTCAAGCTCTTTGGTCGTGTTTCTTTGCTCCTTACGAATTTTACGCTTTTCCCGTTTAAAGCGTTGTTGATTAGCGACGTATCCTTGCCACCATCTATCGAAAGCCTTGCACTCTTGAGTGGGATGCGAGACCTTCTGATGATATAAGCAATAAGAGGGGTGCATTTCTACCACACCAGTCATTTTTCCTTCAGAGGATGGTAGCTTCATACCCATTGATATGGCCTTAGCAAACCTCTCTTTTATCTTGAATTGGCTTTTGTCAGCGGTGGAGGCATTTTGCTCCAGCGGGATCATCTCAGCTCTTTCCTCAAGTCGCTGGCGCTTGGCCCTTTCGAATATAGCCGTCTCGCGTTCTCGATCAGCTTTACTTTTCAATCGAGCTTTACTAAGAAACGCGTCAATCATTTCGATTGATAACTCTGGAACCCTTGACTCAGTATTTGCCCCCAGCGTTTTAGTGCCAGGAGTCCCTTCATCGTTCGTGGTCGAATGGGAGATCATATGACAGCTCGCCACATATTCCTCGGATTCATCCGATGAACTTTCCCCCTCATCTTCTTTTTGAAAGACGTGATCAAGGAAATCTTGGAGCGTAATGGGAGTCCGCGCCTTTTGGTTGTATTCATCCAGTGCGTCGATTTGCTTTTGTAAGTCCGTGCGCTTGTCGCCAGGCTTCACGGGCTTCTTAGATCTCTTCTTCTTCTTTTTCGAAGATTTTGACGGCTGACTATGAACGCTTGAACTACCACCATCGGTCTTCGGAGTCGGACGTGGCTTCAACATCCCCTCAATAACCTGCGGTTCCAAGGGGTTCTTCTACTCGACCGCTGGACAGGTCTGAAGATCGTTTAGCATCCTCTTCGTCTTGGCTGATAATACAACCTCCCAAGGAGCTTCTTCCATGACGGAGCATGTTGCCCCTGGCGTATTTGTCCCCTTAGCGGTGTGGGGCTGCGGAGGATTCACCTTCCATTTGTCAGATAACGCGAACTTGCCCTGTCGGTACTGGTTTTCAAGCCAATTTTTGAAAACGTAACAGTCTTCGATCGGATGTCCTAGCACTCGATGATAAGGGCAGTAATTAGGCTCGTTGACGTCACTTGGTTGCAGCGGGCATTTTGGATCTGGCAGATTTATGAGTCTATTGCGCAATGCCAGCTCGAATAGCCTCCTCGTTTTATCGCGGGGGAAGGAATAAGAACGTCCCATCCTATCCTCAAGGGGTACGTACGGGCGCGTATTGTTTGGACGAGCAACCGGCTTCGAGTCGCTCGGTTGTTGTTGAGCGTTAGCGACAACGATCGCTTTTCCCTTTCCTTTGTCATTTCGGGAATCTGGCTTTGGGAGAGGGGGTTTATGGCCCATCTGGTCCATCTGTGGTAGTTTGTCGATCAAAGCCTGGAAAGTAGTCGGCTTGAAGAACATCATGAACTGCGAGATGGTTGCTTGTGGATCAAGGGTTCCAACAAACATTCCCACCGCCGGAGCTTCTTCTATGCGTTGTTCGCACTTCGACCATAGATTACGCCACCGTATAGCGTACTGAACCCATGTTTCGCTGGGTTTTACCCTGGCATTAATCAGTGCCGTCATCGGGGTACGCTCACTGGCACTTGCAAAACGTTGGGTGAAGAGCAGCTCCATCTCCGCAAAGGTTTTAATAGAGTCGTTGGGGAGCTCAGAATACCATTCGAACGCCGTATCTGATAGGCTTCCAACAAACTGGCGAAGCAAAAGCTTGTCGTCGCCGCCGGTGTTACCGCAAAGCGCCCTGAACTGGGCAACATGTTGATGGGGATTGCCGGTCCCTTTGTAGACATGAAACTTGTGAATTGTGTAACCCGGCGGGTATTTGATTTGGTCATACCAGCCTGGATACGGTCGCCCCGTTTTTACGACGTGGCCGGCTGCTTCGGCCGCGTGATGAACCTTTATTTGCTGGGCTATATATTCGTCCAGATCAGTTTTAGAGATTGTATCCTCTTTAGCCGTTGATAGAACGGGCTGAGGGTTTGATGTCTCTCCCCTATCATCCCCAAGGACAATCGGGGGTTCTTCAGTCGGGGGATCTTGTTGTATCATCATCCCTATCATGTCCTGGAAGAGGAGGCCCATACGCTGTATATTGGCTGCTTGTTCAGCAGCCTCTTTGTCTCTCTTTTCCAGTACTCGGCGGAGGAACTCGGCGTCGGTCTCTTCCTCTTGGCGTTCATCTATGGACGTCTCAGGGTTCTCTTTTGGCTCCGTGAGTGCAGCCATTGTAGTCATCATCTCCTGGAGCTTTTGTTGCTGCTCCTGGGCCTTGGTCACTGATCGGGTAAGCGGTCGGTGACCCGTAGAAGTACGACTTTCTTCCTTTCCAGAAGCCATATAAACCGTATGAACTGTTATGCCCCCTGACTTGGGGCGTTTAGGTTCACCGCTTTTAAACTTTGTCAGCGTCACGGGAGCTTTCTCTGCCCTTTTTCTTTTGTGGACCATTGAGGTTGAAGGAGCCGTTGAAGTGGGCATCCTAGCATTTGTTGCCCCCTGCTGTTTAATGGGGCGGTTTTTTTCCTTTTCCACCTTTGCCTTTTTCTGGCGATGAAAGTGGTCTGGGTCAATCACGGAGTCTTGAACCCTCCGCCAAACTTTATAAATTTTTGACGACAGCCGTTGAGGGGGCTGTTCCTGTTTTGTCTCCGGAGCTTTTTCCATAGGCGGAGGAGATCTTTTCAATGTAGCAATTGGAGAGTTCTTTCTCACCTTCCTCAGCAATTCAAAGCTGTTCCCAGTTGGAACAGCAGCATTGACCTCCACCACTGGAGCAGGTGGGGTTAGCCCTGAGGGGGAGTTGCCCCCTGTTTTCCTTACTCGTTGCCAATGGCGACGTCGCGCACGACGAGCCGTTGGGACTGGCTCGGAAATCGAGATGGTTTCTCGTTGCCCCCTGTTTGAGTGTGGGGTAACTGCCGATGTCAGCCTATCGAAGACTGATGCCTTTTGACCAGCTGGGGGAGGAGTGGGAACCGTCAATCTTGTGAAGACCGACTCTCTGATGGGAGAAGCCGCTTTAACGACTTCCAGAGCAGCGGCCGTTGCCCTCTTTGGGACGGCCACTTTATAGTTCTGACCTAGCCTGGTGAAAACGGAGGCTGTCGGTTTAGTAGCGGGCGACCCGTTGACAGGGGTCGTGGTAGCAGTGAGCCGGTCGAACACCGACTTCTTGTTCGCTTCCGGTGCGGATATCGGCATAAAGAAGCTTGTAGGTGGGACCATGGTCCCGAAAAACAGGCCGGTGGTGGCCTGGGTCACCTGTTCTACCGGCAGAGCGAGGAAAGAGGCCGCTTGGGGCCCATATGTCACACCTCTCGGTGAGGTGGAGCGTCCGTTGCAGCGGTGCTTCGCGCATTTGGTGCAGTTAGAATCCATGGATGCTTGAGTTCTTCGCCAGACAAAAGACCAAATCTTAGCAACTTGAAATCCAAAGGCAACCATTTAACAAACCGCGATTGGTTCGCGAAGACGACACACGAAGTGTGGAGTGGAAAGAGGAAAAGGTCCCACCGGGCGTGCCAGAATCTGTTCCCCTCCGAACGGCGGCCTGGACTTTGCGTCTGTGCCTGAGGTTCGGGGCAGATGCTATTTGGTTTTATCCGTCTATCTCTCCGAAGATGCCAAGTTGATTTATGACACCATGTATCGGAGGTTTAGACGGATGCGGCCGATGTAGCAGACTTCGTCAGATTCCCCCTTAGGGAGAGGGGTTTTTGATTGTGGGGACGCTCTTCCCTGCAGGCGCAAGCCCCTGCAGTTAATTACGCTACCGCGTCGCGGTAACAACTTTCTCCTTCTCCAGAATTTCACTTCGTGTCGTGTGTGTTTGTTTTATTTGTGGTTGCCCGTGGATTGTATACGGAGACTGAGTAATGCCGTCGCCCGTAGGACGTGGATTAGTCCAAATCCGTATTTACTTAGATTTGGGTTTGGTGTTTTTAGTTTAAAGATGCATTAGTCGCGTTGCGGCTAAGATCAACTTAAACGTTCGTTAAGGATACGTTAGTCCTGTTTTAGACTAAGATCCACTTAACGTAGTGATTAACTTAATGTATGGCCATCGGGACTCGTCACCTCTCTGACGTCGTTGAAGGATTACAACGACATGTATCAGAGGAGTTCGGAGATGTACCCTCGAACCAGAGTTAATTGGGAGTTTTATAATCCATTTGAATGTTTAAGGATACGTTAGCCATGTTTGGGGCTAAGATCAACTTAAACGGGACCGTTTAGATCCGACAAAAGAGCGTTTGGAGGCTCTATTATTCCAGTTTGGGGGATTCATAGTCCAATTTGGGATTAAAGTCTGTTTGGAGGATACGTTAGCCATTTTTGAGGCTAAGATCGACTCAAACGTTTGTTAAGGATACGTTAGTCCAGTTTGAGACTAAGATCAACTTAACGGAACCGTTTAGGTCCGACAAAAGAGCATTTGGGCTCTATTGTGCCAGTTTAGGGACGTGGTGGTCCACATTCCAGTTTAGGGACGTGGTGGTCTAATATTAGTTTAGGGACGTCTCGGTCTGATATTAGTTTAAGGACGTCTCGGTCCGATATTAGTTTAAGGACGTCTCGGTCCAATATTAGTTTAAGGACGTCTCGGTCTATATTAATGTATGTGGTTGTTGGGACCCATCACCTCTCTGATATCGTTGAAGGATTACAACGATAGGTGTCAGAGGAGCTCGGAGATGTACCCTCGAACCGGATATAGATTGATTTAAGAGAGCAATCTTTGCTCAACCGATTTAATTTAAGGACTTACGGCCAAAATTGGGCTAAGTCCAGTTGAAAATGTTCAACACCCTTATTTATTTTTGGTCTATTAGACCTGTGCTAGGGCTTTGCCCCCACTTAAATAATGCATTGCATTACTTCAGGTCATTTATGCCTATTTTGACTGGGCTCTGCCCTTTTTATTATGATGCAGATCATTTGTTTTGGTCCATTGGACCTTTCAGTTGGGCACTGCCTTTTCAAACAATGCACAGCATTTTATTTGTTAGGCCTGTTAAGCCTTTTAATTGGGCCTGGCCCTTCAGGAAGTGAAATGCCTTGCATTTGTCAGACGCTTTGCGTCTATTACTGAGCGCAAGCGCTTGTGGTGAAGACACGTGTCATGCTCTGGCGAGCGCAAGCGCACTAGCGCAGTGCGCTGCGCTGGCGACACGTGGCACGCTCTCAGCGAGTTGCGCCAATTCCAAAGAGCAAAGCTCTATCTTAAGGGCGCTTAGCGCAAGTGGTTCTATAGCCGACACGTGGCGCTCTCTTAAGAGCGCAACGGCGCAGTTTGGAAGTGCAAAGCACTAAGAATTTTTTGGATTCAAGAAGGGAAGTGCAAAGCACTGTTTAATTTCTTGATCTAAATTAGATCAAAGAAAAAAAAGTTTTTTCTTTGTTTGAAGAACCAGAGGTTCATAAAAGTGCAAAGCACTATTATTATTTTTTTTTTATATTGTTTTTAAAGAACCGGAGGTTCACAAGAAGTGCAAAGCACTGTTTATTATGTAGAGATCATTGATCTTGTTTTTAGATCAATGATCTATTAGAAGGAATTTCTTCTAATTCATGAAGATTCTTTACATTTTTCTTGAAATCTTCTAAGAATTCTCTCTGTTTAAAGTTCTTGAGTTTTCAAGAAAAATATTCATGCCTTTGAATTGAGGCTTAGGGTCCTTTTTATAGTGCTCACAAATTAGTTAAATTTGTTAAAGAGATCATTCTCTGAGTGATCTGGGGAATTTTCCCCACCGTTGGATCTTTAATCCAAGGGCTTCTGCTTTGCAGAAGAAAATCTTCTTGTTTTAACAAGAACAGAAAAGATTTCTTAAAATCTTAATTTAGTTTGGCGCAGATGCCCCAGCGCGTGACACGTGTCGCGCAGCGCACAGCGCAGCGTAACTGCGCTAGCGCATCTGCGCTGACACGTGTCGCGCAGCGCACAGCGCAGCGCACTCTGCGCTAGCGCATCTGCGCTAGCGCATCTGCGCTGACACGTGTCGCGCAGCGCAGAGCGCAGCGCAACTGCGCTAGCGCATCTGCGCTTATACGTGTCGCGCAGCGCAACTGCGCTAGCGCATCTGCGCTGACACGTGTCGCGCAGCGCAGAGCGCAACGTAACTGAAGCGTTGCTTCAGACAAATAGAGCTCTGCTCTGATTGGGCGCGCCTTCTTGGACGTTGCGCTGACGTATTAGCGCTTGACGCGTGGCGCGTTGCGCCCGAGACTTGAAGCGTTGCTTCAAAATTTTGAATTTTGAAATTGAACAGAGCTTTGCTCTGATTGGGCGAAACACCCCCACATTGGGCTCTCACATCATATAAGTCTCACATCTTCTCAATGTACAATATCGAGTAATCTCCTATATCCCGAATGTACAAATCAGTAATCCCATATGTATGTCCAACATCCAATCTCAATGAATCACCTAATATCCCAAATCAAATCTCAAGTAGAATTCTAACATCCTAAAGGTATATATATGCAGAAATAAAATAAATATGACGGGGTCAATACACATATATTAGGGTCCCATTCCACTAATATTGGTGTAAGGGTATATATAACAACGGCTAAATCCCCTGTTATATATACAAAGGTGTTTTAAAGGAAATATCATGAAAACAATGTGCCAAGTATCGACACAGAAATCCTGATAGGTACGTATCATATGCTATCCCGAAAGCACGAGTGCCTAGCTCTGACCCTCGTCTTTCGACGTATGCATACGTGCATGACTCCCAACGGTATCTCCATAATCCCCGCCGAGTCATTAGTACTGTCACCAGTAGGTACTCGCCACCTCCAGGCTCAATCGGCAAAATCCATCGATCTTCTTGCCGAGGGGAACCATACCGGGCCCCACCATGTACCCTCATAAGGCAACCACACCTAGTATGGAGTATATAATCAGAACCGATAAATCTCATGGTGGCTGCGCAAATATCATATCAAGGAAACCGGGTTTTTCAATGTATGCATAATTTCATGAATTCCCGCAGTTCCCAAATCCAGAAAACATCATGTAAAATCCAAATAAACAATGCGCAAATCCAGGAACAAATATATGCGATATATCTGAAATGCGAGCATATAAAGGAAAATATGTAGCTGAAACCAGATGTATGCGAAATCAATAAGGTACAGTTAAGTATAGGTGTCTATCTATAAGTGAAAGATGTCGTATACCCCACTGGGTATAAGTAAAATATGTGCAAGGTATACCTGTAACTGTATTGCAAGGTGTATATGTACCTATCACTAATGGTATGATACACTATAGGTATACCGACAAGCTAGATGTCATGTGTGACAAGCAATATAGTATCTATAAGGGTTGTGTGTGACATGGCAATTATTGATGGTGTGTGTGTAGCATACAATCCGTGCTCGTGCAACATGAACCGTCAATAATATGTGCAGTGTCCTACGGCTGCTAGTCACAGTATCATTATATCTAATAAATAGGGTAAGTCTCAATTCTAACAATGACGTAGAATACTCAACAAGTATTAGAATCCTAGCCTAGACGCATAACGCCATGCGGGCGATTCCCCTGTAGATGTTAAATCTACTCACCTACGCTCCAAGCCAGGTGAATCCTACCATCTGCTCCCCCTGTAGCAGTGTCCGTAGTCCCCGCCTGCAAACCTGCAATTTAGACATGAAAATCATATATAAGCCAAATATTCCGCAAAACGCGATATTGAACCCAAACGAGAAACTCGCGTCGCGAACTAAACGCGCGTGTGCACGATACGCTGAAACGTGTGAATACGCGTCTAAAACTACCGCGACACACTGCGACACGCTGGATCGCAGAACCCACTCACGTATCGCGCGTATCGCGCAAACACAACGAACACGAAAAACGATATATTGTCCCAGATTTTCCTACAGGTCAAATCTTACAAAACTATACATGCCAAAACACTACAAATCACTGCAGACTACCCTACACAAAACCCCAGCACCCCATTCCCCTTCCTGGCCGCAATTTGCGGCCAGATTGATTAAATTTGCGGCCTGGGATTTGAATGGGTGGCTCGTGCTCAGGCGGTGGTGTCTATACCTAGTGTACATGCTCCAATTTGCTCAATTTTGTCCTGAAGGGTCTGGGTCAATAGCAGATCACAGAATGTCACAATTTTACCTAAAAACACCAATTTTGCACAAAACACAAACCCTATACTATTTTAGTGAAACCTGGGTTGAATCTCAGTTGAGATGACCTAACAACACTAAAATGAGCTAGGTTAACCAACACAATCACATTCTAACCAAATTTCCACATAAAACACCATAATTAGCACTAAACTCACTATTTAATACTGATCGAAGCTAAACAATGCACAACTTAAGCAATGAGGGGATTTGGGTTCAGAGTTTATACCTAAGGTACCCTAGAAGGCAGGTGAAGAAGTGAATGGGGGAAGAAGAGAGCTTGCAAGTAGCTGGAGCTCCTGCTGCTACTGTTGCTGCCTGCTGTTGCTTCTGGTGCTGATGCTGATGGTGTTGCTGCTTGCTTCTAGTGCTGATGTTGATGGTGTTGCTGCTTGCTTCAGCTGCTACTCGAGCTGCTTGCTGCTGCTGCCTCTTGAGTTGCTGGAGCTGATGCTGGTGTTGCTGCCTCTGCTGCTGAAGTTGCTGATATTGTTGCTGTTGCTGTGGCT
The DNA here is from genome assembly GCA_030015575.1 of Agapanthus africanus. Taxonomy (NCBI): domain Eukaryota; kingdom Viridiplantae; phylum Streptophyta; class Magnoliopsida; order Asparagales; family Amaryllidaceae; genus Agapanthus; species Agapanthus africanus. Next base: position 524,230,297 of record CM057346.1, read on the forward strand.
GTCTGCTGTTGGTGCTGCTTCTGGGGCTGCTGATGCTGATGCCTTGTGTGTGTATGCGTGTGTGTTTGTGTGAGAGTGAGATTGAGAGCAAAAGAGAAATGAGAAAAGAAAATGAGAGCAACACTAACCCCTCCCTTCTCTTTCTCTTGCCTCATTAATGAGGCATGGTTCACACCATGCTCCCCATGCCCTCTCTCTCACACAAAGTCAACATTTCAAACCAATTAAAAACCCTTTTTTTATTTTCATTTTATTTAAAAAAAACAACCATACCCAAAACACTTAAATAATTTATAAAACTAGATTAGGGAAAATGGTTAGTTCACCATGTTGCTAATCATGGTTAAACCCCAAATTAGCATCCTAGTTATCATGCACAAGTGTGTGCAAGCCTAGGAAAAATCTAATAAAATATTCATTAAATATGATAAAATAATTGGAAATCATTTTGGTAAACTTTTTATTAAGAACCATATATTAAAATATAATTAGCCACAAAACACATTCTAAGGTGTTACAGGAGAGTTGCTACAGAGGAGAACATTGCTGATCCATTCACAAAGGCCTTACCTCAGATTCAGTTCGAGAGGCTACTCAAGATCATCGGTCTTCGATATGCCAGTACATGGCCCTAGTGCAAGTGGGATATTGTTAGTGTATATGCCCTAGGGGCCATTATTGTTTCATACTAGCTTGTATATTACTTAATGGAAGCTTGGGATATTCACAGTTATATTAACAGTCTTGCTAAACATGGTAGTATGCTACTTGGTTTTATCTACCTTAATATGAGTGTACGTATTGATAGAGCCCTTAGGATCTTGCTTGACTATCAGCGTTGTGATGGCAGTCACACTAGTGGGGGCTGGGTAGTCTACAAGCACATCCTTTTTCAGGTCCCTAGTCATAGGATTATCGAGACAGGGCATCGATACTCCGGAGTAGACTAGTGTGTACGCTTCTCATCCTAGTTGGGGAGATGGTCTGTCCCACAGCTATCAGTACGTCGTACTGGAGATAGTATATAGGTGCTCGTTGGGTTACGGGTACACCGGACAGGACTCGCAGGGAACTGTTGGATGGTATTATACCCTCGTCAGTTAACAGTTCCCAGGTGACATGAGTACAGCATAGTCCGCAGACTTGACACTGCTACTTCGCCTCGAGTGTGTCCCACTGTTCTTAGATTGCTACCCTACTACGGGTCAAAGGAGTCATGCAAACAGGTAGCAGTTGGGTGCAGTCCCGAGCACTTGGAGGCAGTGGCGGTTAGACAGGATTCGTCTCTCCCGGTATTGGGAGTTGATATCGCACTGTGTCAGAGAGCCATTACGCAAAGTCCCTGGCCAGGGCAAGCGAGATTTACTGGTAGGTTTTCCAGTAGTTTCTCAAGGTGTAATGGGCTTCGCTCCGACACGACTTATACCGCTTTTAGGGGACTGACGCTTGCCGCCCCCCTAGGCCCGATATGCGATAGTCCTAGACGAACAGACCGGACTGTACGGAGATTGTCACATCAGGCTCAGTAGGAGTTCGGATGGGTTTCCTCATCGGCCTTCTTATCGACATCTACCTGGGGACCGTTACGTACAGCTAGTAACGCTTGCGGTCTGTGGTTAAACCCACTGCCAGCGTAGTAGTCGAGTCTTTAGAGTCCCACACAGAGAGTTTCCCTGCTCCAGGCGAAACGATATAGAGGTCGTATGGTTTTACGACAAGGGTTCGGACGCATACATGTTTAAACGCACGTACGATGTTCGGACAGTTTTTACTAGCCGGCTTTGGTTTAAGCCAGATTCTAATATCGGATTATTGGATTTATACAGTCTAAAGTTTTTCCGTGTTTTCACGGATAGGAGGGGCGTTCTCGTAATTTGGCGGGAAGCTTCTAGAAGGATGATGACTTGAGGGTTTAGGTGGCATAAGCATTTATTGATTTAGTGACTCATTTGTGTGATTCATTCATGTCATTAATGATGCATTAAATGGTTAATGAATCATGTAATGAATCACACATAATGAATAAATGAAGCATGATGATTAATCATTTTATTTATTTATTTTGATAAATGATTATGCTTCATATATTCAAGAAGGATCATTATTTCATTATCATTCTTATCCTCACCTTCTCTCTCCTCAAGCTCTCTCTCTTCAAACCCTAATCCTACTCTCTCATGTGTTGAGATCAAGGATTAGCAAGACTAATTAATCCATATCCATACTCTATATCACCTAGGTGACTTTGATTAGCAACTAGAGAAACCTAGTTACCTCAAGATTAGAGGCAAAGTTTGGAGTAGAAGCTCTCGGGTGGATCGTCTATTATATAGAGGAGGCCGACGAGGAGGTGGATAACGAGAAGAAGAAGGACACGGTTCATTAGGTATAATCTTCTTCCATAGTAGTTAACAACTCCTATGTTAGTTTTAGTTATAGTTTAGCAAAGATCCTTTTGGTTAGTCGATGTTGCTTCAAACAAAATGATTGTTTTCATATTTCCGCCTCCCCGCAAGTCGTCAGGTGTACAACGTCGACTTACAAAATCCTCCGTGTGGGACTCTAAAAACTCGATAATATGCTGGCAGTGATTTACTTGATAAATCCAAAACTATAAGCACGTTAGCGACACTAACTGTACGTAACAGCTATCCAGATATATGTCGAATGGGAGGTCGAAAATCAAGTCCGTCTGTACCCTACTTAGCCTGAATGTGACAATCTTCGTACTGTCCAGCTTTTTCGTCTTAAGAGTATTGCATACCGGGTCTAGGGGTGGATAACGTCAGACCCCTAATAACCCGATAAGTTGTGTTGGATTCAAACACATCACTAACCGAGAAACTACCGAACTCCTATCAGTAAATCTCATCCACCGTGACCACATGTTTATAGTGATGGCCAACCGAACACATTGCGATATCGACTCATAATACCAGGAGAGACAAATTCTTGACAATCGTTCACCACCTCCATGTGGTTCGGGATTGTACCCAACTAAAACCTATTTGCAAGACTTCTTTGAGCTGTGGTAGGATAGTAATCTAAGTACAGTAGGAACTCACAAAAGATAAATGGCGATCTCAGGTCAAAGAGCTAACCTGTACTCATGCCACTAGAGAACTGCTATCTGACGATATGTATAATACCATCTAGAAGTTCTCAATGAGGTCATCCAATGTACTCACCTATACAATCTTAGGTGACAAAACACCAATGTCTTGTGAGACCGGCCACCATCCCTCGTCGAGCTCTAGAAATGTATACACTAGTTTACTCCGGAATATCAATGCTCAGTCTCAATACTCTCTCGACTAGGGATATTTAAGGATATGCTTATGGACTACCCAGTTCTCACGTATATGATCGCCATTATAATACTGGTAGTCAAGCAAAATTCTATGGGTTTCATCATTATGTATTAGCGACACGTAATAACAAGTAAAACGTATACATATGAATGAAAAAGTCAAACCAGATCGCATACTATAATCTCGAGCATGACTGTTCTACCTGTATAGGTTCTCCTTCAATTATCATAACCGCCTACCTCTAATTATAATAATTTTCTTTAGAGTACTATATCCAACAAAAGAGACGAGAAATATTTTCACATCAATGCTTATATATACATGTATAATCCATAAGCCACAAGAAGCAAACTGAAAAAGGATAGGGTGATCGACAGCGATGTCAACCAGAGGACTTAGGCTGGTTAGTTGAAATAGATGAGAGTACCGTAGATTTTGTGCGATCAAAACTTTCCGTTAAGGTTGATAGGAAAGTTTTATCGAAACGCTATTATGCATGTCTTATTATATGGTACGGAATCCTGGATCCTAAGATACATCATTCACAAAAGATGCATGTGCTGAGATGCATATACTTCGTTGGATGTGTGATAACACTAGAAAAGATAAGGTACGAAATGAGGATATTCATGTAAAGGTTGGTGTAGCATCCATAAATGAGAAGATTCGAGCAAACCGTCTACGATGGTTTGGTCATGTGCGACGCAGATCTACGAAAGTACCGGTTCGATGAATGAATATTCTCGATTTAGACCAAGTCAAAAGGACAAAAATGAGGCCAAAGAAAATGTGGATGTGTGTGATACGAAAAAATATGGATGCCAAATGCTTTAATGAAAGTATATTGTTTGATTGGAGTGAGTGGAGGCGGAGAATTCATGTGCTCGAACCGGCGTGATTCTCATGTTGGTTCATATAGCCTATCCCATATACTTAGGATAAGGGTAATGACGCGGATGGCGGATCCGCGCCAAGATGTTACCTTCTGTTGGTCTGCTGATGGCGGCGATGGACGGCTGAGATTTAATCTGGAGGCTGGCTCCTGAAGTGTGTGGATCTTAATGGGTTTGTGGTTGTTTGCACCAAGCTACCTGCAAGGAAGTCCCGGGGTGGTTGTACCATCGAGGTCCCTCCGACGGTCAAATTAGAGAGGAAATCCGAGCAGAGTAACGGCTTAGTGGAGTAAAAATGGCTTACTTGGATCGTCATAAGAAGGGGTTTATATAGCGGTGGCAACAGGCAGGGCAGGCACGAGAATCACACCGGTCGTTACGCTCCCGACGTCACGCCCGCGTGATGAGTGCGATCTCCCATTAATGGCGAGACAGGCTCGTTAATGGGGGATCGTGATGGCGTGGAATGTGGGATGTGGCCGGCGGATATCTCGTGCATGGAGAGATTCGCGGGATGGCAGTTGCGCCTGTGAGCGGTGCCATTGGTCGGTCGATAAGACCGAGGAAGATGACCTCGGCGGGAGAGCTCACGGACGAGCGGGAGATCCGAGGTATCTTGGTTCCGTGGTAGCCCGGAGATGAGCTGTGAGGCCGAGGATGCCAATTGTGCTGGGGGCTCGGAGGTGAGCCAGTGCTTGTTTATGGGACGGGCACAGGAGTGGTCTGGTCGGCCACTGTAGGTCCTTTCTTGTGAGCTTTGGGACACGCCATATGCCATATGTCATGATCTGGGAGATCACCAATATCGAGCATCATCATTGGCCCCCCACTCTCGTCCCGACCAGCTGACGAGTCGGGTCAAGAGTGGTCTAGCGCGTCACCCGAGGTGAGCTCCTTTCGAAGATATCGTCGGGCGTGTTCCTGGGCAATCTGCTGTATTTTCTGGATGACGCTAGCGGATCAGGGGAGAGATATCTGCATTAAAGAGGGTGCGCCGGATCGTGTATACGTTTACTGAAGTGACAGTCCACGTGTCGGGCGTCGGTTGGCTGACGCGACGGGCCCCAGACCTCTGGCGTCTGAGAGGATATGCCAATGTGCATGCGACAGGTGGAGCGATCGTGGCCGTCGAGTGTACTGAACCGTTTCGGCAGGAGATGACTGTCGCCGTTGGATGAGAACGCCGGTAGCAATAAGTAGAGGTGGGGTCCACGTGAGGGCTCATTCCTCTGCATAATCTCCTCGTCTTTGGTCTTGTTAGCTCGGCGTTCTCCTCTTTAGGTCAGGATTCCGTGTTTGCTTTTCCGAGGACTCCTCTTCATCAGGTTAGATGTCTTCCTCTGAGGAGTCTGTAGATGTAGTTGGTGTAGAGTCTGGGGAGCCCTCTATAGAGTATTCTTCTCCTTCCTCTTCTTCTTCTCCTTCTTCTTCTTCTGGAACGGAGTCCTCCCAGGGAGTTAGGGTTAGGTCCTCTTCCCAAGGTCGCGCGATGGGGGCGGCTCCCCGAGTAGAGGTCATGGATGTGCCTGGCGTGCCGTCTAGGGTGAGGCATGTAGAAGAGCTTGCCAACGCTCGGACTCGTTTCCATATTCCTCCCGGCTACACGTTGTGTTTGGTCGGGGAGGGGGAGAGGGCAGATCAGGTACGAGGCAAGGAGATTGCCCTGTACCTGGAAGCCTTTTAGGCTGGAATGTGCCTTCCTTTCTCTCCCGAGGTTGTTGGAGCGCTAAATTACTTTGGGCTAGCCCCGGGCCAGCTAGTGCCGAACTCCTGGAGGATTCTCCTCGGGTTTCTGGTCCGCTTGAAGTTGCAGATGATCCCCTTCAGTCTGTCTATCCTTACCTCCTCCCTCATTTACAAAAGTCACCCCGGCACTCGCACGGGCGACCTGAGATGGGTTTACCTCTCTTTTAGGAAACAACGGGGGAGTGCAGCCGGGTCGGGTGTCGTCATCTTGCCTTCTTCTATCCATGATTGGAAGAAGAAGTTTTTCTTTGTTGGGCCGCCAGAGGGTGAGGAATGGCCCGTGCTCACCTAGTGGTTTAGGGATAGGTGCTGGCGGGGAAGTCTGTCCAACGATCTCGATGCAGTGAGAGTGGCGGAGTGGGAGCCCATTCCTCGGGCCGATGTGCTGCTTTCTGAGTGGGCCCTTAGTTGGGCTGGGCTCAGTCCCGCCCAGTTCGTCGGTAAGTTAGGAGCTTGCGTTTGTTTTCATTTCTATTTGTGTTGCTAATTCCATTGTATTTTGTCTTGTGCAGAACCCATGGACTTGAGCCACCTCCGAGCAGCCATGTGCAAGCCGAAGAAGGGATCGAAGGCTAGAGGTGCCAGCTCTTCTCGTCCGACGTCTATCCCAGTTCCCTCGGCAGCAGTCCCACCCCAGCGTTCGACTGCGGGCCAAGCCCCGGAGCCCAGCCAGGCGCCGAGCAGAAAATGGGTTCGGGGTAAGGATGCCCATGCTTCGAAGATGGAGACCAGCTCTCCGCCGTCGCCTCTCAAGAGGTTCTCCCGAACGGTTCCGCGGACCCCGGCCTCCCCGATCTTGGTGGACGAGGGGGGCCTCCGCTTTGAGGTGCCCTCAGGGATTTCTGTCGCTGACAGCTTGCTATCGGACATGGAGAGGTCAGCCGGGAGCAAGATCCCTCGGGGGACTCTCAGGGCACAGATGGAGGCAATCGCCCAAGAGGCCATGCAGGTTAGTGCCCTACTTTATTTGAATTTTTCTTCAACTTCTTACCATTCGTGAGATTTGGTGCCTCTCCTTTCTTTCTAACCCCCCTCTAACTTCTTCGGGTTCTCCAGCACGTTGCCCTCGTCATCCATATGGAGGATGAAGAAATTACCCCGGCGGTGTGAGCCGCGGGAGAGCTCTCCTCACTGGAAGAGAGCTCAAAGCGGAAGCTGGAGGCGGCGATGGCGAGGGTCGCTGCCTTGGAGGGTGAGGTGGCAGCCGGGAAGAAGGAAATGGCGGCCACGAGGCAGGAGGTGGCTGCCGTGAAGCAGGAGGCTGCCAGGTATCACGAGCCTGCCCAGGCCGCCGAGGCCAAGCTTCAGGACTCTAAGGTGCTCTTCGACACCTTGAAGAAGTCGACGAGCACCCTCCGGAAGGAGCTGGAGGTGGTGGTAGAGGGGGTGAAGCGAGCCAACCTCAGAGCGGCGAAGGCAGTGGAGAACTTCTAGAAGTCGGAACATTTTTACACTGTCCTAGCCTCGGCCACTACCGCCATCTGGCACGAGGCCCTCGATGCCGTCAATGCTCGGATGCTGAAGTTCGTTGACAATGAGCTCCGAGCTGAATATCCTCGCGGGGATAACGAGCAGGGGGACGGCCCCGGGGGCGAGACCGAGGAAGAAATTCCTGGCGAGGGCGACGCCGAGGCTCCTGTGATGGGCGCTGAGCTTCCATAAGCTGCGCCTGGCCCTGAGGCCTGAAGCCCCTCGTCTTCTTGTTTCATTTCTTTGTTGTATCGGGAATTTTGTAGGCCTCCGGGCATTTTGTAAGGCTGGGGAGCCCCCAATACCCTTATAAAGACTTTGACTTTGTGAATAAAGACTTTTTGCAGTGGTATTTGCGCGCGTATTTTTCTTTGTCGGTAAACACTTGTAGTTGCATAGTACTGCCTTTGTGTTATGTCGGTTCTTCGTCTAGCGATTATGCGTTGAGTTGAATCTGTTCATTTGCCTAGTGTGCAAAGAAGGTATCTCCATGGCCCCGAAGTCGAGGCGGAGTTCGCTCAGATATAGACAGACTGGATGCCTCATGGTGAGGTCATGTTCATTAGCGTTAGAGGCTTGGAAAGGCATACTAAGGACGGGACCGAGCAGGGTAGCTACTCGGTGCCTCTCGGCGAGGGCTTTGATCCTTGGTGTGCTGGAGGGCCGTAAATGGCCTACCAAGGACGGACCGAGCAGGGTAGCTGTCCGGTGCCTTATGGTGAGGGCTTTGATCTCTGGTGTGTTGGGGTAGGGAGCTACCAGCCAGGGATAACCGAGCAAGGCCGGGCCCGGTTGCCTCTTTCGAGGGCTTTGATCCTTAGCGCGGGAGGGGCCGTAAGTGGCCTACCAAGGACGGGCCGAGCAGGGAATCTGCCCGGTGCCTCATAGTGAGGGATTTGATCCGTGGTGTGTTGGGGTAGGGAGCTATTAGTCAAGGATAGCCGAGCAAGGTAGCCGCTCGGCTGCCTCTTGGTGAGGGCTTCGATCCCTGGAGTTATGGGGGTAGGGGAGCTACCAGCCAGGGATAGCCGAGCAGGGTAGCCGCTCGGCTGCCTCTTGGTGAGGGCTTTGATCCCTGGCGTTGTAGGGTAGGGGAGCTCCCAGCCAGGGATAGCCGAGCGGGGTAGCCGCTCGGCTGTCTCATAGTGAGGGCTTCGATCCTTAGCGCTGGAGGGGCCGTGGGAGGCCTGCTAAGGATGGACCGAGCAGTGAAGCTGCTCAGTTGCCTCTTGATAAGGGCTTTGATCCCTGGCGTTGTGGGGTAGGGAGCTACAAGTCAGGGATAACCGAGCAAGGGCGGGCCCGGTTGCCTCTTTTGAGGGCTTTAGATCCTTAGCGCAGGAGGGGCCGTAAGTGGCCTACTAAGGATGGGCCGAGCAGGGTTATTGCCTGGTGCCTCTTGGTGAGCGCTTTGATAAGGATGGGCTGGGTAGGGTTGCTTCCCGGTGCCTCTTGGCGAGGGCTTTGATCCCTGGTGTGTTGGGGTAGGGAGTTACCAGCTAGGGATAACCGAGCAAGGGGGCCCGGTTGCCTCTTGCAAAGGCTTTTTATCCTTAGCGCGGGAGGGGCCGTAAGAGGCCTACTAAGGTTGGCCGAGCAGGGTTGTTGCCCGGTGTCTCTTGGCGAGGGCTTGATCCTTAAGGATGGCCCAGCAGGGTTGCTTCCCGGTGCCTCTTGGCGAGGGCTTTTGATCCCTGGCGTTGTGGGGTAGGGAGCTACCAGCCAGGGATAGCCGAGCAGGATGGCTGCTCGGCTGCCTCTTGGTGAGGGTTTCGATCCCTGGCATTATGGGGTAGGGGAGCTACCAGCCAGGGATAGCCGAGCAGGATAGCTGCTCGGCTGCCTCTTGGTGAGGGCTTTGATCCCTGGCGTTGTGGGGTAGGGGAGCTACCAGCCAGGGATAGCCGAGCGGGGAAGCCACTCGGCTGCCTCTTAGTGAGGGCTTCGATCCTTAGCGCTGGAGGGGCCATAGGAGGCCTGCTAAGGATTGACCGAGCAGTGAGGCTGCTCAGTTGCCTCTTGGCGAGGGATTTGATCCCTGGCGTTGTGGGGTAGGGAGCTACCAGCCAGGGATAGCCGAGCAGGGTAACCGCTCAGCTGCCACTTCGTGAGAGCTTAGATCCTTAGTGCGGGAGGGGTCGTGGGAGGCCTGCTAAGGATTGACCGAGTAGTGAAGCTGCTCGTTTGCCTCTTGGCGAGGGCTTTGATCCCTGGCGTTGTGGGGTAGGGAGTTATGTTCATACCATAATTTTGCATTATTTTATTCCCCATTCTTATTCAGTTTATAAATAAACAGGTACTTTTGACCCATGTTTGCTACATAGTTGCAGGTTACAGGTTCTCGGAACAAAAACAGTGAAAAAGATGAAAAGACGATACAAAAATGAGACTACGACCAACAAATGGAAAGATCTTGATCATGCCTACAGTTTGAAGATTAAACGAAGATCAATGGAAAAAGGCAGCGCAAGGTTGAAGAATTCAACACGAAGCAAGCGGTAAAGTCCACAAAATTATTCACTGTGGAAATCTGGAAGAAAACTAGAAGACAATCTGAGAAACCAAGTGAATAAACAAGTACCCAAATGCAACCAGACCAACCCTTAAAAATTCCAGCTCAAGAAGCCACTAGATGGCCGCGGATCCGCGGCCAAACAGGGGTTTTGGCCGCGGATCCGCGGCCAAACAGGGGTTTTGGCCGCGGTTCCGCCGCCGTGCGAAGCGCGTGTCGGCGCAAATTCTTATGGCTGGCGGCGCGTTGACTAGTCTTCTTTAGGGGTATACATATAAATGCAGATGTGAGTCGATTGTAACCCTAGGGTTTCTATGTTCTATAAATACAAACCCTAAAACCTTATTTTAGGGGATGCCTCTTCTTGTGTCTCATTGTAAATCTCAAAATTCAGAATTCAATTCTTGAAAAGTATGAAGAGAGCATCAAATTAGAGTAAGTTTTCTATTCTTGCCGTAGTTAATTTTATTATCTGCCCTAGGTAGTTAGATAGTTTAAAGATGTTTATCAATTCCCTAATGAGTGAGTAGTCTCCTTGCTTGTTAGGGTTAGATTTGGGGAAGGCTTGAGAGATGAAAATCTCTCACCCCTTTCTTGCCCGTCATATATTTTCATAGGACTCTATGCATACATGCACACACCGCTCCCTACGGCACCTTATCCTAGCGGTGATACCGTAGTATACACGACCGGTTGTATATTTTTTCCATGGAGGTTAGGGTAAGAATTAAGAAAGGAAGAACAAGAACCTAGAGGAAGAAACATCGTTTCTTCCCGATGGTACTAATCCACTTTATTAATTATTACTATAACACCTCATAGATCTTAATTAGGGCATAGAAAGCGGTGAGAAATATTGACTTTCCAAACTTAACCTAAACCTAACCCTAGCAAGATTTTAATCCTAGTTTAGATCAACCTTAGTTTTTAGGAATAATCAATCCGACAACAATCGGAATTAACTCGTTAGAACAAATCGAGAATACACAAAATCCCTATGGACCGACCCGTACTCACCGGCTAGCTACCAAGCGACGCCGTTCTTGATTGCGGTTAAAAAATATTTTTGATCTATCTTTTGAAGCGCAAGCACGCATTAAATCTCATTTCAATCAAGCTACCAGCCAGGGATAGCCGAGCAGGGTAGCCGCTCGGCTGCCTCTTCGTGAAGGCTTAGATCCTTAGCGCTGGAGGGGCTGTAAGAGGCCTACTAAGGATGGCCGAGCAGTGAGGCTGCTCAGTTGCCTCTTGGCGAAGGCTTTGATTCCTGGCATTATAAGGTAGGGAGCTACCAGCCAGGGATAGTCGAGCAGGGTAGCCGCTCAGCTGCCTCTTCGTGAGGGCTTAGATCCATAGTGCTGGAGGGGTCGTGGGAGGCCTGCTAAGGATTGACCAAGTAGTGAAGCTGCTCGGTTGCCTCTTGGTGAGGGTTTTGATCCCTGGCGTTGTGGGGTAGGGAGCTACCAGCTAGGGATAGCCGAGCAGGGTAGCCGCTCGGCTGCCTCTTCATAACGGCTTAGATCCTTAGCGCTGGAGGAGCGGTGGGAGGCCTGCTAAGGATTGACCGAGCAGTGAAGCTGCTCGACTGCCTCTTGGAGAGGGATTTGATCCCTGGCGTTGTAGGTTAGGGGAGCTACCAGCCAGGGATAGCCGAGCAGGGTAGCCGCTCGGTTGTCTCTTGGCGAGGGCTTTGATCCCTGGCGTTGTGGGGTAGGGAGCTACCAGCCAGGGATAGCCGAGCAGGGTAGCCACTCAGCTACCTCTTGGCGAGGGCTTTGATCCCTGGCGTTGCGTGGTAGGAAGCCCCCGGCCAGGGATGGCCGAGCATGGCAGCTGCTCGGCCGCCTCCTCGTGAGGTTCTGTCCGACCTTCCCGATGTAAGTATGGGGAATAGTAACAGTCACGGGCAACACGTGTATCGAACGCGTGGGGGAGGCGAATCGACAGGGCCGCGTCGTTTCGATTTCGCCAAGCAAGGCTCGAGGTTTGCCGCGTGGCGGTACAGTTGTGGGTGAAACGGGCGACTGTTGGATTCTCGAAGGCGCAGCAGGCTATAAAGCGGAGAGAGCGTTGATCACTCCTTTCTTCACACCCAAAACGCAAGAATGGAGGACTTCCCTTTCACCATCCCCAAGATCATAAACTTCAAGGACGCGTACCTCTACGATCAGTATTGTACTGAGGACACGATGCAGTTGGTGATAAGCCGCATCGAGGATCATTTTGGATGATTGCTCCCCCGGCGCTCCCCCCTACTTCAGCTGTTGATGTACTCCATCTGGAGGGCGTCGTCGGGGCTCTACAACCCCTTGTCCGAACAGCTGAAAGACGAGGCCGTCGGCAAGCTAAGGTCCCTGAGGCACTTCGGCCTGATCTCTGCGAGTTGGCTAAACTGCTCGGAGGCGCTCGTCTTTGAGTGGTACCAATTGAGGCTCGATACCAATGCTAGAGGAGGGCATCGAAGGCAAAGGTTAGATGCTGCGAGGGCTCGGTTGGCGGAAATATCGTCAGAGTACCACGAGCAGTGTTCTCTGCACTCCATTGCCCCGCTATTGTAAAAAAAATTTCTTCTTTTTTTTGATGTACGGCTGAGGAGCTCACAGTACCTTTTGAATGAATAAGATTCTTTTTCTTTTCTGCATTGCTTTATTGATCCCTTTTATTATATGAACGAAAAGATCTCAAGAAAGGTGTACATTGCTTTGGAAAGAAAATACATGCTAGTAGATGTTCTTATTCGGGCAGCTTGAGCCCCTCGGATGTCTGTTGGAATCTATGCCCGGCATAAGGTACCGAGCTTCGTTGGTGCCAGACGTATCCTCCGCTGAAACGACCATGATTTGGCCGATGGTTAGCTCGGTAGGAGGGGGACGCTGCTCCTGCTCGCGGTCAGCTTGTCGCTTGTCCCTCAAGTATGCTACGAAGTGCCCCAAACGGATGAGCTCCTCAATGTAGTCACGGAGCTTCTTGCAGCTCTCCGTGGAGTGGCCTAGCGACCTGTGGAAACCGCAGTAGGGGCCCCGGGTTCGTTTTGAGGCTATTCGCGAGATTGGAGGAAGCTTGAAGAATCCCTCGCCCTTGGCCTCCTCTAGTATCACTGTCTGGGAGACGTTGAGCGGGGTGTATTCCTGAAACTTCGGGAGATAGGTCTTTGCCCGCTCAGGTCCCCTTCTCTCTTCCCTTGCTCTTTTCTTCTGGTCGTCTTGCTCTACCCGGGGGAGATTTGCATTCACCTCGGATTCGAGCTGGATCTCGCGCTTGGTCCAGACTTTTACCTCGGCCATGGTCTTAGGTTGCGCTAATGCAAAGGAGCGTAACCACTCCTTGTGCTTAAGACCAGACCTAAGTGCTGTGATGACGGTCTCGTCTCGGTGCTCTGGGACCTTGAGAAGGGCGTTGTAGAAGCGGGCGACGTATGCTTTGAACGTCTCCTTGTCCCCGCTCTTGATCGTGAAGAGATGGCCGACTGTGCGTTTTTGCCGCCTGTTCCCAACGAAGTGGCCGAGGAATTGGATGGCCAGCTCATCGAAAAACGAGATCGAGCGAGGTTTGAGTCCTCGAAACCAGTCTCGTCCGGAGCTGATGAGAGTGGTCGGTAAGGCTCAGCATTGGGCGGCGTTGGAGTTATCTTGGAAGCTCATTCCCGTAGTGATCACATCCAAATGGTCCTTAGGGTCAGATTTACCGTCGAAGAGAGAGACCTTTGGGGGCTTCTTGCGGGAGGAGACGTGGACGGCGAGCAGCTCCTCGGTGAATGGCTTGGTGAGCGAGTCGGCGGCGTATTTAGCCCTGTCGCTCGAGCGGTGACCTTCCCGATGCATACCCTCGATTTTCTTCTCGAGGGCGTCGAGTCGGCTGTGGTATCCCGACGATTCGGCACATTCTGCTTCCCGGCCTCTACTGTTGGAGACCTGCGTCTGGGAGCGGCCCCGGTTCCTCTCAATGAGGTTCCTCATATCCCCTGGCGAGGTAGTCTTCGAGCCGCCGTGGCGAGCCCTGTCCGCAAGACCCGATCGAGGGAGGGGGTGTTGGTCATGCCTGGGAATAGGCGAGCTGACCGACATCTCCTCGGGAGGGAAAGGTTCGCGAAGAGGCTCGGGGCGAGGTGCTCTAGCGACGGACCTCGGTGTTGAACTGTGGGGCGCCCAGCGAGTCGCAGAAGGTATTAGCCCGGGAGATCTGCGACCATGGGAGGTAGCGAGGCGGTGGTCGGCAGTGCCGACGCGTGCGGAGTCTTTTCTCCCCCTGTAGGGGTCCCGGTCTCGAAGCGGAGGAGCGGCGAGCCTGGGAAACTTGCCCTGCCGTTTGGACATGGATGAGCGCCTCCATGACAGACGCGAGTCGGTCTATCCATCCGGCAAGGTCGTTGATGGCATTCGGCGGAGGAGGTTCTTCCGCGCCTCCGTTGGGAGACGGTGGCTGGTGCTGGGGTCGTCGTGATGATCGCTCGCCATTAGATTAAGATTGGAAGATGAACTTTTTTTTTTTTGAATAAGGGTTTCCCACAGACGGCGCCAGCTGATGCGGATGGAGGATCTGCGCCAAGATGTTACCTTCCATTGGTCTGCTGATGGCGGCAATGGACGGCTGAGATTTGATCTGGAGGCTGGCTCCTGAAGCATGTGGATCTCAATGGGTTTGAGGTTGTTTGCGCTGAGCTACCTGCAAGGAAGTCCCGGGATGGTTGAACTACCGAGGACCCTCTGACGGTCAAGTTAGAGAGGAAATCCGAGCAGAGTAACGGCTTAGTGGAGTAAAAATGGCTTACTTGGACCGTCTGAAAAAGGGGTTTATATAGGGTGGCAGCAGGCAGGGCAGGCGCGAGAATCACGCCGGTCGTTACGCTCCCGACGTCATGCCCGGGTGATGAGCGGGATCTCCCATTAATGGTGAGACAGACTCGTTAATGGGGGATCGTGATGGCGTGGAACGTGGGATGTGGCCGGCGGATATTTCGCGCATGGAGAGATTCACGGGATGGCGGTTGCGCCTGTGAGCGGTGCCGTTGGTCGGTCAATGAGATCGAGGAAGATGACCATGGCGGGAGAGCTCGCAGACGAGTGGGAGAGCCGAGGTATCTTGGTTCCGTGATAGTCCGAAGACGAGCTGTGAGGCCGAGGAGGTCAATTGTGCTGGGGCTCGGAGGTGAGCCAGCGCTTGTTTGTGGGACGGGCACATGAGTGGTCTGGTCGGTCACTGTAGGTCCTTTCTTGTGAGCTTTGGGACACGACATCTATCACGTGTCATGATCTAAGAGATCACCTATATCGAGCATCATCAGGTACGGTGGTGGTAGTAGTTGTTGTTGTTGTTATTGTTGTAATAGCATATAGATCCCTATCGGGTATAATTCTGACAACGCAAAATGTAAAATTAGTCAAAGTGTGCCTAGAAAAAATGAGATTATCACTCTCCAGGAATATCATAACTAGCGAAGAAATATGATCTAAATAAGGTCACAAATTCAAAACTTGTGATAATAAAGAGAGAAATTTATTTAACAATGAATTATATGACGTCTTCTACTTTATATTGCATCATTGAGCAAGACAGGTGATGAAGCTCAATATTGGCGACCCCTAAGATCAGGACACGTGGTGGATGGCAGGCCCCATAACTCAGAAGAAAGGGCCCGCAGAGGCCGACCAGGCCTCCCCTGTGCCTGACCTGCAATCACAAGCTATCCCTCCTTGGGGCTCCCTGCAGATTGGCCTCCTCGGCCCATCAGCTCGTCCTGAGCTGCCACAAAACCGAGTCTCCTCGGCATTCTCACTCGTCCCCGAGCCCCCGGGCAGAGGCCGTCTTCCTCGGTCGTCCAACCAGCTCTACCGCTCACAGGTGCAACCGCCGCTTTGCAAATCTCGCCATGAGCGGATTCTCCGCCAGCAACATCCCACGTTCCACGCCTCCACGATCCCCATTAATGGGCGATCCGCTCTCTACGCGGGCGTGACGTCGGGAGCGTAACCGCCGGCAAGACTCTCGCGCCTGCTACTGCGTGCCTCCACCGTTATATAAACCCCTACCACTGAAGGGTCAAGTAAGCCATTTTGACTCACTTAGCCGTTATGCTGCTCGGATCTAGTACTAACTTGATCGTCGGAGGGTCCTCGGTGGTATCAAACCACCCCGGGACTTCTTTGCTGGTACTTGGCGTCAGACCCCTCCAATCACCAAATCTCCTCAAAACCCATTGAGACCCACACACAACAGGGGATCCCCTCCAGAATCCACCGGGAGATCGACGGAAGACAACATCTGAGGGAGATTTGAAAAGGACCTTCATCAGTTGGCGCCGTCTGTGGGAACGCAAACTCCACAAAAACAAAGTTGGCCTTCCGATCTCCGTCCACATGGCAAGCGACCATCCTGAAGATTCGGGTGCCAGCCGCCACCTCCCTCTCACCGGAGGCGCGGATGAACCCCCTCCGGCGACCGTCATCCATGCCCTCGCCAGCCGAATAGATCGGCTACAGTCCCTCGTGGAGGCGCTCGTCCAGGCCCAAACGGCCAGGCCTGGGCCCCAGATCGCCGCTCCTCCGCCTCCGGAATGCTCTGCCCCCATCGGCACGGCCGACCACCGGCAGGCTGCGACTCCTGACCACGAATCTCACGGACCGATACTCCCTGAGGCCCGTTGGGTGCCTCGTGGCTCCACCCCAAGGTCCGCCGCCGGAGCACCGTGCCTCGAACCTCCTCGTGACCCTTGCACCCCTGAGGAGATGTCGGTCACCTCGCCTGCCTACAGGCATGACCGACACCCTCTCCTTCGACGGGGTCGCACAGAAGGGGCTCGCCACAACGGCTCGAGAGCCACCGCTCCCGGGGATCTGAGGAACCTTATCGAGAAGAACCGGAGCCGTGCCCAGACGCAGGCCTCCCACATCAGAAGCCAGGGATCACGAGGCGCCGAGTCCTCGGGGTACCACGGCCGACTCGACGCCCTCGAGAAGAAGATCGAGGGCATGCGCCGGGAAGGTCACCTCTCGACCGACAGGGCCGACTACGCCGCCGACTCGCTCACCAAACCATTTACCGAGGGACTGCTCGCTGTCCACGTCTCCTCGCGCAACAAACCCCCGAAGGTTTCTCTGTTCGACGGGAAAACCGACCCCAAAGACCATTTGGATACTTTCACCGTGGGAATGAGCTTCCAGGACCATTCCGATGCCGCCCAGTGCAGGGCCTTCCTCGCCACCCTCATCCATTCTGGTCAGGACTGGTTCCGAGGACTCGAGCCTCGCTCAATCTCGACCTTCGACGAGCTGGATACCCAGTTCCTCGGCCACTTCGTTGGGAACCATCGACAGAAGCGCACGGTCGACTAACTCTTCACAATTAAGAGTGGAGACAAGGAGACGTTCAAGGATTACATCACCCGCTTTTACAACTCCCTCCTCGAGGTTCCTGAGCACTGAGACGAGACTGTCATCACGGCACTCAGATCTGGTCTGAGGCACAAGGAGTGGCTGCGCTCCTTTATGTTGGCACAGCCTAAGACCATGGCCGAGGTCAAAGCGTGGACCGTGCGCGAGGTTCGGCTGGAGTTCGAGGTGAACGCGAACTTCCCCCAGGAAGAACGATCCGACGAGAAGAAGAGGGCTCAGGAGGAGAGGCCGGAGCATCAGCAGCCCTATCACCCGAAATTCCAGGAGTACACCCCGCTCAACATCTCCCTCGCAGTGTTACTAGAGGAGGCCCAAGGCGAAGGGTTCTTCAAGTTCCCTCCAATCCCACGTCAGGCCTCAAAGAGGATCCGGGGCCCTTACTGCGCCTTCCACCGGACGCTGGGCTATGCCACCGAGGATTGCAAGCAACTCCGAGACTACATCGAGGAGCTCATCCGATCAGGGCACCTCGCCGCCTACTTAAGGGATTAACAGCAGGTCGACCGTGAACAGGAGCAGCGTCCCCCTCCCTCCTAGCTGACCATTGGCCAGATCATGCTTGTCTCCGCAGATGGCCAGTCCGACGCCCGGGAAGCCACGTACCCAGTGCCAAGCACGGAAACCAGCAAGCCACCAGGAAGCTCGGGCTACGCTGATATGGTCATCTATTAGCATATACTTTTCTTTTGGGGTAATGTAAACTCTTCCTAGGGTCTATTTTCAATTTAATAAAGATCAGCAGAACATTGCGGAAAAAAAGTAAAAAAGATCTTATTTATTCGGAAAAAAAGGGGAGGCATTATGGGCTCCTCAGCCGTACATGCAAAAAGAAAAAAAAATTACAACAGCGGGGGAAGGGGTGCAGAGAGCACTGCTCATGATACTCGGTAAAGATCTCCGCCAGCCGAGGCCTTGCGAGATCCAACCTCTCCTCCCGGTTCCCCCTGTGCATGTTGATCCCGAGCCTCAACTCGTAGCACTCACGGACGAGCGCCTCCGAGCGAGCCAGCCGGTTCGTGGAGATCAGGCCGAAGTGCCTCAGGGACCACAGCTTGCCCACGGCCTCGTCATAGAGCTGCTCGGACAGGGGGTTGTAAAGCCCCGGCGACGCACTCCAGATAGAGTACATCAGCAGCTGCAGTAGGGAGGAATGTCGGGGGAGCAGTCGGCCGAAGTGGTCCTCGATGCGCCCGTACACCAACTGCACCGTGTCCTCGGTGCAGTTCTGGTCATAGAGGTACACATCTTCGAAATTGATGATCTCGGGGATGGTAAAGGGGAAGTCCTCCATTCTCAACGCTCTATTTACAAGGGAAGGAAGGACTGGTGCTCCTTCAGCCTCATATAGCCCGCTGCGCCCCCAAAGGAACTCAACGGTCGCCTGCTCTTGCCTAAGGAGTCGCTGCCACGCGGCGATCATTAAGCCTCCTCCGACGGAATCGAAGCGACGCGCCCCTGGCGCTTCACCTCCCCCCACATTCAATGCACATGCTAACCGTTACTGTTCCCCATGTTTGCACCTGTATGGTCGGGCGAAACCTCATGAAGATTCGGCCGAGCAGCTGCCCTGCCCGGTCATCCCTAGCCGGCCTCCTCAGTCCCCCTAGCGCTAAAGTTCAAAGCCCTCAACAAGAGGCAATCCAGCAGCTTCCCTGCTCGGTCATCCCTGGAGGGTAGCTCCCCTACCGCAACGCCGGGGATCAAAGCCCTCACCAAGAGGCCACCTAGCGGCCGCCCTGCTCGGTCATCCCCGGTGGGTAGCTTCCCTACCGCAACGCCAGGGATCAAAGCCCTCACCAAGAGGCCACCCAGCAGCTGCCCTGCTCGGTTAACCCTGGAGGGCAGCTCCCCTACTGCAGCGCCAAGGATCAGAAATTCCTCCCAGAGGCGGTCGGGCTCAACCATCGCTCGGCTATCCCTGGCAGGTAGCTTCGTTGCCGCAATGCCAGGGATCAGAAAGTCCTCCCAGAGGCAGTCGAGCCCAACCATCGCTCGGCTATCCCTGGCGGGTAGCTTCCCTACCTCAACTCCAAGGATTAGAAAGCCCTCCCAAATGCAGTCAAGCCCGAGGATCCCTCGCTCGGATATCCTTCAGGACAAAAGCCCTCGCTAAGAGGCACCGGGCAGTAACCCTGCCCAGCCAAGGGTCCTTGGTAGGCTCCTAAAGCCCCTCCCGCGCCAAGGACCAAAGTCCTCCCAGAGGCAGTCGAGTTCTTGCTCGGCTATCCCCGGCTGGTAGCATCCTACCACAACCGACAGGGATCAAAGTCCTCGCCAAGAGGCACTGGGCAGTAACCCCGCTCGGTCCCCGTCCTGAAGGATCAAAGACCTCGCAAGAGGCAACCGAGCAGCTACCCTTCTCGGTCATCTTCGGCTGGTAGTTACCTACCCACGACGCCAAAAGTCAGAAGCCCTCGCCGAAGGGAAACGGAGCAGCTTCCATCCATCCTCGGCACAAATAAGGCAGACAGCCCTCTGCCCACCACACGCAGAGGATCCGAGCTGCCAACTAGGGGAATCAGGTCTATCCAAGTCTCGAACGATCTCCCCTCGACTTCGGGGCCATGGAGACGCCTTCTCCTCAGCAGCGCTTGAATCAACTTGACGGACGATCGCTAGGCAAATAACCGACCTGACATGGAAGCCCAACAGCGCGAGAAGAAAATTTTTTACAAGCAAACCAATGGAACCAAAGAAAAAAGTTTTATTACTAAAAGGCAGTCTTTACAGAGGGTATTTTTGGCTCCCCAGCCTCACAAAATGCCCGGAGGCTTACAAAATTCCAGACGCAGCAAAATAAAAAGGAGGAGGAAGACGGGGGCTTTAGGCCTCGGGGCCAGGAGCGACCTCGGGGCCCTCGACATCCACCACAAGGCGAGCTGGGTCCTCGGCGATTTCCCCGCCAGGAATCTCCTGCCCCTGCCCGCTGGCGTCCGCGAGGGGGTACTCGGCCCGGAGCTCTTCGTCGGCAAACCCCGACATCCGGGCCTCAACGGCATCGAGGGCCTCGTGCCAGATGAATATCGTGGCGACGGCCAGGTCATCATAGTAGTCTTTCGACTTCTTGTAGCCCTCTACCGCCTTCGCCGCCGAGAGGTCGGCCAACTTGGCCGCCCTTAAGTCATCCGACTTCACCCACTCGGTCGCCGCCCCCAGCTCCTTCCGGAGGGACTTCACTATCTTCTTTAGGTTGCCGGCCAGCACCTGAGCGTCCTCAAGCTTGGCCTCAGCAACCGCGGCGGCCTCGCGTTGCCGGGAAACCTCCCGCTTCCTAGCTTCCACCTCACCCTCCAGGGCGACGATGCTCGCCTTCATCGCCTCCATCTCCCGCTTAGAGTTCTCTTCCAGCGAGGCGAGCTGGCCCGCAGCTTTCATCGCCGGGGCTACCACCTCGGCCTCCATGCGCAAGGCGAAAGCAATGTGCTGAAGAACCTGAAAGGCAGAAGAGAAATCAGGAAGATGAGAGAGGCACCGAAAAAATAATAATAATAATAAACACAAACGCTTACCTTCACGGACTCTTGGGCGATGGACGCCAGCTGAGCCCTGAAGGTCCCCCCGGGGACTCTGCCCCCGGCCAATGCCTCTATCTCGTGCAGCAGGCTATCCGCGACGGATAGCCCCAAAGTCACGACGAACTGGAGACCGCCTTCCTCCACCGTGATCGGCGAAGACGGTCCCCGGGAAGGTCTCCTCTTGAGCGGCCTTGAGTCGTTTCAGCTTTTATATCGCGAAGGTCGCGATTGCCCCATCATTTCGGCTATTTTTCGCGGTGCCCAATCATTTCGGCTATTTATTTATTTTTTACTCGCTGCTTTTTATTGCGAGTTGCCCCATCGTTTCGGCTATTTTTCATGCATACATTTTTACTTGCTGCTTTTTATTGCAAGTTGCCCCATCATTTCGGCTATTTCGTAGGCATGTGTGGCTTGCTAGCTTTTTCGCCGCAAGCTTGGATTTTAGACACCAATTTCGGCATCAGCACCGCTGCAACTGGGATGTTGCCAGGAGTGAATCATCATTTGCCTCTGTCGATATTGAACAAAGGTGGCTTAGTAAACAGGGTTAAGGGTCCTGTCGACCAAGGCTTTTGACTTCATGAGCCGTAAGGGTCTCACAAAGGTATTTCTCCCTACAAGTCGTGAGGATCTTGCAGGTGTATTTTCTCCTTAGGGATCGTGAGGATTCCTAAGTGTATGTTCCTCTGCAAGTCGTAAGGATCCTACAAGAGGGCTTTCTCCTTATGGGTCGAGAGGACCTACAAGGGTTGCTCATCATATGGGCATATCCCTAGTCACGGGTGGGACTTTGCTGGGGAAATATTTTTTCGCGCCCGTGGATTGTATACAAGGGTCAGTATTGAGCCTCTTGTAGGGCAATATCGAAGGTTGTGGAGGATTTGCTTAAGAACAGGTTTAGGTTTCTGTAACTTAAGACTTTCAAATCTCATGAGCCGTGAGGGTCCCATAAGAGAATTCTCCTTACGAGTCGTGAGGATCTCGTAAGTGTATTTTCTCCTTAGGAATCGTGAGGATCCCTAAGTGTGTTGCTCCTTTGTGAGTCGTAAGGATCTCACGCAGGTGGTTTCTCCTTACAAGGTCGAGAGGACCCTACAAGTGTCTTTTAACGAGGTTGCGCCCTTTCGGGTTTTCACAAACACTCGCCGGTAGTCCTGCTGTTTTTACTCACGGAGCCCTTTCGGGTTTTCATCCGTGCCCATTTTGCTTATGGACATACCGTTTTTTTTATTCTTTTTCACTTTTTTTTACAAGGTCGCGCCCTTTCGGGTTTTCACGAACACTTGCCGGCAGCCTTGCTGTTTTTACTCACGGAGCCCTTTCGGGTTTTCATCCGTGCCCATTTTGCTTATGGACATACCGTTTTTTTTTTATTCTTTTTCATATATTTTTTTAATTTTTTCTTTCTCTCTCCTTTTTTTTATCTCGTCAGCCTAAAGATACTGCGGTAGTAGTTTTAGGGACGTTTCGGTCCGTCGTTAGTTTAAGGACGTTTCGGTCCGTCGATAGTTTAAGGACGTTTCGGTCCGTCGTTAGTTTAAGGACGTTTCGGTCCGTCGCTATGGGAAGGCCGGCTGCTGCTTATAAAGTCTGAGCCTAAGAAGATAGTGAGCGGACATAGTCGTCGTCATCTATCATTGACCCAGGCTGTGGCTTATTAAGCGTAGTATTTCTTTAAGAAGCGGCCTTTTATTGGCCTGAAAGGCCTTTCACCGTGCATGTCCGTGAGTAGGTAGGCTCCATCCTGGTAGACCTTGTCTATGATGTACGGGCCCTCATAGTTTGGCTCAAATTTTCCTCGCTTGGCACGATTGGGGATCATAGGTCTTTTGACCACTAGTACGAGTTCGCCTTGGCGGAATGTCCTCGGCCTGGTCAATCTTTCGTACGAGCGCGTCATCTTTGCTTTGTAAGCCTCTAGATGTTGTTGCGCTATGAGCCGGGTTTCGTCGAGGGCATCAAGCTCCTCAAGCCGAAGGTGAGCATTTTCTTCGTTCGTCAGCTCGTGGTGGACTGCTACTCGTAGAGAGGGTAACTCTATCTCGAGGGGGAGCACTGCTTCCGTCCCAAATACCAACGCGTACGGCGTTGTGTTTGTGGCCGTCTTGAATGTAGTTCGATAAGTCCAAAGGGCTTCTTGCAGCCTTTCGTGCCAGTCTCTCTTATTCCTGGAAACGGTCTTTTTTATGATCTTCGTCAAGGTCTTATTGAAGGCCTCGGCCAGACCGTTAGCTCGTGGATTGTAAACCGAAGAATATCTCCAGTCTATATTGTGCTGCTGTGCGAAGCGGCTAATCTTATGGCTTCGGTAGGCCGGCCCATTATCGGAGATAATCCGCCGTGGAGTTCCAAACCGATAGATGACGTGCGTCTTGAAGAAATGGAGGATATTCTCCGTCTTCACTTCCCTCAGTGGTACTGCTTCTGCCCATTTGGAGAAGTAATCAGTTGTCGCCAGGATAAAACGGTGTCCCCGGGATGATGCTGGCTCAATGGGGCCGACTATGTCAGTCCCCTACATTTCGAACGGCCAGCTAGCCACCGTTGGGTGCAGTGGATTCGGATGTTGGTGGATGAAGTCTCCATGAATCTGGCATGAGTGGCATTGCTTCGCATACTCGAGGCAGTCCTGGATCATCGTGGGCCAGTAGTAACCCATCCGTTTAATTTTTAACTTCATCTTTGGGCCTGCTTGGTGAGAACCGCAAAGTCCGTCGTGAACTTCCTGAATAACTCTTTCTGCTTCGTCAGGTCCCAAGCATCTCAGCCATAGAGAATCAAACGATCTCTTGTATAGAGTATCGTTGACGAAAGCGAAAGATAGAGCTCGTTTCATGAGCTGATGTCTTGAGGACGCTTCTTTGGGCATTCGGTGGGACTTAAAGTAGTCTATGAAGACTTCCCTCCAGTCCTCGGCCTTCTCATGGTCTTTTATTTGTAGGGTCGTCTGCTCAGTCGCTCCCTTTTCTTCGCATGATTCCGGAGATATTTCTGCCGGGGCGAGCACTCGACGGCTTTGTACCACGATTCTGACGTCATCGAGGTTCTCGTCAGCCAGTTCTTTAGCAAGTTTGGCCAACGCGTCTGCTTTGCTGTTTTCTGTGCGCGGTATGTTCTCCAAAATATAGGAGGGAATTTGGGTCAACAGTTGTTGCACATTTTCGCCGTACTTCACCAACTCCGGCTTGCACGTTTGGTAGTCACCATTTACTTGACTAACGACCAGCTGAGAATCCCCGTATATAAGGAGGTCTTCAATTCCCATGTCGATGGCGATTTCGAGGCCTGCTATCAGAGCTTCGTATTCAGCTTCATTGTTTGTCCTCGGCTCTGTTAAAGAGAAGGCGAAGCGCATTATTCCTCCTTGTGGAGTTGCAAAGACGAGGCCTATCCCCGATTTGATCATTGGGATACCTTGTTTCTATTTCTTTACGGAGGACGCTCCATCGAAATAGAGTTCCCATCGGGTGCTTCCGCCGCTAATCGCATCAAATGCATGCTCGTCCGGCAAATCACAGTTCAGAGGAGAATCGGCCGGTATCGGGTGCTCAGCGAGGAAGTCGGCAATGGCCTGGCCTTTCACTGCCTTGAGAGGTTGATACGTTATCGAGAACTCCATCAAGAGCAGGGCCCATTTAGCGAATCGTCCCGTCAATATGGCTTTTGACATCAAGTACTTAAGGGGATCCACTTTTGAAATGAGACGGACTTCATGTGCCAACGCATAGTGCCTGAGCTTTGTTATCGCGAAGATTAACGCCAAGCAATGTTTTTCAATGGGAGAGTAGTTGCTTTCTGCCCCCCGTAGAACTCGACTTAAGTAGTAGAGTGTTCTCTCTTTCCCCTGATCGTTCTCTTGTGCCCATAATGCGCCCAAGGAACCTTCGAGGGCGGTTGTATAAAGAATGAGGGGTTTTCCTTTGACCGGCGCAGCCAACACCGGAGGGTTCTGCAGGTACTGCTTGATCTCGTCTAGTGCACCTTGGCATTTGTGATCCCAAACGAATGGAGTTCCCTTCTTCATCAGGTGGCTGTAAGGACGGCATTTGCCTGAAAGATTGGCGATAAATCGCCGGATGTATGCGAGCTTCCCTTGGAGAGACCGCAACTGCTTGAGGGTTCTTGGCGGAGGCATTTCCATGATCGCTTTAATCTTTGACGGATCTATTTCAATACCTCGGTGTCGAACGATGAATCCCAGGAATTTACCCGAGGAGACTCCAAACGCGCATTTGAGGGGATTCATTTTCAAATTATATTGCCGAAGGCGTCGAAATACAGTCTCTAGATGCTTTAAATGATCATCGTATGACATGCTCTTTACTACGAGGTCATCGATATAGCACTCGACGATGTCATGTATGAGGTCATCGAAGATTTTTGTCATGGCCCTTTGATAGGTAGCGCCAGCGTTCTTTAGACCAAAGGGCATAACCCTGTAGCAGAATATACCCAAAGGGGTCCGGAAAGCGGTGTGCTTCTGGTCTTCGGGATGCATCTTTATCTGATTGTATCCTGACGAACCATCCATAAAGGAGAAAACCTCGTGAGTGGACGTGTTATCTATCATTAGCTCGGTTACCGGCACCGGGAAATCGTCCTTTGGACAGGCTTTATTGAGATCCCTGAAATCCACGCATATGCGTACCGTCCCATTCTTCTTCATTACCGGGACGATATTGGCGATCCAGTCGGGATATTGGACTTCTTGGATAAATCCAGAATCGATCATCTTCTTGACTTCGGCGTTGATGCTCATTTCAAGCTCGAGTCGCATCCTTCTTGGCGCCTGCTTGACTGGCTTGATATCTGGGGATATTGCTAATTTATGCACAGCAATCTCTGGATCTAATCCTGGCATCTCGGAGTAGTTCCACGCGAAGCAGTCTTTATGCCGTAGAAGCACGTTCTTTAACGCAGCCACCCTTTCTTCAGATAGCAGCTCGCTGACAAATGTCGGTCGCGGGTCGTCTGCCGATCCCAACTCAATCTTCTTGAGGTTATCTGCAGTAGTATGTATACCATCTTCCAGTTCTTTCGGAGCGAGCGGAAATTCTGAGATCACCTCATCATCGCTGTTCTCAAAGCACCGGGGAAGGTCATCTACGTTCTCGGGCTCTTCTCTTAATATCGTAATCGTATAACAGGTGCGAACCCGCTCCCCAGACTGAGGTGGACCCGGTTCTGCTCTTGCGGCCTTGGGTTCATGCTTTTGTGGCGGCGTTACCCTCCAGCCGTCGGATAAAGCGAATCTGCCCTGTTGGTACTGGTCCTCGACCCAGTTTTTGAAGGTGAAGCAGTCTTCGGTAGGATGTCCTATGGCTCGGTGATAAGAGCAATAGCTCAGATGAGAAGCCTTGTTAGCTTGCTCAGGATGTCTAGACTCTGGAAGCGCGATCATTTGATGTTTTATAGCGAGCTTGAGTAACTTCTCCGTCTTGTCTCGGGGGAAGGAGTACGCTCGACTCATCTTCTTCATGAGGGACAAATCCGAGCCGTGCAACACCCGACCACGTAACCCTCTAATCCTGCGTCGTTGTTGTCGGCTCCTCTTTCCGCTTCTT
Source organism: Agapanthus africanus (assembly GCA_030015575.1). Lineage (NCBI taxonomy): Eukaryota > Viridiplantae > Streptophyta > Magnoliopsida > Asparagales > Amaryllidaceae > Agapanthus > Agapanthus africanus. The sequence goes on from CM057346.1 coordinate 524,256,699, forward strand.
GATTTATTTCCGTCTCTGCGTCGGGCCTTTCGTACAACGGATTGACGAGGATGGGCGTCTTTGTCTTTTGCAGCCTGTTGAAATAGACGTTGCGTCCTGGCCTTCTCGTAGATGGCCATTTCGCGGTTGTGGTCTTCCCGAGCTTTCTGACCCACTTTCCTGATAGGCTTGCCCATTCGTTCTTCAAACGACGGACTCGGCGCTTCAATCGCGGGGTCTAGTTTTGATGAGGGGTTGGCATCTCCCGACGAGGCGTCCTCTTCTTCATCAAAGGTATATATGGCGTAGCTACTGTGGGCCCGTTCCCGTTTTCCGGCTCTTGCGTATCCAAGCCCGAGTGTTTCCATTTTCCCATTGGGCAATTTGCATTGAGTCCCGGGGACATCCTAAATCCTGTTGTAGAACCGAGCCTGCCGAACAGTCTATTTTAAGGGTATTCCTTGGCGCTTCAATAGCTTCTTTAATCCATTTGTATAGTATCTGGGCAGACGGATGGGTTGGAGCCTGTCAAGTGTAGCATCCGCGCTATGCCAGATCTCTTTCTCTATTTTCGACTCTGAGGATCGGTAGAATAGGATCACCTTCTCACCCCTTTGCCTGGGAGGGACGTAAAATGTTTGCAGGTCCTGCACATTGTGAGCCTGAAGCGTGTCGAGATCCTTGTAGTGTTCTCGCGGTACCATGGTGATTTGCAAACTATGGTCATCGCCAGGGGGTGCTTGTATTGACAGCCGATTGGAGAACACAGCATTAACTTCATCTTCTGAATCACTTCCGAAGACTAACATGGGGGCGGGCGTCCCCAGGTTGTTGTGTTGAGATGGCCCTGCATAAACTATCTCTTCCTCTTCTTCGGTATCGCTCCCGAAAACAGGGATGGTGGCGGCGGTTTTGTTCTCCGGATTGCGACACCTTTCTGTATCCTCGAAATCTGGCAAAAAGTACTTCGCATCTTCGTATTTGCGGACTTCGTTCATGGAAAATGGGTTTAGCTCTCCTGTTATAGTATACTCGAAACCATCCTTAAAGTATTTCATACACTGATGTTGTGTAGAAGGGATGATGTTGTACTCGTGTAGCCAAGGACGACCGAGTAGGGCGTTATAGCAGGTCTTGGCGTCAATGACATGGAATTTGATGTCTGTGACGAGAAGTCCAAAGCGTAATGTTAGTATCACAGATCCGAGAGTCCGTGACGATTGTGAATCGAAACCGGAGATAGTAATTTTGTCACGAGCGAGGTGTTGCACACTCATGCAGATTTCCTTCAACACCCGAACATTAAGGAGATTGACGGAGGATCCATTATCCACCAGGATCTTGCCTATCTTGATATCATGGCAGTATCCGGAGACATATAGGGGACGGTTGTGGTCGCACGTCCCGAGAAGGAGGTCTTTATCACCGAAAGTGATGTCGGCCGTATGCACTTCCTCCAGTTCATCCTTCATCTTTTCAGTGGCGAGGAAGGCTTGGAATTGCTCAGGTTCTTGTAACGACTTAATTAGTGAGTCTCGCGCTTCTTTTGATAATAGGAGGGCATCGAGAATGCTAAGCTGAGAAGGTAGCTTCCTTAGGTGCGCGAGGATGTTATAGTCCACCTTACCCTTCCCAGGAGGGTCTTTGGCAGCCAGCTCTCTCATGACTTGGTCATCTAAAGTGATATCTTTAGTGACCTTTTCCTTTCCCTTATCCTTTCTACTTACGGGCCCGAGATTCTTTTCTGGGAGTGTGCGATTGCGCAGCTGAATGTTCTCGCAGATCTCCGATTTCTCCTCTTTCCCTAAAACGGATTCTTTGAAGAGAGGGCCCAGAGCCATTTCTTCATCAGAGTCGCTCCCAAAGGTGAGAACTTGTGACCCCCCGGCGTGAGCCATACAACAGTTGCCAGTAGTTCTGGTGTGCCCATCGATAGTACTTCTTCGCTCCCGACGGCTCTTGCGTTTCATGCGCTTAACATGTTGCCGACGAGCAACATATCCTTGCCACCATATCTTAAAGGCGTCGCACTCCTCCGTGGGGTGTGATATTTTCCGGTGATATGCGCAATAATCAGGGTGCCTCTCCACCCCATCGTGTGTGTTTCCTTCCGAGGGCGGTAGCTTCATCCCCATTGACATGGCTTTGGAAAACCTTTTTCTCGTCTTGAATATCTTCTTGTCTACTTCGGATGCCTTTCGGTCTGGCAGGGGTAGGTCAACTCTTTCGTTCAGTTGCCCGCATTTGGCTTCTTCCGATGTGGCCATCTCACGCTCCTGGTCCGCTTTACTTTTTAGACGAATCTCGTCTAGAAAAGCGTCGATCATTTCGTCTGTTGGCCATGCACGCTCTGGTACAGGCTCTGCCTCCAGCTTCTTAGTGCCAGGAGTTTTCCCATCATCGGTAAACGAGTGGGAGATTACGTTACAACTCGCCACATATCCTTCGGATTCATCCGACGAGCTCTCTCCATCATCTTCCTCTTGAAAGATGTGGTTGAGGAACTCTTGCAGTGTGACAGGAGTTCGCGCCTTTTGATTGTATTCTTCCAGCGCGTCGATTTGCTTCTGCAAGTTCGTGTGCTTGTTTCCAAGCTTCATGGACTTCTTGGATTTCTTCTTCTTTTTCTTCGAAGATTTTGACGGTTGGGCGTGAGTATTTGGGTCCTCATCGCGAGTCTTCGTAGTTGGGCGGCGCCTTAGCATCCCTTCGATAATTTGAGGTTCAAGAGGGTCCTTCCATTCGATCGCAGGGCACGCATGAAGGTCTCTCAGCATTCTTTTGGTTTTAGTTGATAGCACGACCTCCCATGGAGCTTCTTCAATAAAGGAGCAGGTTGCCCCCGGTGTATCTGCTTTCTTAGGAGTATGCGGTTGTGGTGGGTTCACCTTCCACTTTTCGGACAGTACAAACTTCCCCTGGAGGTATTGATCTTCAATCCATCCTTTGAAGACGAAGCAATCTTCAATCGGATGGCTTACCGTTTGATGGTAAGGGCAATAGTTAGGGTTATTCACCTCGGTGGGTTGCGGCGGTCGCCTTGGATTTGGTAGGCTTATAAGTTTGTTGCGTATTGCCAGCTCGAATAACCGTTTCGTCTTGTCTCGTGGGAACGAGTAGGGACGCTTCATCTTCTCATTATAATACCGGCGTCTTTCCTCCAGTTGATCTGCCGGTTTCGGGGCGTTAGGTTGCTGTTGGGCATTCGCAACAAAGGTTGCCCTTCCTTTACCCTTGTCATTCCGAGGTTCCGACTTCGGGGGAGGTGGTCTATGACCCATCTGGTCCATCTGAGCCAACTTGTCGATTAAAGCCTGGAATGTGGTTGGCTTAAAGAACATCATAAACTGGGAGATAGTTGCGTGGGGGTCTAGGGTTCCCACGAACATGCCCACTGCGGGTGCCTCCTCAATGCGTTGTTCACATCTCGACCACAAATTCCGCCAGCGTATAGCATACTGGACCCAGGTTTCGCCTGGTTTTACCCTGGCGTTAATCAGTGCAGTTATTGGAGTGCGTTCGCTGGCACTTGCGAATCGCTGAGTGAATAACAACTCCATTTCAGCGAACGTTTTGATAGAATCGTTCGGGAGTTCCGAATACCATTCGAACGCAGTTTCTGATAAGCTGCCCACGAACTGGCGGAGCAACAGTTTATCATCACCGCCGGTATTACCGCAGAGGGCCCGGAACTGGGCGACATGTTGATGGGGGTTGCCGGTCCCCTTGTACACGTGGAATTTTGGTATCGTATAGCCTTGCGGGTATTTGATTTGGTCGTACCAGCTTGGATACGGCCGGCCCGTCTTTACGACTTGACCAGCTGCCTCAGCCGCATGATGAACCCGGATTTGCTGGGCTATATAGTCAACCAAATCAGCTTTAGAGATTGCCTCCTCTTTGGCCGTTGAGAGGGCCGGCGGTGGATTTGACGTTTCTCCTCGGTCGTCTTCAAGAACGATTGGGGGATCCTCGGCGGGTGGGTCCTGCTGGATCATCATTCCTATCATGTCTTGGAAGAGAAGGCCCATACGCTGTATGTTGGTTGCTTGTTCAGCAGCCTCTTTGTCCTTTTTCTCCAGTATCCGGCGAAGGAATTCAGCGTCGGTTTCTTCCTCCTGGCGCGCGTCTGAGGACGTTTCTGGGCTTTCTTTTGGCCCGGTAAGTGCGGCCATAGCATTCATCATTTCCTGAAGCTTTTGTTGCTGCTCCTGGGCTTTCGTCACGGATCGGGTTAGCGGTCGGTGGCCCGTAGAAGTGCGGCTTTCCTCCTTTCCAGAGGCCATGTAAACAGTGTGCACCACCATGCCCCCAGACTTAGGGCATCTGGGCTCAGTGCTTTTAGTCGTCGTTGCATGCTGGGGGGTCTTCTCTGGCCTCCTCCTTTTATGAGCCATGGAGGTTGAGGGGGCCGTTGAGGTGGGCGTCCAGACAGCCTTTTGGGGTTTAGCCTGGTGACCAGCTTCCGGTTGGATTTTCAGCTTCTTGTGCTGGCGGGAGAAGTTTGGATCGATGATTGAGTCTCGGGCCTGCCGCCAAACCTTATAGATTTTGGAAGACAGCCGTTGAGGAGATCGGGGCTGTTCTGGTTTTATTTCCACAACCTTTTTTAATGGGGGAGGAGACCTCTTCAGCACTGCAGTAGGAGAATTCCTTCGCACCTTATTTAGCATTTCGAAGCTGTTCCCAGTTGGAACAGCAGCATTAACTTCTGCCACCGGGGCTGATGGAGTCAACCCGGAGGGGGAGTTGCCCCCAGCCTTCCTTACTCGGCGCCAATGGCGACGTCGAGCGTGTCGAGCGGACGGCGTAGGGTCAGCGGTAAGAATGGTTTCGTCTTGCCCCCTGTCTGGGTGGGGGGTCGCTGTTGGTATTAGCCTGTCAAAGACCGATGTCCTTTGGGCAGCAGGAGCGGGAGCTGAAGCCGTCAATCTTGTAAAGACCGACCTTTTGGCCGGAGAAGCCGCCTTGACGATTTCGGGGGTAGGAGCGGCCACTTTCTTAGAAGCAGCCTTCTCTGAGATTGTAGGCCCCATGATGAGTTCGCAGGATTTCTGGCCCAATCTAGAGAAGACCGAGGCGTTGACGTTGGGCGACTCGGTGAGAGGAGCCGCAGCAGGGGTAAGACGATCAAAGACCGACTTCTTGAGAGCTTCCGTTGTCAGCACTGGAGCGGTGAAGCTTGTCGGTGGGAGCATGGTCCCAAAGAACAATCCTGTGGTGGCGCGAGTGACCTGTTCCATGGGCATTGTGAATAGCGAAGCAGCTTGGGGTCCGTAGGCTATACCTCCTGGCGAGGCAGAGCGTTGGTTGCAATTGCAGTCCAAGCAGTTGGAGAATTTCGCAGAAGTAGAAGCCATCGATCCTTTTCTTTCTGTAATAAGCAAGACGCCAAGTTTTAGTATCTTGAAACCCAAGGGCAACCATTAGCGAACCGCGATTGGTTCGCGAGTCACGACACACGAAGTGTGGAGTGGAAAGAGGAAAAGGTCCGACCGGGCGTGCCAGAATCTGTTCCCCTCCGAATGGCGGCGCACAAGACTGCGATGTTTTGGCACTGAGACTCGGGGCAGATGCTAATTGGTGCTATCCGTCCACCTCTCCGAAGATGCCAAGTTGATTTATGGCACCATGTATCGAAGGTTTAGACGGATGCGTCCGATGTAGCAGACTTCGTCAGATTTCCCCTCGTTTGAGGGGTTTTTGATTGTGGGGACGCTCTTTCCTGCAGGCGCAAGCCCCTGCAGTTAATTACGCTACCGCATTGCGGTAACAACTTTCTCCTTCTCCAGATGGTCACTTCGTGTCGTGGGTGTTTGTTTTGTGTTTTGTTGCCCGTGGATTGTTTACGGAGACTGAGTTATGTCGTCGCCCGTAGGGCGTGGACTAGTCCAAATCCGTATTATCTTAGATTTGGGTTTGGGGGTTTGGTTTGAGGATACGTCAGCCATACTTGAGGCTAAGATCAACTCAAACGTTTGTTAAGGATACGTTAGTCTAACTTTGAGACTAAGATCAACTTAACGGGATCGTTTAGATCCGACAAAGGAGCGTTTTAGGCTCCATTGTTCCAGTTTAGGGACAAAGTGGTCCATCGTATGTATGGCCGTCGGGACCCGTCACCTCTCTGACGACGTTGAAGGATTACAACGACGGATGTCAGAGGAGTTCAGGGATGTACCCTCGAGCCAGAGTTAATTGGGGGGATTCATAGTCCAGTCTGTTTGAAGGTTTAAGGATACGTTAGCCATCTTTAAGGCTAAGATCAACTTAAACGGGACTGTTTAGATCCGAAAAAAGAGCATGCGGGGCTCTATTGTTCTAGTTTAAGGACATTGCGGTCCATGGGTAGTTTGCACGTTGCGGTCCATGGGTAGTTTAAGGACATTGCGGTCCATGGGTAGTTTAAGGACATTGCGGTCCATTGTTAGTTTTAAGACATCTCGGTCAAGGTTAAGGACGTCGTAGTCCATGGGTTTAAGGACCCCACAGTCCATTGTTAGTTTAAAGACATCTCGGTCGAGGTTAAGGACGTCGTAGTCCATGGGTTTAAGGACCCCACAGTCCATTGTTAGTTTTAAGACATCTCGGTCAAGGTTAAGGACCTCATAGTCCATGGGTTTAAGGACCCTACAGTCCATTGTTAGTTTTAAGACATCTCGGTCAAGGTTAAAGACCTCATAGTCCATGGGTTTAAGGACCCCACAGTCCATTGTTAGTTTTAAGACATCTCGGTCAAGGTTAAGGACCTCATAGTCCATGGGTTTAAGGACCCCACAGTCCATTATTAGTTTTAAGACATCTCGGTCAAGGTTAAGGACCTCATAGTCCATGGGTTTAAGGACCCCACAGTCCATATCAATGTGTGGTCGTTGGGACCCGTTACCTCTTTGAAGACATTGAGGGATTACAATGCCAAGTATCAAAGGAGTGAAGAGATGTACCCTAGAACCGGAATGGCTTAAATAGTCCTTGACCCAATTTGGGATCAAGACCGATTAATTATGTTATGAGCCCATTAGCCCAGTTAATTACGAATTGAAGACTCATGGCCTAGCTTGGGCTAAGTCCGATCATGTCTGGAATATTGGCTTCTTGTTGGTCCATTGAAGGAGAGGCTTTGCCTCTATCCATTTAGCCAATTGGGCCAAAGCCTAGTGTTAAACACTACAGAGCAATCATTGTTGAACACTGGGAATGAGGTTGACAAGTTAGTGTTTAACACTAAAAGATAATTGATGTTAAACACCAGCAACAAGGCTTTCAAATTATCATAAACACTAAAACAGACCAGTGTTGAACACTGGCAATGGAGATCTCAGATTAGTGTTAAATACTAAGGTAATCAGTGTTGAACACTGTGAATAAAGTTCTTTGATTAGTGTTGAACACTAGGGCCCAACAGTGTTTCAATACTGGATTCGAGAGTTCCAATTTAGTGTTGAACACTAAGGCAAGAGGGGTCACGTGGCAACACGTAAGAGCGCCCTCCCTTCATTTATTCTGCTGAGATTATCGCATCACGTGCCCTCACGTGAAGGGCATTTAAATGCTTATATGTTAAAGCTTCTGCCGAGGGTCACGTGGGTCACGTGGGGTGCTGCCTCAAAGGGGCTTTCTGTAGATCTCTTGGGGGGTCACGTGGTGACCCTGCCTCTATGTATGTTGTTTAGAGGATTTGTTAATCTTTTCCAGGAATTAAATTCCTCGTAGGGTTAAACCCTGACAGTAATTTCAGAGGAATTAAATTCCTACTTCCTTTTGAAGATTTATATTCTGAATAGAGTTGGACTCTGAATTTTTTGTAGGAATTAAATTCCTCATACATGTGAAGAACTAAATAGGGTTAAACCCTAATAAAAGCTTTTAAGGAATTAAATTCCCATTCTCTGTTAAATTATGATCAAGGGAATTAAATCCCCGCTGTTCCAACAGAACTAGGTTCTTAATTAGGGTTAAACCCTGTTTCTCTTTGTTCTGAAGGAATTAAATTCCCATGACACAGGGTCAAACCCTAATTTTATTTTAAAGGAATTAAATTCCTATAGTTCTGTGAGAATTAAATTCTCGTGCTTCCGTTCCCTCTCTATGTTTTGGATCTGCATGGCAGGATCTCGACCCATTGAGAATTAAATTCTCAACTTTAAGGGGAGATGTGCACTTTGCAGATCCTCTATCAAAGAGAGAAGAAATATGTTCTTCTGTTTTATATATCAGAGTTAAACTCTGTTGAGAATTAAATTCTCCTTTCTTTCAAGGAGCCTTCCCTTTCTTACCTAGGGTTTTCTTTTGCAGAAGATCCAAGTTCCTCGAAGTATCAAGGCTCTCTCTCCCTTTCTTCCCTCTGCGTATATCTCTTTTTTTTGTGTCTCTTGGCTCCTATTTATAGGAGAAGCAGCCGAATCAATTAGTTTTTGACGAATCTTCATTGAGAGATTTGATTTGCATCCATCATTCGTTTTTGACCTTTGGATTATTAGGTGAATTTTATTCACCATTGGATTTCAAATCCAGGGATTCTCTTTTGTTATCTCGGTTAGATTTAAAGGGGAAATCTTTCCAAACCCGAGATTTTCCCATAAATAGGTGATATTTAATCACCTCTGAACCTTTAATTTAATTGTTTCTAGACGGTCGCTTTCCTTTCGAAGGATTTGAATCTCCTTCAGAATTTAATTCTGTTAACAAAATGGGCTTTGAAAGCCGGTCACGTGTGACCACGTGACCTATGGTCACGTGTGGGCACGTGACCCCCTTTGGAATGAGCCTTCTTCTTTCTTTCTGCGCTTTGCTTTCTGTTCTCTGTTTAGCTGTCACGTGCCACCACGTGACAACTGGTCACGTGTGAGCACGTGACCCTGGCATGGAGCCTTCTTCTCGATTTAACCGGAGAATGAGCCTGATGTTTTGAGTGTCACGTGCCAACACGTGACCCTGGTCACGTGGGAGCACGTGACCTCTTCTGAAGCCTTTTTCTTGATTCGATCAGGGAACCGTTGTGTCTTTGCCGCTGCTTTTAAATGTCACGTGCCGACACGTGACCCAGGTCACGTGGGAGCACGTGACCCTTTCTGAAGCCCCTTTCTTTGACGTATTTGGGAAACTGAATTTGCCTTGTCGATACTTTTAGGTGTCGCGTGCCCACACGTGACTGCTGGTCACATGTAAGCACGTGACCCTTTTCTGAAGCTTTTCCCATAAGCTTTTCTGATTTTAAATCAGGAAACAGGTCCTCGGCGACTTCCCCGCCAGGAATCTCCTGCCCCTACCCGCTGGCGTCCGCGAGGGGATACTCGGCCCGGAGCTCTTCGTCGGCAAACCCCGACATCCGGGCCTCAACGGCATCGAGGGCCTCATGCCAGATGAAGGTCGTGGCGACGGCCAGGTCATCATAGTAGTCTTTCGACTTCTTGTAGCCCTCTACCGCCTTCGCCGCCGAGAGGTCGGCCAACTTGGCTGCCCTTAAGTCATCCGACTTCACCCACTCGGTCGCCACCCCCAGATCCTTCCGGAGGGACTTCACTATCTTCTTCAGGTTGCCGGCCAGCACCTGAGCGTCCTCAAGCTTGGCCTCAGCAACCGCGGCGGCCTCGCGTTGCCGGGAAACCTCCCGCTTCCCAGCCTCCACCTCACCCTCCAGGGCGACGATGCTCGCCTTCATCGCCTCCATCTCCCGCTTAGAGTTCTCTTCCAGCAAGGCGAGCTGGCCCGCAGCTTTCATCGCCGGGGCTACCAACTCGGCCTCCATGCGCAAGGCGAAAGCAATGTGCTGAAGAACCTGAAAGGAAGAAGAGAAATCAGGAAGATGAGAGAGGCACCGAAAAAATAATAATAATAATAAATACAAGCGCTTACCTTCACGGACTCTTGGGCGATGGACGCCAGCTGAGCCCTGAAGGTCCCCCCGGGGACTCTGCCCCCGGCCAATGCCTCTATCTCGTGCAGCAGGTTATCCGCGACGGATAGCCCCAAAGTCACGACGAACTGGAGACCGCCTTCCTCCACCGTGATCGGCGAAGACGGTCCCCGGGAAGGTCTCCTCTTGAGCGGCCTTGAGGGAGAACCGGTCTCCTCCTCCGAGGCTGAGTCCTCCAGAATCCGAACCCGCCTCCGACCCGATGCTCTGCTGGGCCCTGGGGGAAGACCCGCCTCCGAGCGCTCGCGGGGCGCTACCACTGGAGGGGAAGGAACCGGGACAGGCTGTGAGCGGGAAGAGCCGGCACCCCCGGCCGTCACGACCGTCCTTGGCTGGCGCATGAAAGCTCTGAGTGAGTCCATATCCATGGGTCCTGCACAAAACCGAGTGTAAAAGGAGTCGGCGACACAGGCAATATACGAGCCAAAGAAGCAAACCTAAACTTACCGACGAACCCAACGGGGCTGAGCCCGGCCCAACTCAGAACCCTCTCAGACAACAGCACGTCGTAACGGGGGATGGGCTCCCACGACGCCACTCTCACCGCGGCGGGGTCACTGGACTGGTTCCCCGGCAAGTGCTTCTCTATCGACCACTTTGTAGGCACGATCCAGTCCTCGCCCTCGGGAGGGGAAACGAAGAAGAACTTCTTCTTCCAGTCGTGAATGGAAGAAGACAGGGCCACAACCCCCGTCCCGGCGGCGCCCCCTGGTCGCTTTCTGAAAGAGAGATAAACCCACATCGGGTCGTCCGCTTGACCACCGGGGTGATTTTTGAAGACGAGGGAGGAATCAAGGAGGGAAAGGCTGAAGGGGGTCGCCTGTAACTTCGGGCGGATCAGGAACCCGAGGAGAATCCTCCACGAGTTCGGCACCAACTGACCGGGGGCTAACCCGAAGAAGTTCAACGCTCCCACGACCTCAGGAGAGAAGGGCAGGCGCATTCCACCCCAAAATGCTTCTAAATACAGGGCAATCTCCCTGCCCCGTACTTGGTCTGCCCTCTCTCCCTCCTTGGCCAGATGGAGCATATAGCATGAGGGGATGTGGAAGCGAGCCCGAGCGTTGGCAAGCTCGTCCTCATGCCTTATCCAACATGAGGCGCCAGGGGTAGCATCTACCGCCTCCTCCCTGGGGCTGCCCCCGCCGCACGATCCCGGGGAGAGGGGCCGACCCCTGCCCCCGGGAGGACTCAGACTCACCTAAAGGGTTCCTAGAACCTACCTCAGCAACATCTACTGACTCGACAAGAGAAGACATCTAACCTTAGGAAGAATGATCCTCGGGAAACGAAAGTGGAAGGAAGAAGATGAGCGCCGAGCAACCGAGACCTAGAACGAGAAGTATGAAGGAGCAGAGGCCCTGGAACAGGCCCCACCCCTATTTATCGCCGCGAGCGACCTCATCCAACGGTGCCCTTCATCTCGCATCCAACGGCTCCTCGCGTCCAACGGCTCCGATTGCTCCACTTGTCGTCCCCGCACTGAACCGCACCCTTTCAGGCGTCGCAAGTCTGCACACGTCGCGTCAGCCAACCGACGCTTGACACGTGGTCCATCACTTCAAAAGAAACACGAACCGGTGCACCCTTCTTAAATGCAGAGATCCCCCTGATTCGCTAGCAGAAAAGACAGTTGATGGCCCGGGGATGCGTCCCGACGAAACCTTAGGATGGAGCTCACCCGGGGCGGCCCGGCAGTCCACTCCTGACCCGACCCTCTAACCGGTCGAGACAAGAGTGGGGGGCTAATGATGATGCTCAATATTGGCGACCCCTAAGATCAGGACACGTGGCGGATGGCAGGCCCCATAACTCAGAAGAACGGGCCCGCAGAGGCTGATCAGGCCTCCCCCGTGCCCGACCTGCAATCACAAGCTGGCCCTCCTTGGGTCTCCCTACAGATTGGCCTCCCCGGCCCATCAACTCGCCCTGAGCTGCCACAAAACCGAGTCTCCTCGGCGTTCTCACTCGTCCCCAAGCCCCCGGGCCGAGGCCGTCTTCCTCGGTCATCCGAACAGATCCACCGCTCACAGGCACAACCGCCGCTCCGCGAATCTCGCCATGCGCGGATTCTCCGCCAGCAACATCCCACGTTCCACGCCTCCACGATCCCCATTAATGGGCGATCCGCTCTCTACGCCGGCATGACGTCGGGAGCGTAACCGCCGGCGAGATTCTCACGCCTACTACTGCGTGTCTCCACCGCTATATAAACCCCTACCACTGAAGGGTCAAGTAAGCCATTTTGACTCCACTTAGCCGTTATGCTGCTCGGATCTAATACTAACTTGATCGTCGGAGGGTCCTCGGTGGTATCAAACCATCCCGGGACTTCTTTGCAGGTATTTTGCGTCAGACCCCTCCAATCACCAAATCTCCTCAAAACCCATTGAGACCCACACACAACAGGAGATTCCCTCCAGAATCCACCGGGAGATCGACGGAAGACAACATCTGAGTAAAATCTGAAAAGAACCTCCACCAACAGGAATTTCATTATTTCTTAGGACCATAGCCCAATCTCTTCATCGATTCTATGGTGTCATCTATTATCTGCTCCGTGTTGTATCTGAACTTGAATCCCAAGTTCTAAGCTTCTGAGAACTACATTGGATCCCTCTTTTAGCTTCTTCAACCCTGAAAAATTAAATATCAAACCATAATATTCAGAAACTGTATTCATAATTTATCAAATATTAGGTGTATCATGCTATAGGAGAAAAGGTATAAGGGGGTTTTCTGCAACACTTACTCTTTGGTGACCCTTTGCTCAGGATATTTCAGGTCATAGTAGTCAAAAATCTCTTGAATTGTTGGGTATTCAACTGCACATAGAAATTGTCCGTTCATCGATGGTGTTTTTCTCCATGCAAAAGACATGAGCTTCACAAACATCCTCAATGTGGACTACCGGAACCGAACCGGTCAATGCCTGTACAAACTTTAGCCACCTATAACGTGAGCGGTGTGATGATCTGTGGAGCACTACCAGAAGGACTAGTGAGAAGCGTATCTCCGCCTACTAATCCGCAGACTAAGCTCGCCACTTCAATTTTACTATTGATCTCTTCGTTGTTGTTGTCGTCGTCATCGTTGCTGTAGTCGATGAGAAACTTCTCTGATTGCGTCTTTGAACATGTGTAAGCCTGTAGGAAATAAACCCAAATAGATGTCAAACCTGGAATTATCAACTATTAGGATATTTGAAGGAGATACTGGCCTTTTCGTGATCCTCACAACGAGCAAATGGAAGATGGAGAGGAGTCCAACATCATCGATGAATTCTTTGAAACCTGACCCGTCTTCTTTCAGTGGTGAAGCGGATGTCACGGATCCTGTGTAGATCACGAGCTTCACCGTCCCTGACTGTTTGCAGTAACCCAAAATTCTTTGAACTGCATCCACTGCAGCTTCTGTTGTGTCCTTGTACTGTTTTCATCTTTATATGTATTGGTCCTAAGTTTGGCAATTATTGAAATAAAGATGACAGTCTCCACATTGGTAACTATAACTCATTTTCTTGGTTGTTCTAGGAAGGAAATGAAGCTGTACATGTTTAACTTGAGTGTAGATGGAAACTAGTGATGGAATAAATGATGACATTGTATTTTGTATGGCATGCTACCTTATATTTTGATGATTAATAGCTATGAGAAACACTCTTTTTACAATTAGAGAGCAGTTTTAGGGTGATATATTGTGAAGCTACTTACCTTAAAGCCATGGGCGCCGGTGTGTTGCATGGGAGTGGCAACAAGGAACACAAACTCACATCCTTGAATCGCAGGCTCAAACTATTGAGCGTTGTAAATGTCAGCCTGGAACAGGATTAGCCTGTCCTCTGCTCCGCCGAGGCTCTTCAAAAGCCTGACCTTGGATTCATCACCTGCAAACTTTTGCTGGTTAGATTCCCGGTCAATTGCATATAACATCTTGGTTTATATTTCATCCGGCACTTTTAACACCTTGACAAGCTAATTATTATAGCTCAAGTCAGTTCCTTGAAGTTAATCAGTTGATAGCTATAAGTGGCCAGGGTCAAGATTAGTCAGGGGAAGCCGTGTGCTAATAATCGATTGGGAGATGTTAATCGATCGATGTGGATGCAGCGTTGCCAAAAGAGCAACCCTGGCATGGTTCACGCCTCGGGTGCTGGGGGGGGGGGGGGCAGGGTATAGCACCTCTACTTCACAGCAAGATGCATCGCATTGCTCAAGCATGTGTTAGCTATCTTGCTTTATTCATTTTACTTATTACTTGCTTTATTACTTGTATTAGTTAGCGTGTGTTAGCTATCTTTCTTATCTGCCTTGTGATAACAATTTAATTTGCCATCATTCTTTGTTCATAATCTATTTATATTAATTGCATGTTTAGTCGTCAATAAGATATAACAAGTTGGGTAAATAAACGAAACACCGCTGAATTTTATGACCTTTTGATATAATCTTACCCACCTTTTGATAAACAAACAAACAAATCTTCTCCGATCATAACCCCAAATCAACTTCAGTCGAAACATATCAAACCGGCCAGAATCAAATGCTTTAATCAAACCCAAAATCAAACACTTATAATCAAGCCCTAAATCTAAATCATGATGATGTTCCATGGAAAGTACAAAAGTCGATGGTGTAGGTTGTATTTTTCAAAGTTCTTTCGAAAACTTTGAACAATGGTGTGTTATAAAATACACCCTTGCATGTTTAATCGCTTATAATTAAATTAGTTTCAAAATATTTAAAAATTTTGTGCCTCCCTTATGGCCTTACTTAGACGTGCGCCTTACCTTAAGACTTGGACCCTGCGCTTTGACAACATTGGTTGGATGAAGTATTAATGAACATAAACTTTTTTTTAATTAGCATGTAATTTTGAGAGAGAGAGAGAGAGAGAGAGGACCTAAGTTTCTGAGAGTGGCATGAACATTGTAGGAGTTTGTTCAAAAGGCAAGACCCGATATAACCCGTAGCGCCCATGACACAAACTCTCCGGCTGCCGCCGACCTTGTCGTCCTCCATCAATCCTATCTTTTTAGCCCACCCAATATGATGGTAGCAGCTAAATGTGAAGGAGGATATGATACAGGATTGCAAAGTATGTGTTGGTAGTTTGAATCTATTTATAGCATTTGTATGTGGGAAATAGTCCCACATTGGATGGAGAGACGAATGTGCCTTTATAATAATTCCCAAATTTAAATAATATCTTCAATAAGTGGGTTATGAGCCAAGTGGTCCTGATTTCTAGCAGGCTTATAATATTTATGGGTATCTTGGGTTGACTTAATAACAGAGTTTGCCGTTTTGAATTTCAAATTCAAAGGTTGTCTGAAAAACTGTTAACTGCAGTTTTGTTGTCTGAACAGTCACAACCGTCCAAACAGTTGTGTCTATTCAACTCTATAAATTAAGTCTTTCTCTTTACAGTTTTTTCATCTTATTCTCTTCTAAGAGAGTTACAAGTGTTTTATTGTATCTTGGGGGTGATTGTCTTCCGCTGTACTCCTACAGTGGGGGCAATATCATCTTTCGGAAAGTGTATCATACACGGCTCAAAACTTTTAATTCTGTCTTAATCAAACTAAAGATCAACAATCGAAAGGTGATACACTATGGAGACAGAATTAAATTCAAGTGTCAAGATTCATTTCCAGAACCAAGATGTTATCAAACTGGATCGATTCGATTGGAGCAATTACACTAGATGGAAAGACAAGATGGTGTTCTTGTTGACCACCTTGAAAAATTTTTACGTGCTCGATCCAAACTTGCCGCTAATTCCAGATTCAGGCTCAATTTCGAATGATACCGAGAGTGTCAGAACAGAGAAAAAACAAGCGTGAAGAAGATGCACTAGTTTGTCACGAGTAATTCTCAATTCCCTCACCGATCGTCTGTATGATCTTTACAGAAATATGAAGACACCAAAAGAAATCTGGAACGCCCTTAAAACAAAGTACAAAAATGAGAAGAGAGATACGGATAAATTTCTAGCGCTTGAATATTTTGAATTTAAGATGACTGATGACATGTCAATCATGGATCAAGTGCATGGATTACAAATTCTCATCTCTAAACTGAGCGAACTTGAAATTAAAGTCCCTGATTCGTTTTAAGTTGGAGCGATTCTATCTAAACTTCATCCTACTTGGAATGAATACAGAAAGAAAATTCTGCACTCTCCTGAAAATTTTACCATAGAGCAATTTCTGACACATCTGCAGATTGAGGCAGAGAACCGTGCACGTGACATGATTTTTCTTAGTTCTAAATCTAATTCTAAAGTGAATCATGTCAGTGAAAATGGTCATAGATAATTTCAGAACAATTTCAAAGTCCAGAAGAAGGGAAATGATTTAAAAAATTTAATTTTGCAAAGAAAAATGGTCTTTCTATAACTGTGGAAAGAAATGCCACTATATTAAAGATTGCAAATTCAGAAATACCGAAAAAAAAACTTGGTTTCGGATTAGAAAATAGCAATAAGGCAAATCTAATAGAAAATGAAGTCAAAGAACTTGTTGCTATGGTTTCTGACATGCAGATAGACATGATCACGGAATTGCATATGGCTGTGGTAACTAAAACTGCAGATTGATGGCTGGATTCTGGCGCAACCATCCATGTATACAATAACAAAGCAATGTTTAAAACCTACACAGATCAGAAAAAATCTGAAGAAGTGCTGATAGGAAACCACGTTTCGGCCAAAATGCTTGGTAAAGGAAGTGTTGAATTGAAGTTTACATCTGGACAGAAACTTACTCTGTTTAATGTATTTCATGTTCCTGATTTGAGGAAAAATCTTGTATCTGTAAATCTGTTGTGCAAGAAGGGATTTAAAATTGTTTTAGAGTCTGAAAAAATTGTAATATCGAAGAATGGTATATTTATAGGAAAGGGATATTCCTATGATGGTATGTTCAAACTCAGTATTAATGAAATAAATTTTGTGTTTCTTTATGTTGTTGAGTATTCTTTTTCTTTATGGCATGCTATATTATGTCATTTAAATTTTCTCTCTTTAAAATATATGTCTAAATATGGTTACATTGCATGTCAGAACGATCATAATGATAAATGTAAGATTTGCGTAGAAGCAAAAATGACTAGAAAACCTTTCCCTAAAATTGAAAGAGATACTAATTTATTAGAACTTGTTCATTCTGATATTTGTGAATTAAATGGTCAATTAACTTGAGGAGAAAAAAATATTTTATAATTTTTACCGATGATCATTCTCGTTTTACATATGTATATTTATTGAGAACAAAAGATGAAGCATTTGAGAAAATTAAAAAGTATAAGTCGGTTGTAGAAAATCAGAAAGATAAAAAGATTAAAATCCTTAGAAGTGATAGAGGGGGAGAATATTTTTCTGATTCTTTTTCTCAATTTTGCGAAATGCACGATATTATTCATCAAAGAACTGCACCTTATACACCTCAACACAATAGATTAGCCGAAAGAAAAAATAGGACTTTAGTTGAAATGGTAAATGCTATGCTTTTAAATGCTAAATTACTTTTTAATATTTGGGGTGATGCACTTTTAACGGCATGTTATATTCATAATAGAATACCATCCAAGAAAACTCATGATTCACTATATGAAATTTAGAATGGTAGAAAACCCAATTTAAACTATATTAAAGTGTGGGGGTGCATAACATATTATAAAGTGACTAATCCATATAAATCTAAATTAGGGTCAAGAGGTATTAGAAGTATATTTGTTGGATATATACAAAATTCTAAAGCATATAGATTTCTAGATTTAGAATCAAATGTCATAATTAAATCGATACATGTTGAATTTTTTGAAAATAAACTTATGCGTGACAATGTTGATTCTACTTTGTATAATAAGAAAAATGCAGCAATTTCTAAGAAAATTACCAATGAGAAAAGAAGAGAAAGTAATGAAAATATTGAACCAAGAAAAAGTCAAAGAATTAGGAAAGAAAAATCTTTTGGTCCTGATTTTATTGATTCGCGTTCAATAGTCTTTCTCGTTGAAGGAGATAGAACCAAAGTGCTTAACAAAGTACCTATTCTACTTAATATAGAAGATACTTCTAAAACATTTAGTGAAGCAATGTCGTCAAGGGATACTGCATTTTGGAAAGAGGCTATTGATAACGAAATGGACTCAATAATGTCTAACAATACTTGGATATTGGTTGACTTGCCTCAAGGATCTAAGTTTATAAAGTGTAAATGGGTATTTAGAAGAAAACAAAATACAGATAGCTCTATACAAAGTTTCAAGGCAAGATTTGTGACAATGTGATTGCACAATTAGAATATGCTAGCGCTATTGGAAGCCTTATGTATGCGATGCATTGTACAAGGCTTGATATAGTTTTTGCAGTATGCAAATTGTCACGATACATCGGTAAATCTGGTACTAATCATTAGAAGGCCATCAGTAGAATTCTTGGATATCTAAAAAGAACAAAAGAATTTGGTCTATTTTATTCGAATTATCCTGCAATACTAGAAGGTTATTCGGATGCAAGTTGGATCACAAGTGCAAGTGATAATAAATCCATAACAGGTTAGGTATTTACAATCGGAGGCGCTGTCATTAGTTGGGCCTCTAAGAAACAAACATGCATCACACATTTAATAATGGAATCTGAATTTGTCGCTTTGGCTGCTGCCGGCAAGGAAGCGAAATGGCTCAGAAATTTATTATTGGAAATAGAGTTGTGGCCACAACCAATACCATCTATTTTCTAGCATTACGATAGTGAGGCGACTATGTCTAGAGCTTATAATAATATTTATAATGGTAAATCTAGACACATTAGTTTAAGGCATGATATGTTCGCGAATTAATTACTAATGGAATAATTACATAGTTTATGTGAGATCTGCAAAGAATTTAGCAGATCCCTTTACCAAGGCATTATTGAGAGATTTGGTAAAGAATACGTCAATCGGAATGAGACTTAAACATTTACAATTTGGTACCAGTAATAGTAACCCAACTTTAATTAGTAAAAACTAATTTTAATAGTTCAATGGGTAATAACAAGTTACTGTCATGTATCTGTATTGCATTAGACGTCTGATTCTTATATAAAGAAGTATCTAGTGCTGTCTGTTACGATAAAGAGGATGAACGAAAGCTCTCAATGGAGTTATTTAATTTTTAAATATTCACAGTAATAGGGATATAATAAAGGAAAATCCACCTATATTAGTATAGAAGTGATGTCGCTTCAACAAGAGATATAAAGTATTCTCTTGTAAATACTTATGAAGACCAAGAGTAGCACATGGCCATAATAGTGCTAAAGCAGTTATAAATCTCTTAGACAATACGATGAATATTGTATGTGTTGTATTTCAAATGATAATAATAAAAGTTTTGGTTTAATCTGCGGACACCAATAACTTTGTTAGACGATTGATATATATACACTAATGGAAGGTTTAAATCGAGAGATACTTTTCTTTATGCATAATATTTGTCACGAGAGAGATGTGGTTGCAGCCAATATATACAAACCAGTGGGGATTGTTGGTAGTTTGAATCTATTTGTAGCATTTGTATGTGAAAAATAGTCCCACATTGGATGGAGAGACGAATGTCCAAGACTTTATAATAATTCCCAATATTTAAGTAATATCTTGAATAAGTGGGTTATGAGCCAAGTGGGCCTGATTTCTCGCAGGCTTATAATATTTATGGGCATCTTGGGTTGACTTAATAACAGAGTTTGCCTTTTTGAATTTCAAATTCAAAGGCTGTTTGAAAAACTGTCTACTGCGGTTTTGTTGTCTGAACAGTCACAACCGTCCAAACAGTTGTGTCTATTCAACTCTAGTCACAACCGTTCAAACAGTTATGTCTATTCAACAATATAAATTAAGTTTTTCTCTTCACAGTTTTTTTCATTTTCTTCTTATTATCTTCTAAGAGAGTTTCAAGTGCTTTGTTGTATCTTAGGAGTGATTGGCTTCTACTGTACTTCCATAGTGGGGGCAATATCATCTTTCGGAAAGTATATCATACACGCCTCAAAGCTTTTAATTCTGTCTTAACCAAGCTAAAGATCAACAGTATGTGGCCTAGTTTGGGTCCCTTGAGAAAACTAACAAATGAAATTTGTAGGAAATGCATTTTGGAACTAATCCAACAAAATAAAAACAAAAATGATACATAGTGTGTGTGTGTCTGAGAAAGTGAGGGGGAGAGAGGGGGAGAGAGAGAAATAGTGAGGGAGGGAGGGAGGATTGAGGACATGTACAAATCACACAATACAACACACACAAAGAAGATAAAAGAGAAGAAGCTAATTTATTGGATTGTATCGAAAGTCCCATTGAATTAGGATTTTGCTATTGGGCTGGGTTATTTCGGGACAAACGGATCATTTAATTATCTAAAAGAGGATGACTTTCAAAAGAATGATTAATTCGAAATACTTGCAGAGTGGAACCATTCAGGCATGAGATAGATCCTCCAAATAACTGATTTTTTTCAAATAAGCCAATTCATTTGGGACCCTGCGGATCCATTCTTTTTTCCTATTCAAAGATTTGCCCTTTGTTTTTGTGTTTTCACGTCGAGAATTCTTTACATATGAAAGAGATGTCAAAGAGCGTTCTTACTTCCCAAACAATATAAAGAAATGTCAAAGGGGTTTATTACTTCCCAAACAAATCCCGAGCTTCTATTTCCTCCATTAAGAAAGATTCGGGAAAAGATGGAATAAGAAGACGTGTTTCCAGAGCGAACAGTATACGGTTGGAGAAGGAGGAGTTACCAAAGTTGAACAAAATTGGAATGAGCATAGGAACATGTATGGATGTAGCAGATCGGGTAATGCTCCTAGGTTGATGCAATGTATTCCACCAGTTGACTGGAGACTTTATAATTTTTCAATGTTTTTGAAAAAAATCAAGGGAACAGAAATATTTTCACATAAATGCTCATAAAGAAGCAAACTGAGTGCAATTGGTTAAAATTAACAGCAGGTAAGTGCATGATGAAGAATTACATTAGTAATATTGGTTACAAATTAACTAATTAATACTAACACTTGGACTTGATTGTTGGTGCCTCCCACATTAAAAATTAATCTCATTAATTGCTACTGCTATTATTCCTAATTTCCATTAGAGAGGAAATTAATTAAACAGAGGTTAAGATCCATGGTTGACATGCATAAGCAGCTTTTTAATCATGAGAATGTCTGCATAATCTCATGTGCAAGTTCTTCTGCGCTGAGCTCGCATTCGATTCCGATCTGTCCAAGGGGAGGAAGAAAAAGAAAATCAAGAAAAGTGTGAAACAGGACATATAATGTGGTAGTTTAGTGCTTACATTAGTAATCCAAATCACATGATAATTACTGCAAATAATGGAGGGGGTGGGGGATTTAGAAGCATGTTTCTTTTCAGGATGCATGTAAATTTATAAAAATGCAAGGATAATTAAATGAAGAGCATATTAAAAGCGTGAAACTACTAAACAGAGTTCACTCAATTTGAATGTGCCATTAAATGCTCATCCGCTCACCATGCAATGGTTGCAAGGTTACATGCTAGACGCTGTCTAGATGCAAAATGTTACACATGTCTACTGTTTCCATGTAAAATGTGCGCGCATGGATCCTACGCAAACAATTAAACTTAGAAATATTACACAAGAGCGGACATTCTATAGTTGCAAGTGTAATGCACATGACATGATATATAGTAGATAGTATATGGTTAGAAATCATCTTGTGATATTATATGGTCTCTACAAATAGGAGGTGATAGACTTAACTAGACATTGGTGTCTGGACAGAGAGAAAGGAAAAGGATTAGGATGTTTGAATTTCGAGTTTAAAAGAATCGATTTTAAAATTGCATGCATATGTAACATAACAATGATAAGGATAGAGGGAAATATTTTCACAAATCAAGTTGCAGAAAGGACCGAGGAAAATACATTTATACTCTTAATTACACTTTAGCACAATGAGAAATAAACAAGGAAGTAAATATTAAAACAAAGAGAGTTAATTAATTACCTTGATGGTGAAGGAGTTGAGCATGGTATCATCAATTGTGTTGATGTTCACTTGGAGTATCTCAAGGGAGTGCCCCTCAAGGGCAGTGACAATCTTCATGGTCTGCCCCGGGATCCGCTGCGACGCGGTGTTCAGGAGCACGTTCGGGCCCGAGAACTTCACCTCGACGTCTGCCGCCGGCGACTTGGAGTTAGCAGCAGCCAGCTGATGATCAGCGGCAGAAGAAGAGTACTCCAATGAAGGAGATGGCTCATGAGAAGAGGAGGTAGAGGAAGAAAGATGAGGAAGAAGTTGCTGTTGCATGGTGATATTGGTAGGCTTAGGCTTGAAAGGGCTGCTTGGTTGTGGGGTCCTAGGGCTAGCGGGCAACCCTATCCTAGGGCTAAGTGGTGATGGCCTCATAGGGCTCAGTGGTGGTGGCCTGCAGGGGCTAGGGCTTGAGACCTGCAGTACCCTAGGGCTCAGCACTTCACTGAAGGCTTTCCTTTGCTTCTTGGCTTGCAATGACTGCAGCACTTGTTGCAGCTCCTTGATGTAGTCAACTACCCCTCCTATGATTGATGCTTGATCCCCCTGTGATGCATTATTTCAAAACAAAACAAAACAAAACAAAAATATTAATTAATTAATTAAAAGAATACATCTATACATTGAAAACATCAAAAGAAACGATTGCAACTACATGAATATTGACTATCACAGACCAAAGCTCTCCCAGGACTTGTTAATAAGATTAACAAAACTAGAACAACGAAAAGAATTAGAAACACAAATTAAATAAACATTTACAAGTAAGATTAGCTTAGTATACATTGTTAATCTAAACATCGGGTTTGGAGTTTGGATAACATGAGTTATTTTCAAATAGTTTTAACCGGTTTACAAGATTTTGTTTCCTAAAATTAATGAAACGTTTGGGGACTTGTCCAACCGTTATTAAAATAGTTTACAAGGTTTTATTAAGTCGGTCTTTAAAAAAACTTGATTTCATTTATAAGGAGAAGGGTTGGAATGAAACTATCATAATCACTCCGGTTATTTTTTTTTCTCAGAAAATAAGAAAATAAGGTTTGGAGTAGATTAATATGGATCATAACTCCAGTTGTCTTGATTTTAGAGTTGAAATATTTAGGGCAACTTCAAATCAAATCCAAATAGAATGCACTTACAAAATATAGTTGAGTTTAGATCACTCGAAATGAAACTTTAGGCATCTAAACTTCACTCCAAACCGTAACCAATGATCTAAAACTTGATCACAAGGGATCCACCATCTCATCCGCCATAACATAAAGGAAAATACAAAAGAAAACCATGAAGAACAAAAGGAGTGCTTGAGCTTTACCCTTTTTACATAGAAGCAAGGCATCAACGATCGAAGAACCGTCAAGTGCTCGTTCATCTGCTTCCTCCGGTTTCGCTCCACCGTGATGTGCGACACCTTCTGCTGTCCATCCTGATCTCCACCCTCCGCCGACAGAACCACATTTCCGGCAAACTTCAACTTCTTCCTAGACACGGAACTCTCGTCAACCTCCTCATCATTCTCATACTGCCTAACATTCCAACTATTCGACCTTTGGGACGCAACAACATTCCTCGCCGAAGAATCATCACTCTCTCTAGGGCTAAAGAGAGACTCATCGAGCGGAGAGAACGGAATGATCTCCTTGGCAGCATCTTCCAACGTCTCCAACATGCTAAAGAGGTTCTCGGGCGATGCAGCTCCGGTCAAGTTAGTGTTAGTGAACTCTGGGTCGTCGAACAGGTCTGATAGAGTGTCTGCCATATGATCAGATGAACCTGAATCTCTGAATACGATATACCCAAACTCCTAACAAAACTTAGACAAAGATTAAAACTTTTGCTGCCTTGATGCTAAACCCAATAAAGATATGATATCAAAAGAGAAGGAAGAAAATAAATTAGGAAAAAGATGCTACCGTTGGAAGCAAAGGGACAAGCGTGCTAAAATATAGCAAAAGTCGGCTGGAAGAAAGGGGTAGAGATTTTGAGAGGAATTATGAGATTGCCACTGTGGAATGGATTTGGGTTTTGGGCTGTGGACCCGCATCCTGCATGGGCATTTAAGTTGGGAGCTGCCCGGATGATGCGCATTCTATTTTGGGTCGGTCTTAGTCGGGATATCTTATTCATTAAGTCACTAACTCCAAAACTGAGGGTAGTTTGGTCTTTTTGTAAACTTGATACGCACTTTACAAATCTACGGTTTTGTTTTTGCTTTTCTTGTTTTGTTGGATCCTTAAGTAGGTAAGTAGAAAACTTAATGCTAAGATTGTGATATTAAGTATGTTGGATTAATTTTCAAATTATAACTACATATCTTGAAAAGGAGTCAAAATGGAGAAATCCAGTTGTTAGGCATCTTGTAAGGCTTTCAATGTCATTTTCCAATAGGTATAGAAATAGTGATTATGACAGTTGGATTGAAGGCTGTGGGCTTTAAACCCTAAGATCATCTCTTAACGCGTCCGGACTTGTTTCGTGGATATTCTTTTTATTTTCAAATTTAAGATATATATATATATATATATATATATATATATATATATATATATATATATATATATATATATAATTTTTGCTTGTCATTTTGGAGAGAGAATTTTGGAATAACGAGAAAATCATTAATGATAAAGATATCAATAAATGACACAATACCAAAAATAGTCTAGAAAATTAATTTCTGATATTAAAAAAGTGATAATTCTTTTCTTAATAATAGAGGATAGGAATGATATGATTTTTTAGTAGTAATGTGGCAATAAATTAATTCCTAATATTAAGAAAGTGATAATACTTTCCTTAATCGGTTTGCATTTCTCTAAAATGACAAGTAAAAAGGGACGGAAGGAGTAATAATTAAGGGTCTAATTAACAGACAACTGCAATGGAGAATGTGAATTTCAAGCTGCAATGGAGTATGAAAAATTTCAAACTGTTAAGATTTAAAACATTGAGTTCATCATGCATGTCTAGTAATCGTGGATGCTTCTTTTTGCAGAAGGTTGCAGACCATATTAATTAACAATATTAAAAGAGCTTGCATGCAGTAATAATATATAAAAGTTACATAGTATATATAAATACTATACTAGTACAAATCCATAGAGAAAGAATTGGAAGAAAAACTACTTGGAGAAATTAAGAGGGGGGATTAATTGCTTCTTGAAGCAACCAATCAATTGGGGGAGATTTTTAATTTCTCTCGCTTCTTGACACGATACCTAACGTAACCACGTCCTTCCTTTTGTTCTTCCTTTTGTTCTATCATGCATGCCTTATAATATTAATTATATGCATAGTGATGCTGAAAGTTTTTATACTACAGCTTGGATGACAGTCTGAAATGCATAATCAGCTAGCTTTTTGGAGCAAATAATGTCTAATAGCTTTTGATAGTAATTGAAAATCACATGTTTGAACTCACTTATCATAAAACCTCAAAAATTAAATTAAAGGGCACCAATGGATATTACTCTCTTATAATACACACTACTACAATATGGGATTGCCCCTACGGATAAAGGAATCCGTAGGAGCAACTTTTTATTGCCCCTACGGATTAATCCGTAGGTTCTCATACTTGTCCCTACAGTTCTCTACGTTTTAATTTAAAAATATTTAATCGTAATTTGATATTTGGCCCTACGGAGCTGCAAACAAAGGACCTACGGGAAAGTCCGTAGGGGCATTTATATGGGTTAATAATAATAAAAAAAGGCACAGAAAAGCCCTCACCGTTCCTAAAAATTCTTTCTCTCATTCTCCCGCGTCTCGATCCCGAACCTCGTCACCGATTGCGTCCTCATCCGCCCGCCACCGCCCTCGATCGTAGGTCATAACTTTCTCGTCGACTTCCTCTTCGCCACTGCGCTTGACTCGTCGCCGATTGCGACGTCGTACCGGCCTCCTCTGTCGTCTCCTCCACCGCCCGCTACAGGTTAGTAAATCTCCAATTTTTACTTTTAATTTAATGCTTTTATTTCCCATCGGGTCAGTTTAGGTTAGGGTTAGGCATCAGGTCAGGGTTTGGGTAGGGGTGAGGGTTAGGGTTAGGCATCGAGTCAGTTTAGGTTAGGATTAAGGTAGGGTTAGGGTTCGATTGGGGTTGGTGTTGGGGTTGGGGTTGGGGTTAGGGTTAGGGTTCGGTTGGGGTTGGGGTTAGGGTTCGGCTTATGGTTCGGCTGGGGTTGGGGTTGGGGTTGGGGTTAATTAGTTGGGCTTAGGGTTAGGGTAATTAGGGTTGGGGTTAGGGTCAGGTTTAGGGTTAGAGACTTGGGTTAATTTGGGTTAATTAGAGGGTAGGGTTAATTTGGATTAATTAGTGATAATTTGAAAGGGTTAGGATGTTGATTAGGGTTAATTTGATAAATTTAGTTAAGTTTGGGTTGATTAGGATTAATTTGGGTAAATTGGGTTAATTAGGGATAATTTGTGTTAGGGTAACGATTATGGTTAATTGTGATTAATTAGGTTAATTTGGGTTATTTAGGTTTATGATGCACTAGTTTATTTAGTAGGATACTCGATAATAACGTAAACGTAAAACTTTACCGTAAACGCAAGAAAAATTTACCTTAAACTTGAAATTTCGAACCCTTAATAACGAAATGTAAACGTAAAACTTATTCATGTTAAATGTTCAAGTTAAAAACAATATATGATACTCGATGATAATATAAAACTTTCATATTCTCATCGATACTCATATATGAAACTCAAAGCGCCACTTAGTCCCCGTCTATCGGTTAACATACGTTCGATGTTCGTCGTGACATAGAACTATACGAAAGTTGTTAAATATCGGACGGTATAGCTCGGTACTAACAACCGTCGTGTAGTCTATGTGACGAGAAGATTCAATCGTATGATAACCGATAGATCTGTCTCATGTAGACAAGTTAGGAATGTATAACGCAAACACCTGCATTCACTTGTGTTTTCATCCGTTTCGAGATATTTCGTCGGTACTTTTCTGCTGGTTCTCCGTGTACAAAGATAGATTAGATGTTCATTTCAACGTTGTTTCACAGCTTTGAAATGATTATTTATTATATTACAGTATACTCGGAGAACAGCAGGGAGGTGCTGCCGAAATTTACTCAAAACGATTGAAAGCACAAGCGAATGAGTGTCTGCTTTATACATTCTTAATGGGATAGAAGCCTTACCCCCGACAGCCGAAACACACAACACGAATACACAACAAACGCATCATTATAGAGTGATTCAAGATGTTCAAGTTAAAACCAATATATGATACTCGATGATAATATGAAACTTTCATATTCTCATCGATACTCATATATGAAACTCAAAGCGCCACTTAGTCCCCGTCTATCGGTTAACATACGTTCGATGTTCGTCGTGATATAGAACTATACGAAGGTCGTTAAATATCGGACGGTATAGCTCGGTACTAACAACCGTCGTATAGTCTATGTGACGAGAAGATTCAATTATATGATAACCGATAGATTTGTCCCGTGTGGACAAGGTAGGAATGTATAAAGCAAACACCTGCATTCACTTGTGTTTTCATCCGTTTCGAGATATTTCGTCGGTATTTTTCCGCTGGTTCTCCGTGTACAAAGATAGATTAGATGTTCATTTCAACTTTGTTTCATAGATTTGAAATGATTATCTATTCTATTACAGTCTACTCGGAGAACAGCGGGGAGGTGCTGCCGAAATTTACTCGAAACGGTTGAAAACACAAGCGAATGGGTGTCTGCTCTATACATTCTAAATGGGATAGAAGCCTTACCCCCGACAGCCGAAACACACACATACAACACGAATACACAACAAACGCACACACAGCACATACACACTAACAACCCTACACTTAAGCATAAATTGAAACACACATATATAGAATACAACTCATACATGGATATCCTCAAATCTAATTTTGATTATCGATAATTTATTCTTTTCAACGACAAACGCACACACAAAGCATATACACGGATTTTCTCCTTTGTCAGTAACCATCACGTTCTTAGATTTCTCAATATAGTCATCATAACCTACAATTTATATGTTATACAGTTTAACATGGCCCATGAGTACGTCAGAGTTAAGGACTGGATGTATGTTGACTGGCAATAACGTATGCAACCTAAGTTTGTCGCAGGAGTTGCTGCTTTTATTGACTTTGCACGCGCACATAATAAAATCGTGATAGAGAAGATTCTTTGCCCGTACGATAGATGTGGGAATAAGTACTGGCAGAAGGTAGAATTTGCAGAGCTTCATATCGTTAAACATGGTTTTACTAGACTTTATACAACTTGGCTATATCACGGGGAAGGAGAAGAACATAGTAATACGGCAGAAGAAGAAGTAGACGATAATGCTGCAGAAGAAGAAGGAGAAGACGGTAATGCAGCAGAAGAAGAAGACGATAATTTCTTTCCATCAGAAGAAATTGAGGATATGGTAGAGGCTGCCCTAGGTGAATCTATTCGTACCGAAGATGACATTCCTTCCGGTCAAGGACCGCGTGCGGATAAATATGAAAATTTCATGAATGATACTAGAAAACCAATTTATGAAAATGCAAAGCATTCCACCCTCTCATGGTTCGTCCAACTTTTCCAGATTAAGTGCCTAAATGGATGGAGCAACAAGTCATTCACAATACTTTTTTCGTTCTTGAGAGATTCTATGCCCCCGGAAAATAACGTGCCCGACACCTGGTACGGAGCCCAGAAGATGATGTCTGATTTGGGTCTGAAGTGTGAGAAGATTCAAGTATGTCCTAAAAATTGCGTGTTGTACCTTAAAGAGAATTCAGATTTGAAAGAGTGTCTAACATGCGGAGAGGCCAGATATAAGCCGAAAGATTCTGATAAGAAGCCCGATATACCTATCAAGATAGCACGATATTTTCTCATAACATAGAGGCTGCAGAGGCTATTCAGGTGCAAGAAAACAGCCGAAGCAATGATTTGACATCACCGTGCTCCTCCAAGTGAAGATGGAAAAATGAGTCAACCAAGAGATTCACCGGCATGGAAGGATTTCGATAAGAGGCATGCAATATTCAGTAGCGATTCTCGCAATGTCAGGCTCGGGCTGGCTAGTGATGGCTTCTGCCCATTCAACTATATGGCTGGAAGCCACAGCACATGGCCCGTTGTAATGATAGTTTATAATCTGTCGTCTTGGTTGGCTACGGACCAATCATACTTTATGATGCCTCTTCTTATCGACGGACCAAACTCACCGAGAAATAATATCGACGTCTATCTCCGACCTCTGATCGAGGAGTTAAAATCTCTATTCATTGATGGTGTAGAGACTTACGATGCAAACACAAATACAACCTTCATACTGCGTGCGGTTTTAATGTGGACAATTAATGACTTTCCTGCATATAAAATGCTATCAGGTTGGTCCGTACATGGTCACAAAGCATGTCCTCATTGCCATCAACATACAACATCGAAATTCTTAAATTTTAACAGGAAGGTTTGTTATTGCAGCCATCGACGTTTCCTGCCTCTAAACCATCCTACAGGTTAGACGCTGTTCACTTTGATGGTCATCAGGAGCTTCTTGGACCTCCAGCCCCATTGTCCGGAGAGGACATGACTGCTCAGTGGGATGGTTACGATAATCTGACCTTCGGGATGGATCCGACAAAACAAGTCAAACCACCATTCTGGAACAAGTTAAGCATTTTCTTCGAGCTTCCGTACTGGTCAACAAATTTAGTGCATCATTGTCTGGACGTCATGCACATAGAGAAGGGAGTATCCGAGCACGTACTCAACTTGCTTCTTTGTAAAGACGGGAAATCGAAAGACAACCCCAATGCTCGGATGGATCTACAAGACTGGGAAATTAGAAGTGAATTGCATCCTAAACCGGTAGTGGGTAAACCGGGCAAGTTTGTACTTCCCAATGCCCCTTATCATATATCACAACCGGAGAAGAAAAGATTCCTGCAGGTGTTGCATGATTTGAAAGTTCCCACAGGTTTCTCAGATTCATTCAGCAAGAAGATAAAAATTGTGAAAGGTAAGATCGATGGGCTGAAAAGTCATGATTGTTCTCCGCCGAAAACTGCGACCGGGACGTTGGGACGTCTGGCCTGAATTTCGAGGGAAGATGCTAATTGGTTTTATTCGTCTACCTCTCCGAAGATGCTAAGTTGATTTATGGCACCATGTATCGAAGGTTTAGGCGGATACGGCCGATATAGCAGATTTCGTCAGATTCCCCCTCGTTGAGGGGTTTTTGATTGCGGGGATGCTCTTCCCTGCAGGCGCAAGCCCCTGCAGTTAATTGCGCTACCGCATCGCGGTAACAACTTTTTCCTTCTCCATATGGTCACTTCATGTCTCGTGTGTTTGTTTTATTTTTGGTTGCCCGTGGATTGTATACGGAGACTAATTTGTGTTGTCTCCTGTAGGGCGTGGATTAGTCCAAATCCGTATTTTCTTAAATTTGGGTTTTAGTTTGGGTTTAAGGATACATTAGTCTCATTTGAGACTAAGATCAACTTAAACGTTTGTTAAGGATACGTTAGTCTAATTTTAGACTAAGATCAACTTAAAGATTTGTTAAGGATACGTTAGTCTAATTTTAGACTAAGATCAACTTAACAGGATCATTTAGATCCAACAAAATAGCATTTGGACTCTATTGTTTAGTTTAGGGACATTGCGGTCCAAAAGTTTAAGGACATCATAGTTCATGAAGTTTAAGGACATCATAGTCCATAGTTTAAAGATGTCATAGTCTGTAAAGTTTAAAGACATCATAGTCTATGAGTTTAAGGACCCCACAGTCCATAGAATGTCTGGTTGTCGGGACCCGTCACCTCTCTGAAGACGTTGAAGGATTACAACGACACATATCAGAGGAGTGAAAAGATGTACCCTTGAACCAATATTGGTTGGGAGATTTGTAGTCCAATTTGGGACTAAGATCAAACATTTATGAGCATATGGGCTCAATTAATCTGAATGAGGGTTCTGTGGCCACTTTGGGCACGGCCCATTCAGTTAAAATGTTAAACATTTAATAATGCTGAGCATTGGTTTGGTTTCTGACAATTTTTTTTTTGTATTTTATTGAGTGCTGAGCACTCATTATAACTCTGGAGCTTTTATTTGTAGAGCAGTTTATGTTCATTTAGCGTACACGTGAGAAGCATATGGCGCGCTTAGCGCTGTGCGCCAGACAATGAGCGCATTGCACTTCTGGTGAAGTGGCGCACACGTGTGGAGCACGTGGCGCGCTTGGCGCTGAGCGCCAATCAATGAGCGCATTGCGCTTCTGGTGAAGTAGTGCACACGTGAGGAGCACGTGGCGCGTTTTGCGCTGAGCGCCAGACAATGAGCGCAGTGCGCTTCTTGTGAAATTTGGAGCGTTGAGGCTCTGCAGCGCCGTGTGCTATATTTGGAGCGCTGCAGCGCCGTGCGCTATATTTGGAGCGCTGAGGCGCTTCTTTTAATTTAGAGCGCTAAGGCTCTTTTAAATTAGGAGCCCTAAGTCTCTACAGCGCTGTGCGCTAAACTTAGAGCACTGAAGTGCTTTAATTGGAGCGCTAGGGGCTCCTTTTAGACAACTCTGCTCCCTGAGAATTAAATTCTCTTTTATAAGAGATTTTGTCTCATGGATCTAAAGAACAAAGTTCTTGTTTTACAGGAGATGTTTCAATCTCCTATTTTTTTGGTGAAAGGCTTTGCCTTTTTGGATCTAAGAGAATTGAATTATTCTCCCCCATTTTATAATGAGATGGTATGATCTCTTTTGTGCAAGACAGTTTGTCTTATAGATCTATGATCCGAAGAAGATTAAGTTCTTCTCCTTATTTTTATGATGAGATACTTTGATCTCTGTTTTTGAAAGACCTTGGTCTTATAGATCTATGATCTTAGAAAAAGAAATAAACTCTTCTTTTTATATGAGATGATCTCTCTGTTCTTTTTTTTTTACCTTGAAGAAAATCTTCTTCTTCTTCTGAGAGCTTGCTCTTCGTCTTTGAATTTTCTCAAAGTTTATGGGGGAGTCCTTTCTATGAGACTTGAAGTCTTGGGGCTTTTATATAGTGAAGGCTGATTTGTTCAATCGGTTATGGAGATCTTTTCTCCAATTGATTTGGGGATGTTTCCCCCGTTGGATTTTTGATCCAAGGGCTTCTGATTTACAGAAGGTAATCTTCTTGGTTTTAAAAAGATTGGAAAATCTTTCCATATAGAATTTATTCTGTATTTTGGTTATTTTTAATCACCATTGGATCATTGATCCAACGGTGCTCTGATTTTCAGAGCACAATCTTTCCTGTTTGGAAAGATTATGAGGAATGTTTCCTTAACAGAATCTTACTCTGGTTAATTGATGATTTTTTTAATCATGTTTGTTGGATCTTTGATCCAATGGTTGGGAACATTTAGTTCCAGCGTTAGAGCTCCCATGCTTTGCATGTGGTGCGCTGCTTAGAGTGCAGCGCACTTAGCGCTAGCGCTTACGTGCTTTACACGTAGTGCGCTGCTTAGAGTGCAGCGCTCTTAGCGCTAGCGCTCATATGCTTTGCACGTGAGCGCTGCCTCAGAGTCTTTGACTCTCTCAGCGCTGGCGCTGCTATAAAGCGTTGCTTCATTTCAAAATTTGAAATGAAGCAACAGAGTTTTGCTCTGATTGTGGGAAACAAATGCCTCCCCACCGTTGCGCTTATATGGCTCACACGTGAGTACAGCAGTGGCAGCATCTGCGCCTTTAGATCAACTTAGATATTGAAACGGCTCTCAGTGCCTATAAATAGGACCCTTGGCCCTTTGAGATGATCTCTGTTCATTTTCTTATTTTTTTTGAGAATTATTTCTCCTTCAGAGCACAGCTCTTCGTCTTAAGAATTTTCTTAGGGACAAAACTCTGTCAAAAATTTAGGTAAAGCGCTCACCGCAAAGAAGAGTTTATGTACTACCGTTAAATCTTTCTAGGGTTTCACCCATTAACAGAGCTTTACTCTTTTCAAATCATATAGATTTTTAGGGTTTCTCAATAGATCTTTGCTCTTCATAGATCTAAAGAGATCTTTCTTAGGGTTTCTTAACTCATTAACAGAGCTTTGCTCTTTTCAAATCATATAGATTTGTTAATCTTTCATGAAAACTCTTAGAGTTTGTTCATAGATCTTGAAGATCTCGGAATTTTTGATTCATTAAAAAGCTTTGATTTAAATTTTCTGATGGGTTATTCCAACATTTTACTGAGCATGGCTCTTCAAGGTTTTTTTTGAGAAATTTTATTCCTTTTATCATCAGAGTTAACAGATGTCACTCTGTTGTAGAGCGCTGCTCTCAATGGGAGATTTACTCCTTGGCCCGAGGGGCCCTCATTAAATGAGAATCTTTTGAGGATTTCCTCATTTAATGACAGTCTCATCAAATGATGAGACTGTTTTTATTAATGATGAACTGTCATCTAGATTAAGTGGGTCCCCTTTGGTCCCTTTTCACTGCATTGCAGTGTGGTACGGATTTAAAGTACCAAGTATCGAACATGACTTATAGCATTGACGGCTGACTTTGTTCTCTTTCGCGTAGGTACAATGTCTTTCGATACTTCGTTTTCCTTTGTCCGTTCAGAAAGCGGGCTCCCTGCAGCGCCAGTAGGCCGAGAAGTTTTCGCACTGTAGGGTTCCTAGGCACACTAATGATGTCTCAGAAGTGATCAAACATGGCCAATTCAAAAATTTCATGTGCCTACAAACCCTAATACGGATCGTTAACTAGATTTATAGACGATGCAATGCAAATAAACGAATTTATAGCTAAAGGGAAGGGGCTACAACCTTTGTAGATCCGATCCTCCACCTCCTAGGCTCCGTGATGACGTCCCTCCGCTGTCCAAATCGGATCCCGGACTCTAGCATCGGCTTCATCGGAGAAATGGGCGGGCTAGGTCGTCGACTTCGATGCCGAAGATGATCTACGTCGAGGCATCACAAGATCAAGCTCCCACTTCACCAAGTCATAAAACTTGTGAAGAAAACACCCTATACTATTTGGCAAGAGGTAGAGGATGAAGAAATAGAAAGTGGGTTCACTTTAGAATTGGATTTCTCACTCATTTTCACTAGTTGCCATTGATGGAGGCAAGCTTTCTTATTGTTGAAGAAGGAAGAAGAAGAAGAAGATAATATGATAAGTATTTTTCAAAAAGAAAATAAAATGAATACTTATCATATATCAACCATGGTCAAGTGTAGAGAATGAACTATGGTTAGTTTAAATGGTTAGGGTTAAGCATGAAGACAAAATGGTCACTTAGTCAAACCTTCATGAAGCTTCAATAACAAACAAAGAAAGCCACCATTTTCTCCTTTATCTTTTGCCAAAATAAATAAATAAATAAATAGATAAGAAAATGAAAACCCTAACCATTACATAACCATGGTTTAATTCTTTACACAAACTCAAGTTAGCTTGTATCATTAAACATGATACAATCAAGTGCACACAAAAAATATATCACATATACAATGTGCACATCAAGTGAGAAAATCCTTTTAAAGTGAACAAATACTAGTTAATGCAAAGTAATATATCATATATATAATTATGCATTAAATCATTAAATCAATACTTGATTTAACGATCCGGTCATATCGCATATAACCGACTAATATCCAATGTATCGGCTTATCGAATCAATTCTTGATTCGATAACTAGGTTATATCGCATACAACCAATCGATACATTCATCGCGAGAATAGAATACGGTATCACATACACGCATTATTCTCGATCCCGCACATATCTCATATGCGCTCCTATTTCGTTTCGCTTGAGCCAGGAAACCTCTGTTTAGGACTCTAAAGACTCGTCAATACGCCGGCAGCAGGTGATGATCATATCAAACACCCACAAGCCGTAAGCGGTCTGCTAAACGTAACGGCCACTCGGGTATTGAGCGATCAGAAGATCGACGAGCAAGCCCGCTCACACTCCTGTGAATCCAACCAGTAACACTTACCGTACAGTCCGGTCTGCTCGTCTGATATGTCGCATATCTCGCCTAGGGGTGGTAAACGTCAGACCCCAATAGGTTGATAAGTCATGCCGACGTAGGGTCCATAACATTCGTGAAACTACTGATAACTCTTACCAGTATATCACTGCAACCCTGGCCAGGGATTTCCTGTTATGGCCAGTCGAGCATAGCACAACATCAACCCCAATACCGGGAGAGACGAATCCCCTCCTATCGCTCATTACCTCCATGTGAATCGGGACTGTACCCAAAAACCACCTGTTTGCACGACTCAATAGAGCCGTGGTAGGGTGGAAATCAAAGCACAGTGGGAGACACACAAGACTCTATGACGATCTCGGGTCAATAGACTAAGCTGTATCAGTGTCACCAGAGAACTGTCATCTGACGTGAGGTATAATACCATCTGGGAGTTCTCGGCGAGTCCGTTCAGTGTACCCATTCTCCACTGAGTACCCGCATACCATCTTCGATGTCAAACACCAATGGATATGGGATCATCCATCGCCCATCACATGGGTCGAGAAGATATATGCTAGTCTACTCTGGAATATCGATGCCCCGTCTCGATATTCCCACGACTAGGAACAATGAAGGATGTACTCATCGACTACCCAGGCCCCACTAGTATGATCTGCATCATAGTCCTGGAAGTTGAGTACATATCCTAAGAGCTTTATAAACATGTAATCAGAGAGACAGAAAGTATACATGTTAAGATAAAGAGCAACCAGATAGCGTACTATCATGTCGAGCAAGAAAGTCCTACCTATATATGCCCCAGCATCCACTACAATATACATCCAATGTACAGTAATGGCCTCTAGGGCATACATATAACTAACAATCTCCCACTTGCACTAGGGCCATCTATAGCAGTAGTTGTAGTATCTAATACTCAACCATCCCCTAAAAGTCTCTCTTTGGGAAAAGGCCTTCGTGAGTGGATCCGCCGTGTTTTCCTCTGAGTCTACTCTCCTAACCTCGATCACCCTGGAGATCAACTATCTCCATGATCAGGTGATGCTGCCTCAGAATATGTCTGGGTCACTGATGGGACCAGGGTTCATGGGCCAAAGCCACACATCTATTGTCATACAATGGTAGAAACCTGGTTCATCTTATGAACCACTATACACCCAACTGCCTCTTTGGTAGTATCTTTAATAGCGATGTTACCAGCCTTTATCATCTAGTTTGCCACGGTATCTAGCTTGGAACTTTTCCAACATACCGTCCCTCCACTGAGGGTAAAGACAATGCCTGTGACTGACATTCAGTCGTCTTTATCACCCTGGAACACTTCCAGTGATTCTCCCCAGGATCGATTGATACCATCTCACTACATCTAGTGAGAATCCTAGCATCTAATTACATCTATCTCATAGATGAAAACTCAGGATTTAGGAGGTATCACTTCGATCCTATTGGAGAATCCTTGTGATAAGCGGAGATTGACCGAGCGTAGTATATGAAACTCCTTTCTTATCAAGAGTATGTTATGTACATACTCTACGAGGATCATCACCATACTCCAGACTACCCTTTTGTACATACAAGGTTCATCTACCATTTTGATGAAGTCAAACTCTTTGACTACCACATCAAAACAGATGTTCCAACTCCGCGATGCCTGCTTTATCATGTAAAGCAACTTGCACACGTTTCCGCTGCTCCCACTGTTTACGAAGCCCTCTGGCTGTGTTCTTATAGACGTTCTCTTCTAAATCATTATTTAGAAAAGTAGTCATGGCACCCAACCACCAGATATCGCAGTCATGGAATGTAGCCGTGGTAAGTAGGATCTGGATGGACTTAAGCATAGCCACTGGAAAAAGGTTTCATCATTATCCACGCCTGGTCGATGATGAAAACCTTTAACAAGTCTAGCTTTGAAAGTCACAACTTTTCCATCTACACCAAGTAATCTTCTCAAGATATACTTGCTCCTAATGGGGATTTAACCCTTCAGATATCGCAACCAAAGTCCATACTTTGTTGGTGTACATGGATTCCATCTCAGATCGCTAAGCATCCAGCCATTCTTACAGAGTCCCTACTCTCGATGGCCTGCTCGAAACTAGTTGGGTCATCATCTCATGATGCATTCCTCGCTCCCACTGTCATCAAGAAACCAAAGTATCTCTCAGGCAGGTGAGGAACCCTACCAGATCGGCGGAGAGGCTGAGGTTCGTCGGGGACAATCGAATCCTTTGGTTCTGTTAAATCATCAGCTGCAGTTTTGTATAGCTGGAATCTTTCCAGTTCTACAGAACTGACCTTGCCTTGATCTTGTCCGGATTTTGCTTTTGACATAGGCCGGACAATCCCAAATCTTAACTTATTTAAGAGATAGGCTCTTCCCACACCATATCTTATATGGAGTGGTAGGCACTGATTTGATTTGAACCCAATTCAATAGGTATGCTGCTTCTTAAGTGCATAACCCCCTTTAAAAAGAAACAGGTAACTCAGTGATACTCATCATAGAGCACACCATATCTAATATGGTGCGATTGCTCCGTCCCGATACATCGTAGTGCTGTGGTGTATTCAGAGGAATAACACTGAGAGAGAATCTCATTCTCCTTTAGAATAGTCCAGGAATGCCATGTACAAGAATTCTCCTCCCTGATCTCATCATAGGACATAATACTTATACCCGTATTTTGGTTCTTTACTTCCAACTTATATTATGTGAATACCTCAAAAGCTTTGGACTTATGTTTCAACAGGAACCTATGACTGAATCTTGAGAGATTATCAGAGAATATAATGAAGTACAAAGAACCGGTCCTGGCATGTGTAGACAGGAGACCTTACATACATCATCATGTATCAATCCTAAGAGTTTACTAACTCTTTTCCTGTTTCCAATAAACAGAGCTATGGTCATCTAATCTTTGTGACATGACTGGCAAGTTTCACAAGATGTAAATTCAAACTGATTTAAATATGCATCTAAAATGTAACTTCAACCAGTCGGGTCGCATTGATATGACCTAGTCTACAATGCCTCAAGAATGATTCGTTCATTTCTAAACTCTTCCTCTTGTGTGTGTTCTGTATACTAGGAACTGTAGTTTGATTTATAACATCAATGCTTTTGGATAACGTGCCTGAACCGATCAACTTTTGATATAGGAAATGTTCAAAACATTATCCATTAATACAAAATTCTATCATTTCTTTACTAATAAAGAGACTGATATGATTTTGTATATCAGGTTTGGTATCTAATAGCATTTGTTCAGAATCAATGTATTGGTAATACAGGGTGACAGTGACCAACAGACTTGGCTGCAACACTTGCCCCGTTTTCTGTCTCATGAAACTTATCACCCGTTCTCAGTTTTTCTACCTTTTTGTAGCCCTATGTAACAGATTACATATCTGGGATCCTGATCCGGTATCAAATACCCAGGATACAGAGGATACTGAGAAACAGTTCTTTGTAATGAACACACCCGAAGGAGATGCATCTCATGTATTTTCTTCGTTTGGGCGGCATGGAAATTCTGGTATTTCCCTATTTTCTGCTCTGTCTTATAACAATTATAAGTTGGAGCGGGACCAACGTTCCCTAGCTCAGTATAACAAGCGGGTTCGGTCAATACATCCATATTATTATCTTGATTAAGGCGTGATATGGTCGCTACCTGGAGAGAGAGAGAAGAAAACACTCTGCGTGCGCTCTTGCAAGATTAGGTTGGTTATATATTTTATCTAATCAGGATGGCTCCCACTGTTTTTATCAAATCTTCCTTCAAACCCTAAAAGGAAAGACTAGCCGGGATTAATTACACTCTACAAGTTCGCCAATCTTTCAGCCAGGCCAGTGTCGGTACTTTGAGGGAGGTTCCCCGTGCTTTCGCACGGACCTAATTACAGTAAACCTCGTTTTCCCAGAGGCGTAACCCCGTTGACACCTTTCTAGACACCTACTTGATCGGCTAATTGTAAAGTGCAAAACTCTCCCAGGAGTAACAATTACTCGCAGTGGGTATCGGGATCTAACTATCATATAGAAGGTATGCAATCTCATTGCAAATTTCAACACTTGAAACTCCCGATAATGGTTTTTACCCCTAGCACCTATGACCTTGGCTAAGGTCAACAAATCATAGGTACTAGTCAAGTTCTACCCGTCATTTCGTGATTAATTAGACCCACCCATATGACCCTTGGCTAAGGTCAACAAAGCCACATGACTGTCCTAACTAATCGCATCATATGCGGTGTAGGAAGACGTCACTTAGCTACCGCACACTACGCCTCGGCTATGGTCGACAAACGTAGCACGAATACTAAGTACTCTACTTCCTAAAATGACGGAGGGTTGCGGATGGTTTTTATGAAAACCTTCAACGCTTTGAACTTGATCTCGTTGCGGAATCAAATGGTTTTTAAATGGAATGTTTTTGAGTCTTTTCTAGTTTTGCTAAAGGGGTCACTCCCGGTGAAGGGATCGTCGGCCCTTTCCTCGTCGAATGAGGTGCGGGATATATCAAATATATCACTGTGCAAAGCAGAAACTATAGAAGCAATCAAAAGACAAACCGAGTGTGTAGCATCTGCCAGTTATTGCTAAAGGAGTCACTCCCGGTGAAGGGATCTCGGTCCTTTCCTCATCGAATAAGGTGCAGGATGTTCTATAAGGAACACCGCGATGCAAAGCAAGAACTGTAGCTACCTGTTTTATTTAGAAATTAGATTCCACAACATCAATTAGGTTTATTTTCTTTCATTAATCTCATTAATGAATATCCCATCATTTAAATCCACCTAAACATCACAGATAAATATAACGTACGCTTATGCCATCCGCATTCGCCTCGATATCCCGTCTGCACCGTTAGGTTAGGTAACTAACGCCAGAGCGAGGCAGGGCTAGCGCGGGTGTAAAACATAAGCAACGTCTATATAATATATCATATATACTATATACTATATCTATCTGAACAAATCACATGATCACATCACAGATATCGCAGCAGAAAATATCATATGAAATATTGGATATACTAAGACGTCCGTGTTTTTAATACGAGCCAGTATAAAACACGGATTCCAGGGTCGTGATGAATAGCCAATCCCACACCCCTAGACCCCTACGAGAGCGGCAAGCAACCCTACCAATTCTAGGGTTAGGAGATCCGGACTCGACTCCTCGAGATGGCCTCCCACTGGACCCTAGAACCCGGTTACTTGTGCTCCCCTCCTTGGGTCTATCCTAATGCGGAAAAGTAAATAATATACATCAACGGTGACATCTTCCGCAACCTGGAAGTGCCCCAATAAAAGATTATTACATACAAGTTTTTACATGAATGAAAATGAAAAACACTCATCTCACATAAAAACCCCCCCGGCTATTCAAACACGACGATCCAATATAACATATCCAGCAACACATAACATCACATGTCATCAACGTAAGTAAATATGCGCATCCCAATTGTCGTTGACATATAGCAACGAAACCGGCGATATCACATATTATACTTACGGTCACAGAAAAGAAAGTGTAAAACTACAACAGTTGGAATCCGCAATCTCTTTAGACATCGCATGCCTAATCAAATGAATTCCTTAGACATCGCATGCCTAACTATTATAAACCCCGCATTTTAGTCTCATTATCGAAAATTCTTTTCAATATCAAGTCGGGCAATTCAACAGGATTCCCGACATTCTGATCGAATGCTCGTCGCAAACTTCAATAGACGGCCGCACCCCCGATGCCATCGACGAAGTGCACCAAGGCGGAACACCGCTGCCACGAGCACCCGAACGGATGCTTTCGGCGACGGGGTTCTCCTACAGTCACTTGGTCGGGGTTATGGGGTGTAGCAGTCTATTAAGTTTATCCGGCGAGTATCCGCGTACGCTACGTGATTGCGACGGACTTTTGATCGCATCAAAATTCCGTGGCAACCGATCAAGTGAGACTAAACTGCTGTGTTTATAACATTCATTCAGTTATCTCATAACTACTTGTGGATTCCAATTATTGTATCACATTCCGGATAAATAGAAAATGTTAAACTTTCCGATCGAACAATCGAACACCCAAGTTTTCCCAAAACAGCTCAACACATGAAATAAGTTTAAAAACATTCACTTCATGCCTCAGTACCAACGGTCCAGCCGGAGAAGGGTCAAGCCAACGCCTCACATGTGGCACGCCGTACTGCCCCAAACCCTAAGGTTCAAAGGGCAGTTCAAGACGGTCACATAATCGAGTTAAGGTTTGTTGTCTTCTAGAGGGACCATCGCGTTACTTGCACTACTTTGAACGTTCTTAAACTACGGAAAGATCCAATACTTGGAAATTTCCCGGCAGGGGAAAAAGTGGGTATTTATATCCAGTCGAACTTTTTAACAGTTTCTAAAATATCCGGAAAATCTTAAACGAAGTTAAATTATCCGATCAAATTAACGAGTCCCCAATAAAACCCTAGAATACTCAACACTTGAGTGGAATTAAAACATTCCCATAAAAATTGCCAAGAAAGGACCTAATAATAAATATATGAAATTTCAGGGACTAAGTCCAAATTTTGGCCGCGGAACGGCCGCAAAACACATGGTTTCGCCGCGGTTCCGCGGTCAAATTATTGATTTAGTGGACCGTACTTCACAGTAATTCTTAGTTTTTCCTGCTTAATTTTATGAGAATTTTTAATTCACAAAAATCCACTGTTTGAAAAATTGTACAGAGAGGGTTGAAATCGGGGGATATCGGGTTCGAACGGACTTCTAGCTTCATCTACACATCGCCTAAAGCTCTAGCTAGGCTCTGATACCACTGTAGGGTTCCTCGGCACACTAATGATGTCTCACAAGTGATCAAACATGGCCAATTCAAAAATTTCATGTGCTTACAAACCCTAATACGGATCGTTAACTAGATTTATAGACGATGCAATGCAAATAAACGAATTTATAGCTAAAGGGAAGGGGCTACAACCTTTGTAGATCCGGTCCTCCATCTCCTAGGCTCCATGATGACGTCCCTCCGCTGTCCAAATCGGATCCCGGACTCTAGCATCGGCTTCACCGGAGAAATGGGCGAGCTAGGTTGTCGACTTCGATGCCGAAGATGATCTACGTCGAGGCATCACAAGATCAAGCTCCCACTTCACCAAGTCATAAAACTTGTGAAGAAAACACCCTATACTACTTGGCAAGAGGTAGAGGATGAAGAAATAGGAAGTGGCTTCACTTTAGAATTGGATTTCTCACTCATTTTCACTAGTTGCCATTGATGGAGGCAAGCTTTCTTCATGTTGAAGAAGGAAGAAGAAGGAGATAATATGATAAGTATTTTTCAAAAAGAAAATAAAATGAATACTTATCATATATCAACCATGGTCAAGTGTAGTGAATGAACTATGGTTAGTTTAAATGGTTAGGGTTAAGTATGAAGACAAAATGGTCACTTAGTCATAGCTTCATGAAGCTTCAATAACAAA
The DNA here is from genome assembly GCA_030015575.1 of Agapanthus africanus. Taxonomy (NCBI): domain Eukaryota; kingdom Viridiplantae; phylum Streptophyta; class Magnoliopsida; order Asparagales; family Amaryllidaceae; genus Agapanthus; species Agapanthus africanus. The sequence goes on from CM057346.1 coordinate 524,299,150, forward strand.
CAAAGAAAGCCACCATTTTCTCTTTTATCTTTTGCCAAAATAAATAAATAAATAAATAGATAAGAAAATGAAAACCCTAACCATTACATAACCATGGTTTAATTCTTTACACAAACTCAAGTTAGCTTGTATCATCAAACATGATACAATCAAGTGCACACAAAAAATATATCACATATACAATGTGCATATCAAGTGAGAAAATCCTTTTAAAGTGAACAAATACTAGTTAATGCAAAGTAATATATCATATATATAATTATGCATTAAATCATTAAATCAATACTTGATTTAACGATCCGGTCATATCGCATATAACCGACTAATATCCAATGTATCGGCTTATCAAATCAATTCTTGATTCGATAACTAGGTTATATCGCATACAACCAATCGATACATTCATCGCGAGAATAGAATACGGTATCACATACACGCATTATTCTCGATCCCGCACATATCTCATATGCGCTCCTATTTCGTTTCGCTTGAGCCAGGAAAGCTCTGTGTAGGACTCTAAAGACTCGTCAATACGCCGGCAGCAGGTGATGATCATATCAAACACCCACAAGCCGCAAGCGGTCTGCTAAATGTAACGGCCACCCGGGTATTGAGCGATCAGAAGATCGTCCAGCAAGCCCGCTCACACTCCTGTGAATCCAACCAGTAACACTTACCGTACAGTCCGGTCTGTTCGTCTGATATGTCGCATATCTCGCCTAGGGGTGGTAAACGTCAGACCCCAATAGCTTGATAAGTCATGCCGACGTAGGGTCCATAACATTCGTGAAACTACTGATAACTCTTACCAGTATATCACTGCAACCCTGGCCAGGGATTTCCTGTTATGGCCAGTCGAGCATAGCACAACATCAACCCCAATACCGGGAGAGACGAATCCCCTCCTATCGCTCATTGCCTCCATGTGAATCGGGACTGTACCCAAAAACCATCTATTTGCACGACTCAATAGAGCCGTGGTAGGGTGGAAATCAAAGCACAGTGGGAGACACACAAGACTCTATGACGATCTCGGGTCAACAGACTAAGCTGTACCAGTGTCACCAGAGAACTGCCATCTGACGTGAGGTATAATACCATCTGGGAGTTCTCGGCGAGTCCGTTCAGTGTACCCAGTCTCCACTGAGCACCCGCATACCATCTCCGATGTCAAACACCAATGGATATGTGATCATCCATCGCCCATCACATGGGTCGAGAAGATATACGCTAGTCTACTCTGGAATATCGATGCCCCGTCTCGATATTCCCACGACTAGGAACAATGAAGGATGTACTCATCGACTACCCAGGCCCCACTAGTATGATCTGCATCATAGTCCTGGAAGTCGAGTACACATCCTAAGAGCTTTATAAACATGTAATCAGAGAGACAGAAAGTATACATGTTAAGATAAAGAGCAACCAGATAGCGTACTATCATGTCGAGCAAGAAAGTCCTACCTATATATGCCCCAGCATCCACTACAATATACATCCAATGTACAGTAATGGCCTCTAGGGCATACATATAACTAACACGCACTGATCAAGGATTACGACCTAGAGCACAAGAACCTTCATCTATGGGGAACATGGTACAATCAAATTATCATGGACCGACGGAGCTTTTCTTGCGCGACACCCTCAGAGCCCATTACAGCGATCTCTTATGCCGACCCACCCCTAGTGAACTACACTGTGGAGGAGGTCAATTGGACTTCAGATGGTCTCGTTCAGCCTTCTCTGGCTGCGATACCCGTACAGCCTCCAATGGCGTTGGATATCCTGGGGCGACGCATATATCAAGGTGAGTCGCGTCCTTGGGGACAACCTTATAACATAGGATTAACTCCCCGTCACCCAGCCGGATATTTGCAGTGGGCCCGGTACATTTTGTCTGCCAAGAAGTTGCAGTTGCTGAGGATCGGGTTGTATCCCGTGATTTACGTTTCTCTCTTTCAGTACTCCACGCCTCCAACATGGTGGGTAAAAGCCTTTTTGGAACAATGGAACGTTCCAACTCACACCTTTCTCTTGTTGGATCAGGAAGTTTCAATCTCTCTAGAGGAATTTGCAGAGATCTCTGGCTTGCCTGTTAGAGGGGAGCATTATGAGGAAATACTTCATTATGATGAGTACGTCTTTGCTGCCAAGTTGGTGATGATGGGCCTTACCCCGGAAAATACCATTCAACATCAATCCCCAATTTTGATTAAGGTATTGAATATCCACGAGGGCTTATTTCTTGAATCTGGGTGCCGTGGGGTTAATTTCACAGACTTCATCGTTCGTTTTCTGCTCCCGGAAGCCCTTTCGAAGGAAGCCACAAATTTGCCAAACTTGACGATCCTTTTGGCTTAGGCTTGGGCAACCTGCCGACAGCGGAGGCGGATCAGAAGAGCTTCTTTCTCCCCGACACCCCGGTCGTCTCTTTTGCAGAGCTTGCAGCTCCTGGGATTGATGAAGAAGTATTCTTTTTGGGGTTTCTCGGGCTATGGCTAAGCTGGTTTGCGCTTCCGATGCACCCTCTCCGTATGAGGCCGTCCGTTTTCTACCCAGCTTACCGAATGGTTATTGGGGTGAAAATGGCCATCGGGGTTGCTGGGTTAGCCCATTTGTATCACGGCCTCAGCCTAGCGGCAGATACTACCCAACCGGGGGTGTAGCCCGTAAACTTCTCGATGCATTATTTCACCTCGTGGCTCGAGTTGCATGTGCTTGGCGCCTTTGGAGTTCACAAAAGGCCCCCTTTTTATGAAAGATATAACTTTCCTCGCCTGCTGCGGCTAGTTGACGCTTCCATTTTGGAACCGACTCCGCGAGAGGCTCGGGGCTTAATCCTTCGCCCGCGTACCATCGGGGATGGCATGACCTTTGTTGATAAGGTTTTAAATATCGGTAAAGAATCCGCAAAGGCGATGCAGCCGCTGCGGGACATCTTTAAAGATGGCGCCTCTACCTTGAAGGCTCGGGAGATTCTTCATCTATATTCAATCAGGCTGGGCTTTCTGGTGTTTAGGCAGAATGATGCGGCATTGTTTATGAGATATAACCCGCATCGTTTCACCCAACAATCTGGCTATAATCAGGGTGTTCCGCTCGAGTCCTTTCTAGTTGAGCCTATTGCCACAGAAGAAGGCATCCGCAACGCGCTACAACATTTCATGAGGCTCAACACCGGGTCTAATTTCTTTATCAGTGAGCCAGGCTGCGTCCCGAAGGTGTTGAACGTGTACATGGCGTGGTACAAGCACGTGATGGGTGCCTTCATCAGGGAGGAAAAGAAGTTGTTGCTTGATCGTAAGGGTGCAACCCCTGTTGGTAATCCAGCTATTCCTTTGAAGCAACGGACAGTCATTCGTCCTCCTTTGAGAGAGGCTGCTGCGGTTGTGGTACCGCGTGAAATGCCCGAGCTGCCGCTACCCCGTGCCCCCGTCGAAGTGGCGGCTGTGGCGTCTCCTGAGTACGGCGTGGGTACGGAAATTGGGACTCGTCGCCCAAAGTTGCCCACCAAGTGCAAGCTTGTGTTATCAGCTACCAGCACTCGTCAGAAGAAAAAGAAGTCTATACTTTCTGCGGACGTTGTATTTGGACAAGAGCCCCATGCTCCTTACAGCGAGGGCTTGAGCGAATACGGGACCAATGAAGGCTTATTCATGGCGCCGGATGATATCGACCTCGAGGCTGCTATTGTAGCTTCCGAGCGATTAGCTAACCACAAAGCAGGACTGGTCACCCTTGCACAGTCGGGTAAACTTTAGTCGTATCTTTTCGCTGTTAAGTTTTTATTATCATGCTTTGACTGACACTTCTTTTTCAACAGGCATCTCCATTGAAGAAGCTCTCGCGGCTTCTCTCAAGACTTTCGAAGAGGAGAAAAGGCTTCGTGCTTCTTTGGGCATTGGTAAATTTCAGCTCACTGTGCCTCCATTCCCGTTTTTATAGGTAAACTAACTCTTCTTTTCCATCTTATTGCAGGGACTACCTCGACTCAGGCTATCCCAAGTGCGGTGTAGATCGCGAGTGGTGACACGGCGACGCTCCCAAGGCCAGCTGCCGAAGTTCCAGCTCCCCCAATATTGCCGGAAGAAGCTTCGCTCAAACAGCCGATGACGGACGCCGTAGAGGCTCCAGAGGCAGAACTTGGTTCGGATGATGAGATCTCCTTGATGGAGGCTTTGAGGAGGTCACTTCTCTCTGCCAAGGCCGACAAGAAGCGTAAAAAGCGTGCAACTAAGGAACATGATGCCGCTTTGGCTATAGTCGCAGGTTCAAGCGCTATTCTATCTGTCACTATTTCCTCTGAAGATACTCCAACCGCCTTGTCTAACGTTCGTAGACAGGTTTTGCGTACGGTTCGGGAGGCAATCGAAAAGCCGTCTCAAGGTAACGTAACACCGGGTCCTTTTATTAAAGTTTGATCTTCAGATTCTCACATATTGTTTCCTGCAGGGCTAAGTCTTACCGATGAAGCAGCAGGTGAGATAACGACAGCCGCTGAGCCTGAAATGGCTACTCTCTCCCAGGAGTCCGGGACTGCTCCACTTGCCGCTCTTTCCCCATGCGGTTCCCTGCCATCGCCCGGCATTGCGAGTGTCACGACGGCTCTCGTAGAATCGGGGGATGAAGCCACTGGTGCCGAAACTGTCCCCCCAAATGAGACCGAAGAAGTCGCGACGCTTGGTGATGCTTCCATCGCAGTTTTGGCTAATGACCAGTTTGGTAGGTCATAGATCGCTGCATTCTTTTCGTTTCACAATCCCTTTGGGTCCCTTCTAATGACATTTTGTTCCTTTCGAGTATAGGTGTTGTGAGCGCTGAGGTTGTGCCATCTGAAGAAGCATCACCAGCCGCCGCTCTGACGGTCGCCGACCCTTCGCCTTCTCTCGCATCCTCTCAAATGCTGGAAGGTATGGGTTTGTGATTTAAATCGAGGATAGCGTCTTTCGTGTACTGACCATGTTTCATCGTAACCTTGCAGGAGTTCTCTTTGATCATTTGTATCAAGTGATGAACCCACACTTCTTCTTCCAGTCGGAAATTAGCCTGGCTCCTGGTGCCGGTGAGTATCTTTTCTAACCGACATCTTTTCTTTTCTTTAACGGATGACCCTGCCGTTGCTAACCGTAAACTGATTACAACACTACAAATTGAAGGAGGGGATGAGAGAATTGTCACGCCACCAGTACTCCCAGCTTTGCCACCTGTTGTAGCCGGTATAGTAGCCTTCACCGTCCTTGCATCTTTTTTGTCTCTCAAACCGATGTCTGACTATGATTTGTTTTTGCAGCAATCACACCGACTCCAGCTCCCTTCGAGTCTCAGATTCCCATGCCGGCAGGGCCTTTTTCTAAACGCCCTTCTTCCAGGGGTGCCGCGAACAGCCTGCGAATGTTAAGTGAGTTCGTCGACGATCTTGACGCCGAGGCTTTCGCATCTGCTGCGGACTTTGCTGCTGAGGTTAATCTCATGCTGGCGATGCTTGCGAACTTCCACAATGAGGGTGTCGTCGAGTCTTGGGTTAATCACTGTAGGAAGATCGAGGCGTGTCTATATAAGATTGAGCTCAAGCGTCCTGCTCCGGAGGTGTTGGCTTCGAACTCCCATCGAGCTTCATGGGTTGAGCAGAGCGTTCCGTTCTTCGCCATTTCGAATGAGAGGCGACCCTTAAGCGAAAAGAACGTGAGGCGACTTCCGCTGAATCTGTCCGACTGCGTGCCGAGGTCGTAGCGAATGCTGCACAGCTGAACTCTATCTATGAAAACCTTCAACGATGCATTTCTAATGGGCTGGCGCTGAGGAAGAAGCTTGATCTTACTGAGCAGGTTGCGCTGAGTCAGGAGGCTGCCCAGCAGGAGATTGATGAGAAACTTTCATCCTACCTACAGCAACGGGCCTAAGTCGAAGCAGAGCTGGCTGCGGTGGCTGATTGTGAAAAGGAGTTGAGAGGAGTGCGCGAGCGATTGACTGATTTATTGAAAACACCTCCTCCTCAGTAGCTACTTTTGTATCATTTGTAATTTTTGGAATAACATGTATCTTTTTTTATTCTTTTATATGATTCATCTTGTACCCCATTGAATTCATGAATAAAAGATACACATTTCTTATCCCCCACTGTTGCTTTCTTCTCTTTGTTGTGTTGTTGCCGTATGATTTTAGCAAGTGTGGCCTGTAGATAGTATGTAGCTGTCCATCTTGGACTCTTTGCAGGATGATGATGGCTTAGGAAACAGGGTTAGGATCTGCCACCTAAGACTTTTCAACTTTATGAGCCGTGAGGGCCTCACAAAGACTTTTCTCCCTACGAGTCGAGAGGATCTCGCAGGTGTATTTTCTCTTTAGGAATCGTGAGGATTCCTAAGTGTGCTTTTTTTCTCGAGAGTCGTAAGGATCTCACAAGAGAATTTTCTTCCTTACAAGTCAAGAGGACTCGTAAGTGTTTGATAAATTGACTTGCTCCCGGGTCCAAGCATTATTTCGACGGGGAGGTCGAGGGTTGACTTTAGCCATACGGGGTCATGATTGACTTTGGCCGTATGGGGTCAGGGGGTTGACTTTAGCCATACGGGGTCAGGATTGACTTTGGACGCACGGGGTCAGGAGTTGACTTTAGCCATATGGGGTCAGGATTGACTTTAGCTGCATGGGGTTAGGGGTTGAATTTAGCCATACGGGGTCAGGATTGACTTTGGCCGTACGGGGTCAGGGGTTGAATTTAGCCATGCGGGGTCAGGATTGGTTTTGGCCGTACGGGGTCAGGGGTTGAATTTGCCATACGGGGTCAGGATTGGCTTTGGCCGTACGGGGTCAGGGGTTGACTTTAGCCATACGGGGTCAGGATTGACTTTGGCCATACGGGGTCAGGGGTTGAATTTAGCCATACGGGGTCAGGATTGACTTTGGCCGTACGGGGTCAGGGCTTGACTTTATCCATACGGGGTCAGGATTGACTTTGGCCATACGGGGTCAGGGGTTGACTTTAGCCATACGGGATCAGGACTGACTTTGGCCGTACGGGGTCAGGATTGACTTTGGCCGTACGGGGTGAGGATTGACTTTGACCCTATGGGGTCAGGAGTTGACTCTCGGTTGTCTGTGCACCGCCGAGTCCTGGAACTGGAAACTTTACCGTGGCTCCGCTGTTGGTGTCTGTTGCGTCCGTATCCTGTTGGAATGAGAAGGAACGTCGTTGATGATCTCTAGGCTGTAGATGTCGCCATCGAAATCTGGAACTAGGGACTTTGCCATGGCTCCGTTTGGTGGATGTCGCGTCCGTATCCTGCTGGAATGAGGAGGAACGCCATTGATGATCTCTAGGCTGTAGACGTCGCCGTTGAAATCTGGAACTAGGGACTTTGCCATGGCTCCGTTTGGTGGATGTCGCGTCCGTATCCTGCTGGAATGAGGACGAACGCCGTTGATGATCTCTAGGCTATAGACGTCGCCGTTGAAATCTGGCTCTCTTTCTGATGAAGCCTGGTGGGATGATATGATTCCCTCTTGTTTGTGTCCCTGGATTGTATACAGGGATCGATGTGATCTCATCTGTAGGGCAAAACTTTCATTTTATTATTTTATTTTTATCCGCGATGCTCTATCATTTCAGCTTTGTATATCGCGAAAGTCGTGATTGTTCAATCATTTCGGCTATTTTTCGCAGTACCCAATCATTTTGGCTATATAAATTTTTTACTCGCTGTTTTTTATTGCAAGTTGCCCAATCGTTTCGGCTATTTTTGTATGCATATTTTTTACTTGCTGATTTTGTTGCAAGTTGCCCCATCATTTCGGCTATTTCATTTGCATTTTTGGCTCGCTGATTTTTTATCGCGAGTATGGAACTTGGAATATGATGCCAGTCTTAGCATCAGCATCGCTGCGACTGGAATATTGCTAGGAGCGAATCATCATTTACCGTGAAAGGACCTGGAATTTAATTCCGATTCAGGCATCAGCATCGCTACAACCGGGACATTGCCAGGAGCGAATCATCATTTTCCTTTGTCGGTTCGAACAAAGGTGGCTTAGCAAACAGGGTTAAGATCCTGTCGACTAAGGCTTTTGACTTCATGAGCCGTAAGGGTCTCATAAAGGTGTTTCTCCCTACGAGTTGTGAGGATCTCGTAGGTGCGTTTTCTTCTTAAAAATCGTGAGGATTCTTAAGTGTATGTTCTCTTATAAGTCGTAAGGAACTTACAAGAGTGTTTTCTCCTTATAAGTCGAGAAGACCTACAAGCGTTTGTTCACCATATGAGCATATCCCTAGTCGCTGGTGGGACTCTGTTAGGAAATGTTTATTCGTGCCCGTGGATTGTATACAAGGGTCAATATTGAACCGCTTGTAAGGAAGTCTGTGGGTTGTGATGGCTTAAGAACAGGTTCAGATCCCTGTAACTTAAGGCTTTTGAATCCTATGAGCCGTGAGGGTCTCAAAGGGGAATTCTTCTTACGAGTCATGAGGATCTCGTAAGTGTAACTTCTCCTTAGGAATCGTGGGGATTCCTAAGTATGTTTCTCCCTTTTGAGTCGTAAAGATCTCACGCAGGTATTTTCTCCTTACAGGGTCGAGAGGACCTTACAAGTGTCTTTTAACGAGATTGCGCCCTTTCGGGTTTTCACAAACTCGCCGGCAGTCCTACTGTTTTTACTCACGGAGCCCTTTCAGGTTTTCATCCGTGCCCATCTCGCTTATGGACGTACCCCCCTTTTTTTCAGCCTTAGGATGCTGCGGTCCATAGTAGTTTATAGACGTCATGGTCAGTTGCAAGTTTTAGGACATTGCGGTCTATCGTTGGTTTAGGGACGTTTCGGTCCGTTGTTAGTTTTAGGACATCTCTGTCCGTTGTTAGTTTAAGGACATTTTGGTTCGTTGTTGCAACGGTTTCGTTGGCTACCACTTCTGGAGTTTGGGCCTGGGAAGATAGCGAGCGGACATAGGCGTCGTCATCTATCATTACCCTGGGCCGTAACTCGTCAGGCGTAGTATTTCTTTAGGAACCGACCGTTTATCGGCCTGAAGGGTCTTTCGCTATGCATATCCATGAGCAAGTAAGCCCCACCCTAGTAGACTTTGTCTATGATGTACGGGCCTTCATAGTTTGGCTCGAATTTCCCTCCGTTTGGCACGATTGGGGATCATAGGTCTCTTGACCACTAGCACGAGTTCGTCTTGGCGGAATGTTCTCGGCCTAGTCAATCTCTCGAATGAGCACGTCATCTTTGCTTTGTAAGCCTCCAAGTTTTGTTGCGCCATGAGCTGGGTTTCGTCGAGGGCGTCGAGCTCCTCAAGCCGAAAATGAACATTCTCTTTGTCTATTAGCTCGTAGTGAACTGCCACTCGCAGAGAGGGTAACTCTATCTCCAAGGGAAGTACTGCTTTAGTGCCGAATACCAATGCATAGGGCGTTGTGTTTGTGGCCGTTTTGAACGTAGTTCGATACGCCTAGAGAGCTTCATGCAGTCTTTCATGCCAGTCCTTCTTATTTCGAGACACCGTCTTTTTCATGATCTTGGTCAAGGTCTTGTTGAAAGCCTCAGCCAGACCGTTAGCTCGAGGATTATAGACCGAAGAGTATCTCCAGTCTATATTATGCTGCTGTACGAAGCGGCTGATCTTATGGCTTCTGTAGACTGGCCCGTTATCGAAGATAATCTGTTGCGGAGTGCCGAACCGATAGATGACGTGTGTCTTGAAGAAATGGAGAATGTTCTCCGTCTTCACTTCTCTTATCGGTACGGCTTCTTCCCACTTAGAGAAGTAATCGGTTGTCACCAGTATGAACCGATGTCCTCCGGACGATGCTGGTTCAATGGGCCCGATTATGTCAGTTCCCCACATTTCGAACGACCAGCTAGCCACCGTTGGATGTAGCGGATTTGGATTCTGATGGATAAAGTCCCCATGAATCTGGCATGAGTGGTACTGCTTCGCATATTCGAGGCAGTCTTGGATCATTGTGGGCCAATTGTAGCCCATCCTTTTGATCTTCACCTTCATCTTTGGCCAGGCTTGATGAGAACCGCAGAGTCCGTCGTGAGTTTCTTGGACGACTCTCCTTGCTTCTTTCGGTCCTAGGCATCTTAGCCACAGGGAGTCGAACGATCTCTTATACAGAGTATCATTGACGAAGGCGAAGGATAGAGCTCGTTTCATGAGCTGATGTCTTGAGGACACATCTTCAGGTGTTCGACAGGATTTGAAGTAGTCTATAAAGACTTCTCTCCAATCCTTAGCCTTTTCCCAGTCTTTTATTCGTAAGGCCGTTGGCTTGATCATTCCCTTTTCTTCAGACGACTCCGGAGATATTTCTGCCGGTGCAAGCACCCGACGGCTTTGCACAATGATCCTTACGTCATCGAGGTTTTCGTCGGCCAGTTCTTTAGTGAGCTTGGCTAACGCATCCGCCTTGCTATTCTCCGCTCGCGGTATGCTTTCTAGGGCGTAGAAAGGGATTTGAGTCAGCAATTGCTGCACTTTCTCACCGTACTTTACCAACTCTGGTTTGCACGTTTAATAGTCGCCATTTACTTGACTAATATGAGGAGGTTTTCGATTCCCATGTCGACAGCGATCTCAAGACCTGCTATCAAAGCTTCATATTCGGCTTCATTCTTTGTCTTCGGCTCTGTCAAGGTAAAGGCAAAGCGCATTATCCCTCCTTGTGGAGTTAGAAAGATGAGGCCTACCCCAGATTTTATTATGGGGTATTGTGCTTTCGCTTCTTCATAGAAGATGCTCCGTCGAAATAGAGTTCCCATCGGGTATCACTCCCTCCTTTCTCCCCGTCGATCATATCAAATGCGTGCTCGTCTGGCAATTCGCAGTTCAAGGGAGAGTTGGCAGGTATTGGATGCTCAGCGAGGAAGTCGGCGATGGCCTGGCCTTTCACTGCCTTGAGAGGTCGATATGTTATCGAGAACTCCATCAAGAGGAGGGCCCATTTATCGAGTCGTCCTGTTAATATGGCTTTTGACATCAAATACTTGAGAGGATCCACCTTTGATATGAAGTGGACCTCATGCGCCAAAGCATAATGCCGGAGCTTCGTTATCGCAAAGATTAACGCCAGACAGTGTTTTTCAATGGGGGAGTAATTGTTTTTTGCCCCCAGGAGAACTCGAATCAAATAATAGAGAGCTCTCTCCTTCCCTTGGTCGTTCTCCTGTTCCCATAGCGCGCCTAAAGAACCTTCAAGGGCTGTTGTGTACAGGATGAGAGGCTTTCCTTTGACCGGAGCGGTCAGTACCGGCGGATTCTGCAGGTATTGCTTGATTTCATCCAGTGCGCTTTGGCATTTGCGATCCCAGACGAACGGGGTTCCCTTCTTCATCAGGTGACTGTAGGGACAACATTTGCCGGAGAGGTTAGCTATGAACCGTCGGATATATGCGAGCTTCCCTTGGAGAGACCGCAGTTGCTTGAGATTTCTTGGCGGGGGCATTTCCATAATCGCCTTGATCTTCGACGGGTCTATCTCGATGCCCCGGTGTCGTACGATGAATCCTAGGAATTTGCCTGAGAAGACTCCGAACGCGCATTTAAGAGGGTTCATCTTCAGATTGTATTTTCGAAGATGTTGGAACACTATCTTCAGATGCTCCCAATGCTCCTCGTGTGATTTGCTTTTTACCACAATGTCGTCGATATAGCATTCGACGACTTCATGTATGAGATCATCGAAAATCTTTGTCAGGACCGTCTGATAGGTAGCGCCGGTGTTCTTCAGACCGAAAGGCATCATTTTGTAGCAGAATATGCCCAAAGGGGTCTGGAAAGCGGTATGCTTCTGATCTTCGGGATGCATCTTTATTTGATTGTACCCTGATGAGCCGTCTATGAAGGAGAAAACTTCGTGAGTGGACGTGTTGTCTATCATCAGCTCGGTAGCTGGTACAGGAAAATCATCCTTTGGGCAAGCTTTGTTGAGCTCTCGAAAGTCCACGCAGATACGCACTGTCCCATTTTTCTTCATCACTGGGACAATGTTGGCAATCCAGTCAGGGTACTGAACCTCTTGGATGAAGCCGGAGTCGATTAGCTTCTTGACCTCGGCGTTGATACTCATCTCAAGCTCAAGCCGCATTCTTCTTGGTGCTTGTTTGACTGGCTTGATGTCCAGAGATATCACCAATCTGTGCACTGCTATCTCTGGATCTAGTCCCGGCATCTCGGAGTAGTTCCATGCGAAGCAGTCTTTATGCTGCATGAGCACATCTTTGAGCGTAGCCACTTTTTCTTCAGACAACAGCTCACTGACGAACGTCGTCCGTAGGTCGTTTGCTGTCCCCAAGTCGATTTTTCTGAGGTTATCTGCAGTAGTATGTTTCCCATCTTCCATCTCCTTTGGCGTTGGTAGAAACTCTGAGATCACTTCTTCAAGCACCAGGGGAGGTTACCCATACCCTCGTATACTCCTTCTCCTGACAACGTTATCACGTGACAGGTACGAGGTCACTTCCAAGGCCGATTTTGATCCGGTTCTACTCTCGCTGCATACGTGACTTTCGGTTCATGCTTCTGTGGTGGGGTTACCCTCCAACTGCTGGATAAAACGAACCTGCCTTGCTGATACTGGTCTTCTACCCAGTCTTTGAATGTGAAGCAGTCTTCGAGAGGATGTCCTATCGCTTGGTGATAGGAGCAATAATCCGGGTGATGGACCTCGCCTGCTTGCTCGGGGTGTTTGGATTCCGGGAGTGTCATTATCTGATGTTTTATGACAAGATCGAATATCTTCCTTGTCTTGTCTTGGGGAAAAGAGTATGCTCGACCCATCTTCTTTACAAGAGACGAATCCAGGCTACCCAATTCTCGATCGCGTGGCTTCTTAGACCCGCTTGACCGCTGTCGGACATTTTTTCCATTCTTTAGTTTGTTTTTGCCTCCGCGTCGGGTCTTTTGTATGACGGGCTGGCGACGAAGGGCGTCATCATTCTCCGTATCCTGCTGAGGGAGGCGCTGCTTCCTGGCTTTCTCGTAAATGGCCATTTCACGGCTATGGTCATCTCGGAACTTTTGACCCGCTTCCCTTATTAGCTTATCCATCTGTTCTTCGAACGACGGACTTGGCATTTTCATAGCGAAACCTTATTTTGGTTTAGGGTTAGCGTCTTCTAACAGAGCATCTCCTTCTTCATCAAAGTCATGTATAACATAGCAGCCATAGAATAGCTCACGTTTCTTGAATTGAACATATCCAAGCCCGATTGTTTCCATTCTCCCGTTGGGCAATTTTCGCTGAGTTCCAGGGACGCTCCAAATCTTGTTGTAGAACTGGGATTGTCGCGCGGTCTGCTTCAAGGGTACGCCTTGGCGCCTCAACAGCCTTTTTAATCCTTCTGTGTAGTATCTGGGCAAACGGATGGGTTGGAGCCTGTCAAGTGTAGAATCAGCACCATGCCAGATCTCTTTCTCTACTTTGATTTTCTTGGATCGATAAAAGAGGATCTCCTTTTCATCTCTTCTCCTGGGAGGGACGTAGAACGTTTGTAGTTCTTGCACACTATAGGTATCAAGTGTATCGAGCTCTTTGTAATCCTCTTGCGGAACCATGGCGATCCTCAAACTCTGATTATCGCCAGTGAAAGCTTGTATTGATGGCCGAACAAAACATACTGTATTAACCCTATCTTCAGAGTCGCTGCCGAAGACCAGAATAGGGGTGGACGGTCTCGGCTTGTTGTATTGGGGTGACCCTGAATAGACTATCTCCTCCTCCTCTTCGGTATCGCTCCCAAAGACTGGGATAGTGGTGATAACTTTCTGCTTGTTCTCCGGCTTATGGAACCTTTCCGTGTCTTTGAAGTTTGGCAAGAAGTATTTTGCGTCTTCGTATTTGCGGACTTCATTTACGGAGAATGGGTTTAGCTCCCCCGTCACGATATATTCGAGACCATCTTTGAAGCACTTCATACACTGATGTTGTGTAAAAGGGATGATATTGTACTCGTGTAACCAAGGCCGGCCGAGCAAAGCGTTGTAGAAAGTCTTAGCGTCAATGACGTGGAACTTGATATCCGTGATGAGCAACCCAAAGCATAACGTTAGTATCACAGACCCGAGCATCCGTGATGACTGAGAATCGAAACCGGAAATGGTGATCTTATCCCGAACGAGGTATTGAATGCTCATGCATATTTCTTTCAACACTCTCACATTGAGAAGGTTGACGGAGGATCCATTGCCAACTAGGATCTTCCCTATCCTGATGTCATGGCAGTATCCGGTAACGTACAAGGGACAGTTGTGCTCGTATGTTCCGAGGAGGAGATCTTCATCGCCGAAGGTGGTGTCAGCTGTGTGAATTTCTTCTAGCTCGTCTTTCATCTTTTCTTCGGCGAGGAAAGCTTGAAACTGCTCGGGTTCTTTTAGTGCCTTGATCAATGAATCTCTCGCCTCTTTAGATAGCAGAAGGGCATCTAGAATGCTTAGCTGCGAGGGTATTTCCGGGTATTTCCCTCAGGTGTACCAGAACATTGTAATCCACCTTGTTTTTCTTTGGCGGGTCCTTGGCTGTCATCTTTTTGACGACTTGATCATCGAGGGCGATATCTTCAGGGGCTTTTTCCTTTCCTTTATCTTTTTTATTCGACCTTTTGTTTGTGGGTCCGAGATTCTTCTCGGGTAACGTGCGATTGCACAGCTGAATGTTCTCGCAGGTCTTTGTCTTTTCTGTTTCAGAGATGGATTCCTTGAAGAGAGGGCCGAGGGCTATTTCTTCATCAAAATCACTCCCGAAGGTGAGAACATGCGATCCTCCGGAATTAACCATGTGACATTCACCGGCTGTTCTTTTATGCTCATCTGTCGTGCTTCTTTGTTCTCGACGCATTTTGCGCTTCATCCGCTTGAAATGCTGCCGATGAGCAACGTATCCTTGCCACCAATTTTTAAAGGCGTTGCATTTTTTAGTAGGGTGTGTGGTCCTCCGATGGTACAAGCAGTAGTTTGGATGTGCATCCTCTTCGTCAAGGTGTATCTTGCTGGGAGTGTTCCCTTTAGAGGGTGGCAGCTTCATTCCCATTGACAGGGCTTTAGCGAATCGCTTCCTTATCTTGAACCTGCTTTTGCTGGCAGCTGATGTGGTTTAATTTGGTGGGAGTGTTTTTACCCTTTCGCCTAGTCGCCGGTGTTTGGCTTTTTCGAATATGGCCAGTTCGCGCTCTCGATCAGCTTTGCTTTTCTGACGGGCCTCATTCAGGAATACGTCAATCACCTCGTCGAATGGTTCTAGGAATTCAGGCTCGGGATCTGCCCCTAGTTTCTCTGGATTCGGAGCTTCTTCGCCGTTTATCAACGAGTGAGAGATCGCGTGGCAGCTTGCCACATAATCCTCTGGTTCTTCTGAAGAATCATCTCCTTCATCAGCGTCATTTCTATCTTTAAGGATGTGGTTGAGAAACTCTTGAAGTGTGACCGGGGTTTACTCACTCTGGTTATATTCCTCCAGCGCGTCAATATGTTTTTGCAGGTCCGTGCGCTTGTCATCAGGCTTCACGGGCTTTTTGGTCTTCTTCTTCTTCTTTGAAGACTTTGACGGCTGGGCCTGAGCGTTTTGATTATTGCTACCAATTCTTGGTTTCGGGCGCGGCTTCAGCATTCCCTCAATGATCTCGGGCTTTAGCGGGTGTTCTCCGCCGAAAAGACACGGCCGGGACGTTGGGACGTCCAGGCCTGAACTTCGAAGGCATATGCTATTTGGTGCTATCCGTCCACCTCTCCGAAGACGCCAAGTTGATTTATGGCACCGTGTATCGGAGGTTTAGATGGATGCGGCCGATGTAGAATACTTCGTAAAATCCCCCCTCGTTGAGGGGTTTTTGATTGTGGGGACGCTCTTCCCTGCAGGCGCAAGCCCCTGCAGTTAATTACGCTACCGGATTGCGGTAACCACTTTCTCCTTCTCCAGATGATCACTTCGTGTCGTGGGTGTTTGTTTTGTTTTTGGTTGCCCGTGGATTGTATACGGAGACTAATTTATGTTGTCTCCCGTAGGGCGTGGATTAGTCCAAATCTGTATTTTCTTAGATTTGGGTTTGGGGTTGGGTTTAAGGATACTTTAATCTTATTTGAGACTAAGATCAACTTAAACGTTAGTTAAGGATACGTTAGTCTAATTTTAGACTAAGATCAACTTAACAGGATCATTTAGATCCAACAAAAGAGCATTTAGGCTCTATTATTTAGTTTAGGGACTTTGCAGTCCATGATTAGTTTAAGGACGTTACGGTCCAAGGTTAAGGACATCATAGTCCATGGGCTTAAGGACTCTACAGTCCGAGGTTAAGGGCATCATAATCCATGGGCTTAAGGACCCCACAGTCCGAGGTTAAGGACATCATAGTTCATGGGCTTAAGGACCCCACAGTCCGAGGTTAAGGACATCATAGTCCATGGGATTAAGGACCCCACAGTCCGAGGTTATGGACATCATATTCCATGGGTTTAAGGACCCCATATTTCGAGGTTAAGGACATCATAGTCCATGGGTTAAAGGACCCCACAGTCCGAGGTTAAGGACATCATAGTCCATGGGTTTAAGGACCCCACAGTCCAAGGTTAAGGATATCATAGTCCATGGGTTTACAGTTTGACTATGATGTCCTTAACCTTGGACTGTGGGGTTTAAGGACCCCACAGTTCGAGGTTAAGGACATCATAGTCCATGGGTTTAAGGACCCCACAGTCCGAGGTTAAGGACATCATAGTCCATGGGCTTAAAGACCCCACAGTTCGAGGTTAAGAACATCATAGTCCATGGGCTTAAGGACCCCACAGTCCAAGGTTAAGGACATCATAGTCCATAGGTTTAAGGACCCTACAGTCCAGTTTAAAGACGTCATAGTTTATGGAATGTATGGTTGTCGAGACCCGTCACCTCTCTGAAGATTTTGAAGGATTACAATGACAAATATCAGAGGAGTGAAGAGATGTACCCTTGAACCAATTTTGGTTGGGAGATCTGTAGTCCAATTGGGACTAAGATCTGAGATTTATGAGCATATGGACTCAGTTAATCTGAATGAGTGTTTATGGCCAACTTGGGCTCGGCCCACTCAGTTAAAATGTTAAACATTTGACAATGCTGGGCATTGATTTGAATTCTGACAATATTTTTGTCTTTTAGTGAATGCTGAGCATTCATCATAGCTCTAGGGTTTCATTTAAAGAACAGTTTATGTTCTCTCAATGCACGCATGAGGAACATGTGGCGCGCTTGGCGCTGAGCGCCAGACTATGAGCGCATTGCGCTTCTGGTAAAGTAGCGTGCACGTGAGCAGCACGTGGTGCGCTTGGCGCTGAGCGCCAGACAATGAGCGCATTGTGCTTCTGGTGAAGTAGCGCACACGTGAGGAGCACGTGGCGCGTTTGGCGCTGAGCGCCAGTCAATGAGCGCGGTGCGCTATATTTGGAGCGCTGAGGCGCTGCAGCGTTGTGCGCTATATTTGGAGCGTTGAGACGCTTCTGTTAAGTAGTGCACACGTGAGGAGCACGTGGCGTGCTTGGCGCTGTGCGCCAGTCTTGAGCGCAGAGCACTTCTTTAAATTTGGAGCTTTAAGGCTCTTTTAAATTAGGAGCGCTAAGACTCTGCAGCGCTTTGCGCTAGATGTAGAGCGCTGAAGCGATCCTTTTAAATTGGAGCGCTAAGTCTCTTCTTTTATGCAATTTTGATCAGTTTTGCGCTCTGAGATTTAAATTCTATCTTATAAGAGACTTTGTCTCATGGATCTAAGAACAAAATTCTTATTTTATAGGAGATATTTCAATCTCTTATGTTCTTGGTGAAAGGCTTTACCTTTATGGATCTGTGATCCTAAGAGAATTGAATCATTCTCCCCCCTTTTTATAATGAAATGTTCATGATCTTTTTTTGTAAAAGACAATTTGTCTTATAGATCTATGATCTGTGAGAAGAATTATGTTCTTCTTCTTATTTTTTTTATGATGAGATCCTTTGATCTCTTTGTGAAAGACCTTGGTCTTATAGATCTATGATCTTAAAGAAAGAAGTGAATTCTTCTTTTGATATGAGACGATTTCGTTTTTCTGTTCTTTTTACCTTGAAGAGAATTTTCTTCTTCTTCCGAGAGCTTGCTCTTCTTTCTGAGATTTCTCAAAGTTTAAGGGGGGTCCTCTCTATGTTTTTTTATATCCTCAGACTTAAAGTCTTGGGGCTTTTATATAGGGCAAGGCTGATTTGTTCAATCGGTTAATGAGATCTTTTCTCCAATTGATTTGGGGATTTTCCCATTGTTGGATCTTTGATCCAAGGGCTTCTGATTTACAGAAGGCAATCTTCTTGTTTTTAAAAAGATTAGGAAATCTTTCCCCATGCAGAATTTATTCTGTATTTTAGTGATTTTTAATCACCATTGGATCATTGATCCGACGGTGCACTGATTTACAGAGCACAATCTTTTTGTTTGGAAAGATTTTGAGGAATCTTTCCTTAACAGAATTTTATTCTGATCAATTGATGATTTTTAATCATGCTCGTTGGATCTTTGATCCAACGGTTGGGAACGTTTAGTTCCAGCGCTAGCGCTCCCGTGCTTTGCACGTGATGCGCTGCTTAAAGTGCAGCGCACTTAGCGCTAGCGCTTACGTGCTTTGCACGTAGTGCGCTGCTTAAAGTGCAGTGCTCTTAGCGCTAGCGCTTACGTGCTTTGCATGTGAGCACTACCTCAGAGTCTTCGACTCTCTCAGCGCTGGCGCTGCTATGAAGCGCTGCTTCATTTCAAAATTTGAAATTTTGAACAGAGCTTTGCTCTGATTGGAGGAAACAAATGCTCCCCCACTATTGCGCTTACATGGCCCACACGTAAGTGCAGCGGTGGCAGCATATCTGCCATTGGATCAACTCATAAGTTGAAACGGCTCTCAGCGCCTATAAATAGGACCCTTGGCCCTTGAGATGATTTCTGTTCATTTTCTTTCTTGTTTTCTGAGAATCAATTTCTCCTTTAGAGCATAGCTCTCTGTTTCTGAGAATCTCTCTTAAAGACAGAACTCTGTCAAATTTTTAGGTAAAAATTAAATCTTTTAAAGGATTATTTAAGAATATAGGGTTTCACCCATTAACAGAACTTTGCTCTTCATAGATCTTCGATCTAAAGAAAACCTTTTATAGGGTTTTATTAACAGAGCTTTGCTCTCTTGAAATCATAGATCTAAAGAGATCTTTCTTAGGATTTCTTAACCCATTAACAGAGCTTTGCTCTTCTTTTCAAATCATATAGATTTGTTAATCTTTCATAAAGAACTCTTAAGAGTTTGTTCATGGATCTTGAAGATCATGGAATTTTAATTCATTAAAACTTTACTTTAAGTTTTCTGATGGGTTATTCCATCATTCTTACAGAGCAAGGCTCTTAAAATTTTCTCGGGGAATTTTTAATTCCCCTCATAATTGCCTTTGACAGGTGTCATTCATGTCTGCAGAGCATTGCTCTCGAGGAGTTTAACTCCTTGGCCCGAGAAACCTTTTCATTAAATGCGAAATTATTTTTAGAATTCCTTCCTTAATTGCACAAAATTAATTTCATTGAGTGATTTAATTAGTACTTATTTCCTCCTCGGAGGTACCATGAGTTTTTTAAATCTCGTGTCTATTTTTAATAAGGATTTTCTTAATCAGTCTGTCCACTAACTCCCGCCGATTTTCTTTTTCAGACGTTATGAACGCTCATATGTATGATCTCGCTGAAATTATTTCTTACGGAGACATTCGCGCAATCGGCCATTCTCAAAACCAGGATTTCGCAAACGCCCAGTGTGCTGAAATTATGGGTCGCTTTGATGCATACAATGGTTGACTGCTTCCTCGTCGTTCCTCTCTCTTGAAGCTTATTGTGGGAACGATCTGGGGAGTGCTTTCTCTATTCTATGTCGGCATGCCTCTTAAAGCATTGGACGACGCCGAAGATAAGGTGCACTCGGTGTATCTGATGGGCTTAATCTCAAAGAAAAGGAGAGACAACCTTGTTGATATCCTGCATCAAGTTTTTCAGCAAGCGGCAATGCTCGCGGCCTATCGAAGGGTGGAGGACATCAGTGGGGATCCTGACGCTTGTGATTGTGAGAGGATGCACACGAAGATGGTCCGAGTAGCCCGAAAAATTTTGGATGGCCTCATTTTTGAATTTCTCAATCCATGTCCTGGATTTGATATCTTGCCTTTGTAAACATTTTAATGGCGTTTTTGTTTACCGCTTTCATCAATGTAAGAATTTTCTGAAGTATGAATGGAAAGCTTTTCCATTTCTATGTGTTTATCTTATGCATTAAACCTTTTCGCTCATGCATGAATGGGTGCGCTTTGAATACTTAACTGAATGCGAATAAAATGTTCTCCTAACTGTCGCTTTCTTCTCTTCGCTGTGTCGTTGCTATGTGATTTTAGCGAGTGTGGCCTGTAGATAGTAAGCGACGGTCCATCTTGGACTCTTTGTAGGATAACGATGGCTTAGGAAACAGGTTCTTGTCTGATGCCTAAGAATTTTCAATTTTATGAGCCGTGAGGGTCTCATAAAGACTTTTCTCCCTACGAGTCAAGAGGATCTCGTAGGTGTGTTTTCATCTTAGGAATCGTGAGAATTCCTAAGTGTGTTTTCTCTTGAGAGTCGTAAGGATCTCCCAAGAGAATTTTCTCCTTACAAGTCAAGAGGACTCGTAAGTGATTGTTTCCTTTCTTGTCGGAGAGTGTGGCCTGTAGAAAATCTACCTTGACCTTTCTACGAGGCAATGATGGCTTGGGAGACAGGGTTAGGATCTGTCACCTAAGACTTTTCAACTTTATGACCCGTGAGGGTCTCATAAAGAATTTTCTCCTTACAGGTCGAGAGGATCCCGTAGGTGTATTTTCTCCTTAGGAATCGTGAGAATTCCTAAGTGCATTTTCTCTTGAGAGTCGTAAGGATCTCACAAGAGAATTTTCTCCGTACAAGTCGAGAGGACTCGTAAGTGATTGATGAGTTGACCTGCTCCCGAGTCAAAGCATTGCTTTCGGCGGGGAGGTCGAGGGTTTGCTCTGGTTGTTCTCACGGGGGTCAGGATTGACCTTAGCCGTGTTCTACGGGGCCAGGAGGGCTTGACTTTATCCGCATTTCACGGAGTCAGGGGGTTGACTTTATCCGCATTTCATGGAGTCAGGGGTTGACTTTATCCGCATTTCACGGAGTCAGGGGTTTGACTTTATCCGCATTTCACGGAGTCAGGGGTTTGACTTTATCCGCAATTCACGGAGTCAGGGGGTTGACTTTATCCGTATTTCATGGAGTCAGGGGGTTGACTTTATCCGCATTTCACGGAGTCAGGGGTTGACTTTATCCGCATTTTACGGAGTCAGGATTTGCTTTGGGCGTTTCCCACAGGGTCAGGATTGACATTGGGTGTGTTCTACGGGACCAGGATTTGCTCCGGGCGTTTCCCACGGGGTCAGGATTGACATTAGCCGTGTTCTACGGGACCAGGATTTGCTCTGGGCCTTTTCCACGGGGTCAGGATTAACATTAGCCGTGTTTTACGAGATCAAGATTTGCTCTGGGCGTTTCCCATAGGGTCAGGATTGACATTAGCCGTGTTTTATGGGACCAGGATTTGCTCTGGTCCTAAGGGGTCAGGATTGATATTAGCTGTGTTCTACGGGACCAGGATTTGCTCTGGGCGTTTCCCACGGGGTCAGGATTAACATTAGCCGTGTTCTACAGGACTAGGATTTGCTCTGGGCGTTTCCCACGGGGTCAGGATTGACATTAGCCGTGTTCTACGGGACCAGGATTTGCTTTGGGCATTTCCCACTGGGTCAGGATTGACATTAGCCATGTTCTACGGGACCAGGAGGTGCTCTGGACGTTTCCCACGGGGTCAGGATTGACATTAGCCGTCTTCTACGGGACCAGAATTTGCTCTGTCGGTTGTCTGTGAACCGTTGAGGTTTGGAATAGGGACCTTGTCATGGCTCCAAGGTTGATTTTCGTGTCTGAATCCTGCTGGAATGAGGAGGAACGCTGTTGGTGATCTCTAGACTGTCTGTGAACCGTCGAGAATTGGCTCTCTTTCTGATGGAGTCTGGTGGGAAGGTATGGTTCCCTTTTTGTTTGTGCCCCTGGATTGTATACAGGGATCAATGTGATCTCACCTGTAGGGCAAAAAGTTTCATTTTATATATTTTTTCTTTCCACGATGCTCTATCATTTCAGCTTTTATATCGCGAAAGTCGCGATTGCCCAATCATTTCGGCTATTTTTCATGGTGCCCAATCATTTCGGCTATTTGTTTTATTTACTCGTTGCTTTTTATTGCGAGTTGTCCAACCATTTCGGCTATTTTGTATGCATACATTTTTACTTGCTGATTTCGTTGCAAATTGCCCCATCATTTCGGCTATTTTTTATGCATTTGTGGCTCGCTGACTTTTCACTACGAATTTGGGTTTTGATACCGATTTCGGCATCAGCATCGCTACAACTGGGATATCACCAGGTGTGAATCATCATTTATCATGAAAGGACTTGGGATTTGATACCGATTTAGGCATCAGCATCGCTACAACTGGGATATTGCCAGGAGCGAATCATCATTTGCCTTTGTCGGTTCGAACAAAGGTGGCTTAGCAAACAGGGTTAAGATCCTGTCGACTAATTTTGACTTCATGAGCCGTAAGGGTCTCATAAAAGTATTTCTCCCTATGAGTCGTGAGGATCTCATAGGTACGTTTTCTCCTTAGGAATCGTGAGGATTCCTAAGCGTGTGTTCTCTTGTAAGTCGTAAGGATCTTACAAAAGTGTTTTCTCCTTATAAGTCGAGAGGACTTATAAGGGCTGCCTACTGTGTAAACATATCCCTAGTCGCGGGTGGGACTTTGTTAGGAAAATGTTTATTCGCGCCCGTGGATTGTATACAAGGGTCAGTATTGAAACGCTTATAGGGTAGCATTGGAGATTGCGATGGCTTAAGAATAGGTTCAGATCCCTGTAGCTTAAGGCTTTTGAACCCTGTGAGCCGTGAGGGTCTCAGAGGGGAATTCTCCTTACGAGTCGTGAGGATCTCGTAAGTGTAATTTCTCCTTAGGGATCGTGGGGATCCCTAAGTGTGTTGCTCTCTTGTGAGTCGTAAGGATCTCACGCAGGTGGTTTCTCCTTACAGGGTCGAGAGGACCCTGCAAGTGTCTTTTAACGAGATTGCGCCCTTTCGGGTTTTCACAAAACTCGTCGGTAGTCCTGCTGTTTTTACTCGAGGAGCCCTTTCGGGTTTTCATCCGTTCCCATTTCGCTTACGGACATACCATTTTTTTTGTCAGCCTTGGGATGCTGCGGTCCATGGTAGTTTATAGACGTCTTGATCAACAGCCAGTTTTAGGACATAGTGGTCCATCTTTAGTTTAGGGACGTTCTGGTCTGTCGTTAGTTTAAGGACGTTTCGGTCCGTTTGCCAGCTACTACTTATAGAGTTTGGGCTTAGGAAGACAGCGAGCGGACATAGGCATCGTTATCTATTGTTGACTTAGGCTGTGACTCGTCAGGCGTAGTATTTTTTTTAGGAAGCGACCGTTTATTGGCCTGAAAGATCTTTCACCATGCATGTCCATGAGTAGATAGGCTCCACCCTGGTAAACTTTGTCTATGATGTACGGGCCTTCATAGTTTGGCTCGAATTTCCCCCGCTTGGCACGATTGGGGATCATAGGTCTTTTGACCACTAGCACGAGTTCGCCTTGGCGGAATGTTCTCGGCCTAGTCAATTTTTCGTATGAGCGCGTCATCTTTGCTTTATAAGCCTCCAGGTTTTGTTGCGCCATGAGCCGGGTTTCGTCAAGGGCGTCGAGCTCCTCAAGCCGAAGGTGAGCATTTTCTTCGTCTGTTAGCTCGTAGTGAACCGCCACTCATAGATAGGGTAACTCTATCTCGAGGGGGAGTACCGCTTCTGTGCCAAATACCAATGCATACGGCGTTGTATTTGTGGCCGTTTTGAACGTAGTTCGATACGCCCAGAGAGCTTCATGCAATCTCTCGTGCCAGTCCTTCTTATTTTTGGACACCGTCTTTTTCACGATCTTCGTCAAGGTCTTGTTGAAAGCCTCAGCTAGACCGTTAGCTCGGGGGTTATAGACCGAAGAGTATCTCCAGTCTATATTATGTTGTTGTGCGAAGCTGCTGATCTTATGGCTTCTGTAGGCCGGCCCGTTATCGGAGATAATCCGTCGCGGAGTGCCGAACCGATAGATGACGTGTGTCTTGAAGAAATAGAGGATATTCTCCGTCTTCACTTCTCTTAATGGTACTGCTTCTGCCCATTTGGAGAAGTAATCCGTTGTCGCCAATATGAATCGATGTCCCGTGGACGATGCTGGTTCAATGGGCCCGATTATGTCAGTTCCCCACATTTCGAATGGCCAGCTAGCCACCATTGGATATAGCGGATTTGGATGCTGGTGGATAAAGTCCCGTGAATCTGGAA